>CM047928.1:8750000-10000000 GCA_026230145.1 Diorhabda elongata
GCTATCTTCATGTATTTGGTTTATTTCTAGACCGATTTTTCCTACTCCCGTTTCCAGTTTTTTCATTACCTTTATTAGTTCTTCTCTTGTATTATTCGTTATGATATTTTTGTTATTTAATTTTGATTTTCTTATTTCGTTTTCTAAAATCAGGGTTGGAGGGATCGAATCGCCTTGTGTGACTCCTTTATTTATTTTCATTTCTTCTGTTAGTGCTCCCAGATATCTTACTTTAGCTTGTGTGCTTTGTAATAATATATCTTTCATTAATATCTTTAATTTTTTGAGTACTTTCAGGTGTTTATAAATCTTTTATCATTGTCTATTTATTAAGTCAAACGCGCTTTTAAAATCTATGAAGATTCCGTGTAGTTCCATTTTTGTTTCCATGTTTTTTGTACTGTTTGGTATTTTGTGTGGATTGCGTTGATTGTGGATCACTCTGGTCTGAACCCATTTTGGTAGTCTCCCAGTATACGTATAATTTGAGTTTTCTAGTTATTAAGTTGGCGAGTATTTTATACGTAATATTAGGAAGTCCTCTTTATCTATATTGTATTGGTATAATAACACCAGTATTCCATTCCTTTGGGATCTTGATTTGTTACCAGATGGTCTCGATGAGTTGATGAATTTGTTCTTCGTATTTTAACCGATCAGCCTCTATTCCATCTTCTCCAGCTCATATAATCAACAAATGTATCTTGATTGTTCTATATAAAATTGTATGTGTTTGAATTCTCATAAAAATTTTGTACAAATTTAAATGTAGATTAAAATAAACTTGAAGGTTTGGGGATTGATTTTTATTATTTCATCTCGGTATGGTGTTTATTTTTATGAAATATTTACATTTATGGCAATGAAATAATATAAAAATCATAATGATTTTATTAAAACAAGACATCTAGAATATGAAACTAAAAAGTGAAAAAAAAATTTTAAAAACACACTTTTAATCATGCTGAAAATATAAAAAAAAAACATTTAAAAATTAGCTTAAAACAACAATGAATAAAAAAACTTTGTTCCATATTTCATTTTTTCATTCATTGTAGTTTTGAGAGTTTTGAGAAAAAAATTTCCTGATAATTTTTAGAAAAAAATTGCCGAAAAAATAAATTTCTTCACAGCGTGATCGGGATTTGACCCCCCGACCGGTGATTCCGGAAGTTGACGCCTTAGCCCGTTCGGCTAACGAACGCAATTAAAGTGGTGGGATATACTAACAGTAATAAACCACAAATGAGAGTTACAAACAAACAAGCTCACAAACCCACATACAGGTGAACAGTGGCGGCGCTAGCCCTGTGCGAGGTGAGTTAGGGGGGGCCTTCCTCGGAAAATAGCAGTAGCATAGCAGTTTCGCGATTTAAAAAGTTTGATTCCATACTTCAATACTTGCGGGGCCCCAGACTTTAAAACATTAAAACCGTGTAGAAAATATTTATTTTTAAGTATAAAATTAAAATAGCCTCAGATCCTCAGAATAGGGGAAATATTAGATAAAACATTCACAGCTTTCTGAAAAATACTAACAGATTGATAGCCCTGCGGGGCCCCGGGAGTCGCGGGGCCCTGTGCGATCGCACAGCTCGCACATGTCTGGCGCCGCCACTGTAGGTGAAGCTAATATAAGTAAGTTCAATAGTGAAGTGTATGTTGGTAGATCTGTTGTTGATCACGTTGAATAATTGCATTTTAGTAGTACTCTTCATTTAAAAATTAGATTTTAATGAAAAAAAAAAACCTTATGGCTATTTTATTTTTATATAAGCACATCAATATTTCATAAATAAAAGGTAATTAAATATCTTAATAATGAACGTCAGTGGCGGATCTAGAATTTTATTAGGGGGGGATCGGAAGATGCTGAACGGTGGAAAATTTTGTGAAAGGACCGCTGAGTCACTGTATGTACGTCTTTGATAGTGCGCTTTCATTTCATTCAAACCAGATAAACGCGGGCAAAACAATCAAAATACTTTATGTTGATTGATTGCAGGAAAATTAAATTTTTGTCTGAAAACATTAGCAACAATGCAAAAATATGATGAAAAAGTTGTTGGCTCTGCTTATTCTTGAGATAATGAGACTCCCCAGACCGCCGATAGTGTTTAATTAATATATTTTATTTATAACGATAACACAGATTGAAATTATTACATAATACTAAAATGGCCATTATATTCTCCGTACATTAAAATCTAATATTTTTTTCGGAGAACGCAAATGATTTAATAGTATTTTTTTGGTAGTACAAATAAAAACAAAACTAACCACGTGCGATTTTTCTGTAAAATAAAACATTATTCTTCCAAGGTCCTTCCGACTTCTAGAAAATAGAAATCAAAAACTTCTGTAGATCAGTACTTTTAAAACTGATGAAAACCTCGTTCTCGGCTAAGATCACAGACGGTGTTAGTTATCTCTGGTTAATGTCCGAAATCAGATGATTTATTTAATCCAGGGTCATAGTTTCCGAAAAGCCCTATCATCAGAGATCACCGATATCAAATAGGTGGTTTATACCTATAGTATACTTTATAAGAGCCAATTTTACAACCTTAAAGCTTAAACTGAAAGAATTCTACAATTTCTATGAAGTAATACTTTTGGTTAACCTGGTGAAAAAATTCAAAGAAACAGTGGAATCCAATAAAAGATAATTTAAGATTCGCTGTAGAACGAATAACTTTTTGTTTTCTCGGCGTGTCAACAATGTTGATAATTTCTTCATCATCATCGTCGAATTTATGAAATATAAACTACGAATCTTCAACCATTCTACTAAAACTCTTTATAATATTGTAGAAATGAAAACAATATGAAAGAGTTAGGTTCGGATTCTTCGTTTCATGTTAAACTGAAGTTAGAAGTACCCCCAGACCGCCGATAATGTTTACCGAAGTTTGTTAGTAAACGTGAAAAAAACAATATCTGTTAAGCCGACGTTTGAGGTTACACTTATAAAATTGGGCTTAAGAATTTTAACTAACGGCGTCTTTTAATATTTTCCAAAATAGGTACTTTGAAACTTGGTATTTTATATATTATATTCTTAGGATTTGTACGAATATATGAATATAATAAAATTTCACTTGATATATTTTATTCAATAAAATATAGCTGTCTATTTTATACTTTGAAGATCAATGAGAAGAGAAGAAGAAACAAATCGTAGCATGTGTACGTAAGTAACCTCGTCCAATTTGTTTGCCAACCATGCAGAAAATAGAAAAATAATTTTTCTTAAAACTTCTCTTAATCAAAAATTCTAAACATATGTATAACAAAAAATGGACTTGAAAGTTTTATTTTTCTTAGGAACAGCTTTTTTAACTTCTGTTATTATATCTGTAAGTATTATAAACTGTTTTTTTTGTTTCATTATAACTAAATAAAAATGTTTTTGCATAGGTTTGTATCCTTTTAATAGCCACGTCTAAGGCATATCCTTTAGTCGTTAGGAGTAAAAAAGAAAAATATTTTATCGATCCTATTAGTGGAAAAGAAATACAATTTCCAACTAACAATGAGAAATCATCAGTTCATCTTAGTGTTATAGTACCTGCTTATAATGAAGAAACAAGACGTAAGTACCCTTCAGTGGATTTGTTACTTTAATTAAAAATTGCAACTGTATATATACATCAACAATTTAATTTGGGGGATTCTTATTTTACTAATTATCAATCTACTAAGTTTGGATATTTATTTCTTGGAACTAGTACTAAATCAACAATTTATAAAATAAAATAATATTATTCGATCATCTGCAGTTTTTGTATGGCATGAGAATTCAATAGCTATGACACAATATTTTAATACTTTGGCTACTACAAGTAATTAATCAAAGAAACTAATACTTGAAAAATATGATTCCTGAAATATCATTTTTGTTTAGGACATTAGAAATTCAAAGGTAATATAGGAATATAGTAAAGATCATAGGTGTAAAAATATATGTGTTATATAAAAATAATGTCTTTAAATAGAGATGAATAGCGTAGATTTGATAATTTAGTGGCTAGTTACAAAAATTGTATTTGAAGCAATTTTATTTTCATCCCAATACATTTGTTATGAAATTTATCTTTTCAGTTCCTCCTATGTTGGACGAATGTACAGAATTCTTAGAGAATAGATGTAAAAATTCAGATTTTAAATATGAAATAATAGTAGTAAGTGATGGCAGCACTGATAAGACTGTGAAAATAGCACAAGAGTATGCCAAGAAACTGAGTACAGATAAATTAAGAGTGCTGGATCTTGAGAATAATAGGGGCAAAGGTGGAGCTGTAAGATTGGTAAGAATTTCAGGTATCAGAAAGATGAAACTTTCAAATGTATAGAATATCAAACTATGTATCAAACTAACCTTATCGCCTTATATTCTCTTTGGTAAAGTAGATTTTTAGTCCATTTACTTTTTTAATTCTTCTTCTGACTAAGCATTTTTCGAACTGTTGCACAGTGGAGTGAACCTATGCATTTGGTGGACATAGGACCAATATTTTAAATTTCGAATTTTTATTCTATTGAAAATTTCCACTTAAGATATCTTATTAAAAAGACCGTCCATGGAAAATGTCCTTTTTTAAAAAACCACAGCTATTTTGATGAACCAAAATTAATGAATCACCTTTATTGCAATTAGTTGACTTTATTATCATAATTTAAGTTTATGCAGCTGGAACTTTTCTAAACTCCAGACTAGACTTATAACGGAAATGGTTCAGAAATCTATCTCCACATAAATTAACTTCATATAAGGCTTACAGTTTACTTTCCATTAATAATTACCCATGGGCTCGTGCCACTTTACACGAAAAATTTCTTTTCAACATTTTTCCTTTATTTTTTACTTTTTTAAAAATTTTCTTATGTATGTATATAGATATTGGGGTATCATATACACTGCGAACCAAAGGATCTATTGTGTCCCCCATATTATCCCTATAAATTCCATTTGTTTTAAATATTTGTCTTCAATGTTATGAATTGTAAAAACAAGAGAGTCAATAGAGAAATAAAATTCAATATTGGGATAGTATTGGTAGCAATATGGACAACAATCGCGACTTATTTAAATATTTCAAAACAAACCATATAGATTTCAAAGATTTTGTTTGGACATAAGGACAACAGATTCAAGATATTGAACTCGAAAATATTCCTCAGAAAAGTTATATTTATAGTTATAAATATCCCTCAAAACAGTTTTTGAAAATTTTGATTTTAGAACAATTTTGAAAAAGTTATTAAAGATACCTAAGTTCTTTATTTCAAAATAAAATTTCATTGGCCGATATTAGTTTATATAATATACATTTTTATATGACACAGCGGCGAGCAGTACAAGTGCTGTGGGCTACCGTGCTTAGCTATTGAGGCTGTAGATCACTACAAATTATACAATTATTTAATAAATGATTTTTACAATTCAATGTTTTCAGTATTTCTTCATATTTTTAACAATATTTGCACCTAGTAATTAAGACATATTTATAAAAACATATTTTCAAGGTATGTATTAAAAATTATTTTTGCAACTGACTAATATTTTCAGATAAAAGAAAATAAGCTTCACCAGTTTTCATTTGCTATTTATAAATATAAAACAAGAATACCGTCAGCTATCTAGGTTAATTTGTTTTTTATCACTAACACTAACAAACATTTTTTTTCGTTGATGAAAATATAATATGTTTCATATTTATGAAATTTTGATGGATGATTGTTAGGTATGACTTCTTTCGATAATTATATTTTAATAAGTTTTCCATCATCAAGTGGTAAAAGAAAGGTACACTTGACGTGTGTTGACTCTATTACCAATATTTTTGTTGCAGGGTATGCAAAGTGCAAGGGGCTCAGTATTATTATTTGCAGATGCAGATGGAGCAACCAAATTTTCCGATCTAGCCAAAGTTGAAGAGGGACTTTATAAATTAATAAAATGTATTTACAATATTTTCGATTCCATAAAAAATGTCTATTTAATTGAAATAACGTATCTTTTAGATGATTACCAAAAAAATCCCTCAATTGTTGAAGAAAAATTAGCCATTTCTATTGGATCTAGGGCGCATCTTGAAAAAGAAGCCATAGCAAAAAGAAATTTTTTCAGAACGATATTGATGTATGGTTTTCATTTCCTCGTGTGGCTTTTTACAGTAAGAGGATTGAAAGATACACAATGCGGTTTTAAATTGCTTACCAGAGAAGCTTCAAGAATTTGCTTTGATAGTTTGCATGTTGAAAGATGGTGAGTTTAAATTGAAGTCTGTAGTAAGTTTGAAACATAATAGTAGCTGTACTATTATAGAGTGTTTGTAATTGCAGGCAAAATTTCAAGTATTTTGATTTATTTTAAAAATTTTACACAAATGATACATAGTTACATTAGAAGTTTCAATATCAGAATTTTTATCTTAAAATTTTGATTATCACTTTAATTTGGACCTTACGAATAGCAACTGAAATAAGATGTTTTTTGTTAGGATTTCTACAGTTTGCTCAGAAAAATTTGGAAAATCTGTATTTGAGTTAATGAGGAAAATAATAATTGTGTAGAATTCAGAAAGCTCATTCAATTTACGGTATTGGTTCTCATTGGCACGGGTAGTGGAATGTGTGTTCAATTTTGGGTTAAACGGGAGGCAGTCCAAAGGGGGATACATCTTTCTTATTTTAGTTTTCAAGAACGTGAGAATTGTTACATTGTCAGTAGATAGATAAATTGAAAGATTTTTAAATCAAATTTGGGTAGAAATATGTGAAATTTAAGTCATGTTTGCCTAATTTTGGTGCAGGAAAATCTAATTTTTAGATGTTACTGTACTGTAACGCCTTTTGATTGTGACATTCGACAAAAAAATATATACAGAGTGGGACATAGATAATAGTTCTTCCTAATATTTGAAAGGATTTCTTAGATTATAAGTAAATGTTGGAACATCGATTTTTGTTTTACATATTTTTTCAATAAAGATAGTGGCGGATTTAAAGGCTTACCCTCTGTAGGCTATTAATCTTTTTCGCCTCGAAATTATTCAAATTATATTTAAGACTCTGCTTAACGCTGTTTCGTTTAGCGCTCTTTTATGTCAATCCGGGGATTCTCCAAAATTGTGCGCAGCGTTAGGCACAGAACATAACTTAAAAAGAAATGCAAACTTAGTTGTTATTCAGTGGAAACAACATGGCAGATTTTCGATGCCAGTGCCCTCGATGGTAGGTGGTAGAACTAATCTATTTTCGCGGTTCATTTGAATTTATAACAAAGAATATCTATTCTATTCTATATTATTTATTTGCATCCAGTTCCGATTTTAAACTTTTCTGAATTCACCATTCACGAACAAATGGAAAAGTGTAATATATAAATAAATACTAATCAGAAATAAAAACAGTAAAATAATATCATTACAATGATATAATACTATCATTTTGGGATTTAAGAAAAAAATATTCTCAAAATTTCCTAAACATGTCTCATAATTAAAACAAAAAAAAACCATTATACTAGAACCCCGCTAATCCCACCCCGTTAATCCGATTTTGCACCATCGCCGTGGAAACAACAAGTCAGCATATGTAGACATAGAGCTCTGCTCTGCCGCGTTGGAGTGCGATACAACTTCATTGCCACCGGTGCCGCTTTCCTCGTCGTCACTGGTCTCGGTTTCCGGTTTTCGACGGTTCACTGCAGCTGCTATGTCCCTGTAGGTCATTCCTCGTGGGTGTCGGCATCTTTCTGCCATCCACTCATCGATGTCTTAGTCGTATGCTTCCCCACAACCTGGAATTTTTCTCACCATTTGAAGCAGGGGCCCTTGGTTGGAACTGTCATCTAGCGAATCAATAAAGTCAAGGGAAGTCCACAGCTTCCTCTAAGACTTTCTAATAGCCTGATCAGTAACTGTATTCCATGCCACTACTGACCAGTAAGCTACATCTTTCTCTGCCACTTTCTTGATTTTTTCAATTAAGTTAGTGTAGAATCTCCTTCAATAAGTGAACGAAGAAATTTCTTACTATAGACTAATTTCATTGCCTGGAGAACCCCTTGGCCCATAGGCTATATCAGAGCTATAACATAGGGTGGGAGGAATACAGTTTTGATTTCGCCACTTTGTAATTGTGTGATGTCTGGGCGAGATGGTGCGTTGTCAATGAACAAAATTGCCTTATTTGGCAAGTCGTTTTCTTTATTGAAACGTTTAATAGCCTCGACGAACTCCCATTATCTCCCAGTATCCCAAATAATTGAAATTTTGCTGCTTGAACAACTCAACTAGGTTACTTTCAAAACCTTTCTCTTCGACAAAGTTATACAATCTTCTTTTTTTTTTTGAAAACTCAAAAGACATTTCTATAGGTAAATTGCCATATATTATGGTATGAACACTCGAACTACCAACTTGATGCTCCTCGACTATCAATGATGGGTAGGAAGAGAGGTAGGAATAGATGGAATTCCAGAAAATGATTTTCACGCAAGCGATAATTTGGTCTTGAGTATTCAATTTTACAAAAATTTTTCCATTTAGAACACACATCAGGAAATCGAAAAAAATGTTTATTTATCATTCCTTTCATATATTTACTATTCCAGCCTGGAAATTTACATCTGTACATAACTCTGTCACATACCTTCAAGACCTTTCTGAAATATTCAATGAAAAATTACAGAAAAAAATACTCAGCTGTTAATTTTTCAGTTATTTCTAATAAGATTCTTACCTGGTTCTAAAACAAACTCTCGTTAATATAAAATTACAATCTGACTGTATGCTGAGAAACATATATTCTCAATTCAAACCAATTTCAACAAGAATCCATAATTATCACATACCTTTGTACCGAAATCTGAAGGAAATAGAGCGGGAATTCAGAAGTTGATGACGAATGACATTTGTGTTGCCGAAATTCACATACAAGTTGACCTTCTTTTTGGTATGTTCTGTGGTGCTTAGTTTCCAAATAACAGATCTGAAACAGTGTATGTAGTATAATACTATAACGATTAATACAGTGACAAATATTATGATCTTTAGTTTTTATCATGGGTGATAATAAAAAACAAGAAAAGAAAGTAACCAGCAACAACATTCCACTGGAAACTAAAATGTAAATGATTAGAAGATTATATTCTGGTGAACGTCGTTCTGAAATTAGTGTTGCACTGAATTTGGGAAAATACTTTCATCTGCAAAAACTTACAGAGTGATTTATAATGATTAGCAACGGTGATCAAATCTCATTAAAACTCGTTTTCTCCGTGCGAAAATTATTTTTTTATATTTTGTAAATCGAAATAAAAAAAGTTTTTATTACTGGAAGTGAAATTTACCGCCGTAGGCTACAGCTTCCTAGATACAGACATATGTCCTTTCCACTTCTCTAAGCCCTAATTTTTTAATAGGGAATATTCAGTGCGTGGCACATCATTGGAAAGGTATTTAAACGTTACGATTAAATTTAAACTTGTTTAAAAACCGTTTTTTATATTTTGTTATTAAGTTTATACAAATAAACACCCTATTTTTATATGTATTCTCAGCTCTAAAAATTGATGGACATAATTCTGAACCACTTTGTTTATCTTTATCAACTAGGGTAAACAACACTTATTGCTCCAGTTTAAAATAAATATTACATTGGTCCTGTTGATGGATATATTATACATAATAAACAACAACTACTGGTACTATGGCCCTCAAAGACCCTTGGCCTCGTCTACCACATTTCTCCAGTCAACACGGTCCAACGCTCGGCGTCTCCACCCCCTCACACCTAGCTTCCGAAAATCCTCTTCGACATCATTCGGCCATCAGTTGCACAGTCTCCGGCCCTCTGGCTTCTGCCGATACGCTTTGCGCACTCCCCGCTCCTCAGGCATGCGCTTCAAGTGGCCTAGCCATCTGAGTCTGGCCCTCTTGACTTCTGGGCATAGGACCGGTAGAGCTCGGTGTTTGTACGGCTGCGCCACACGCTCTGTTTGGACACTGATCCATGTATTCGGCGAAAGATGTTTCGCTCCCACGTGTTGAGCAGCCGCTCCTCCGCTTGTTAGATCATCCAACAAGTTTTCATTGATTTCACTCATTAAATTGCTAAAGTTACACAAAGTTATTCAAAAACTTTCTGACACGATTCGACTTTAGTCAATAAATAGGTTGCTTGTCATCCAGGTGCTTGAGAATTAGATTGATGGGAGATATGTTACAGGGCGTTTGACGTAGAAATGTTATATATTGCACAAAGTTTGAAAATTCCTATTTCCGAAGTAGCCGTTAAATGGACTGAGATCGATGGTTCGAAAGTTACTCCGGTATGGAGTTGGATACAAATGGGAGTTGATTTAGGACTAATTTGGTTGCGATACACTATTGGAGCTTGGAAAATAAAACCAATTAAAAAAGATTAATTCGATCAATACATTTATTGTATATTTTTAGTCATGTAATAAAAAAATATTATTGTTCATATTTTATTCTATTCCTCTAAGTATTATTCAAAATCCATTGAGTTGAGTGACTCTGTGTACAAGCTGCCTTATATACTAAATCTTCTTGTATACAAAAGCTTCAATTAATTATGAAAATGGAACACTTGAAATCGCTCAACTGTGAGGTTAGTTCCCATTAGCAATGGTCAGTATACAACCTAGCTCGAGAACTAAATTTTATCGTATACATTAAAATTATAAATTCTGGTAAATAACGGAATCCATGGTCCTTCACAGTCAAATTAATATAAAACAAAAATTAAGTAATCCGAGACGATAGATTAATGGAGGGTTAAATAAGGGACACTTTGTATCACTTAACTATATGATTAACAGACTTAAATGGTTCCCATTAGGAGTGGTCAGTGTACAACCTGGCTTAAGTACTAAATCTTATCGTATACCATAAATACTATAAATTCTTGTAGGCATTTATGGTCCTTCACAGGCAAATTAATTGAAAACAAAAATTAGGTAATTCTGTAGACAATGGTATTAAGAAGGAATAAAAACATTTTATGTTTGTTCGGCTGAACATAAACATTGAACATGCACAAAATAAAGTATTAGACCCTTTGTCCACTAAAAAGGCAAATATCCCATCTACTAATTGGTCATATGCAATGTGTGCAAATAATTAATCCAAAATATTAAAATGCAATTTTTTTTTCCTATATGCTCGTCCTACTCTTTCCATTATCCTCCAAAGGACGAAGTGAACCCATTTATATTTGATTCAGCAGTAGTTTTCATGCATGCCTATCCTGTCCCAAAAGTGTAATCTGATTTCTTAGGATTGTCAACTTAAATCAATTGCAAGTTTGAAACAGAGTCATCTAGGGTTCTAGACGAACAATCAAAAACTAACTTGACCTTGAGTTATCTGTATTAACCGAGAACTTTCAATAATTAATTTCCACTTTTTAACCAAATATCAAATATTTTTTATTACACAGAAAGGAATGCGAAAATATATTTATTTGAATACTTAAGAACTAGATATTTTGTCAAAATATATGTAGGTTCTATTCAACTCAAGAGTTTTCGACCATAGATAAATATGAATTTATATATGTCTATACAGGTTTGCGAATAGATAATTTTCAAATAAATAGATTATAATTCATTTATTTATATTTTTGCATAAATAATTTTATTTATCATCAAAATAAAGAAAAATACTGGGTGTAATAATGGTTGTCTATTTCAATAGTCCCAAATTTTGGCAAATTTTACTGTAAACCAGATAAATCTATGTTTAAAACGCGTTTATTATTGACCACTAGTTTAGTAGACCGCTGTCGTTAGGAACGGTAACCGGTAGTTCTTTGAGCGGAGCAAACGAAAAATTTTAATAATAATTGATATCATACTTTGAGGTTAAGCAAAATGTTGAATACGATTTAATTATGTCTAAAATGGAAAAGAAAAAGGAAAAAATAGAAGTTGATCCAGAGTATATAGCAACTAGTAATGCATTGAAAATCAAAGAACTTAAAGACCAACAAGGTGAGTAGTACTTATAAATGCACTATATACATTATCCTCATGCTATCTAGGTAACTTTACAATATGAAATGAAAATTACTATCAATGAACATATGTAGGTTCACTTCAGTCAAATGTTTAAACAATTGTTTTATACTGAGAATTACTAGCCAGTAATTTTTCATATACACATGTACCAAAATTATTTATTGGATAAAATTTATCATTTACTTTCAAGAGTTTGGCAACTAAAACGAATTTAATGACTAAATAATCATTTATATGCTATTTTCCACAACTTATTTTGTAGTTGTACCTTTCTCCTATCATTTATTATTACATGTTGAAATCTATTATGCACATCTGACTCATTGGACTCGTTCTAGCAAATAAATTGAGTGCTGAAAAGTTTATCCAAATTTTAAATGAAATATTTGACGAGGAATTATCGACAAGAGAAAAACAATTAGAAGAGGTACAAGAAAAGATATTTAAGGCACAGAAATTACTACATATAGTGCGTTATGTCTTAATAACATCTTATTATAAGAAGAGCAATTTAGAAGTACCTCCGGATGAAGAAGTTATCACTCCAGGTAAGTTAAAAATCCAGCACTTACTAAAATGATATACCAATTTGTAGGGTTCACACCAGCATTGAAAATTTAGTGGTCCAAAAGGACCACCTAAGTTATGATTTAGTGGTCCAAAAATATAACGTGGTAGACAAAAGTAAAGAAATTAATATATGCATGCTACATACACTTTTATACATATTTTTACGGCATATATAAATTCTTTTATGCAAAAACAGCACAGTAAATATAAAACATAGGTTTTTTTAAAAATATTTTGGGCGACAAATTTGTCGTCAATGTGTATGATTTTGGCGACATTTCTTGATGATTTGGCGACAATTGTCGCTATGTCGCCATGCTGGCGTGAACCCTACCAATTTGAAAAAAGGTAGTGGACATTTTATATATAAAACAGCTAAACAGGCCTTATAGCCCAAAGGCTTGGAGTAGTTCTACTGCTTTCTTTCATATATTTTGCTCATGAATGCTACACATCAGTTTTCTATTCCTTTTCTTTTTGCTCTTTCTCTCCTTAATAAGGATCTTTTCACCCCACTATCTTCGTCCATTCTGACTATATGCCCCATCCAATGGAATCTTTTTGCTCTGCCCACATAACCCATCTCAGCATGACCATACTCTGCTTTGATCTCTGTGTTGGTTCTTCTCCTTCACTCATTTTGCTCCTGCACTCCTCAGAAAATCCTTCTTAGTACCTTTCTCTCCCATATGTTTATTTTGTTTTCTTGTTTTTTATTCATGATCCAACACTTGCTGCTATATAGCACCACTGGTTGTATAACTGTCTTCTAAATTCATAACTTGGTGGCTCTTGAAATATCTTTTGATCTTAATAGTGCTCCTAGAGTTCCAATTGTTTTGTTCCTCTCACTAGTCTTTTGTCAATTTCCCTAGTTTCACCTTTGTTTATCACTGTCACTCCCAGATATTTACACTTCTGGACTTCATCAAATCTATACTCCCTGCTTTTCTTTGTCGTCACTTTTAATTGGTTGAACTTATTCAAATTCCCTCCCATCTACATATTTTTGTTTATTTATAAGTAGTCTACATTTTTGTTTGATTTTTTTTAAAGAACACAAATATTTTCTCTAGTTCCTTTTTATTTATAAGCACATTTTCAGCATAGACAGTGATTTGTATTTTATTGTTGTAAATCATCCCCTGGGTTGGGATGCCACTACTTATCAGGATAATTTCTAGTAAAAGGTTAAACACTGTTAATAGTGGGTCTCATGGCCGTAATCCTCTTTTTCTTTAAAAATTTTCACATAGAAATCTTTCGATAATTACTTCATTCTTGGTGTTATTCACTGTTGTTTTCACCAGATGTAGTATTTTCTTAGATATTACTAGTGCGACCTGGGCCTGGAACAAATGTTTTTTGCCTATTGAATCATAGTCTTACTAAAATCCACAAAGAGGAGGTTCAGGTTCAATCATTAGGTATAGCTGACTTCCCCTTTTCGAAAAACCTCAGGTACTCCCCCACTTGTTAAGTCAAGTATTTGACTAATCTATTTTTTATGATTCTAGCTAGGACTTTGTATACTACATCCAACAAAGTGATATACCTATAATTCAAACACCTTATCTCATTACCCTTCTTATGTACTGTAAAAAATTGCTTTATACCATTGGTTTGGCATCTGCCCATATATTTTTATTAAAATTATATATTCCCTCCCTCAAGGGTTTACCACTACACTTTATAACCTCTATTGGATCCTTCACTGTCTCTTCTTCAAACTCTTTTTCCTCTCTCCCTCCTGTTTCATCATTTAGTAGTTAATTGACATATTCCTTCCACCTGTACTGTTTTTTCCCATTGTCTTTGTCTCTGTAATATTTTTGTCTGGTTGTATTTGGTATCTTACTTCTTAAACCTCCTGATAAACATTTGTGTGGTTTTTGTTAATATAATGTTCTTTGATTTTTTCAGTTTGTTCCCCAGATGCTTTCGTTTCCTCTCACTGCACATTTTCTTTGCTTTTTTCCTTTCCCATTCTGTTTTATTTTGTCCTTTATGACTTCAACACTCCATCTTCCTTGGTTTCTTTTTTCTAATGCTTGTTTGCAGTTTTCATCAAACCTTTCTTTTTCTGTCATCTCCAATCTTCCTAGTTCTTACTGTGTCACATTCTGTTTCTGTACATTGAAAACTTATTATTATGCAAAATTTTTTTGCCTGTTAGTATTTTTTGAAGGGATTGTTTCCATTGAGGTTGGGCCTTTTTCAATATGCTTTAAAATTATTGATCAAGCTCAAAAATTATATATAGAAACTAACTCACTTGGAAAGTTCAAGTTTTTTTTTTTAAAAGGATATAGTAATAATTCTTTAATACACAATCTATTGGAAATATAAATGGCTTCTGATAAAATGTTTTTATTTATCTTTGTAGAATTTGGTCAAAAATTTTGAAGGTAAAAAGTAGATTGTAGATAGTCAGTTAACCTTTTAAACTAAATCTTTGAATTATTGTTTTGCTTTCTAGTATTTAAATTAAAATGTTAAGATTGTGAGAGATTTTTAAATGTGCATTGTCTGGAAAATGAATTGATGTTGCCATAGCTCATAAAAGAATAAATTAATAAATATCATGAAAATTTAATACCATATATGTTTGTTCATATTAGCAGAATGTAATCCTATCTGTCATAATTCTCGAAAATTGAAAATCAATAGTGAATTAAGATTTGACTAAACAATTGGGAATTATTGTTTTGAAATATCAACATTATTTATTTCAATTGTTCTAAGTATACTTTTAATTTAGGATTTGATAAACAAAACAGAATCCATCCAGCCGTTAGAAAATTACTGGGAAATAACCCAAGTTTAGATATTTTCTGTGCTGGGAAAGGCAAACGTAGAGTTGCTTCCAAAAACTGTGATAAAAGTGGTCCTAAAGATGTACCATCTGAAGTTAAAAAACCTAAATTAGATATAAAATCTGAAGTTCCGAATCCACAAGCTAGTGATCAAATTATATTAAAAAATAGAAAGAAGACGAGGCATAGATTAATAATTGGTAATGTTTCAAAATGGGTACCTTCTCTAGAGGATAACACTACACATAAATGGATGATGTATGTAAGAGGAGAGAAAGACAATCCTGATATATCACATATTGTGGATAAAGTGATTTTTCATTTACATCCATCTTATAAACCTCATGATGTCATTGAAGTTCGGTAAGCTTTATTTTTATATTTAATAATATGTTGATTAATACATTTTAAATATATGGAAGTAAACAGTGTACAATTATTTGAGTTGTGCATTAAAATTTTACACTATAATATGTATTTTGAGGAATCTAGGAATTTTCATGTAAAATCTTAAACCAAATTACTTCAATATATAAATGAAAATTTCAATAGAAAATCACAACAAATTATAAGAAATTTAACTGAATTTCAATTTGTAATTACAAGATGCAAATTAGCTTTGAAATATATGAGTATGAGACCGGGGAATCTATGTTTACAAAATTTTAAAATGATAATTTATTGAATTGAAATGGTTATAAAAAGAAATGAAGAGGAAATTTCAAAAATTAATTCAATCATAATTTATTATATTGAACGAAGGGAAACAATATATCTTCCAATTAAACAATATTCTAGTTTATTATAGAGGGTGTTCCATGACTAGATGCAAAAAGTTCAGGAGTTAGTAGATGACATGAAAAGTTCATGCCTTTAAAGCTGCAAAATCAGAACCTATATTCAAGTATATTTTCTAAATTATACATTCGAACATTATGAATTTTTATGTATGATTACATTTTGGAGAAATTCTAAGTATAGCCGACCATTCAGTTTATTATCAAAAAATATGGACCTACTATTCTTGCCCACACATTAACCCAAAATCGATGTTGATACTTTGTTTGAATTGTACCATTAGGATTTTCATCTGTCCATAAATTTAGATTATGGGAATTAATAAAACCATCTTTTGTGAACTGATTCTGGTGTGGCACTTTACACTAAGAAAATACCAATTAAGTTCGACAGTATGCAGTTCAATTAAAATTTTTTTATTGTCTTTTAGTACCTCCTGTAAGTATTTTCAATAAATAATTACAATTTATGATAATATTCTTCAGAATGTCTTTTTATGTCGAACGGTTTCCTTGGCATGTACAATGATCTAAAAATCTACATATCTCATAAACCATACATTTTATCGAGTTGAACAAAGAGTACCTTTTTGTTAAAGAATCGATTGAAAAATTAATTTTTGCTAGGTTTAGATTGTACAGGTTGTCCATGTAAAAGCTACGAATTATTAACCATTGAGCATGAGCCGCCTCTGGCCTTCGGATAGTAGTGTAGAATTATGTATTCTGTCAAACACACTACATGGACATACGTAATCATCCATTGAAAATTCATGATGTTGGAATGTATATTCGATAAAATATACTTAAATATAAGTTCTGATTTTGTAACTTTATAAGCCTATAACTGAGGAACGGGGGTCGTTTGAGATATTTTTTTCACAGCATTATTTGCTTGTCATCTACTCACTCCCGAACCAGTCAAGGAACACCCTGTACAGAATTACTCTCTTAACTGCTCAGCTGTAGTTCAGATTTTTAGGTTTTTCTTCTATCCTCTAAGCTGTTCAAGTTTTTGGTCAAATCTGGATCGCATATAAGTCGAACTGCTCTCTTCTATATTAAGTCGAGTATCTTCATGGTATGCTTGAGATCCGAACTCCAAATGTGTGAAGCAATATTGGCCTTGGATTACATGCTGTTGTGGACTATATAACTTTTTGATATTAAAGAGGGCTCTAAAGTTTTTGTGAACTGCCCTACTCGTATGTAATTATAGGTCTTACAGTCGTTTCGAGTTTTTTCAGCAAAACACTATCATTGGCGAAAAATTATAGACTCGTGTGACTTCGTGACGTCCAAGAATACAAAAAAATTTTTACTAATTGCTAAATAAATGCTACTGAAAAAATTATTTTTTTGGTGACTTCACAAAAAAATTACTATTTTCTAGTTTTCTCAGCAGAACAGAATCATCGGTAAAGAATTATAGACTTTTGTGACTTCGTGACGTCCAAGAATACAAAAAAATAATTATCATTGAAGAAAAGAGCATTTAATTATGGAATCATTCTTCTTTAATTACCTTTTGATTTTGCACTTTGTTCCAAAGTTAGCAGAACATCCAATTTCTCAAAAACGTGCATAGCAAAAAATTTCGTAATATATCACTTCATTAGCATTTAATTTTCTGCTTATTGTTTTTGTTGTCTGCTCATATTTCTCTGCTAACTTTAGTGTCTTTAATTATAATACTATATAAACCTAAAGTGTATAGAAGTGGTATTAATTATTTATTTGCTTTCAGAGAATCTCCATTTCATCTTTCTAGACGAGGCTGGGGTGAATTTCCACTAAGAGTCCAAATATTCTTCAAATGTCCACTTAATAAACCAGTTAGTATTGTGCATAATCTTAAACTTGAAAAAACATTCACGGGGCGCCAAACATTAGGTTAGTATCTGTTGGGATTATGGATAAAGTAACGGTGTATTTATGAAAAAAAAACTGAATACGTTATCAATTGGAAGATTATTTTATTTCTAATAGAGTTTCAGAGGTATGTCCTATAATGTTGAGGATCAGAGACAACTGAGCTACCTACTTTCTAATCTTAATACATTTTGGATTTTATTATCCATTCTATACATAAATCTATACCTCGTTTTATGTAAACCTATAGAAAAGAGAAGAATTTTTGCATTCAATATTCCCACAATATTGTACAAGAGGGTTATGAGGATGTCTCAAATAAATATGAGATGAAAAGGCAACTTTGTTCACCAATTTAAATTGATAATTTATTACACTGTTTTTTCAAAACCAGGTTCGGTTATGCTTTAGTTAATATTATTTGTCAGTAGTATCTGATTATTTTTTGATTCAAACATTCAAATAATTTTCCCTTCCTTTGGAATTTTTCACTTGGACCTTCCTAACACTGGATGTAGGTATATTTACTTTGCAGTTGAGGTTTGATTCTGTAATATGCACTTTCCACATCCATTATTTCTCAGTGTTAGTGTTCTTGTGATGTAATTAGAGCGAAGTTTATTTGTCACTAATAGGGCAAAATTAATTTTTTGAATTTCAATTGACAGAATTAAAATCTGACAAAGTACATATCATAAATTAATCTTCTCAGTAATGTAATGATCAAGACAATAAGCACCACGATGTTAAGTTTATAGATATCTTCAGAATATACTATCCAAATAGTTAAAAATACACAACGAGAGCTGTTACCAAACTATTACTAGGATAATCATTAGGTACCTTTCAGATGGAAATAAAAGTTTATGGAACTCAAGTTATATGTTTGAAATCAGGCTGATATCGAAGCATTGAGTTCCATGTCATTGATTCAAAACTGAGCTGTGAATACCAGGTAACTAAATGACTTGAGCAAGAGCAATAAGAGCGTTTTAGGTGGAAGAAGAACGCAGAAGAAAATTCTCTGGTGGAACTTTAATACTGCAATATTAATATTGCAGCCAGCACAGATGATGGTGTTTTGACGTCACCCCCTATTCAATATCTATTCTAATATGACATACGTTTTATCTCACATTGGTTTCTTTTTTGTAGGTAATGAAACTTTGGTAGATGTATATTTACATGATAATAGTTTAGTACAAAAACCGGCTACTATTACAAAACCTCCAGAAGAAATGATTAACAACAATCTTAACAATTCATTTAATAGTATATTTCAAAATTTTGATACACAGGTACAGGAGGTAAGTGAATATATGATGTGGTGATACTGCATCATCTTACAATGATATTAATAAATGCCTTAATGCGCTCTGAGATTTCATTATCAAACATCTACACTTTTTTTCCAGAAAACTGAATTTGATTCAGACTATACTCCTTTGGATCAAACGTTAATCGAATGTGAACCACCGAATGAAGATTATATTCTTGTTAAATCTGAAGTTCCTGATCAAACAACAACAAATGTGGATTTAATATCCACTAGATCTGATTCAGCTTATGGATGCTCTGATACAGCCTCTATGAGCTTCGAACATGATTACTGTGATGTGATAGAAGAGCAATTTGTAGATAATGAGATAGAAATGAAAGTTAGTCGACTGTACAATGCTTTTCTCGAACATTCCTATTCTATTGTTAGCAAAACAGAAGATTCAGATAATGAGATAGTAAACCAACATACTGTCACAAGCCATAATGTAAATATTAACGGAGAAATCGGAAACAAATTAATATTTGGTTTGGGAGATAATTATCTGAAAGAATCTATTCCTACTGTTCATAATGTGGTAAGTTATGGAGGTGTATTATAAAATAAGGTCTTAGCCACGACTGTCTCTACACGAGATGAACTCAAAAATTATTGAAAGGTTCTTATTTGGGGATTCATAAGGAAATTTTAGTAAAAGCCAAACTACTTGGAAACTTGTACCGAAAACATGTATAATACTTTTAAATCATGACAAAAGCATCCACAATGGGAAAAAATTTTTGGCATTTATCTATATTTTAAAGAAAGCTTACTAAACTCCTTGATAAAATGAACGAACCACTTTAATTAATCTAAAATAAAACTAAGTTATATTGAAGTAACAATGAATTCCTACAAATTAGTCGAATATGACATTTACATAACATTAATTTGCCATATTTTTTCCATAAAAGTTTGTTTTTGCTAGAAATGCATAAATAAGCTACCACACCTCCAAATTGAAAAAAAAAAGAACAAAAAAATCGGCAAAAGAGAATAAATGCATATCGGTAAACCCTAATACCGTGTAGACCCTCCTCGACTTGCGGTATATTCTCCCATTCTTCAATAGCGACTATGACTTCAAATCCTCTTTTTGAGATAGGATTCATATCTGTACTGTTAGGTGGTCATTCTAATAAAGGGATATTGACATTGACAAAAAATTAGGCTCAATAAATGGAGCGAAAGGCATTACATGTTCGACAATTATGTTGCCTAAGTCATATTGGGCATTCATAGACCTCGTACTTATAGGAACCAATTCCGTACGAGCATCGAAGCAAATTTCTCCCTAAAACATTTTAGAGCCTCTAACAAAAGGCACTTTAAGAGAGATTTAAAGCTGGCAAACCTTTCTCCTTGCCTTCGCCAGACAGCTTAAAGGCTAACTCTAGTTTCATCGGAGAATAGATCCCATTTCGAACCATTGATGCTTCAATTTTGATGTAGTCTTTCAAAATTTAATCTGTTTGCTCTCTGGTAAGCAAGGTTTTTTTGGCTGGTCTTCTGTTGCTGAACTCTGCTTCATGTAAACGACTTCTAACCGTTCGAGACGATATTTCGAACAAATGCAAATTCATTTTTTAGCAGATTGCTGGTGACTCACTTGTCTAAAAAAACGATCATCGATTTGATTAGTGCATCTTTTTTGTCCTCGTCCTGGTTTTCGATGGTAAGAACCCGTTTCATTATGTCGCCTCAATGCGCGACTGATGCTGAAATGATGTATTCCTAACAAACCAACAACATGTCGCATTGAATATCCCTCATTCAGGAGAGTCGATGTTCGCACTGCCTCCTCCATTGATAAATTTCGTTAACGGTTCATTTTTTTACTTGATATAATCCCAAATGAACTTCCAAACTTGCATGTAATAAAAACAATTACAATCCAAAGCTATATTCAAGTTACTGAATATTTAATGTGTAATAAATTGCTTAATGGGACATAAAGTCCGGGGGGCCATTTTTTTAGAGAGTTTATTTTGGGAAAGACAGATGAGGTAATTTATTAACTAAGGAGTTTTCATGATGTTCAAGTTTAACTAAATATTTTTTTATTTTAGGTTCCTAAAAATTTGTTACTACGTCCAACGGATGCCTCGCGAGTATTTTTAATGAATAACACTGTAAATGAAAAACAAATTTTGAGGTTAAAGTTTGGTATTTCATTGCCGCAAAATCGATTTAAAAATATTGGGGAAGCTATGCCATATCTTCTTAAAAGATTTCCCCTATGGAATGATAAAGTGAAAAATAGTAATTATAAATCTTTATACCCCTATATAGCATCTTCACAAGAGGAATTTGAAAAGTGGCCTTTTAGTAAAAAATTGAATTCTGAGGTAAGGGTAATTTTAATTATTGTACTGCTTCTTCATACAAAGAAATTAAAACGAGTACCACAAGGAAGTGTTCTAGGACAGTGTACAGTAAATAAAAGACAGTACTTACTGTACACATGTGATATTCCAGAGTTAGAAGACAATACCATAGCTACCTTCGCCGACTATACTGCCATTCAATATGAAAGAATAATAGAGATGGAAAATTAACATTAGTGAAATTAAATTAGTTCATAATAACTTCACAAACAAAATGATAGAGATCATATTCTAGTCAGTATAAATAATAACCTGTTTCTACATTCAAACTCAGCAAAACAATCAGGTATTACCATGGAAAATTCATGTTAAAAAGGAAAGAGAAGAACTTGGACTCTACTAAAGAACAATTTATTGGCTAATTGATAGAAACTACTCTGTCTCTACATAATAAGACTGTGCTTTATAACAGATACTTAAGCCTGTTTGGACCTATGACATCCAACTATGAGGACGCACCAAAGCTAGCAACTTAGCAATCAACCAAAGATTTCAAGCACTGAGGAATATAGTAGATGCCTCTTGGTAGACCTGGAAATGGAAAATGTTGACCAGACTCTTAAGAAATTAGCAAAGAGTCATGAAGAAAGCTCCTTGATACTGAGTTGAAGAGAAGACTTAAGAAGATCAAGCTGTTTGAGTTACTTCAGTATTTTTAGTGTGGGTGCACCATAAAACTTTAGAGCAATCTATTCTACAGAACCCAAGGAACGCTGATGAATATATCTTAGTTTTAAATTTCAAACTCTATTAGATTAAGTTACAACTGAATTGCTGAATAGCAACTGTTGACCAGATTGTAATATCCTAGCATGGAGTAATTTATAAGGATAAAATTTATTTCTTTCAAGTATCCTCCTCAAGATTTTCAATTGACATAAACAGAAAATCTACATAAAAAGTCATAATAAAGCCACCAATTCGATGTTCTGCCCAGTTTGAGAAGTAATTGTTTAAACTAATTGTTTTTATTTTAGTGGAATCGAGCTAAAGAAATTAAATCTATTTTAACTGAAAGATTTCCGTCTTTAAAAAAGTGGAGTACACGAGCCATTTTTATGTATGCTCGATCTCATAAATTTTCACCTGTGATTAGTTCCAGTAATTTTTTTAAAAACAAATCGGAAGATTTGTGCCTGATTAATAAGTGCTTTTCGGAAGTAGAAAAAGGAGCAGTCAATGTTGATAAACAATTTCAAATAGATGTTAATGTCGACATCGAATCAGATGGAGGTTAGTTTATATATGATTAATTTAGCAGCTCCACAAGAAGAATAGCATTGTCCATTTTATAAGCTGTTCAAAATAGAAAGTATATAATATGAATGATATTATTTCAATTGATAAATTATTATTTAATTAATGTTATTTTAGATAAATCTACGTCTGTTCGGAAAAAAACCTATATTGACATATCTGACAATTCTCTTAAGGACCAATGTGCATTCGTTAAAGAAACCGCCTTAGATTGTGGAGTGATGTTGAGATCTGAAGAAATTTCAGATGGTGTGATTATGAATGGTGCAGAAAGAATGATGCTAGAGGCTGTGAAATGTTTGGCGGAAGGTTTAATTAGGAGAGCCAACCATTATTTAGTCTGTAAGAAAGATTATAGGTAATTATTGAAATGTATATAAAATTTTTCCCTCTTGAGCTCTCCTACTATATTATTTAAAATGTGAGTGTTTATTAATCTTTATTATTAAATTTTTGCAGGGAAGGGTTCAGTGAAGTTACCTCAAATGAAATTGAACTTGGAATGAAAGAACGGTCTGAAATTCAATCAATAAAAGAATTTCAAATTAAGAAACGTGAAATAGATTTTTTTTCGTGAATATCCAAGACTGTAATTTTAAAGTATAATTTTTATTTATCTACTTTAATTATGTATTTATTTGTATTTTTATTGTTTTCTTTTACATATTAAATTTTTATTCCAGTTTATTATTTCAAAATTACCACATTCTTATAGCAGACTAAGAAAACGATTCTTGTGCATCCTTTTTACATAAAAAAAAATGTTGATAAAAACGTTGTGTTTCACGACACACTCCAAACATGGCTGTAGTAGCAGAATAATACGGTTCTCTCCCAAAGAGAGTATAATTGTTGGAAAAATTAACAAAAAAGTTGTGTTTTGAAAAAATTTTTATTTAACCAGTATTAGTAAATAAACTATTTACAAACTTAGCCTACCTCCATTACAGAATCATTATAAAATATTTGCACAAATGATCATTCCAGTTAGATAGTGAATTTTACATCCATAATGAATAATTTACTAGCAATAAAATTAACTTATACAAGTATTTGAGGTTAACTCTCGAAAAGTAGGCTGTTTGGAACTACAAAAATATTTGGGATAACAAGAAAAATATTCTGTTTGGGTAACAATTTAATTATCGAAGGAAATATTTTCCTGTGTGATCATTTGAACGGAAAAATATCGTTTTCATAAAAAATTATTCCGGGAACACGTTATGATTATCGACATTCTAATTATCTTCAATTAAAAAAATTTCAATGATACAGTTTCCAAAAATCGAAATATTAATTTTCTTAGTAATAATTATCATGACACATAAAGCAGAGAAAATATTAGAATAGGATTGGATATTATTATTCAACATTTCTTTATAAAATTGAGTTCTATCAAAATCTTCTGGCATGAACATTAATGTGAGCCGATAGTACAAAGTGACAAACTTTTGTTGAAGGTTTTCAAATTATTCGTGACGAATTAAATTTCACATAATTCCAAATAGACCAGGGTCGATAGTTTTGGAAATAAAGAAAAGAATAAGGTGAAATCCATTGAAAAAGGAGAGTTTTTAAGGGTAAAAAACGATTTATATCTAGTTAAATAGCAAAGTTATGGGTAAAAAAAATCTCAATCCTTGTATTCACACTTTTTTCACATAATCTCAAAATCTATGTAAAAAATTCAAAAAAACAATTAGGTCTTTTAAAAAAAATATTATATATATAAATAAAATATTTTTCACGAAATTTGGTGAAAATGTACCTTTTCATGTCTCAATACACTGGAATGTATCTGTTTTTAATTCTATTTTAACTTAATAATGAAAAAGCACACAAATTTTCAAACGAAAATTCAACCGCCAAAATATCTTTTTTTAATAAGTCTGTGAGGTTTTTGTTCGTTGACATCTCTACTTTATGTTGATGTGAAAAAATATTACTGCTATCATGGTTTTTTCAGAAAAAGCAGAAAAACAACGAAAAAAGTCTCATCCGAAATTTTAATTTTTAATTATTTATTGAAATTTTACACTCAAAATACATTAAATTTTAATAAACATTTAAACATTGTATATAATGATTAAAGAAAATTTTCGGACGAGTTTTTTGCCTTTTCCGAGAAAATTTACCGTCAGTAATTGGGATTGTTATAGTTTGTGCTTTTATAATGAAAGACTGCCGTTTAGAGAATCCTCATTTCGGTTTATAATATATATGGTATGATATATAATAATAAATTTTACGTTTTCACCTCAAGTTCATTCAATTTCCTAGAAATTTGTTTAATTCCGTTTAATATAATTATGTATGATAAATAAAGAAAATGATAATGAATAAGAATGCTCTATTCTTCCTAGGTATAGGTAACAAAAAAAAATAAAATGTCTAATGTATTTAGAAAGGTTTCATCATATTTTTTTATATATACATATTTTATACATACTATATGAGTTGTGTTTCTGTACATTTAAAACTGAAAGTAGCCAAAAAGTCAAATTTTATCTTTTAAAAATTATAAAAAAAATAATTTTAAAACAGAAGAGACCTAAAATCAAGACGATTCAGAAAAACATTTATAAAAAGTTTAAATATATTGATATTACTTAGCATCAGTTATTTATTCATCTAAATTTGAATTCCTACTGGAATTATTTGTAAGTTTTAGTTAGTTTTTGTACTTTGTAAAATGGTCTCTGAGACCTTGGCAATCACAAAAAGTTAAGATATACTTGAAAAACTGACATAAGAAAAGCTTCATATTCAAAGGCTGTTAGCCTCATTGAAAAAAACTTTTGGATCAAAATAAATTAGGTTAGAATGACATAAAATCAAATCTAATGTCAGTAGTTTGCATTTGGTAGAAGAGTTTTGGTTACCCTGTATACTCTGAAGAATTTTCTTCATAAAATTTCTTATAATAAAATTTTTAACAGAAGTGTCCGCCATGGGGTTGTACAAATTTTTCAATAAAATTATGGCAGCTCTGTCGAACCAAAGTTATTTCCATTTGCAATTAATAAATCACTTGTAGTGTAATTTCAGCATAATTGCATTTTTTGTAGTGTAATATAACCACCAGTACACCGCAAGTTTCAAATCGAATTTGTTAATTCATTACAACTGCTTTAACGAAATTCGTAACTTCCATATAATTAATGCGATTAATAAAAGCATTATGTTACTTGCAGTATGGTTTCAGTGTAATTGCATATTCTGTAGTGTGATGCAACCGCCACTACAAAGCAAGCTTTTATCACAAACTGAGTTATGTCACTTGCAGTATTGTTTCAGTGCAATTGCTTCTGTAGTGTGATATGACCACCACTACAAAGCAAACTTTTATCACAAAATGAATTATGTCACTAGAAGTATGTTTTCAGTGCAATCGCATCTTCTATAATGTGATATGACCACCACTACAATTCAAGCTTTTATCACAAACTTAGACCTAATCAGAACCTTATGTTCGCAGTTAATAGCAGGATTACTTCACTTGCAGTGTACTGTCAACATACAGTAGTAGAATTTAACAACTGCTATAGGGCATGCTTCAAATCCCGAACTGAAACTGATAAGCTGTAATGTAAAAGCTATGACCAAATCAACTTCCTTCCAACAGGTTTATGTCACTTGTAGTGAGGTTTCATCATAGAAGAGACTAATTAATGTAATAAAATATTTAAATAAGTCTTTTCAAATATAAAATAAAATCCCAATATAACTAAAAATAAAATCCCAATATAACTAAAAATAAATTTACAATGAAATAACTCAATTATATACAATTACAATTTTTTTTTAAGTAAGACAAAGGTCACAGTTGGAAAGAAAATTTAAAAAAATTGATATTGATAGAAACACATAGAATATCATTGTATACTTAATGCAAATATCAATCTACATGTATTAATCCAAAAGTGAAGTTTTTAGTTAAAAATTTTACATTGTACACCTAGGGACTAAAGTGATACATTTAATTGAGACAAAAAGTCCCATCAGGAGGACAATAATTGTGGAGGATTAAAACACTTCAGTCGTGTGATGTATAAATTATTTCGAGTACTATAGAAAAAATTTAGTTAATTGTACTCTAATAATAAGAGTAACTTAAATGTCAAAAAAAATTAATAGCAGCTTTACCAGATGTAAAAATGGTAATAATGTAATATGCATAAACACAACAGTACATTATACACCTATAAGTATTTCTTTGACAATAAAAAATGTATTTTTACTACTACAATTTAATTTCGGGGTAATACAGTAAAAATTTATAGTCTATAGGAAGTTGACTTACTTTATTCCTTTAAGAATATAAAAATTATGAAATACTTTTTTGCTTTGATGTGTTTCTAGGTAGCGCCTGCGCGAATTTTTAATAAGTTTTTGGTTTTGTTCTTGTAGAAATTGTAAACTGTAATTGATGGAATGACAAAATTCAATTATGCAGTTAATCAATACAAATGGAATGATTCCACTTCGAGAGTTAATCTTTTTATGTATTTCCTATCAAACAGTTGAAGAAAGAAATAAGAGTAGTTTATTCCATTTTGAGTGCTACCTTTATACAATATATTTACATTTCATAATTTATTCATAATAATAATAAATTTTAGCAAGAGTAAAGTACAAACTGGAATAACTTGTAGTATTCTTACTTTCATGGAGTGTAGAATTCACTTTAAAAATGGAAAAGGACACATAAAAATAAACATTACTTTTAGATACTATCTCTCATTATGACCATTTACAACTGGATGTTCTTGTGAGTTTACAGCTCTAAGTATCTTTGCTTTTTCTGCTTTCCTTTCAGCTGCAGTCTTCTTTAAACCTTTCATTTTCCTAGTTTGTATGTTTTTGATTTCTTGTTTACCAAGATGTATACGACCTTGTTTGTTACCCAAATTGTCAGTACTGATATTTTTCTTTTTAGTGACTTTAAGCTCTTTGGGTTTGCGGCAGGCTTCTTTCATCAAATCTTCATCAGGTAATTTTGATCGTCTTAGAGAGAAATCAATTCTGGGTCCTAAAAATTCATATACAGATTGTGATATAAATAAATTGAATTTGATGTTTGCCATTTATTAATTTTTATAACAAGTTTGTTATTGGTTATAGTTTATAAGTAGTGCCACATTCTAAAAATAATTGTGGTGGGTCCAAAATTATGTACATTAATTTCTAGAGCTAATAAAAACCAACAATTAAAATACATCTTTATGTACACTGTCCCTAAAAGCGAATAATAAAATAATACAACGCATTACAGAGCTGAATTGTGAATCCTAAGATTTATTATTTCAAGAAAAGGGACAACCTTTTTGAATTTTTTTTGTGAATCATTTTATCATTTATTGAATGTGAATTATTACTTCAATATTCAGTTAATATGCTTTATTATCTACTTAATATATTGCAAAATACATTTATTAGGTACACCTATACCTTTGAGTTTGAATCAATTGAAAAAGGTGATATTTATTACAAGAGCATCTTTGCATAGAAAAGTTGAAGGAAACAATAATTGGTTGTCCAAATAATTAAACATTGTTAGAAAATATTACATAATATTATTTAGCTACTTCCGGCTTTAAGCCGCGTTTACGGCGGAGTTAATAACACGAGTTTTTAACAAAAAGTTATTAACTTAGCTGAATCGCCAAAAAATTTCTCTTAACAAAAGTTAATAACTCGTGTTTTCAACAGAAAATTCCATGTTAACAAGATTTATGTTATCCATCCAGAGTCGGTAAAGATCAAAGGAAATGTGTTATGTTTTAAACATAACATATGTTAATGACTTTTGTTATTAACATCAGTTAATAACAAAAATGTTAAAAACTTGTGTTATTAACTCCGGTGTAAACGCGGCTTAATCTGTATTTATATGAGATTGGCTAGGCGGGGACGGAAATTAATTAAATATTTTATAACTTTCAAATCATTTGCCAGTTATTTAAAAAATAAAATAAATACTATAAACACCATTTACTGGTACCAAATGACCAAGATCCATGAGCCCATAATTCATCATACAATACAATAGATTTAACACATCACTCAATAAGTCGTGTTTTTTCTAAAAATTGATTTTATTTATCAATGTAATCTCCTTCAAGTGCAATAAAATCATTCCAATGCTTTTCTAACTTACCGATGCCATACTTGTAGAAGGATTTGTCTTTTGCCTCAAAATAGGATTCAGTTTCAGCAATTGCTTTTTCATTTCAACTGAAGTTCTTACTGGCGAGCATTTTTTTGATATCAGTGAACAGTCAGTAGTCACTGGTGTCCAGATTTGGACTGTATGTTGGATGAGGAAGCAATTTGAAATGTAATTAGTTCAATTTACAACAAAAGCGCCAGCTTAATTTGCCCCCTTTAAAAGGACACTTTTTGATAGACTAAGATAAATAGCCATTTACTAAATTTATATACATTTGGTACATTTTTAATATCATCACTCAATTCATTAAAAGAGCTAAGCCCTTCATAAAACGGTGTATTTTACAATACTGAGGTTCGTATAATGTCAAGATTATAGTTTTGTTTGGATCTAACATTATAATTATGAAACTGCAGTCATTTCTTTAAGTATGCATTTAAATACTCTGGCATTAGGTTATGTTCAATTTTATATATTAAAAGCAGATTCGCTCTTTTAATGTTCTGCTCAACAGTTAGCCAATTTAGAGTTTCAAGCATGTGATCAATTGGTGTATATTTACTACAATTTAACAAAATGATTTTATTCTGTTGTATTTGTAATTTACGCACCTCTTCCTTGTTGCAAAAAATTAATACCGATCTATAATATGTAAAGTGAGGCAAAATATGGTTTTATACAACATCATTCTGGTCCATTCAGAAACACAATAAGATATTCTACTGAAAAACGCTATTTTTTACCTAAGTTCTTACATAAATAATCAACATGAATTGAAAAATTTAATTTTGGATCTAAAATGACACCCAAATATTTAATTTCGTTTACAAATTCTATAGGCACACTTTATGGATAAAGATAAATTTAGATTATAAAATTTTTTATAATTTATAGTTGAGCTCACCGCCATACATTTTGTTTTTGAGGTGTTTAATTTTAATCTATTCTGACACAACCATTTATACAATATCTTAAGTTCATCATTTAAAATATTTACAATTTCTAAGTAGTTTTGCCCAGACGCTGATATAAGGGTATCATCTGCAAATAAAGTAACGAAACACTTTTTTAAAGCCATATGAAGATCATTAATATATATTATATACAAAAGTGGTACCAGGACACTTCCCTGGGGTATACCCAGCACACTTTCCATCTTTTGAGATACCCTGCCTGATATTTTTGTTTTATGAAATCTGTTTTCTAAATAGTTATTAATCCAACTTAAAGCACTGAAGGTCAACCAAAACAGCAATCACTAAATCACCAATGTTTATTTTTTTTGCCAATTTGCACACACATACTGAATAGCTGACTCACATGAATGCTGACTTCTAAAGCTTGACTTTTCCATAAACAACAAGTTATTTTTTTCAAGGCACTACTAATTTATATTTCATTTAAAATATAAAAATAATTTTCTCAGACAAAGCCATTTTAGAAATTATATTTTTTTGATGTGGCTGAAATTGTAATTAAAGAATAGATGAATTCAGATTAGCTGTTAATGAATAAAGTAAAAATTTGAAACAATCTTAAATACTCTAGCTACATTATGGTTTGGGACAGTCACAATTAATTTTAAATGTCTTATTAGATTATTTTATAAAGTAGAAACTTACCAATTTCTTCCAGTTCCACTCGTGGTATTCTCTCACCAGACTTTTTTAGCAAAATTTTGTAAGATCTTAACAGTATTTTTCCATCAGGCGTAGCATTGAAACTTATACTATGCTCTATACCTTGTAGCCTGATATTTTCTACACATTCTCTGTGAAAAAAGTCTATAAACAATGATTTCAATTGCTTCAATTCATCCATTTGCTCCCACAAGGCACCATTGAAGAGTAGACACGGTTTAGTACCAACAGTGATTTTAGATGCAGCAAATTCTTTTAAACCTTCATAAGACTCTACATATAACTCAATCATATCTAATAAATTATAATTAAACATTCTTCCTACTACTAAGTTATCTGGCCTTTTTTTACTCCTTGATCCCAACATAAATAACGGTGTCTCATATTTTTTACAGAGATCTTCAACGGGTTTTGAATTCTCAAATATGTTGATATCATTTTTTCTATTCAATTTAACAGCATCCGGTTTCTTAAAGTCGTATAGATCCTTTAGTAAACTTTGTATTTTCTCTGAGCACTTCCTTCCTTGGAAAAATAGAGCTCTTTTAGGTCCTTCGATAAGTTGCGGTTCTTTCTTTAACAACACTTTCTTGCCTTTCCGTGTAGTTGGTTTACTAAAAAATATGTTATAAAGCACTTATATATATATTTAAATTGAATACACTTACACCACACGTTGTATAATAGACATTTCTACTGTATTTCTAATTAAAAATCACTAATTTGTTGTGTATCTCAAAACACGTGTTGACAAGTAAAAATACCTAACGCTAAAATAGAAACATATATAACCTTTATGTGTAAAACAAGAAAGAAGAGAATGGGATTCAAAGAACTGTCAATTCAAGGTTGCCAATTTTAAAAAAATTTAATTATCGAAACTCTTAGGGTACATTTCAAATTCAATTCACAATAGAAGGAAGTGGAAATACAGCATACAAGAGGCATACTAGAAACAATGTTAGCATTTCTAATGAAATTCAAGGGTAAAAACCATGCTGACACGATCTACAGAGATTGCAAGCTCCAAATTTTGCATTTCGTGCCGTACATGACACATGCACACTAGATTGAATTGAACATTTTTTTTATACACACTGGTTATTTTTGTATCCATATTAAATTAAAAGATGGCTCCATTAAATTTAACCTCAAAAAACAAAAAAACTTGTGCGAAGGACCATATGCAAGTACTTTTCGCAAAGTTTATTAGAAATGGGCCAATTTTATGTTGAAGTGCGTGCCACTTCGCTTGCGAATTGCGTTAGAAATGTAAAATACTATTAGTGTATCCTAAATATATATTGAAAGCGGCTGTAATTAATTAAAAACCACGTAATATTATTATTCTAAAACTATTCATAAATTATACAAAGACTATGCAATGAAGAAATGAACAATTTAGTTAAAAATAATTTTCATGATGAGTAAGACAGAGAAGTACTCAGCGAAGTTTATTTAACAATAAAAGTAATGTAGTTTAATGTCAAACTGGGTTTATATTAAACAACAAAATATTTTATAGTCAATAAACAGTAAATATCTGTCAAAGTTTTATTCATGCCTCGGCTCGAATACGATAGCAACAAAATGATTAGGCCCTCCGACCATTTAGTGTGCGTCATCAGTTGGTAGTGAAGATTTTGAAAGTCAACTCTTAAAGCTGGCTGATCACTAGTATATTTTTACTACCTCGCTAAAAGCAATAAACCGGTTCACGGTCTACATTTGAACAGAGCCCACGGTATACTAACTTCATTTATAATATAGTCCGGTCAATCTAGACAATCAAAGGTATATGAATTCAGCTGTAAGTAAGGGATATTATTTAAAATATAATTAAAAATAACATTTTAAACCTTCTTATCGTTCCGGTACCTAAAAAATACTCGAGATCAAAGGTTAAAAAAATGGGGTGTTCGCGATTTTCAGCAAAACGGTAGGTTTTATCATAAAATGACTTCAGACGTAAATTGTAGATTATAAAATTATCTATAAGAAATGCATCAATAGTTTTCCCAGTAATTTAACAAATTTGTGGTGATTCTGTTTAGTTTGAAACTATTACATAATAAAGGATATTAACAAGGGTTGGAAACTGAAGCAAAATAGGAATATATTCGTTTTCTTCATAACCTTCAAATACTTCTTCATCCTGTATGTAAGTAAATTGCATAAAAAGCAATTTATCACATCTCTCATGCTTCTTTGTTAGTACCAAACCTCTACTGTAGTTGATTCAAATACAGTCAGAACAGAGCAGTCAACTTTTTGCAAAAAATTCACTTCTATTACAGCTTCAGAGATCTATAAGCTTGACGTACTTTCCCATATTTTGATTATTACAAGGTTTTGAGTTGTTTTATTTCAGAAACGGTGGCTCTAAGGAACAAAGTATTGATACATTTTTTATAGATAATTTTTGTCTGTGGTAGTTTTATGATAAAAAAAAGATGAAAATGGCGAAACGCCTTTTTTTTCCTTTGTTCTCGAGTAAATTTGTTTCCTAGTACCAGAACATTGAGAATTTTTAAAATGTTATTTTTAATTATATAAATATTATTACACACTTTCAGCTTGTTTATTTATGTATCTCTTATTTTTTCGTCTAATTTGACCGGACTAATAGTATTCATGCATGTGACAATAAGGATGGGCTAAGGGATATTAATATCTAGAAGGTGAATATTTAAAAAAAGTGCCTGAAATGTTTAATATTTAATCTGAAATTAGTTTACAGGTAATTTATATAGAAACATTCAAGTACTGAATAAATTTAATGTTACTTTCTATATCTGTATACATACCAGGAAAATATTACAAAGTAATCTTTTATATTTCTATTTATTGCTGCATGTACACATAGTTAAAATAAAAAAAATGATAAACTTGAGAATAAAATGTGGGCAGTCAGGTACTACTGATTTAAAATGACTCTTATAATAAACAGTACCGAAAACATTGTTTATTATCTATACACTAACACTTATACTGTCTGACATGCGTTTTGGTAACTGTTATGCAGCCCATGTGTAATATGGAGCAGAAAATTATAAATATGAACTTACAATCTCAAAGTGATCACTGAATGTTAAAAACAGAAGATGCTACATAAATTTGTAGTAATTAGACAAAAATTTAATGAAAAAATAGTTGTTAAACAAAGAGATAGTCTTTCAAGTGCATTCTTTATGATACTATTGCACAAAGCAATTATGCAAATAAATCAGAAAAGTGATATGATTAATAAATCGATCTAGATTTCTGCATATGCAGATGATATTGCAAAAATAACCAGAAATAAAGAAAGACTGGTAGAACTTTTCAAAGATGTAGAAATAAAATGTGAAGAGTGCGGCCTAGTTACTAATGAATCTAAAACTGTATTCCGGAATCAGGAGATTGTTGGAAAGTGGAAGATTTAATAATAGATTTCACTTTCAAAGGTGTAAATGGATTTAAATATCTCGGAGGATATATAAACACCAAACACTAAGTAAGAATACCAAGTGGTAAAATAGTTTATTTTGCGAACCTGGAGCACTTAAAAAAAACAAACTAGTCACATAAATATGGCAGTGAATGTTGAATGATAACACAAAAAGACCAAGAAACATCAAGATTATTTTAGAGAAAAATTATTAGAAGAATATATGGAGGAATAAGAATGAACGAAGCAGGCTGGAGAATTTGAAATAATTGATGAAATACTAGGCAACATCGATTGATTCATTAAAGTCCAGTTAAGATGGTATGGCTACATTCAAAGAATGTAGGATAAGCGGATGCCATGAATGCCCAAATATACAGCCGTGGGAAAAGAGATATATATATATATATATATATATATATATATATAAATTAAAATTCATTTAATGCTAAACAAAAGTTCCTATTGTTAAAGCCGCTCGTGCTTGCCGCGCCTCTTTTTGCTGCACATTTATTTATGAACAGCTCTATGTCTGGAATCATTATTATGCTAGATTATACCCCGCATTTTCATTGAAATTGCCGGGCCAGGGAGCGAGTAGCGCTCGGTTGCACCTGACATTGCACCCCCTACACCATAGGTAAAGAAGCCTCTGAAATTAGTATTGGTATTGTTTTTTTGGTAACTTCACCAGTCAAATTGTTACCATTATGACAGGTAATGCCAATTAACTGTTTGTAATAATCAAAAGCCTGTTCTTTGATGTTTTTATATTTATTGAGCTAACACAAATTTGGGAGTCCACATCGAGGTTTTTGACACTCCATACTACATTTTATATACACGAATTTTAGAGCAACACTCTTATCCAAATTTAACTTTATTACAAATATCTTTCAGAAATCACTAGCACATGTGATAAATCCTAAACAACTTTTGAGATGGATATTGCAAGTCTGCATCCTGTTTTTATTACATCAGAAAATACTTCATAAAATGGAGTTTGCTCAGCTCCTTGATCAATACCGTGGTCATGATGTTCCTGTTCTTCATCTCTAAATTTAGTTATAGTTTCCAGTAACTCTTTATTAGATTCGGGGTCTTCTAAGAGTGTTCTTAATTGGTCATTATAATGTTCTACAATAACTGTCTCAACTGCAACAGTGCAAGCCATAGCTGCTTTGTCTCCAAGTAAGGCAGACCCTGCACCTAAAAAAGTTATTGAATACATTTCAATAGTTCTGAGCAATCATCTAAAAACAATCTTATGTATGACTAACATAAGTTAGGGAGTAACATTTCATAATAAGTGATTATCAAACTATAGTTAACTAAAGACATTTTAGATATTTAATAATAAAAATTAAGTTTCTGAAATAAATCTGAATATTTTATTTAATATTTAAGTCAAGAATGAAATATTTAAACAAATTGTTTGTGCTATGAGGACACATCAATTGTTATAGCACAATTAGTAATGGAAGATCTTGAGAAAACTGTCTTAAGTAAACTAAACATAAATATTCCAATCTTCTTCCGTTATGTAGATGATTTTTGTATCGAAAAATGAAATTGTAAATATAATCAAAACATTCAATGCTATTTGTAAAAAACAAAATGATAAAATTAATTTTCTTGATGTCACATTTTAAAAAATTGAAAATTAGTAATAACATAAAAACAGAATGGTATACAAAACCAACTTGGTCATCTAAATGTCATCCTATGTCACAAAAGAGATCTGTAATTATTAGTTTGGTTGATAGAACTATCCAACAATCAGATCCTGAATTTAGATGCATAGCTATTAGAAGGTAAAAGCTGCTTTAAGAGAAAAAATTATCCTGAGAAAATGATAAATAAAATATCAAAAAGAAAGATAAACAAATACTATAATCAATTGAGGAACAAAACAGAATCTTAACATCAAAATGTAGAACATATATTTCCTTCTTTCAAGGACCTTCACAACAACTAGCAAATTATTTCAACAAATTTGATATTAGAACAAGTCACAAATGATATCATACATTATCAAAATAACTAATAACTAAATCACCCAAATAAAAAGAAATAAAGTGTATCAAGTACCCTGTAATGACTGTGATGCTGTTTACATAGAACAGACATCTCAATATTTGGAAAATAGATTAAAAAGTCATCAAAACAAAGCTGCAAAACCATGAGATATCAAATTTCAATTATGAAAATTCAAAAATTCTTGAAACAGTCGAACAGAAGAAAAAGAGAATTTTTTTAGAAATGGTTCATATACATTAAAAAAAAAGTTATCAACGATACAAAAGACATAAGCAGTTCAAGTGAAATTTATAATTCTATTTTATAAATCTTAATATAACTGTGAATAATTTGATTGAATATTGCTACTTATTTTGAGATCTAATAATTTAGAATAAAATTTTTTTTTAATGTAATTGAAAATAGATTTTTTTATATTCATGTTGTAGGTGATCTATTGATTTATATAATTATGAAAATTGTCAATGCCAAATTATATTTTGATAAATATGACAATAGGTCGAAATGTCAAGATTTTACTTATGCCTTAAATGGAATTAATTAAGAGACCTAAAATCAAGATAATTTATCAACGAAACCATATAAAAGAGGTCTAAGAAGTAAGAAATTAAAGAAATTTAAATGTAACTTTAGAAAAAAATAAGCAAGTATGGTAGATGAAATTGGTGTTTGTACCAATTTTCTTTTTGTTTATTTCATCTTAGTCCCTACTTTTGAAGAAGGGAATTGATTGAGGTATTCAATATTATGTTCTAATTAAAATCCACAAAAGGTTCAATATGAATGAAAATAAGAGTACTGGTTTTATTCTTTACTTGACCAATACCTTTATAGATATTAAATATCATGAATTTATGTTAAAAAATTGAAAAATTTAGAATTAAGTATTATTAGGCAAAAATATCATACAATAATCATTCAAATTATTATATAACATGCTTAAAATTTAATATAAATTTCAACGTACTAATACTCATGTTTTATACCTAAAGCAAATCCAGCTATGTTCCAAATAGGTGTCATTACAGTTGGTCTAACCCGATACTTGTTAATAAGTTCTTCAAATGTAGCTTTATGGTGTTTTTCTTGTTCCCACATATGTCTTATCAGAGGTGCTTTAGAAGTGGACCCCAAAATGAACATCTGACCAGCATATATTCGATCTGCTCCTAATTCTCCGGCATGATCTACTCGTATTATTTCATCGAGAACAGCCTTATCTGTTTTTGTTCTAACTCCTTTTAGGACAGGAATCGATGTTCTAGTTAATTTAAACATTATTTTGGAATTAGTTTTTTATATATAAAACTTAGATATCTACATATATATTTTAAAATCGGTCATTTTTCAATTCTGTGAACTCAATAGGTCATAAACAATGTATACAACACTCACAACGACGTGAAAAAGTTTTGACATAAGACGTATTGAAATGAAATTGACAACAAACTCCCATGGATAGCACCAAGGACTCTTCCACAGACCAAAATTTCATTATTGAAGAGTTTTTGGAATAGCACTGGTCATAATATTCCATAGACAAAACTTATGGGACAGTAAATATTAGTGCGTGCTTTTTTCAGTTAATCAAATTGATAGAATAAATATTTATATATTAGGGAGGGGATATAGTTCTAGAAATAGATTATGGATATTAAAAATCCGTTTGATACTGTATAATGTGTTGCATAGTTCATGATATAACCCTTAGATTAGGCAACTCGAACAGTGTCACACTCTTCCACAGACTACAAATTCCTTGTGGAAGAGTTTTTGAGATAGCATTGATCATAATATTCCATAGACAATATTTATGGGACAGTTAATATTAGTACGTACTTTTTTCAGTTCACCAAATTTATAGAATGGAAATTTATATATTAGGAACGGGATATAGTTGTTAAAATAGACTAAGCATTCTGAACCTTTTTGGCTTTTTTTGAAAATTAAAAATCCGTTTGATACTGTATAATGTGTTGCATAGTTCATGATATAACCCTTAGATTAGGCAACTCGAACAGTGTAATATAAAATCCTACAACGTAACCACCATTTACCACACATCAAGACTATATGCGGGCACTTGTCAAAAATTGATCGGAAATCAAAAGGAATCAGATCGTGTGACCGTGGAATCTACAGAAAACAACCTCTGTCATTAAACGTCTTACGACCAATTCGTTAAGTCAATGAGCTTAATGCACATCATCTTGTTGGAAAATAAAGTTCCTTGGTTACTCTTTTGCTAACTGAGGAAAGAGCAGTAATGTTAATATGAAGATAAGAAGTACCAGATTCTTGAGCAACAGTTAGCTTGAGAGTTTAGTCAATTTAGCTTGCAAACTATGCTTTGTAGTCTTTAGATCCTGCAATAAAGACGTAATTGTAAGCGCCTTCATAAACTGTTTAGTCATCACAGGAATTGCTAGCTCACGATTGTAAAGAACAGCGGAGGCTCGATGATGGTTTGGAAGGAGAGCGATTGGAGACTTGGAGGGATTTTGAAAAAAAAAGAGGACTATAAAAAATATTAAAGGAATATGTAGTACGTTCTGGTCAGAAAATATATCTTCCAGCATGATAACAATCCCAAACATTTTTCTAACCTGTTTGAAGAGTATTTTATAGAACTGGAAGAGAACAATGTACTGAAAGTAATGTTTTGGCCGTCACAGTCGTCCGACCTCAACCCGATTGAATTGTGGGATAAATTGCATAGGGAAGTCAACAAGTAGTGTCCTCTTCTACTTCAATATCTTGTCAAATGAATAGAACCAAATAGACAACGATAATTTGTCGAAATTGTTACAGAAAATGCTAAAATTGTGCACTGAAATGATAAAAGCAAAAGGGGGTTACATCAATTAATAAAAAATTTAAATATGTATTAATTACAGACTATAGTTTTACTATTACTGTATACTTATCTATATATAGAAGTGATTTGTAAAATAAAAAAATCCATGGTTATGTTTTTAATTGTTGTGTATCAATCAAACTATAGGGTGGGTAAAAACTTTTCACCCGTAGTGTATTTCATATTTTTTTGTACCAAGGGTGGATAGGTTTTTCATTTGATCACTTGAACGTTTCCTATATGATTACATAGTGATCAAATAATTTAAGGTATTCAAAGACAGCTCTGGCTGTGCTGAGCTCATAGATGAGCCACATCCTGGCCGAACCTTTGAGATTATTCAAGACCAGATAATCGGAACGGCTATAACAGCAAACGTCGAAATTTCAAGAATATTTCTATTTCATGTTCAAACTATTCCTGAATGTATTTTGCTATTTGTTAAATAAGGGGCTACATTTGCTATTTTTCTTTTATTGATAATAATCTTGAACTGTAAACTATAACATAAATGTTTTATTATTAAAAATACAAATAGAAAATGAATCTTCAACTACAAATTTAATTAGTTTTATAAAAGGTTTTGTTTAGCAATTAATAAAATTACACAAAATTATATAATAAATTCCATAAAATAATAAATTTAGATATTATCAATATTAATTTATATTTATAATAATAAAAATCAAAATATTTTCACACACAAACTTACTTACATTTTTGTTATTTCTAAGGTACAAATTTGGGCATTTTGAACATTAAAAAAATATATTTTCAGTTTTTTATTTAATGGAAAAAATATATTATGAAAATGCTGGTAGTGATGCTAATTTCTTAGTAGTTGTTATGATTAAACCAGTCATTAAATAAGAATAAGGATTTTTAATTTATTCCTTACTTTGAAAGACATGGACTTACAATCGCATTCATTTGTAAATTGTATTCAATATTCTTAGAAACAATAAACTAGAGCAGTTAATGTGGAAATAACAAATCAGTGCTTTAACTTTACAATTTTGATTCTTAGCAAAATATTTGGTACTTTGAAAGTAGGACAAATTAAAGTAACATTTTAAAAATAAGGAAAACTCTTTTACTTTCGAAGGTGAGATATAACTTGTTGCCGAAAAATGCTTGTTTCATTAAATATAAACGTTGTAAGAAAAGAGGACCATTAAATGTAATGCCTATACAGTAAACTCCCAATTATCCGCGAGTCTAGCTTATAAATATAAGCATATTCTACAATTTCATAAAATTTCAATAGAATCTATAAAAGTTTTAGCTATTTTAAAATTTGCCAGTAAAGAAAAACCATAATCTCAACATTCTCACATCTACCCTTTACCTTCTAGGTTAGTTTCAAAAAATCGTCTATGTCTCTTAGTAAAAAATATATAAACAGTTATTTATTATACAAGGGAAAAAAGTACTAGATTTTAGCTTGAGGTTGTATTGTCAAAGACAAAAAACCGAAAGCTAGAATCTATTATCATATACAACTTTTTTCTGTGGCGGGAAAAACGATGATTCAATCTTGAAAAACTATATTATTACAATATTTGAGTTAAAAAATTATCAATGTGAAATTAGTAGACTATACTGTACTTATAGCGATAATTAGACATGCGATGCTAAGGAAAGGAAGTAATCAAATAGATGTAAATTTAATTTTGTTAATTGTGAACTTAGTGGTTGTTTAAAATCTATTTTCAATACTATAAAGTCAAAAATGTTTGTTTCCGAAGTTTCTTTGACTCCACCGGAATTAGTGGAAGTAGCCAAAGTACCGTCACAAAAATTATTGCCAGCTAAACCGCGGGAAATTTACTAAACCACGTATTCTAAATGATATTGAAGACTCGGAAACGTTATTAATTGTGAATCTAAAGAAAACAAAGAATAATGTAAACGGGAGATTTGTAGTTACTGAAAAATCTTTTAAATCTTACATAGCCCTTCGGTCAGCAGGTGCAAAGGATCGCTGCATGTTTTATGAATATCACAATGGAAAATCTATCAATCAGGTTGCGGTTAAAAACCAGTTTCATAAGGTTCCCGAAATATTGGCTAATTTTCTTCAACTTGAAACATGCTAACTCATACACAGGTCATGCCGGTTGAAGTCAACAGTCGCTGAAGGGTACGTCGATGAAATGGTAGCACACATGGCAGAAATAGCTAATAAAGTGATTGGAACATGTGGTAGTGTTGAAATAACACCGGATTTGCGACCAAGTCAACGGGAGTTGTGATGACAGAAAGAAATATAAATTCAATATAAGAAAATTCGACTGTTGTTCCTAATATTTTGAGGAATGTGTCATTCATACAATGCACATATAATAATTGTACTTTTGATATAAAAGTACTCATTTTGTCCCGCGGAAAATTTCATAAAAAATGACATTTTGTTACCTGACAACAGAAATAAAATGCCAAACTTTTTCCCCTCACAGAAAAAAAATAAATCCCAACTCCATTCTCATCCTTGATTTTTTATTTCCGAAATATCTGATAACTTTTGCTCACGCACATCGGTTAATAAACAATGTACGAGTACCCCTCTTGTTGTATTTATTTTGTTTCTTATAACTACGTAACACTAATTTTATTTTTTTAACTCAACTGTATACACGTGTCCTACAGGAAGTATTTGCATTTGAATTTTGTAGTTTAGTATTTTCAATTTTGTGAAAAATAACGGCAAAAAGACCTATTGTGTGAATAATTTATTCGTTTCTTCTCTTAATTACACTAAATCGCTTATCAGCACCACTCTATTTAGAGGATAATCGGGACTTTACTGTATATGAAGTACAATATATGCAATTTCGGAATAAAAGCATAGAAATATAGCACTTAAATCCCAGAGTCAGCTATTAAATAATATAAATTTTCACAAATATTTTAATTAGTCGTTCGTTTTATTCGGATTATATATAACAAGTTCCTTTGTATTAAATTTTTAATAAAAAGTTCCTTCTAATCTTTATAAAACAATTTTTTTGAAGTTTGAACAGTAATAAATATTTCGGGCGGACTCCAAGTAAGATTCTTGTACTAAAACTACCCATTTCTTGGTAGATTTTAATTTTTTGCATGCTGATGAAATAGCAAGTTTCCATTTCCTATTATTCTTTTGTGAGCATTACAAGTAACAATTTTTTAGAGAATTTCTATTCTTTTATGCCAATAGATGAGGGAAACCTGCCATGGACAAACTGGAAACATTATTTGTACAAATTCCATAGCTTCAAAATACCTAATTTTCATGGTTCTTCGAAATGCGTAGATACTGAAACTTTAATACAATCAAAATAACCAATTAATCGATAAACCTACAACTATGAACCAAACTAAGAAATTAGTCGAAACATACAATCAAATTAGAACAATTGAACATTTCTAAAATTCCTGGATAAATCTCCAATCGTGACAATCAATAGGACATGATAGGAACATGAATTTGTCTATTGTGAGAAGAAATACGCAAAGATCTTTCGAGAACTATTGAGGACGAAACCATGATAAAGGGAAGAAAGAAAAGAAAAATCAAATTTAAAAATATCGTATTAGTAAAACATTGATAAAATAGCAAATAACATAAAGACAATTGAGTGAATAAGTGCTGTTAGTTTAGTCTAGTTATATTGACTGATGATACCAGTGAAGAAAAGGACATGTTGCATAAAGGGAAAACGATTACAAGACATGATGATTTATTGATAATATTGTTACATAGAGGCAGCATTAAAAAAATAAAAATATAATTAGTATGAATATTACCAAAGGTTCCAGAAATTCCAACTTAGGACTTTAAAAACAAATTTTTTCTCATAAAAATACTTTTGTTGATTAAACGTTTTTGTTACAAAAAACATTATATAAGTCCTCGCGTGTTTTGCATTTGTAACAACTTTTTTCTTTTCTATCCAAATTTTCACTTTTTCTATATATTTATATTTGAATTTAGATCTCTTTAGTCAAAATCTTTCCACTGAAATAACCAGTACGTTTTAATTATTTGGATGAAATATGAATTATTTCAAACTCGTAGAAGTAGATAAATTGTATACCCACATTTATATTGCAGATGTTGTAGAGACGATATATCTTTTAGTTTCATAAATAAAGTTGCGGGATTTAGTTATAGATAACATAAATAAATTTATTCAATATTCGCTATCAGCAGTTTGCTGAGAGTGACTCATTGTCTATTACATTATTACATGAAAAAATTAATTAGCATATTTGTATATTTTCATAGCAAGGATTTATGTATTGAAAATAGTGCTTTAAAAATCTGGGAATGAACAAGTTAGAGACACTTTTAAATTGACCAAATATAAGTAAAATGTACACTAGAGTAATTACGATAGTAAAATTATATGATTGTAAAAAGTTACAACAACTTTCAACATTTTCACATGAACAAAAATTTAATCAGAGTAATCTAAATTTTTCGACCACACTATATAACAAAGTACCAACCAACTATGCAAATTATAAAAAAATATTAATATTATAACTATAACTGTCTTAAAAATGTTCTGATTTCATAAATACTACTGATCAGTTGGAGTGGATTCAGATATAATTATTTTAGGTAACTCGTCTTTTTCTACTTCTGTGGATAATTGAGATTTATTCGAATTATCCATATTATCAGAAAAATCCACATTTGCACTAATCAACTTTTTCCTTATTTCTTGGAAAGCTTTTTTCAACGTTTGATTGGGAGGAATACCACCATGTAAATGGAGTGGTTTGTGCAATAATTTTTTCTTTGTTTCTAAAACACGTTTGTCCGGAGTGCTCAGACCATGTACCTAAAAATTATGAATTACTTACAGTTGACATTGCTTAGGTGGTGTTATTTATATCAAATATATTCAAATATTATATTCACTGTAGAAAAATAGATATATAGATAACACTGTATAGTAAAACTCATCAATCAGGAACCCCCCAACCCAAGAAAAAAACAATAAACAACAGACTGGTTTGAAACTCTAATAAAAATACTTCCGCTTCTGCCAGGATTAGAATAATGATAAAATACACTAATTTGGTGTTTTAACGGTCGCAGAATGCAATTATCGATTTCCCAGAAATTGGAAATAAATGAATTGGTTATCTTTCTATTTGTTTTTTTTTAACTGGATAAATGAATAACAAGAAACAGTTCCTTTTGATGATATGAGAATATTCCATAGAAAAATACATTTTTCTCGAGATATCGGTCAATTAAGACAGCGTAACCTAAAAAGTAAACCTAATCTAATCGAAGCTGAAGTAAACGTAACGTAATTTTCTGACAATATTCATAAAATAACATTAGAGTACACCAACGCTAAAATCACTGAATTAAGTACAAATTATAGTAATACCGCCACCTTTGTGATCTATAAAATCAAACTAAAAGCATTTTTTGGTCTTCTGTTGTTATGAGGAGTATACGAATATGCTGCGAGGCTATTTGCAGCAGATGAAACGTGAAAAATATTTCTCTTTTTATTATTAGCAATTCGTCTCGATTAACAAAAGTGTAGGGAACAGCGTATACATGATGGAGATAAGATGGCTGCAGTATGTTATGTTTATGAATAATTATTAAGCAAATTACACTTGCAGTGAATATGCTACAGTAGATGAGATGCTAGAATGTTTTCGAGGTAGAATATCAAGAGTAAACCTCGTAAATATGATTATGTGCTTCGTATACGTCCTAAGACTGGCACAACCTAAACTGAACACAAACCGAAACATAACTGGAGACAAAGTGTTCTCAATCTATCGAGCTTGTGAACAAACTGCTCAAAAATGGTTTGACTTATGTCGAAAAATCCGGGTGAAATACCCCACCAGTTTTTGCTAAATAGGAACAGAACGGAAAGGTCATCAGAACTTGGATTTACCAGAAGCCTAACGCTAGTTTCGTTCATATCTAAAAAAAAATAGAAAAGTAATTTTAGTCACTTCCATGCATCATAGCAGGACTATTGCAGAGATGGGCAAACCAGAGATAATCGAACTATATAATTCAATTAAATCAGGAGTGGACTCACTTGATCAGAAATGCACTACTTATTCTTGTTTGTGTAGAACGCGTAGATGGCCTCTTGCGGTGTACTATGCAATGCTTGACATTTCAAAAGTTAATGCCTGGAGTGCTTTGTTGATAATAAATTGTCACGAAGAAATTTTACAATATCGTTAGGAAAGAATCTTCCAAATAACTAGAAAGAATGTTCTAAGTAACAAACAATTTCTAAAGTACTTGGCGAAAATGCTAATGAGATTAGAAACCAAAGAAATACAGAAATACCATCACTCATGAAGTTGTCTCCATACACACGACTCATTCTCCGATGGATTTCTGCAGCACAACGTCGACTGACGCCTGAATGTCAACAAGTGATCAGAGGTTTAAAAAAAAAGGCTCTCTTATTTTTTTGTTACAGATGCAGTAACTAAATAATACTGTTACAGTATCAAATTGGAATGCATCTTGGATTCTCTGTTATTTTGTTGTCAGATCAGATCATTAATATTAATACATTTTTTCAAGTCAAAATTGCTATAGTGGTTAGTGTTCAAGTTTATTTTATATTTTCTTGTAATCTGCTACTTTTATTACTGTTCTAACAAAGATAAATAAAAATAATACGACAATTTACTGATCTTTTGTTTAAAATTACTGTTTTAAAATGGGTGTTAAAACACACCAAATACATACCAATTACGTGACTGTATATAAATATATGATCATAACTAAACAACAAAATGAAGCAGAGAAATCATGGGTAATAACGTGGAAGTAGAAGAATTAACGTACCTCGTAACCATAATAAGCGTGGAGATACGAGCAGCCAGATCTTAAACTTGATCTGCATATAAGGATGGCAGGATGTTATGTCTTTCCTGTGCTTTTATGTCACGGAGGAAAAAACGCTCATAAAAAATCTACTCAAACGTCGGTTTATCGTCGTATTTTAAAGATGGTCGATAGAGTTGCAAATAAGTTCTTGAATGCATAAAAAAAGCTTTAGAAATAATCAACACTATATAGAGTCGTAAATTAAAATATTTTAATCATGGTTCGGAAAATGAACAACTGAATTATTCCGCGTAGCAGTAAATACAGCGATATTAGTCAAAATGATAGCCGATCGATAACAGTCGCGGCACACGAAGAACATCTTCTCTTTGATGGAGACAATTATTTTGACAGAGAGTGTACATTATATTACTTACCTTCACTTTATGTTTGAACAAAGCTGTCAGACTATTGAACATCAAAGAGCAAGAATCGCATTGAGCTTCAACATCCAATCTTCTGATCATACTGCTATTATCTAATCCTGGATTAAATTTCGATTCTAAAACATTACTGGTTTCTAATAACGAGGAGCTAGCTTTCATTTTTTCAGTCCTCGTCCTTGTCAAAGTCTGTGAACTCTTTCTTTGATCAAAATTAATATTTTTACTCAGATTTAAGGTATTGTTTGGTTTGAAATTAATATTCTTTTTTGTTGCTGTATTAAAATTTTTGCTTGACCCAGCATCTTTACTAATATTGGAACTTGGTTCGACACTCTTCTGTATAACATTAATGGTTTTTCTACAACTGGTAGTGGGAATTGAACTTTTCTTATTTGAAGTACCACTAATTAGTGGCTTTACCGGATTGATGCTTCTACCTCTTGTTACTGTTCTGCATGGTGAATTTACAAATGACCTTTTAATTTTAAACGAAAGTCTTCTATCTTTTGGCGAGGAAGTCTTAACACATTTTATCCTTACATGCAGATCCAACAGTAACTTTGAAGGAAACGAAGTGTTACAACGGATACAATTGAATTTTTTATGACTTTTTTCATGAACTGTTAATATATTTTGTGAAGAGCATACTTTTGAACATTCCTTACATTTGTAGGTGGCTGTAGAAGGTACAGATGTGAATTTTTTTGGTGATATTGTAACATTTGACGTTGATTTGATTAAATTTTCTTTGATATGAGATTTTTTGTGAATATTAAAAATCGCTATGTCTCTAAATGTTTTCGGACAAGTTGTACATTTATAAGTAGGTCTGGACTTGTTACTACTATTACAAATATGTCTTTTTAGCAAAATAGAATTTTTAAATGTCTGTTTGCAGTCTTCACATTTGTGTTTATACTCGAAGGCGGGGATTTTTTTACTGTTACGTAAACTATTCTCTAAATTGTGATGCTGTATATGAGTACTAAGGCTATTCTGGTTGGGAAAAGTCTTTGAACAATGCGGGCAATTTATTTCTCTCTTATCTATATCACTTTCCACTTCACTAGATTCTTCAGTACGACTCTTTTTCTGGGGGGAGTCTTCATTTGAACTTCCACTTTTAGATGTCTTTCCTCGTGATCTTTTCAGACTTCCTTCAGAACTTTCAGAATCTTTTTTAGATCTGCCCTGATTCGGCGTCTGAGATTTTTCTTTAACAGTCGTTTCTCCATCAGAATGTATTTCAATAACACTTGTATCAGAATCAGAGCTTCCTGCGTTTGTAAGTATAATTTTTTTGTGTTTCTTTTTCTTTTTCATACTATTTTTTGGATCATATTCCTCGTCCGAATCACTCAGCTCTACAATACTAGTAACCTGCAAAAATTCATTTTAAATCAGTTTTACTATTCAGCGAATTGTGAAATTTTTATTATTCAATTCTTTAACGTATTAATAATCGATTAATCCATGAATACCTGAAGACATTTGGATTAATATGCAATTTTTTGTCTAGAGCAATCGAATGGACGTGAAAGAATGTACCGGAAACCTGGTGAATGTTTCTTTTGAAATTATTTTTCTACTAAAGTTATGGAACTGGATTGGTGATGGTGTGAGGTGACAATTAGTTGTAAACTCTGATGGATTTGGTTATAACAGACAGGAGATCTAAGACATTCCATAGATAAATAAGAGACAAGTTAGACCGCTTATGTCGTTTACAGGAGATAATTTCATGCTTAAGCATGATCATGTACGACAGCATGTATTTAGCACATGTAGAAATCCCAGTACTTAATTGGCCTCCTCTAAACATAGACTCGACCCAATTGACAGTTTTAAGATTGAAGAAAACTATGATCTCGTTTAGTAATTACTGCAAAATTACAACAGGTTTAATTGAAGAATCGAATCTAACTCCAAACTTAATTCGACAGTTTGTATAGATGATTTGTTTGTTATTCCCGAACGTAGAGAAAATAATTCAAGTATAAGTAAATTATGAGTATGAATAAAGTTTATTTCTTTCTATTTGTCTTGTGAGGTATCTACAGTGGAGCCTCCATAAGTCGAAAACCTCCCAAACTCGAAGAAATATTTCTTCCCCCCTTCTCCTTCAAGCACCAAAACTTCCGTTGGTCGAAATTTTAATTCCTTATAAGTCGAAGTAATTAGTGGGTCCCTAAAAGCTGCTTCTGTACATATTTTTCCTCCATAACTCGGATAAATAAACTTTGATATCCCGAATATAAAATTCTATGATATATATGCAATTTTGAAATTTTTGTCCATTGAAGGTGGTTTCATACGGGTTGAAATACGAGGTCTGGCTATTAAATAATGGGACTGGTTTCGAAAAAAATTGTTCTACATTTGAATGCTCCTCTTCAATATACTCCCCTCCTCTCGCCACACACCTTTCCATAAGTTTTTTCCTCTGGTCGAAGCATTGCTGGAAGTCTTCTTTGGTGAGGGCATTTAGGAGCTCTGCCGTTTTTTACTTTCTCGCTTCCATTGATTCAAATCGGGCCCCTTTCAAAGCAGATTTTATCTTGAAAAACAAAAAAAGTACCAAATCTGGTGAGTATGGTGGGTGTTCAAGCACTGGAGTGCGCTTACTGGCCAAATACTGCTTCACATCCCGTTATGAGCAGGTGCGTTGTCCTGGTGCAAAATCCACGAGTTGTTCTTCCACAACTTGGGTCGTTGTTTATGAACTCGTTCTCGCAGAGTTGCCAAAACTGAGAAATAGTAAGTCCGGTTGACAGTCTCACCCTCTGGAACTCATTCAGTGATCACGATACCGTTAATGTCTAAAAAAACGATCAACATTGCCTTGAATTTTGATTTGCTCTCTCAGCACTCACTAAAGCGCTTACTCCACTCATAAACACGCGTACGAGATAGAGAATTGTTCCCATAGGCCTCTTGCAACAGCTTATAGCACTCAGTAGGAGTTTTTTTCAATTTAACGAGAAATTTGAGATTGATACGTTGCTCCTGTTTTTCGTCAAACATGGTTTTTGGCACGAGGAAAAAGCGCGTTTGTTTTAAACCGTTACTGCACAAACAGTATAATAGTGACGGAAGCGGGACGTGCATAGACAAGATATTTAGATACCCAACGCACTACTCGTTTTCTACCCCAATCGTCTAAGACGCCCTTTAGTCACAGTCTCGTTATTTAATAGCCAGACCTCGTATTTAAAAGCAACACTTCTTAAAAATACTCTAAATTCAATATAAATAAACTTTTTAATAATTATTAACTACAAAAGAATCGTTGAGATTATTTTTTAACTTTTCATATAATTAGGGGATGATTTGGAGGGGTTCCATGAATCTGATTGATCATAAAGGTGTTTGAGAATGTCAACAGATTTACGAATAATACATTTAAACTTATTTTTTTTGCAGTAAGGGATAGTTTACACCCACCAAAATAAAAAAAACCGGTTCGGCAGTAGAGCCTGAATTCAAATTTTTATGAAAATCGAGATTATAAGCGTATTTAAAAAAGCTTTCAATATTACTACCCTCAGAAGATGGTTTTTGGAAGGGTTGCATGAGTCCGATTAATCATAAACTTGTTTGAGAATATCAACACATCTAGGAATAATTCATTTAAATTATATTTTAATCAAATACATGCTAAAATCGAAGATTTTTAAATTTTTAAATTTTTTACAATAAGAGGTAGTTTTTACCCCTAAAAAATAAAAGCACCCTTCGACGTTAACAAAATTCCAAAGTTTTAACGTTTTTTACTGCTGGTTTCTGTCCTACATTGAAATATGAAGCAAATACTAAAGCATGAATGACTTCAGAAATCTTCGTAAAATGGTCATATGGACATTAATAAGAAAATGACTAAAGAAAGAAGATCCTATTATATACTATATATCATCAATGAAATCAATAGAAGTGCAGTTTTTATCTCCTAACACCACATTAAAATTGTAACCGATGGATAAGGACATCAACAAAAATTTAAAGTCATTATACCGCAAAGAAGTTGTTAGGAATATGTTGCAAAATATGAAAAAAAAAAAGATTCCCGTACAATCAATGCGATTGACTGAAAAAGTTTGATGAAACGGGACTGCTACTACAAAAAAAACCTGTTTTACTCACTTCGTCATTAATCGAAGAAAAAGTTGGAAGATGTTTCTCTTTAACGTGCTGAAGAATGGGATACAGTTGGGCCTGGGGTATGTTTCAAGGACTTTATTATATGTGACGATGACATAAAAATTAATTTAGCTGAATATCACACACAGATCTAGAAACATTTTTTAATAATAATTTGAAGGAAAGTTTACCTCCAATTTATCCAAATTTTTCAATCGATCTGTAAGATTTTCTACAAATCCTTTGGAAGACACCATTACTTCTTGCACTATAATTTCTTCATTTGTTCTTGTATCTACAGGTTTTATTTCTTGCTTTCTAGGTAATCTACCCTGTCTTACAGGCGCGTGAGGAATAGTTGTTTTATTTATGAAATTATTAAACATTTTGGCTTGTATTACTTCCTTACTTCGAGCATATCTCTTTTCCATTAATTTTTCCCTTTGCAATGTTTTTATACGTTCATTGTTGATTTTATGCAAATCTATGTTATTCTTCAACACACTACGAGGATTTGTTGCTTTCAAAGTTATGGAATTGAGATTTTCCTTTTGATCAGTACTGGGTAACATATAATAGAGGATTGTTTTTTTACTACTATTAGCCACCTTGTTAATATTGGTGGGCTGTTTAAGAATATTTGAAGGTGATTTAACTTTTGGAGATAAAGTTCGTAAAGATATTTCAGGTTCAGAATATAATACTTCAGTTTCCTGGTAAAGGCTTGATGATGTATCCTCACTTATTTCTCCTTCAGCTAGAAAAATTAAGTGCATTATTTCCATAAAATTTATCAAATATATTTACCTGTTACTGGAAGACCTTCAAACTCAAAATCTTCATTTTCAGAATCGTTTGTTTCAGGACTTTTTTCTACTATAAGTACATTTGCACTATTTTCATTATCTTCTTCTTTTTCTTCTTGGTGTAATTCTATATTATAGTTGAATTGATCTAAATTATTTTCTTCAACTAAAAAGTGAGTGGCTGTATGGTGTTCCAAATGAGCCTCTGTGCTATCTTCATAATACTCTTCAACATTTGGTTCCACATGTTGATAAGATATTATGGTTTCTTCACCTTGATTTTCAGTTCCAACAGTACTATAAGAATCAGCTATAAAAAAAGTGTTGTTTTCTTAACTTTTTTATTCTTAGACCTTTTTATATTTTATATAAATATTTCTGTTTTTTAAGTAAACAATTGGAAATTTTGGACAAATTTTCAAATAAATTTTTTTTCTGAATTAGTTGTAGTCAATATGGAAAAAAATTAATACATATTAAAATTTCTTATTATTATATAATATTTATTTTATTGAAAATATAGAAAAATCCAATCCTAAACCAACCAAATTCTATACTACCATTCGGGCTCATTGTATTTAATATCTGGATACTTTTACACCTGTACAATACTTACATTCTATTCTCTGAACCCCCTTGTATATGTTATGGTAGACCCGAATTTTATAATAGAGTGATGATAGAGATCGAGCCTCACAACGAGAAAAACAGCTATTTTTTTGTTGTATTCGAAAAATTATTTGTGCTGAAAAATTTCTCGAAGTGATTGATTTTACAATTATATACTCTTAAAGTTTATCATTTTCTCAACATTAAAAAAAATAATTTAAATTGATCAAGTTTAAGCAGAGTTATAGATACACTAATCGAAACACTGGTCATGTTTTTAAACGAATTCAATAATTTAGCCGAATAAAAAAATAAACACATCCATCGAATAGTTTAGGTTTATAGCTGCAAAATGCATGGTTTCAATATTCCATTCCCTACGTTAAACGTGCGTCATCTTTATGTAATAATGCAACTGTACTATAGCTTTTACAGCATAGTATTTTTTATTATCTCGATTTTTTTTTTTATTTTGAGAAATTCAACATTTTTGATTATAACTTGTACCCCAGCGAGTGAATCGCAACATTATAATTAGGAAACCAAGGGTTCATGTAAGATCCTTAATTATTTTCACAAAAAAGAACTATTAAAAGACATTATTTTAAATAAAGTTGATTCATGTACTACTTTAGTACGGTATGTTTTAAAACTTATATACACTCACAGTTAAACAACAAAATCATTAATTATATTGTCGTAAAAAAACTTGTTAATTAGTCCTGACTCTATAAAAGAGCTGAAGTGTTAACATTTCTTGGCTTCAAATCTATAGTAAGTAGTTCTTCCATCTTTTCAATTAAGAGAAACTTTTCGCACCCGAACAATTTTACGCTGATGTACTCAGAGCAATACAAAGTAAAAAGTGATATTAACTCAAAGGTTATAAAGGGTATAATTATCTTTACATTATATTTTGATTGACAATATAAAAATGCAATGTAGCTTCATAAAACCTTACTGGGATAACTTTAGCATTACTACCCACCCTTTATTATTGGGTTAAAACCCTCACTATTTACCAATAATTTACAAACCTTCTGATGCATAATCTTCCTTCACAATTAGGTCTTCACTATTTTCTGATCGTGTTTCCTGACTTTCTCTGACAAACACTTCATTTGGTTTATGTAATACTTCATGTTTTACAATTTCGACTCCTGGAATTGAAATTGATGATTAGTATTGAAAATATATTTTGCTAAGATGGTGGTTGGTTGAATGGATGAAGCTTTCCCTAAATAAAATATTTTTTCTTAATTATTCTTTGATAAGATTGTTAACAACACATCAAAAGGTCATAGCGTTATAAAATAACAATAATGGCAACGAAAGTAGGAGAGACCAAAGATATTTTTTAACAAGGTATGATATCAAAAACTAAAAAATATGGGAACTATTGATATCAATCTGGAAGCAGCAAAAAGTATCTGACAATTGAAACAAACCACTAATACCACCAATTGACAAGAAAGACTTAGCAAATTAGATAAAAATGATCTAATGCTGAATATTACAACAAAAATATGAATTAAGGTTCAACAACAGAACAGGTGTGAACATTAAATTGTCTACGATTTTCTTATCATAAACATTACAATAATTATTGTATTGTAAATAAATTGTTAGATACATCTCTATCATCTATAATGATTTGTTATTAAAGCATTGAGCTCCCATACTATCAAGTCAAAGCTGACATTATAGAGAAAAAACTCGATGTAGTATCGAAAAATAATAGTTGTAATAGTAGTCTAGTTTATTGGGAGCATAGAAATCAAATATAATGAACAGGCAATTACCAAAAAAGGAGCAAAAATTTATTATTTTATTATTATGTTGATTATTGACATAAAATATTTCTGAGGTGCAGAAAAAGGAGGAAGCTGAAGCAGGAGCACCCTAGTGGTGTATTCTAGGAACACCAAAAAGTCCCTTCAAAACTTTCATATTACTGTATCCAAAAAGTATTCGGATTGAATGCTGGGTTCACCTGGCAATCCTACTCACTTTTTTGCAGTATAAATCAAAACAAATAAATAGTCGTACACACATTCATATTACATTTGTACTCCACAAAACACCATTTATGTGATTAAATCAGAAGTTCCCAAACATTTTTCCTTGTTAACCACTAAATAGAGAAAGGTGGCGAGACACTATCAAAAGAATTTTACGAGGTCACTGTAGAGAATTGTTAGCACTTCTGGAAATTTTGATTTGCTATTGAGCTATAATCCACTTCTGAAAAGTCCCTTGTAAAATGATAACATTTAAACATATTTTCCCTCAAATTCAGAATGAAATGATAGAATTGGCAGTAAAAAGTGTTCTTGATGATATTTGTGAAATCCAAGCTACTCCTTTTTATTTTAAATACAACATCTCAATGTTGGTTGAAGACATAATAAAAATGAGTGAATAATTTCTAGGCATTCATTTTGCTGTAAGCTACTCTTATGATGTAATTAATTTAATTACGTTATTGAATAAAGGTTTTAATGTTACAACGTCATGTTTATTAATATTATCATACCTAACTTGCTCCTTTATGTTGTCAGGGATGGATTCGTTTGTAGAAAAAAATAAAGTTTTCATAAAAGTAATAGTTTGCCAGGAGGCACTGGGAACATGTGCTACGCCACTTCCAATACAATAGAACTTTTTATTATATTTCTAAATATTCTTCAATTATTTTAAACGAAAAAGGATTATAGATAACAGCATAATGATTTTGAAATGAGTTTCATTGAAATTATTCAACTATCTATGAAAAGTTAACTTCAGGAAATAATGTTAAAATATGCAAATACTACAGGGAACAACAAATTTTTGGAGTTTACTCCTTAAGAATTGATTTGCATATATAAGGGGCCCGGTATGAGAAAAATGTGAGGAGTAAAATCTATCCATGAATGACCTCGTTACGTTTTTGGTGCGCATCCTATGATGCGCAACTTTCTAATTTGTCAGTGTCAACATACTTATATTGCTGTCATTGTGAAGTTTTATTATCATTGTGTTTCGTTAAAGTAAACTGAAAGTATTTTCAAATAATTATGGCAGAAAGAGGTGTAGATGATATTGCCAGAACATCTAACAAACACGTGGTTGCAAGGTATTAAATATTTTAATAATTATCGATGTAGTTCATATAAATATATATTTGAAAACAACACATAAAATTACATAATCAACCCAATATGAATTATCGAGCGCATCCACATAAAATAGAAAATTTCTAACCTAACCAAAAATTAATTTTTTTGTCGATGTCTATAAATTCTTCCACGTTATTATGATTTATTTTATAAATAATTTTTAAATATCAACAACTATCGTCAATAATTCAATAATATTATCAGAAAAATCGACAATATTTTTTCATTATAATAATGTTTTTATATAATTTTCTTTCGAAAAGTTATTTTTTAGCTTATTTAAATAATTCTCATCTACTATTTATTATTGTATGTAAAATATTTAGTGACATAATTATCTTTTTATAACCATTTTAAATAAAAAATTAATTATAATAATTTAAAAAAAATGTTTATAAAAACCTTTTTTTATCAATTTTCTCAAAGTCGGTTAAAATTTTTATAATTATACATTTATAAATTTTCTAATTTTTTTTTATATTTTTTGACTAGGAAAAAATCTAAGCCTCCAAAAACTCCAGCCGAGAGACAGCGAGCTTACAGATTAAAAAAAAATTAATGAAGGAAGCCCAAAATATTCTGGCAATCAACCAATCTTTTTCAAGTTAAATGAACTCTTTTTGCGTCTGGTTAGACTATCGAACTTAAGGAGTAAACTCCAGTCGTGCGTCGGAGCTGACACACACACAATTTTTTTAGGCAGCAGATAATGTTATTTCCCAAGTATATATGATTATTGTAAATGAAACTTTAAAAATCACCTGGTTTTATATCTATTATTTCTTCATTAGAATTACTTTCGTATTCTTCATTCAGTTCTTCATCATCCTCATATGACATTTCATCACACATGTTTTCATTTTTAATGTATATAATAGAATTATCAGTTGTAGGTATATCCCTTTCTTCATCGTTATATATGTTTCCATCTACACTATCTTGATTTTCAAGAATATCAGTTGTCTCTTCAGACATTATTAACTGATGATGAGAGTCTTCATTTGTTTGTTCAAAAGCTTCTTGCAAAAGAACTGGATGTTCAAAGGTGTCCCCTGATACTTGGTCCTCTGTAAATTCATGTGTTGAATCTTCATTGGCTAACAGTTGAATGGTCTCTGGCATTGCTTCTAATTGTCCATTTTCTGTTTTTCTGAAAAATATGCATATAATTAGGTTTACACACATCTATATATTGACTCATCACAATATCTCTGGAGCCAAAAGGCATAAAGACTTAAAATTTGGCGGGAACATTCCTTTCGTTGAGATGAGATCATGATTTCACCCAGTAACAAATAATATCTCTATCTGAATTAACTTTTGACACAAAAAGTGGAAGAATACGATTTTCTAGCACAGTCAGAATTAAACAACCGAGAAAAGCTGCTTCAAATATACAAAAAACCATAGAGAAGTTCATAGAGAGGCCGTTAGAAAATATAATTAAAGTCATCTTAAAACTAGCCGAAGGTATAATCAAACTCCAGATGTTATGAAAAAAATTGACAAGGCTTTCAAAGAAAAAAATCTACACATTACTGTCAAATATCATGAAGAGATGAAAATCTAAATTATTGCCCTAGACTTCTAAACATATGTTTGGATTTAAGTTCAATAGTAAAATAATTGATTTGAATGATAAAATTGTCAATCTTGGTCCTTGTTCTCCTTGCCAAAGATGTCGTGCTCTGAAATGGAAAAATGTGACTCTAAAGAATGTGCTGTAGTAGTGGTGAAGTCCAGATTTCTAAGCTTGAGGCCTATCCTGAGCCTTTACACAATGTAATGACTCTACTGTCAGAACATTTTTTGACAAATGCCCATAAGAATAATGGATGTTCCCAAATGACAGCTTTTGGAGTCAAAGAGGTAAGAGAAGGAAATTTTATGCCAATTTTTACAGTTCAAGGAATATGACAAAATAGTTTGATATCTGAACCTAACCAGAAGCCTTTTCTTCAAATCGATAAGACAGCTGCTTCAGAATTTTACAACTTTAGGGTTATGGAGCATGAGAGTGAAATGTGTTATTTATTGCAATCTTCCAATATTTTAAATCAAATTTTAATTGACATGTACCCAAAAATTGAGGTTGAAAGAACTTAATTATATTTGCAACAACAATTATCAACAATCTCAAAAATGGATGGCCAGATTTATTCATAACATTCACCTGCAATCCTAAGTAGTTGGATATAATGCAGCTTTTCAGTGAAGATCAACAGTTTCATGATGAACATGACATCATAGCAAGGGTTATCAATGGAAAGTGAACCATATGATATCATATGACACAGAACCTCAGTGGTGATGTGGAAAGCTATATTATTATTTTAAATCATGTGTTAATTTCATAGAATTCATTCATGGTAAATGATTAGGCAGCTAGATAACAATATTTAATATTTCTCTCACTTGGCATGTTTTTTATGCCATGGGAAGGAGGCAGGTCAAGACTAGTAACATATAATTCAACGAACCCATTTTCATTCTAGACAGCTTACCTGAATTGAAACTGATATCTGTGTGTGTTCCCTTCTTCATCATGTGCTATTTGTATGCCATACACTTCTTGTGATTCTCCAACATTAAAAATGACTACTTGCTCAGTTTCAGCTGAATCTAAATTGTCGTTCTCAATATTTGAAGCAACATCACCATTAACAATCAATTTCTCATTATCCAATGTTAAATTGTTGATATCTTCCAAAGTGTCATCAGTAGAATGCAGAACTGATAAGTACTGTGTTTCATCATCATCTCTTGTAGTGGCATATGTTTCATTCAGGCTAACTGAAACAATTTATAAGACATTAGAGGTTCTTAATTTGATTTTTCATGGAAAGCAGACACATTGATTCAACATTAATATTATCCCCCAGTTAATTTGAGAATACCATACATTTTTAAGTAATCATCACGATATTATTACAAATATTGATTGTGAATTGCACAAAAGTTTAAAATTAATAGCATGAATTGCAAAAATCAAATCTAAAGTAAAGCATTGAAACAATATTAATTATAACTATTTTAATAAATTTTGAAATTGGTGTTACATAAAAAATATATGTACTTAATCAATATTTAAGAAATGCCAATGTAGTATTTCTTAGAGGGAATTTCCTTAATTATCTACCAGATATATTTATAATGATAAATTATACTACTTATTATCACTTATGATAAAACCGTGGAATTAATAAATTATTACTATTGTAAAATTGTGAGTGAAGAGGTTGATAAAGGGAAGAATGGTGGTTTATTGCCTTCAGAAGACACAAAACTACTTGATAAAACAAATACCTTCAGTATTTGAAAACTCTAATTGATTTTCATTAACCAATTCATTTGTCCAAGTGACTGTACCATCTTCACAAGCTATATTTTGATTTTTAGAAAAAGGAAGACAGTTTGCCATTTTTTTGGTTATCTCATTAGTATAAAGTATTTTTCATGTGACCGGTCTGCCCAATTATATTAACTCCAGATAATACTATAATTTCTTCAAATTTTAAATGGTTTTCTCGATTAAAATACGCGTTAATTGCTAAAATGAATAAAGCAACATAAAATATCTTTGAAAATAAACTCAATTTGATACTATGCATAAAATACGTTTTATTTAACAGTTGCTAATGTCAATGGTGACAATGACGTTTAAGTAGTATTCGTTGATGAAGGTCTCATTTTTTATTTCATTTCAATATGTGATAGACTAGGAATAACCCACATCTATCGTGATTCGATCGAATACAACGTTAAGTAAGTGTTCATGATGGCGATAAATGAAAGTGTGATTGGTAGATTTAAAAAATTTACTAGCTTTAACCAATAACTTAGTTTTTGTGTACCATGTATTGATTCTAGTAAGAAGATTGTTTTCTAATGATTGTCAATCATACACAAATTTCAAATTATCATTCAGCAGCTTAGAGCACAGTGTTCCGTGTTTTCTTATTACTGATTTATTTACATTTTTTAAATTGTATGTGTTTGAGTAATGCATTCAATTAACATTCTTTAGCAGGTATGACGAAGAAACGTGTTTCAGAAAGGAATATATTAAATTAATAATCACATTGAAAATATTGTTGTTAACGTGGAAACATAAAATTGTATTTGGGTATACTTTATTTTAATATTTTAGTAGTTTACAAAATTAATTGAAAAGCGGCTTATTAATAGGGTCAACAGATTAATATGCTAGTTTCTAAATCATTTTGCAATTATTAACATTAGGATTATGTAGAAAATATATTATCAACTTTAACATTTATATTGTACTTATTTAAAAATATCTATTTATCTTGTTAATCAGATATCATATTACATCACCATCCCAATTGGAATGTATGACCTGCATAATTCTATTCACTTTCTTTTGAGCTACTTTGACAAATATTCACAGTACTAATAATTAAATTTAGGCAAAAATGCTTGTTTGAAAATGTATAGAATGATTGGCATCACTATTAGATCATATATTTAATTCTCCAATTTTGTCAGATTACTATTTATATAAATGATTTCTCAAATTTACATATGTTTATCTTATGGAATGATGAATATTATTTAACTTATATCAGTGTGATTGACCTTATTTTGGCCAATCTCTGAAATAATTGTATTTTGTAAATGAAAATTCTATTTTTTATATTTAAAGATTTTTATATTTTTCATTCAATTCATTCGACTCAATAAATTACATTGCTCTCAGATTTGACCTTTTTTTAGGCAACATAACAGAAGATAAATGATATTTAATACTTTCAGAGTAGTGATGAACAAACAATGAAAATGCCAGATACTGTGGAAGAAAATATTAGTAAAGTTTTAAAAGGACTGCCATTAGAGGGCGAAGAAGCAGAATTATGTGATTTTACTTTAGAAGAACAGAATGAGGCTTTGGAATCCCAGGGTATTCAGCCTAGTGTTGATCCTAAATATAAACCTGTCATTTTTGAAACAGTGATGTATATAGTTGCCTGTGTTATTTTAAATGAATACAATGAAGTTTTGATGATTCAGGAAGCTAAGAAGTCTTGTGCAGGAAAATGGTAAGTATCTCTATTAAATCAAATCAAAGAGAAATTCATTTAGAAGAGAAAAAACAGATAAAACATTGATCAATTGCTTCTTGTCTAGAGATCATTTAATTTTGTACCTGAAGACTTTCTATCTCTGCATTATATTGCTTAAAATTTTTATAAAAGAACTTTAGTTTTTGTGTAAATTTTTTTATAAGTATATATGTTGCAGTCAATATGATTAAATACAAAATAACAAAATTGTCTAGACATAGTAATAAATTAATCACTTTATCCGGATATTATTCATATTAGCCAGCCAAAAAATAATCAGTTACTAACAAATGATCAGTGTTTTTCTTTAATTATGAAAGTAAAGAATATCAAAGAACAATTTTACTAAGAAAATGCTTGAAGATTAATAGTAGCTGGCAAGATACAATGCAGTCAAAATTGGAACATCAGAAAAACTGGTAGTGCCAGTGAAAATCGAATGTTATGTCCTATGTTCATTTAGATGAAACATTAAAAATAATCCATGACTGTTACAGTAGTATTGGACACCATGATAGAGTCAGAATGATGAAAGAGTTAAAATTAAGATATAAAAATGTAACTACTGATCTCTTCAAAGTGAATTTGAATTTGCCAATCTTGTCAAAAGAAAAAAGTTTGCCAAAAAAGGCTGGTAAAACCCATTATCAGGAACCAGTTTCAAGGTGACAAGCAGATCTGATAGACAAGCTGAAGGTGACTATAAATTCATCATAAAATTTGTGCAGCTGATGTCTTCAAAAGCATGCTAGCAAATCATTTACTAGACATTTTTAGTACATTCAGAAAGGCTATTTTGCAAAGTAATAATGGGAGGGTCAAAGTCAAAGTGGTCATAGAAATCTGTACGATGTGGCCAGAATTAAAAATCATACATGGCAAGTCCTGACACTCCAAATCACATGGGTCTGTGGGTCTACAGAAGAAGTGCTAGAATATATATTAAGTGAAGACAAAAACTAGAGGAGGGGGAATCCGACCCCAATATTACAAACCTTGTGATTAATAAAGGGAAAAAATATATACTACAATTTTAAATACTGATTCGCTAAATAAAATACTAAATTAGCTGACAGGAACAACTGATAACTAAGGAATGGTGCAGATCTGTCAAATATAAAGCAAAGTGACAAAGAAATGGTAATTGCTATTGATAAAAAGAATAGATATTGGAGACATCGGAAAATTAATTGACAATATCTGAAAAAGCAGACAAAATGATAACTCTATCTTCACTAAAATATCTCGCTGTTAATACAGGTGATAATGTAGAGGACAAAATTCCTGATCTAGACCATGCTAAAATTGATGATAGAAACATGAAAATGTAAAAAGTCAAGCCTCATGTGTAAGTTAAAATGTCACCAAAGCCTTACTTGTAAGAATAAACGATAACTAATTGTTTTTAAAAATTATTGTCGTTAATTCTAGTCAGTTGATTTTAAATATTCAACTATATTAATTTTTAAAGGGTTATACCAAATACTTGTAGAGAAAATCTGGTAGAAAAGCCGGTGTGGAGCCCCCACTTAGGTTTAAAGTTTACCTTCAGTCTCTGAAGACGATAACTTGGTTATTGAAACGCGCGTCAGACAGTGTAATTGTGAGTGTTGGTGTAGTGGTGGTGTAAACAGTGTATTCAGTTTGAGTATCTCCAACGGTTCCAGAAATCCAACTAAGTTGAAATGATGGTTAGTAATAAAAGAACAAATCATTATTTTGATCGATACACAGTACCTGAAACAAAAAAACATGCTCAACGTCGATTTACTGTTATTGGTAAAATATCTGACAGTAGATTAAACTTGGTAAACATTTATAAAAAATATAAAAACCAACGACCCACAAATGTCAAAACAGTTCATTTCTGTTTGCGGTATAGAAATGGAAAATGTAAAACCCAAGATTTTGGTATCAATACCTTTTTAAAAATTCCCTCGCTTCTCGCACAATATTTGTGAATTTACCTAATGCAAAAAACTACATTGGCCATACATTTCGATGCTCTTCGGCGTCTCTATTAGTGGATTCCGGTGGTGATATAATTCAACTAAAGAAGCGCGGTGGGTGGAAATCCAACTCAGTTGCGGAGGGTTACGTAGATGACTCAATAAAAAGAAAATAGATTCCGTAGTGAAAATTTTAACGGGAACAATTAGTTCGACTTCGAGCAACATTGTAAATGTTCACGATCCTAACAACAATTCAATAAGTACTAATACATACGATGTTATTTCTTTGAACTCGTTAAATGTTGCCAATTCAAGTACCAATAGTAATGTAATGTAATATAATGTAATATTCTTCACTTCAAATTAATAATGCTCACAGTTGTACTTTTAATATTCGTATCACAAAATAAATGTTCGAGCGGAGAACTGAAGTGAGAACTTTGTGAGAGTGGGTACACAAAAGAAGTTCTCGCTGAGAATCTCGTGGAGATTGAAGAACAGGATGTTTTCAGTTAAATCTGACGTTTTTTGTTGCATCGTATGGCATTTTATTTATTTCCAATTTCAAACTGTAGATGCCCACACTAATAAGAATTCATTTTGTCCCGTTGCTAATTATATGTAATTCCAACAATTGATGGAATAATTTTGCTCATATTCAAGGTACTTACCAGCTGGTCATATGGAAAAAAGTGAAAACATCATAACGGCATGTAAAAGAGAGGTTTTAGAGGAGACGGGATTAGAAATAGAATGCACAACATTATTAGTTGTTGAAACTGCAAGAGGTAATTGGATGAGGTTTGTTTTAACAGGAAATGTTATAGGGGGCAGTCTAAAGACTCCTTCGGAAGCAGATAAAGAATCTTTGCAAGCTAAATGGGTAAAAAATTTGGAAGAAGTGGAGTTACGAGCCAATGATATTATTCACTTGATTGATAGGGCTAGGTAAGTAATTAAATTTTGCTAAAATATTCATATCTGTGAACATCTACAACTAAAAATCATAAAAAATTTGTATTGAAATTGGTAGCTAAGCATTTAATAAAAAGCACAAAAACATTTGTGTCATTAAAAAAGATATTCAAATAATAGTGGGGGCCATTTTACGTCACGTGTCATTAAATAAATTGTGGCGTTTCTTACAAAAACGACCGTAGTCCTAAAATTCGGATTTGGCGGTTTAAATTGACACTTAAGGGGCTACCTGTTTGACCGAGAATGACAGATTCTACAAAAAGAACCATAGTACGAATTTACAGCCGCCAAAAGATCAAATAGCTCTACAAAAACAGCCATAGTCGAACCGAATCCCTGCAAAAAGCACCATTGTCCTGGTCTGTTTTATTAGTAAGCATGGCGAGTGTTAACGATATTTGTGATGTAATGTGTAAAGAAAGACACAGTTATAAAGGAAAATAAAGTACGTGATGTGGCACGTATAAATCATGTGGGAAACAAGTTCCGGCTAGAGTTACTGGCGCTGATGGTAGGTATGTCAAAAACTGAATATATTTCTAAGTATTCATATTATTATTGATCTTATGTTTTAGGTGCTCGTGTTCAAAGTGCCTTCAAAATATTAATGAGTATAATCGACAGACTTTGATAACTCTGTTTAATAACATGGCGTCAAAGGATGAACAGATTCTTATTTATTTGGCTTAATACCCATAAGCGCTCCGCTCCGCCGTAGATCCAGAAAAGTTGGTAATACAAGTGATTATGAACCAAATGCGGAAGAAGGAAATGACAGAATGAAATTCTTTAGTGACAGTGCAGTGTTTTCTTACAAGGTAAGAGTGGAAGGCAAAGAATATCCAGGCGTTTTTAAGCATATTTGGTGTTACTAGAGGGAAAGGACGAAAACTACAAAATAATCTTTTGCTTGAAGATAAATCACTACACGCTAGAAGAGGAGGGCATAATAACAGGCACAAGAAAATACCGGGGCCTGCAGCAAATTTGATAAAAAACCATATCCAGTCATTTAAAGCTCAGCAATCACATTATTCAAGACGAAAAAATCAGATTATACCTTCCAGAAATACTTTCTGTCAAAGCAATGTATAAAATGTTTTTGAAAAGTTTCATATTAATGTATCATATAAAGCATATTGGTCAGTTTTCACAACATCATTTAATTTGGACTGCCGAGATCTGACACATATACCATTTGCGATAGATTATCTTCTTCTTATTCATTTTTAAGATTTGATGATCTCTTTTAGTTTTGTAGGTTCCTTATGTATCAGTTCCTGGGAGGTGGTGGACTGCCAGCTGTCCATCCATCTCTTAGGTGGTCGTCCGGGCTCTTTTTTACCTATTGGTTTCCCTTCAAGTACGATGCGTGGCAGTCTGATAGATTATATCAAAACTAAGGCTGACAAATTCTATGAAATAAAAAGGCAATGTAAATTTAAAGCAAAGCAAGGCCTTATTATGTGCTTATCATTTGATTACATGCAAAATTTGCCATTGCTCCACATTCAAACTGGTGATGATTTTTTTGCCAGCCAGCTCAGGTACTATATTTTTGGAGTGCACGATTTGGCAACCATTGATGCGACTTTGTTCGTGTACGATGAAACTGTTGGCAAGAAAGGCCAAAATGATGTTACTTCTTTGTTGTTGCGTTATTTCAACAAGGCAGATATAAGCAACAAAGACTTAGTGTTGTTTAGTGATAGATGCCCGGGGCAAAACAAAAATTATTTGATGGTTAGATTCCTTTACGCCGTAGTTCATATTTTTAAAATTTTCAAAACCATTAAATATTATTGTCATTCCCGACTGCTCAACTATCATATTTTAGTTAATTGAGGTAAAAAAAGGAAAGAAAAGTACAGTCTGACTGGGATAGATTAATATAAGCAGCAAGAGGGAAGCCTTCTCCTTTTAAGGTTGTGAAAGCAGAGAAAAATTTTTTAATATGGCTGAAGATCTGAAGCCATTGCTTATGCCAAATCCAAAGCTGCCTATGAAAATAAAATCAGCAAGAGTGATTAAAATAACTGCAGAAGTAGACTATATACTTGTACAGACTAAACAATCTTACACAGATGTCTGGGAAACAATACATCTGAGAAACCGGAAAAAGCTTGTTACCAAACTAACATTAAAGCACCTATATCAAGATGATATTCAAATCAAACCTCAGAAGCTAGGTTTTCTACGAAATGCTGCTAAATGCCTGAAAGCTCCCGAGAATGCCCACTATTATGTCAATCTGCAATCAAACCTTGCTCAGCCCAGCACCAGTACTAGTACTGGACCTGAAATTGAAATAGACAACGAAGACAATAGCTGTGGCCCAGAAGATTGAATAATGATGCCGATTTTCTGTGTGTTTATTACAACTTAACATTATTTAAAAATACATATTTCTTTCAACCTGTTGCAAATTTGAAATCCTCAGTTCCATAGAAATTCCCGTAAAAACAACAATTGTCCATAAAAAAAGGAAAAACTACGTTTCGATTAATTTTTTTTGGCCGACATTCGCTAATTATAAAATAAAATATGTCTTACATAAGAAAAAACCAAATTTAGGGGCGACATAAAGTTTTTTCCATTTTCCCAAAAAATTCAACACTGGAATATGGTGGTTTTTGTAAGAAACGCATCAATTGAAATAATCATACCAAAACAGCATAGTATAAGGGAATTTCAACGTATCCAAAATTTATTAGAGAAAATGATTGATCAAATGGTGGTCATTCTACCAAATAAGAGTATAAAATATATTTCCCTTTATTTAAACTGAATATATGTTTTGCATTTACTCCATAATATTTGTCATAAAAGACATAATACTTTCGAATGGTATTGCGGGTTGAGGACATAAAATAAAACTGTCCGTTAGTTTTTTTAAATGCCAACGTTTCGAATTTTTATTTGATCTTTATCGAGGATTTAACATTCAAGTTAGTTCTGCGCCGAGCAAAAATTCAAATTTTTTCACTTTAATTTGAAAGTGGGGCTTTTGTTTTAAGAGGTAATAAGCAGGTGGAATATTCCTTACGTAAAACTGATTAATGGGGTTATAGAAGATAGGATAGTAACTGGAATAAGGTAAATACTGTTTTTTAAACTAGCTATCACCAAGAAAAATGCTTTTTAAATTTATAATGTGGACAATACCTTAACAGAAGTAAACCTGGATTTTATTCATAAATGTGACAAACGACATAAGAGATCACGCAAAAGAAACTAAACAACTAGTTCTCCATCCTCCTCGTTACAGTCACAGTCTTGTGAATCATCTTCACATTCGGCCTGCAAAATTCCATTTGGTTCACTGGAATATCGTGAAAAATTGAAGTTGTTGCCAATTTTTATCGTAAAATAACATCAACGTCTGTAAATTTAAATTTTTTTCGGCTTTGACTTCATTTTTCAATTCCTTGGAATGGGGCTTTTATGTTTGCCACATTTTTTCCTTTTTTACTAATCAATTCAAATTTTTTTGAACTATCGTCATGTCAAAAGTTTCGCTTCATGTCTTTGATATCTATAAACTTTTTCAAATCTTCATCCAGTGCTTTGTAATCTTGAATCAACCAATCTTCTCCAAGTTGTTTTACTTCATACTTCTTTAGTCTTTTTTAAAGTCTTCCACAGACCTTATCAGTTGGTAAAAATGAGTGACCTCTCTGACTGGGAAGATTACTCTTATTCTTTAAAGAGAAGGATGGGCATCATTCGTCAGCCAAAGAGCGGACGTAATTTCATTTGCTCCCCTTCCTGCTTGAGTTTCATTCCAAATTTATAAAAATAGAGATCGAGTTTCATAAAAGGATAATTGTCTAAAGTGATAAGCATCACCAATTGGCAATTTGGAAAGATTTTGCACTTGTTTGAGATCGAAACAAAACACCTGTGAATCTGGATCTTCTCGCCTCATCAACATATTGAATTGTTTTGCACTTAATTTGTGAATACCCAGTTCGGTTAAAATAGTCACTTTTTTGATCAGGATCAGAGTATTTAAGATCATTTTTTTTTTCAGAAGCAAAAATTGCTTACATTTGAAACTGGGCTTCCAAATACTATGTTGAGGTTTTTTCAAAATGTATTATAAAACAAACTGTGTCGAACCGTGTCAAAGCTTCCTCAACTGCGGAAGTGTACATTTTCCATACCCTTGAGTCTTTTAATTTACCTATAAATTAAATCATTTTTTGCATTTTTTGGTCTCCCCCTCTATTTTCTTTAATATCCTTTCCCAACATTATAGTACGTGTAATTATACGCAGTCGTTTCAAAGAAATGTCGAAAGATTTTAAAACCAATTTTTTGGCATTCTCTGTAAGTAGATCCATCCATTGTGTACATCCTGTATTCTGCTGTTAATTGGTGCTTTTGATCTCTACACGCATATGACACAGAGGTAACTGGAATATCGAAGACCTCATAAAGATCAAATAAAAGATCGAAACGTAGGCATTTTAAAAAAAACTAACAGACAGTTTTATTTCGAGCCCTCAACCCACTACCTCATTCGAAATTTCATACTGGGATGAACAATAATATCAACAATGACAATTTTACATGGGTTTTTCAAAATGATTGAGAACACAAATTACACAGAGGTAACTCGAATATCGAAGACCTCATAAAGATCAAATAAAAGATCGAAACGTAGGCATTTAAAAAAAACTATCAGACAGTTTTATTTCGAGCCCCCAAACCCACTACCTCATTCGAAATTTCATACTGGTATGAACAATAATATCAACAATGACAATTTTACATGGGTTTTTCAAAATGATTGAGAACACAAATTACACAGAGGTAACTCGAATATTGAAGACCTCATAAAGATCAAATAAAAGATCGAAACGTAGGCATTTAAAAAAAAACTAACAGACAGTGTTATTTCGAGCCCTCAACCCACTACCTCATTCGAAATTTCATACTAGGACGAACAATAATATCAACAATGACAATTTTACATGGGTTTTTCAAAATGATTGAGAACACAAATTACACAGAGGTAACTCGAATATTGAAGACCTCATAAAGATCAAATAAAAGATCGAAACGTAGGCATTTAAAAAAAAACTAACAGACAGTGTTATTTCGAGCCCTCAACCCACTACCTCATTCGAAATTTCATACTAGGACGAACAATAATATCAACAATGACAATTTTACATGGGTTTTTCAAAATGATTGAGAACACAAATTACACAGAGGTAACTCGAATATTGAAGACCTCATAAAGATCAAATAAAAGATCGAAACGTAGGCATTTAAAAAAAAACTAACAGACAGTGTTATTTCGAGCCCTCAACCCACTACCTCATTCGAAATTTCATACTAGGACGAACAATAATATCAACAATGACAATTTTACATGGGTTTTTCAAAATGATTGAGAACACAAATTACACAGAGGTAACTCGAATATTGAAGACCTCATAAAGATCAAATAAAAGATCGAAACGTTGGCATTTAAAAAAAAAAACAAAAACTAACAGACAGTTTTATTTCGAGCCCTCAACCCACTACCTCATTCGAAATTTCATACTGGGACGAACAATAATATCAACAATGACAATTTTACATGGGTTTTTCAAAATGATTGGGAACACAAATTACACAGAGGTAACTCGAATATCGAAGACCTCATAAAGATCAAATAAAAGATCGAAACGTAGGCATTTAAAAAAAAACTAACAGACAGTTTTATTTCGAGCCCTCAAACCCACTACCTCATTCGAAATTTCATACTGGGACGAACAATAATATCAACAATGACAATTTTACATGGGTTTTTCAAAATGATTGAGAAGACAAATTACACAGAGGTAACTCGAATATCGAAGACCTCATAAAGATCAAATAAAAGATCGAAACGTAGGCATTAAAAAAAAAAACTAACAGACAGTGTTATTTCGAGCCCTCAACCCACTACCTCATTCGAAATTTCATACTGGGATGAACAATAATATCAACAATGACAATTTTACATGGGTTTTTCAAAATGATTGAGAACACAAATTACACAGAGGTAACTCGAATATCGAAGACCTCATAAAGATCAAATAAAAGATCGAAACGTAGGCATTTAAAAAAAAACTAACAGACAGTGTTATTTCGAGCCCTCAACCCACTACTTCATTCGAAATTTCATACTGGGACGAACAATAATATCAACAATGACAATTTTACATGGGTTTTTCAAAATGATTGAGAAGACAAATTACACAGAGGTAACTCGAATATCGAAGACCTCATAAAGATCAAATAAAAGATCGAAACGTAGGCATTTAAAAAAAAACTAACAGACAGTTTTATTTCGAGCCCTCAACCCACTACCTCATTCGAAATTTCATACTGGGACGAACAATAATATCAACAATGACAATTTTACATGGGTTTTTCAAAATGATTGAGAACACAAATTACACAGAGGTAACTCGAATATCGAAGACCTCATAAAGATCAAATAAAAGATCGAAACGTAGGCATTTAAAAAAAACTAACAGACAGTTTTATTTCGAGCCCTCAAACCCACTACCTCATTCGAAATTTCATACTGGGACGAACAATAATATCAACAATGACAATTTTACATGGGTTTTTCAAAATGATTGAGAACACAAATTACACAGAGGTAACTCGAATATTGAAGACCTCATAAAGATCAAATAAAAGATCGAAACGTAGGCATTTAAAAACAAACTAACAGACAGTTTTATTTCGAGCCCTCAACCCACTACCTCATTCGAAATTTCATACTGGGACGAACAATAATATCAACAATGACAATTTTACATGGGTTTTTCAAAATGATTGAGAACACAAATTACACAGAGGTAACTCGAATATTGAAGACCTCATAAAGATCAAATAAAAGATCGAAACGTAGGCATTTAAAAACAAACTAACAGACAGTTTTATTTCGAGCCCTCAACCCACTACCTCATTCGAAATTTCATACTGGGACGAACAATAATATCAACAATGACAATTTTACATGGGTTTTTCAAAATGATTGAGAACACAAATTACACAGAGGTAACTCGAATATTGAAGACCTCATAAAGATCAAATAAAAGATCGAAACGTAGGCATTTAAAAAAAAACTAACAGACAGTGTTATTTCGAGCCCTCAACCCACTACCTCATTCGAAATTTCATACTAGGACGAACAATAATATCAACAATGACAATTTTACATGGGTTTTTCAAAATGATTGAGAACACAAATTACACAGAGGTAACTCGAATATTGAAGACCTCATAAAGATCAAATAAAAGATCGAAACGTAGGCATTTAAAAAAAAACTAACAGACAGTGTTATTTCGAGCCCTCAACCCACTACCTCATTCGAAATTTCATACTAGGACGAACAATAATATCAACAATGACAATTTTACATGGGTTTTTCAAAATGATTGAGAACACAAATTACACAGAGGTAACTCGAATATTGAAGACCTCATAAAGATCAAATAAAAGATCGAAACGTAGGCATTTAAAAAAAAACTAACAGACAGTGTTATTTCGAGCCCTCAACCCACTACCTCATTCGAAATTTCATACTAGGACGAACAATAATATCAACAATGACAATTTTACATGGGTTTTTCAAAATGATTGAGAACACAAATTACACAGAGGTAACTCGAATATTGAAGACCTCATAAAGATCAAATAAAAGATCGAAACGTTGGCATTTAAAAAAAAAAACAAAAACTAACAGACAGTTTTATTTCGAGCCCTCAACCCACTACCTCATTCGAAATTTCATACTGGGACGAACAATAATATCAACAATGACAATTTTACATGGGTTTTTCAAAATGATTGGGAACACAAATTACACAGAGGTAACTCGAATATCGAAGACCTCATAAAGATCAAATAAAAGATCGAAACGTAGGCATTTAAAAAAAAACTAACAGACAGTTTTATTTCGAGCCCTCAAACCCACTACCTCATTCGAAATTTCATACTGGGACGAACAATAATATCAACAATGACAATTTTACATGGGTTTTTCAAAATGATTGAGAAGACAAATTACACAGAGGTAACTCGAATATCGAAGACCTCATAAAGATCAAATAAAAGATCGAAACGTAGGCATTAAAAAAAAAAAACTAACAGACAGTGTTATTTCGAGCCCTCAACCCACTACCTCATTTGAAATTTCATACTGGGATGAACAATAATATCAAGAAAGACATAATAATGTTTAATGTAAACCTGCAGTAATTTCTAGCAGTATATACAAATATTTACTACATAATTTTTATATTGACATTCCCATTCGTTTCAGTTGGAAATTTCGGGAAAAATTATGAACAAAAATAACGGTTATGGTAATCAATTTATTAATATACAGAAAAAAATCATTTTAACATCTGTATTAATGTTGTGAAAATAAATGTTGGTTCATTAGTAACCAAGACAGAAACACTTTCACAGATTAATTTGGAATCTTGCATTTTGGACAATTAATGAAAGGATACCTGAAACAAAAGTAAAATCGACAATTCACGAAAAAAGATTTGATAATTTAAACTAATAATGTAAGCAGAATCATTAGGTAGTTGTCACACATTTTCCAAAATAAATATTTAATTAAAATGAAAAAACTTCGCTTTGATCTGCCTGATTTTCTTGGTTTGCTTTTCGAAAATCCGGCTTTTCCGTAAGTGTCCCAACGACTATATTTTTTTGGAGTTTTTATTTTATTCTATTTGTAGTTTTCTTTTCCTTATATTCAATTTCTCTCCCTCTTCTTCTTAAGTATCTTCGTTTCGGGTCCTTAGCATACTTTTATTTCACTTGAGGCATCCATTATTAACGTTTTTAAGTATTTCCTTTATTTGATCTGTTTATTTTTATTTGGAAGTGACAGTGCTTCGCAAATAAATGAGACTTAGATTCTTTTTACAAATGTGGATCAATTTTCCATTGTGTACTTCACATTCATGTTTGGATTGATCTCATCCTATTTCATATTAGTATTAAACAGTAGGTACGAGGATAGCTACTCAAGTTTTGAGATATGGCAACACTGATGTGCAGGGCCGGTTTAAGATTTATAAGGCCCGGGGCTAAAATAATGACTGGCACCCTTAAGGAATTCGGAAACCCGGAAAATTAAAAAAATGATATTAATATGTAAGATTTGTGGTATCAACACATCAAAGAATGTTTTCCAAATGATGGGGCCTTTTGGACCTGGGGCCCGGGGCTATAGCCCCCCAAACCCGCAGCCTAATCCGGCCCTGCTGATGTGAATATGTCCGACATTGCCATTATTAAGTTTGAATTTTTAAATGGGGAACGTAGTCAGAACGTATTGTCATACGAGTGCTATTTGATTTGCTTAGAGATACTTGAAAAATTCATATTGATCTAAAAATGGAATTAAATCGCGAACATTTTCGTGCGATGATATTCTATGACTGGATTAGATCAACAGCAGTGAGCTGATCAACCGCTTTGACTTTTGGCAAAGAAGCACCATCTCGAGCAATCGTATTTGACTGGTTTTCCGAAGTCAATTGTGGTTGCACTTTGCTACAGGATGAATTCAGTGAAAGTCATCCCAAATCGGCCGTTGTACAGAAACATATTGCATGAACATTTGGTTGTTCGCGCACTAAGCACTTCGAAGCAAATGGTCGCTTCTTTTGTAGCAATAACTGGACTTTCACTACCGTTCCATTAGAGCAAAGTAGAATGGTAAATTCTGAATGGTATAACAGCATTTGTTTGCCAGAAGTGTTCGAAAAAATCAAGAAGACCAATCGTAGAAGACGAATCATTCTCCACCACGACAAGGGAACTCTGAAACATCAGTTTAAACGAAAACGTTTTTGAACAGTCAAAACATCGAATTGATACGTCATCCACCGTACTGTCCTATTTTGGCACCCGATGACTTATTCTTACTACAGCGGTTCAAAAATAAATTGCGAGGTCAACGTTTTTCTACATCAGAAGAAGCGGTTGATGCGGTCAAATCATATGTTTTGGATGTACCTCAATCGTAAACGAAGAAATGCTTCAAACACATGCAAAAGTGTATCTTAACAGCCATATTCAATTATCAATATTTGCCTGTCGCAAAACTTAAGTAGCAATCCTAGTAGTAATAAAAGCTTCTTACTTTGTTCGCAATACAAATATTTGTGTTTCTATTTCCTCGCGTTTGTAATCAGTTATGTTTTCTAATTGTTCAGTCCAGCATGACAAACCGATATCCAATCTACTTACAGCTATTATTCCAGCAGCCAATTTAGAAGGTGGATAACACTGCATGTAATGTATATCTAAAACATAACATATATTTTTAAATTAATCAAAAACATTTTTATATAGAGCTCCGTTTTTGATTACATGTATGTGGATACAATCTACAACTTCTTTGGCTCTCTTAAACAGATTTTGAGATAGACTTTTTGTTACAAGAAAACCCAGAAGGATTCAGATTTCATTTCAAGTCGTTACTTATAGGCGGGAACCAATAACTAAAGATAGTTAATGGTATTTGTTTTATAAACTACTTCAAATATTTATCAACTACTAACTCTTACATCTTGTAACAAGGGAAGATGGTTAGGTTTTTCACCCTCTAAGTAGGACTTTGTCTATGTGATTACGCAACTATCGAATATTCTGGAATAGTTCACAAAAACTTATGGATTGGATATAAATATAAAGTACTTGATATGGATTTTTATTTCTTCGTCCATGTAAGTTGTGAATATTTATGACACTTTGTAAATATACAGGGTTATGATGCAACTTTTTTTATATTTGAATAAGTGGCTACTAAAATTGACTTTTCTGATTCAGCTGTTGATATTTCAACTATCTAAAAGTTGAAAATAGTGTGGAAAGTGATACTTTCCCGCATGCGACTGCAGTTGTCCCGAACGACGTGGAGCGGTCCAGTGGAGTTATTTGGTTTCAACTGGAAGGTAGATGACGTCGATGAGGATGGCATCGGTTGCAGGTCGCATAAAGGAGACGATGACGGCAACGGTTTTAAGTCATTTGTAGTACAGAGAATTTTATTTGATATTTTCTTCTGATTCTCGGAGTCTTCCAAATAGCCCTCAGCGACCGTAGTAGGCTTTAGGTTGGTTATTTCTTCGCCGGAGTCTGCTAGGAACGTTGCCGAAGAAGGTCGCAAACTGTGTCCTGTACAACGTTCCGGATAAGGTAGGCGTAAATATGCAGCAATCTCTGTTGGTATCTTACCAAAAGTGTTTACGCCAACGCATTGAACTGAGCATTTTCCATTCTTCTAACGAATAAAAAACCGGCGGTGTGGAGTGGTAGTTGGTCGTAAATCTGCGTACTTTTTGTACAGCGTCAAATAGCTTCCATCATTTATTTCTTCAGATAAAACAAATGATCTTGACGAATGATTTTTGGAATCAGAAATTTTCACAACAATTAGGTTCTCTTTATCTTGAATGTCGTCGACAGTGATATTTACAAGCTCGGATCTGCGGAGAGCGCCAGCCAGTGCAAAAATCTTACTCACTTTAATCATCAGTTATACCTCATCTGGAGCTAGCATAACCCTGGATATATTTTCTTTGGTGAAAACTTTTTGGTTTAAGAAACGACTTTAGCTTATGGAAGTTTCCTATATCCAAATTTTGTTTTATTTTTACTAAACTTTTTACCATCGAATAGCGGGACCATAATGTATTAGATTTCAAAACCTTACTTAGGTCTGAAAAATACGCCAGAAATACCTCGTCCTTAAGTTTTGGCCCCTTTCTCCTTAGACCATGTAACGAAATGGTCGTATTGCTGCTTCTCATACCTTAATCTGGATTTGGCATCCATTAATATTATTGTATCGGATTCGGTTTAATGTGTTTATTTTAGAAAAAGATTGTACTTGTTCGGTCACTTCCAAGAACAACTTTGATGTTTTAGTAACAATTATACGCTTGGGTTGTTAGAGCAACTGTAATCAAACCCGGGTGGTTTGATAGTTGTTTTGTGATACTCCTTTGAGTATTTTATATTTTCAAAAAATTAAAAATGCTACAAAAAGCTAGAAAAAGTTTAAATTTTATTTGATGGCCTATTTCGTAAATATTTATTTACCCTGTAGTAACAATAGTTATAACCTCCGAAGTAAAAAACTATCTAATAAGGTCAAAATTTGCATAATTTTAATTTCGCACACTAGTGCGTAGAAAAAAATATTCTTATCTAATTCTGCTATCAAATGTGACACTTTGAATCAATCATTGACATTAGGAAACGTAACGTTTTTCATATCCTTCATATACTTTATGTAACTGTTTCAAGTTTCAAAAAATAATTTATTAATTATTGTAAGGACTGAAAATTATTTCATTATTAAAACTGACAATTAACTCATCAAAAAACATTATTAAAGACACAGTTATTAAAAGTGAGTTCATTTTCTGGTTTAATGTTCTCTTGAACTTCTTATCTGATGTTAATTTCATTTGAAGCTGTGATATCTACATGTTTGCCAGAGGCTTAGACTAGAATGTTTTCTGAAATTCTTCTCTTATCTCTCGACATTGCCTCCGGTTATATTGTTGGATTCCGTCCTCCGTGTTGCTTTATTTTCAAAATAGCCGCTCCTGAGTCTGTCAGGAGAGACGCCAACGAGCGTCTGGAACAATGTCTTGTGTATCCTCCACCGTTAGGTAGACCCAGGTGCTGAGTTATCTTTGCTGGTAATTTTCCAATGGTATTTATGCCCACGGATAGTAGCCACATTTTCCATTATTATATCGCACAAAAAATCTGTCGTGTTTTACAGCAAGAGGTCTATATTTTTATACTTTTTGAGGAGGTTAACAAGATTGACACCAGCAATATTTCCAGTGACCACAAAATCTCGAATAACTGTGTTCAGATTTCTGGAGTTGTAATTTTAAAAAAGACGTCTCCTTGTAGTTGTAGTTGTCAGTTCAGCTCTCCCGCAGGCTCTCGGAATCCTTATTATCATTGCGATCTAAGGAACAGATTTATTTAATAATAAATTACAAACATATCGTAAATGAAGTCGTACTTATTCAAATAGAAATATTTCGTCTTAAGACTCTTTCTACATTCTCCTTCGTTAAAATCTCCGATTTTTTACTTGGTATCCAGCTGACCGTCTCTTCAGTGAAGCCAAAAGCATAGTGTTGTACTTCTTGGTATCGACATTTTTACGCACGATGAGTTCAGATCTTAACATTGAATATATAGTCCACAAAGTCGACGCCTTTAATGTTTTTAAATTTTCGAAATAAGCAAGTAGTTTCTTTGATATTTTTTATATTTTTCAAATCGCACTATTTAACAAAGTTTTGGTAGGCCAGGGTGCCGTAAATAGGGCGGTGTCACCGGTGCCCAGGCACAAGGTGTAGACTCTAGGGGGCGCAGGAATGGCCAGACCAGACAGGACTATTATTTTTTCGGTTTACTCCTGATAAGTTCCCGCTGTGCCCCTAGTGCTCGATTCCAACATATACGTATAGTTCTTTCAATGTCAATTGCAGAAGACAGTTATGCGAGAAACGATCAATAAATACTCACGGCACTCATATCAAATTAAGAAATGAAAAATAATGTTTACTCTCCATATATAATATTCGGTAAATATCTAACAAACCGTCAGTCCACGTGGACTCATCATCTACACTGTTTTACAATGAAAACAGCGAATTGTAAACATAAATGCATATTTATTTAATTCATAAATTTCTTTAAATAAATAGAAATATGGGTGTTCTTTAGACCACGGGCGAATGAAGACAATGCAATTGCATAGTGTAGTGAGAATAAAGACAGGTATGAATTTAATAATGAAGATTTAGATATACAAACACAGCAAGTTATTTTAAATATATTGGAATGTTTAAAAAAGGAAAATATTCAGCAATCTGATAATGCAATCATAATAAGAATTGCTGAATTAACTATAGTAAATAAATTTTCTATTTATCGAGTGGTCACGAAAGGGGTTGATGTAGATCATTCACAGAACCGAAAAACTTGTAAAGAAAAACGGAAATCAGTTGACAAAGCTACTTAAGATTTTATCCGAATCGTCAAGGATCTTCGATATTTGCGTTTGATAAAACACTATCGAAGTTCTATTAGACACATTATATAGTATACGCTGGAAGCCAAATACGTTTTTGTACCTAATGCTTTATTAATATCTGCTAAAAAAATGATAAACTGTGCAGCTGATTATCATGAAAATATGACAGCAGAATTATTTGAAATGTGGTTTAATTAACAGCTTTCACCTAATATTCCACCATAATCAGTACTCGTTATGGACAACGCATCCTAACACTCGCGGCAACTCCTTAAGATACCAAATAGTAGCAGTAACAAAGTTTAAACTAAAACTTAAACGAAAAAAAGACCCAACAAACAAATAATTGCATACTGTTATTAAAGGTCTAAAGTTAGAAAAAATTTATTATATTGTGCAAAGAACAAGGTCATACTCTTCTTAGACTACCTCCTACCTACCTACCCTATAGAGTTAATGTGGGCAAACGTAAAATCAGAATTACGAAAATGTAATCAGTCTCCAGAACTGAGTAAAGAGGTTTTAGAACTCGTAAAGAAAGTTTTAGTAGTAGACCGCCAAAGCTTTGGAAAAACTGGGTGGAACATGTTATCAAAGAAGAAGACGAGTACGTGGTATCACCCTCTTTACAACCCTTCATAATTCAATCAAATGACGATTCTAGCTCAGACGATTCTAACTACCTTTATTATTAATAAAGAAACTTTGGAATTGAAATGTATTTTTTTTTCTTTTGTTTTATTTGCAAAGAATTTATTTTCCTTTATGTTTTTGCTTTGAGGTTTCGTTTTTCAAAAAAAAAAACGAAAGGGGTAGAAAAAGGTTCATGTCTGGTACCCTGTTTAAACCAAACTCCCTTACAGGCAGGTACATTTTACTCGTCTATTTAAGTACAAAAATTTAATATTCAGTTATAGCAAGTTAACGAGGTATAATAATGATTTTTTTCCAAGTAGAACTACAATTTATAATGATTCGATTGCCTTTTAACGAATACTTTCTCGCATAAGATATACAATTTTTGAAAGTTTTTATAAAAATGATAAATTTTTTAAAATTAATTATAACAAAATTGTCTGCAAGGGTTTTTATAATCTGCAATTGATATTGATATAACAATACTTCAAGACTTGCTTCCTTAATAACAATTCTTCGAGACCTGCCTCCATAGTAACAATACTTCGAGACCTGCTTCCATAGTAACAACATTTCAAGACCTGCCTCCATAGTAACAATATTACAAGACCTGCTTCCATAATAACAATACTTCGAGACCTGCTTCCATAGTAACAACATTTCAAGACCTGCTTCCATAATAACAATTCTTCGAGACCTGCCTCCATAGTAACAATACTTCAAGACCCGCTTACATAATAACAATACTTCGAGACCTGCTTCTATAGTAACAACATTTCAAGACCTGCTTCCATAATAACAATACTTCGAGACCTGCTTCCTTAATAACAATTCTTCGAGACCTGCCTCCATAGTAACAATACTTCGAGACCTGCTTCCATAGTAACAACATTTCAAGACCTGCTTCCATAATAACAATACTTCGAGACCTGCTTCTATAATAACAATACTTCGAGACCTGCTTACATAATAACAATACTTCGAGACCTGCTTCCATAGTAACAACATTTCAAGACCTGCTTCCATAATAACAATACTTCGAGACCTGCTTCCATAGTAACAATACTTCAAGACCCGCTTACATAATAACAATACTTCGAGACCTGCTTCTATAGTAACAACATTTCAAGACCTGCTTCCATAATAACAATACTTCGAGACCTGCTTCTATAATAACAATACTTCGAGACCTGCTTACATAATAACAATACTTCGAGACCTGCTTCCATAGTAACAACATTTCAAGACCTGCTTCCATAATAACAATACTTCGAGACCTGCTTCTATAATAACAATACTTCGAGACCTGCTTACATAATAACAATACTTCGAGACCTGCTTCCATAGTAACAACATTTCAAGACCTGCTTCCATAATAACAATACTTCGAGACCTGCTTCCATAATAACAATACTTCGAGACCTGCCTCCATAGAAACAATAACACCATTCGATTCCACAATAATATTTTCATTGTAATTGATTATTCTATTAAATGTTATATAAGCGCGGAATTAGATAAAAATTTCTACGTAAAAATTTGTGAAAAGAGGGTTGTTAATATCGCTGGCGCTCGTTTTGGCAAATATTGCGGTTATTGAACAATATCGCTATTTTCATAAATAGTTACGTAAATAACTATTTTACTTACTTTCTATAATTTGGTCGAGGTATTCTCCAACAAATGTGTGTAAATTGTAAAATACACTTCTCATTCCGATTCCTTTATCTCTTACGTCTTCCTCGGTTATAGCGGTTTGTATATAGTAATAAACATAATGTGCTGTTGTAGGGTACATTATATACCAAGAAAAAAATTTTAACATGACTATTTCTAATGCTTTATAGTCAATTATTTGGTATCGGTTGTTTATAGCTCTGTTTAGTTCTGCTATTTTTGGAATTGTCATACTATTTTCCTCAAATTTTGCTACAAAGATCATTTTACAAATTAATATTTTAACAGAAAAGCTATCCCGCTTTGATCTTTGATACACAGGTGAATGCTTTTTATAGCACACTCTATTTCAACTAGTATTCATAATCAGAAATTCGAGAAACGACTAGTGTACGTGTTGCTGGAAGGAGAAGAATATTGAACACTGTTTTCTATTGTTTAAAGTGGGGAAATTTTTTACAAGTGAAGGGTTTACTCCTAAGATAATAAACGGAAATATGATCTAAAGAAAGGAAGGAATTGGCTGTGCTGGTCGTATCCAAGGATAAGGAAGTCAATAGGGAATAGTAGCAGATTAGAGGACACCCAAGGAAAATTAACTAAATATAATTCGACAAAGGGCAATTCTAAAGTAATACTCGAGCAGGAGTTCCGGGCGGCTCTCGATGAGGAAAAGTTAAATTTTTAGTTGGTAGCCCAGGTGTTGTGGTATTCACGAGTTACATCTGCCAATTCGTGCATGAGCATTTCAATTAAGCTGGAATTTCTGGAACACTTACATACTGTTTCGATAACCAAAAAATCATCATCAGAGATTGAACGTAAACCTATCAACTTGACCTACCTATTTATACTAAATTTTCCCGCGATAAACAATTCCAGTGGAAAAACCACTTCGATAGGAAATTTGACATTCATCCCTTACGTACTAAGTTGTGGAGTGGAATGTAAGGATAGGCCCTTTGGCTCTATTTAAACTAATCTTACATGTAACTTTAGGAAGACCTTTATCGTTTCTACTATAGACAAGTTAGCCCAAACGTTGACCCAATATTGGAGCCGACAAAGGCTTTAGAAGTATGGAAATTTCTGGATCCAACAAAAGCCAGGCAATAACGCAATGATCGGCTCGCAAGGTTATGACCTGTATTTTGAGATACACACGGTAGTGTTAGTAGGTTATTTGGAAAAAGAACAAACAATTGAATAAGTAGTGACTACAAGATGTTTTAAAATTCTTCAAGGAAACGATATCAGTCAAAAAAGAGATATTCATTCTCGAAACGTAAAAATATCATAAAAAAGTTGTACACACGTTGGAATTTTTGAAGAATAACCGGATACTCATTTTTCGATATGTTATTTGCTAGGTTTTGAATTAGAGTATATCACCATTAATTCTTTAAAAATAAACCATCTATCCATTATTGACCATATACCACCAACGCATTTTGTTTAATTTGCGTTACTGATCGAGCGCAGTTTCTGTTTAGTTATACAAACAGGTCTCGTTAGTAATAGGTTTTGGTTTTCTTACCTGCTAAAAGTAAGCAAACATTTGTAACCAGCAGAATTTTCTCGGGGATAATTGAATGATTATCCATGAAGATATCCAGTATATAAACAGCTAAATGTAAACAGCAATGGCTTAATTTTTTTTCAATGCATATTTTTTTTAGATAATCGACCAAATGAGGTCTATAGGAAAACTGAAAAAATAAATTCGTTGAAATCGAATTGCGATTTTGTACGCTTTTGATAAATAAATGAATATAGATATTAAGGTGTGTCTATTTTAAAAATTTTTTAAAACATCTCCGATAAAAAATCTCTAAATATGATGGTTTCTGCCTCCAAAACAAATAGCTGGTCGTAGACGACAAAATAATCCAACAAGAAATGAAATTCAAATATCTGTGATATTGAGATAGAGGTAAGGCAGCAAACTATAAAAGCAGCAAGAGCAGCCGGATGTCTGAACGACACTATATGGAAAAACAAATACATAAGTATTGAGACCAAGTGAAGAACCTACAAAACTGTAATCAAACCCATAATGACAACGTATACAGCAGAAACTCGACCTGATATAGCAAAAACAAAACGGCTCCTGGAAACAAGCGAAATGAATGTCCTACGAAAAATTACTGGAAGAACGCTCCTAGACAGGGAACGTAGCGACGACATAAGTCAAAAATGCAGAGTGGAAAATATTAACGAATGGGTACTAAGCAGAAAGCGCGAATGGGACGAACACATAAGTAGAATGAGCGAGGAAAAAATAGTAAGGATAGCACGAGACAACTCACCACTGGGGAGAAGAAGTATGGGAAGGCCACGAAAAAGATGGAGTGATAATCTTATCATCAATTGAGGCAATAGGCATGCTGCGAAGAATGAACAGGTAATCTGCCTAAAATGGAGTAAGAAGAAGAAGAAAAAGAAGAGATCTCTGATAAATAACCGACAATCTCGAATGTGGATTATAGGATTTAAATCAGTCGAGTGCGTTGACGACTTCAAAGATCTTCTACTTCCACTCTATATCGAAAAACTAATTTGTGATGTAAAAGGTTATTGTCGCCACTTGGCTCAGTTGCCCTAAAAAGGGACATTGGAGTCTGCCTTTCGTGCCACATTTACGCAAGAGTACTGGATTGACTTATATTTGCTTCCAACAGAGAGCCTTTATGCAAGATTTGAAAGGAATAAAATAGTTGTAGAGTTTTATTCGTCTTCTGGTTTACCGGATTTCTTCTGACAAAAAAATGTGTATCTTTGAAAATTGACCGTTTCACGTTGCTCTAATGGAACGGTAGCGACATGTTCAGTTTTTCCAACAAAACGGGCGTCTATTTGCTTCAAAGTGCTTCGTGCGCGAACAACTTTTGTTGGATTTGGATCGTTTTCAAAGATACATACAGTCGATTGTTGTTTAGTTTCAGGTTCATATGCATATATCCATGATTCGTCACCTGTTTTTTAGACTTCTTTTGGAGAATATTCTTTTTTGTATTGTCAAATTATGCTTTATTCAACGCCAACTAATCTTTATTGGTTCAATCCACGTCGAAATCAATAGAAAATCATCGCACAAAACTCTTCTGGAAATTTCTCGACTACAAAGTCGATTAAAAATGGTTAAAATCTTTTTTTGAACGTGTTTCCGTCTCGTTTCAACTCTCTTTGTGCTACGCTCAAGTAGGACAACCGAATTTGCAAATAGCCTTGTTGATGGTTGTTCTTAGAGACACGGTTGCGACATATTTTGTTGTTCACAAAACTTGTATTTAAAAATAATTTGACCTTTCATATACTGCACACTTGCTCGCAAATAACTACTGACTGTGAACCGGAAACCCCACTAAAAGTAACTACCTTATGATTATAGAAAAAATATTTTTAATTATGTATAATACCCTATTTACGTTCAGTATTATTCGATTTAATAATTTCAAGTGATTAATGTTTTATGTAATATTGTTGTTCATCTATACTTCTAAATGATTCTGAAAATTAAATATTGTAATTAGGACCTGGACAAGTTGTTTACTAATCAGTTCCCAGTGAGACGTCTCTCATATTTTTTTGAAAAGATTAGGTTTTCGCTATTTGAAGACCGACATTATACTGTAGTTATCAATGTTATATTTTATTTTTGAAGTAATTGTTATAGAAAATGTTTCTATTAGTTGTAAAATATTCTATACCTGAGGAGACTCATGATGGAACGGAAGTCTACTTTCTTCTCTTTCTTTAATTACTTTTTTGTAATTATCTTTATATTCTTTTATGTCATCCCATGCTTCTCTCTGTAACTGTAATTAAACATTTATTGCCATTGGTTCTTTAAGTAGGTTATTCAACATGAAAGAATAAACATATTATTTTGTTAAAAACAATACTGATTTACTCCGCCAAAGAATCACTCATAAAAATGGTAACATTGCTTACAAAATCAGCGATAAATTGAAAAAAAAAATGTTAATTTATCTTGACAATTGACATTGACACTAATGACACGTTTTTATTACGCTAGTGCCGCGATTGGTAAGTGGCAGAAATAAATTTGTGTTGCCGAAATGTACATGCAAATTGACCTTCTTATTAAGTATGTTTTGTGACTATTACCAATAATAAGCAATTCGCCTGACCTTTGACCTCCTCACTCATATACAAGGTTGCCTATAAGTAGAACCCAAAAGATATCTAATGAATTGACGACTTCATTCCAAGTTCTTTTAAACAGAAACGGAGTGTAACATTTAGTGAAATTTTATTATGGTTACGCTACTAGAAACTAACAAAAATAAAAAAAGGCAAGGGAACTTTCATAATTTTCATCAACTTTTTACTTTTTAAACCTTTTTATATGTTTTTCGTGATAATTTGTCTTGATTTTAGGTCAGTTTAGGTCAGAAAATCAAAATTCATATAAAGCCAACGGTTAATATAATTACTTTTTTCCATCGATTTTACCTTCTTAAATATTTTTTGTTACGTGTAGCGCCATCAATATAACATTCTGTTTTATATAAAAAATTATTAATTCACGCGAAATATCAAGTAAACATGTTGATTAAAATAAAAGGAATTTCCATGCAAACAAACTAACAGAGTAAGTTTAATTAAGGCAGTAAAAATTAAAAGTGAGATATCTTTTCAAAAATAAGATCAAAACAATTTTTTTGAAACGACCTCATGAATTGAAATAGCGAATAACAATATTGAACATATCTACGCGAGTTGTTACTGAAGTTCTGAGATACACATATATTTATAATTATTTATTGTTTTTCAAAATATTGTCGAAGCATTTTTTCCATTCTGATTGAGGTACCTTCCCTCTTCAGATATAGACATACGTTGACGTAGCACTTTAATTTTAATCTGTAAAAAAAAAGAAATCAATGGGTAACAAATAAGAATTTGTACGGCGGATAAACCATCATATCATTTCGGTGTTTTGACTGTTGAAAAACGTTTTTGTTTGAACTGATGTGTGAGAGCTCGAATTGTCGTGGTGGAGAATGATGAGATGATCTGAACAAATCAAATAAAGAAAATTCTTAAAAACGTTAATATACCTACTGATCTTCATAATGAATTTCTTAAGTGAAATAAAACAATAATAATAGTAAGCTGAGGAATCGAAACGATAATACTTCACAAAGATGATGGAGAGAAACTTATGATGGAAATGTTAGATTTGACATATTCATATCAGTGTTGCCATATCTCGAAACTAGCAGTAATGAAGTAGCAACCCTCGTAGATTGTTTAATTATTGTTGTGTATTTATTAGATACTTATTTATTCTTGTAAATAGAATTTATGAATTAATTTTTTTATTAAAAATTAAAATGATAGTACGTTTGATCAAGATATTTTTTAAAGTACGACTAAATTTTAAAATCTCACGTACAATTTAGTGTTTACATCATACAGAACTTTTTATGCAAAATAACTTAGTCCCAATATTAAAAATAAATAAAGTTTTCCATATAATGCGGACCTAAGTGGATTCTCACCGTATATGTCGTAGAAATTTGTTTTATTTAGTTATACTTTATCGCCCTGTACATGATAAAATTACAATAATATGTAATTCTAACCGAAAGTTCCGCTTGAAAATTGTTATATTCTTTCAAAATTTGTAAGTGATTTATTTTTCTAATTAAAATAAATACTTACGTAAAATACAGAATTTTTAGTCATGTAATATCTCATTTTTCAAATCTTGCACATATACCTTCAACAAATTATAGAATATTGTAAATTACAAATGCGACATTAAATTTTAAAAACGGATTTTTTTGTCTTTAAGAAATATTTACATGAATGTTTTTGGTTTTTGTTAAATGTTTTTGCTTCCAAAATAAGTTTTGCTTCAATGCAGATTAATTTGTTTTTTATTGTACCTAACAGAATAAATTAGGCATGTTTTTTGAACACATAAATATTCCAAATTTGTACAGGGTGAACGGAGAAATTGTTTACGTCATATTATTATTTACAAAATAATTCATTAAGAATAAATGTACGCTCTAATAAAAATAAATCAAGGAAAATTTAAGAATTAATTTAAAAAATCTCTCCCTTGATTGGTATCCTCATATTTAGCAACGTATCTGGTATCGTTCGGTCATTTAGGACCCGAAAATTTCAATAAAGGCAGCTTAACATGGTACAAGACAAAGTGTAAGAAATTATTTTCCTAAAGGCCTCTTGACATGATGCAATCAGAAGCATGCGCAGATGAAGTTCAGCTGATTGTTTCATGCAACTTTATCGGTATGATGTCATGTTATTGCGTATAAGTTGCAATTCTAGAGGGAAGTCTAGCTACTTTTGGCTCAACATATCAGCTGACTTTCGTAACACTTAGCTTTATTCTCATTGTTAAGCTAGTCACAAAATATTAAATGAAATTTTAGGTTAGGATTTTTATTAATACTCTTTTCTGTCTATCACCCTCCAAAAGCTAAGTAGCTTAAGTTATAATTAATGCTAGTGATGCACTCACCACTTTTTTCTTGTTTACTTTACATCGTATTTTTTATTTTCATCTTTAAACCGCACACAAATATTAAATAAAATGCAATATTCATCTATGCAATATATTGACTTTACAATGAATTGCATGCAATTTCTTGCACGTTGTCTCAAATACCTTAAAGGCCGCTTGGCATGGTGCAAGATAACGTTCAATGAATTGTAAAAATCGCATAAATAAATATTGCACGTCGCTTGACATTATTCAGGTCTTTTGCGATTGTCATCATGGTTGCCATTAATGAAAATTCCATTAGTAAAAGTAAACAAATTCCTAACCTCAAATTTGTTGTCATTCAAAAGTTTTGTTTCGGCTAGAATTGCAGCTTGCGCGAAATAAAAATAACACCAATCCGATAATATTGCAAGTGCAAGATCTTGCATGACATGAAACAATCAGCTGCACTTCATCTGCGCATGCTTTTTAGCATGTGAATGATGAACATTGCATGTTGTTTGACATTATGCAAGTCTGCATCATGGTTACCACTAATCAAAATTCCAAAAGTAAAAGTAAACAGTTTTCTAACCTCAAACTTTATTAAATAGTTTGTGGGCAGTTTAAAATTGAAAATAACAAAAAAAGTGACCAATGCATCACTGGCAATAATTATATCTGCCTCTGCCTTGCTTTTGAAGTCTGATGGACAGATTAGCTAGAGAATTAGACGAGGAGAAAACATAGAAAAATTAGTTGTGAATGGATGAAGAAACTCCTAAGCAAAATAAAACGTAATATCAGCAGATTAGAAACTCATTTCCGCATGCTTTTGATCAAGAAATATTGCGTCTTGCATTGCATGTTTTATTGCATCATGTCAGGCGGCCTTAAGTGAAAATATTTCATAGATTAATGTTGGACAAGTCTCTCACCACTGCATGATGGCTACCCCTAAGAAAACTTCCATAAGTAAAGGCCGCTTGACATGATGCAATACAACGTGCAATGCAAGACGCAATATTTCTTGATCAAAAGCATGCGCAGATTACGTGTTCCAACCGGGCGGTTACCGTTATACGAACGATTCTTATTTGTGTTCCAACCGACTTAGGTATCGTTCGTGAACCGTTCCGGGACGGTCTTTTCGATACTTGGTAGATAGCAAGCTCTGTTACCAAGAACCATGCTTAGCCGGAGATTGCGCAGAAAATATCTATAAATGATTCCGATAACCGTTCCAAGTACGGTCCCGACTAGCAGGTTGGATCAAACCTATAGAAATCATCCTGTATCTTTATACAGCGCCAATAGTACAAATTCAATAGGATTGTCAGGGATTCATTTAAAAAGCATCCAGATTGACGGGCAGACGAAAGGAAAGTGCAAATCAGTGGCGGCGTGTAAATTTCGCAAAGTAGGAATCTTTTTAAACTCATTTATGTGATAAAAATTATGGAATGTGTTTTTTAATTACTTTAGAATCTGTACCAAGTTATTTTTAATGACGATTCTTTCAGTATGAAGTTTAGTTTTAGATTCAATCGCCGTTTTTTTATTAATTGACGTTTGACAAAACTTTCAAAACCTGTTATGCAAAAAATGATATGAAATGTATAACTTACTTAGAATGTTCTACCTAAGTAGGATACGTATTTTTGAACTTTTTGAACGAAGTAACAAAAATAAAACTATGTACTATACTAGAATTGAGTATTTAAATTAGTGCAAGGTGGGTGGCTACAATTCTCAGCCCAGTGTGAAAGTAGCGTCAAGTAGAATGTTGTGAGCGATTTTAAGAGCTTTGCCACCAGAACTAAGAAAGTGTAGTCCGATAAATTATGATATATGATAAAACTATGGTCATCCAAAAGAGATACCTTGGAATGGCATCGGAAAGGAGAACCATTACCAAAAAAAAAAGCACCAAGAAAGATTTCTTGTACCTGAATGATCTTTTGAAATGTAAACTACACTGAATTATTTATGGCTACCACAGTTCCTTTATACTTTTTATAGCAAAATTTTAGTTGATATTTGGAACCACCCTAGTAATTTCGTTATTCTATTAATTAATGTGATTAAATTTAATCAATTATTTTAACAAACGTACCCCACTTGCAATTGAAATTTTATACGCATACACAAGGGCGTCGCCAGCTTACGACCAAGGGGGGGGGGGGCGATATTATGGGGGATAAAAAATATGAACGTCTGGTACAGTCGAGAGCATGAAGCGTTGCACTTTGGAAGTCTTTACTTCGATGACGATTGTAATAAGACCGGTTCTAATATCAATGTCAATGTATAAAACTTCACAAGCCCTCGACAGCACAATAACTAAACCATACTTTTAAACACAGTAAGAATTATTTATTTTAACAAAAATAATATTGAATTAACATATAACCTGCGGGGATTTTTTGCGAAACTTTCAACCACTTTATCATTAAAATTATTTAGGTTTCTATATATTATGGCCAGATCATTGAGGCGATCTTCTGCCATGATGTTTCTTAGCCATGTTTTTAGTCTTCTAAGGATGCTAAAGGATCGCTCTACTGTACAGATCGTGCTCGGTAGAGCGATTAAAACTTCTAATGAGTTTTCCGGTTCGGGAAAGAAGGAATTTACTTCTTTTAGGACTTCAACGACTTTTATATTTGTTAGATTAAGCCTATCGTGTCACAATTGCTGCCAAAGTTTGATTTCATTCTTTATGTTCTCATCTTTTGCATCTGCTCTGGGGGTAACTTAGATAATGCGAATGATGGCGTATTTTCTTCATCAAAACGTACTTCAATGGAGGTGGTAATTGAATCCAAGTATGGTATTACCTCTTCCAGTATTCTGAAGGGCTTTCTGCTGGATGATTGCTTCTATGACGTTATTTCCCCGTAATACGTGGCATTGATGTAATGTTCTCCTCCAGTCCGACTTTGTCTGCAACAACAGCAGCTTCCTGTATAATTTCGTCTGTAACTTTTTCCGGATTTTCACGGTGGTTTATAATTAAAAGTAAAATCCTTTTAACGTGTTCCGAGGCTTTGATCACGTTCAAAGCTACAGATTGGACGCAAATTATACCAAACTAACGTGAATGCTGGTGAACGACTGTCATAGAAAAAAATGTAATGCACACACGCACACCATACCTACCTACATAATTTTACACTGTTTAATGGACTTGCGTTTTACCAAAATTCGATATAGTCCTTAAGAAAAAGACGGCGATTTTAAAAACGGATGTAAAAGTCTTAATGTTATTTTGAATATTTCAATGCTTTCTACAATATACATTAAACTTTAATTTGTCATGCTATGCGGAATTTATTAATAGGTACAGAAGTCAATTGCTCTCACGGTCTAGGACTTGCGGCTGGTTACATTTGATCCCTCCCCTTGGCGCCGCCCTTGCGCATACATTATAGTAAAATGTAACATCCCCTCTTGATATCAAGGTGGAAGTATTTGAAATGTGAAATATTTTTTTCAGAATGTATAAAGAAGCTCGAAGAGTCAATGAATCCGGATGGTTCAGAGACCAATTGCCAGCTCTTAGACCCTATTCAAAGCAATTATTGCGATTGGTGATTGTAATTAAAAAGAAAGCTAATAATAATGTACATATTTTATTGAGCGAAAAAACGGCTTGGCATTTACCGACTTGTGAAATTCATCCTACTAGAAGTATACATTCCACTCTCAGAAGATTTATGATTGAACTTTGCGGAGCAGAAATACCAGCACATAGACCTTGTGGATTACTATCGGTAATTTATTTGGTTCATGATTAACTTTTGTTATTACTATATTTTTGAATAAGTTTTGGTGAAAATTTTTATACCTAGTTTGTGTAAAAATCGTATTTCAAGTAAAATCTATATCCATAATTTTCTCATTAGTATCTCATTAGGGCTGCTACGTAAGTTTTTCAAAATATTCTCAATTAAAATCGTTTATTATTATACATTTTTGCATGCGTTTGAACCAATTGTCCGTTCCGATTGAGGTACCTCCAAAACATGTGATTTGAACGCATCAACCACTTCTTCAGGTGTAGAAAAACGTTGACAGAAGGAATCAGTGAGTGCTAAATAAGGACTATAAGGCGGATGACCCATCAATTCGTTCAAAAACGTTTTTGTTTGAACTGATGTGTGAGAGCTCGCATTGTTGTGGTGGAGAATTTGCAATTGGTCTTCCTGATTTTTTCGAACACTTCTGGCAAACAAATTCTTGTATACCATTCAGAAGTAACTGTTCTACGTTGCTCTAATGGAACGGTGGAGACATGTCTAGTTGTTCCGAAAAAACAGATTGACCATTTGCTTCGAAGTGCTTTGTGCGCAAACAACTTTTGTTAGATTCGGCTCGTCTTGAAAGACCCATTTGGTCGATTCTTATTGAATTGAATGTTTTCAGCTTTTCTTCACATTAATCGACGCGAACAAATCTTTTTGACAGCGTAATATTTATGCAATATTGAGTGTATGGTATATTACATGACGATCTGGCAATATCAGTTTACGTACAGCATCGATGTTTTCTTACACAACAACCGATTTTGGACGACCTTTACGATGTTCATCCTGTAGTCAAGTGCGACCACAATTGAATTCGGAAAATCAGCAAAAGATGGTTACTCGGTTGATCGGCACACTGCTGTTGGTTTAGTCGACGTTGAAAGTCATCACACGATCGCGATTTAATTCTATTTTTTGACCAAGATGAATGTTTGAAGTATCTGTAAACAACTCAAATAGCACTCGTATGACAACTCGTTCTGAATACGTTCCTCATTAAAAACCTCAAACTTTCTGATCGCAATGTCAGATTTGACATATTCACATCAGTGTTACCATATCTCAAAACTTGAGTGTACCTATTCAACCTTAAAAGTAGAAAAGAAAACAGTAAATTTCTAACATGTTTCTAAGTGTGTTTATTTGTTCCGTATATTGACGATAAGTAAAGAGGTCAGAACTTTACTTAAATTATCTTACCAATTGGCACTACAGCTTGATGTGAGCCTCAGCCTCCTCGACAATTCGCCTCCAAACGAGTCTGATCTTCAGCAACGTTCTCCATCTTCAGCAACGTTCTCCATCTTCTTACATTTATTGTTGTAAGTCTTTGTGAACTTGATTAGTTCATCTGATACGGGGTCTGCCTCTTTTTCTTCTGCCGTATATCTTGACATTCATGGTTCTCTCACGCATCCGCTTGTCCTCCATTCTTTCAGTGTGGCTATACCATCTAAACATATACAATACAATAAACAATAAATACATAAGGTATTGTTGAAATAAAAGACGGCCCTCTAAACGCGAATGCAGATTTATGAAAACTCTTGTCAATAAATCTGAGGTGATTGCTGCCATTTCCTGGCGAATATTTTCCTTTAGCTGACTGATGTCCCCCGGATTGTTCGTGTATGTTTGAAGTGTCCCCACAAAAAAAAAACAAGAGGCGTCAAGTCAGGGCTACGTGGGGGCCAATGGATATCACCTTCTTTGGAAATTAGTCTTGCCGGAAATATCTGTCTCACAACCACCATAGAGTCATTTGATGTGTGACACGTCGCTCCGTCTTGTTGGAACCAAGTTCTCGTAATCGCTATTCTGATCTTGCAAGTTCTGGAGTCAAATATCCCTCTAACATCGCAACATAGCGGTCAGTGTTAACGGTGATATTTCGTCCTCGTGAATCTTTAAAGAAGAAAGAGGCAATAATTCTTTCGCTTGAGATTGCTGCTCATACCTTTTCTTTCGTGGTTTTTGATGTTTCATTTTTGGATTTTTTTCGGTCCAATAACGACAATTTTGTCGGTTTACGAACCCATATTTAAATGAATATGAGCCTCATCTGAAAAAAGGATGTTGTCAAAAGTGGAAAATCGACTAAGTTTGCTCCAAAGTCAATATGTTTTAATTCCTGTGTTAACTGGAGCTTATAAGGATGCAGATTCAATTTCAAAATTCGCAGTAAACTTCGTCACGACAAGTTTAAAGCTGCTGTTCTCTTCCGAGTAGACATATTTTCTCGTATTGACTCTATCAATATTGTCTGTGGTCCTAGACGTTCTTAGACGTCTCTTTGCTGGTGATTTAAACATATAACCGGTCTCGTCAAAACGCTTAACCCATATTTTGTTTAAATTTGCACTCGAAACTTCATTAATCCATATTCTGAACGATACAGTCGCCTTGTCAAGACGTATGAACGATCGTTCTCGTAAAACGTCTCTATTATTTCGGATTTTCCAATCAGAATTCGTTCATTGCAATTCCTCCATATATTCTTCTGATAATTTTTCTATCGAATATTCTAAATCTTTCTTGGTCTTTTGTGTCATCACCCAATATTCACTGCCATAAAGTTCGATTGGTCTTATCAGAGTCCTACAGATTTCTAACTTTATTCTTCTTTTTAATATTTTTGTTTTTTCAGAGCTTTAGATTCGCAAAATAAGTTCTATTGCCACTTTGTATTTTTTCTTATATGGAAGTTTTTGATTTGGCTTGGTTGTTTATATTTTCTCCGAGATATTTAAATCTGTTTACACCTTTGAAAGATTCACCATTTATTATTAAATCTTCCACTCTCTTACAATCTTCTGATGCAGATATCTTCTGTCGGCCTTCTTTAATTCTGGCTATAGTTGCAGTATCATCTGCACATGCACAAATATTGGTCGATTTATTAAATATAGTACCTCCCTGATCTATTTGCTGGATTGATTGGTGTAGTAGTATTACAAAGAGTGTACTTGAAAGACTTGTTTAACACCAGAGCACAAAATTATTGCATTGTCTTCATGGTCGAATTAATCAATTAAGTGGGTATTTCCATTCCACACATTGCTTCTTTCATTTTGCTACGATGTAAGCTATCAAAAGTTTAAAATCTATGCTAGATTATTTGGATCATTATAATGTTCGTAGCAACTTTCCATGATTTGCCGTATTGTAAATAATAGATCAGTTATGCTACGTGATTCTCTAAACCCAAATTGATACTCACCGATTTCTTTAATTCTTTGATTGATTACAGTAGTCAGAATTTTGTAAGTGGTTTCTAATGAAATGATCCCTCTATAGTCGGCGCAGTCGACTACATCTCCTTTCTTATGTATTGGGCAAATAGTTCCTATGTTTTAACTCTCTGACATAATCTCTGTTTCCCATATTTTTCTAATTAGTTCATGTATCGCTCACTCTGAAGCTGTTCCTCCAAAATTAATTAGTTCTCCCTCTATTGCATCTTCACCAGACACTTTGTTATTTTTGTTCTTCTCAATTCCTTCCCGAGTCTTGTGTCTTTTTGGTATATCGTCATCGGTATTATTGGTAAGGTCTACAAGATTTGCTGTTTAGCAGATTGTTGAAATGTTATGTACATATTTCCAATGCCTCTCTTTCATATGTAATGATATGCCCACTTTGATTCTTACATCCAGTTGTTCTTTGATGAAATTATTTTTTATTTTGCTTTCTAAACTTTACTTTCTCTTCTTATTCATCATTGTATTACATTTCCTTCTCAATTTTCTATAGGTTTCACTATTTGCTCATCATAATCTCTCATACAGACAGAGAAACCAAGTTGTAAGGTTTTTGAACCAGAAAATTCCTTTCTGCCTTAATTTTCCTCTTAAAATATTAACTGAAACTGACCATATCTCTCTTGGTTACACAATATTTGTCTCAGCTCTGGTTACAACTACTTTTAGAAGTGCGGGTCTAGAAAAGGACTAATTTAGATAAGACATTATGTAAGTCAGATGAAATTTATATTACAAAAGAAAATTTCAATGTTATCTAGGCAAATCCCAAACAAAATGTATATTGGACTACTTGAAGGCAAAAATAAATGGACAAACATAGACAATCCTATTTATGTAGAGTACTTCAACACTTTCTCTCATTGGAATATTCGTCCATACCAATAGTATCTGTAATATCTAATATAACGTTTATTTTTCATTTTTAGGTAGAGCATGACGCCTCTACAAATCAAGATGGTTTGTGTTTGACACTACTTGTAGCTTTTCGAGCACCATTAGAAGAAGTACCTATCATAGGCAAGTGCGTTTGGCATGAATTATCGAAGAAGCTGAGCGAGAAACTTCTACAAAAAGTTGCCTCAAGAAATGCAACTTTTTTTCTAAACGTTATTAAATAAACTGCAATCACATATCTGATAATCTTGTAACGGGCCGTTTCATCACAATTTTTTTACAAGAAATATGTCAAAATATCTGTGTTCAAATATAAATAATAGAAAAATATTGGGTAGATAATATTTATTGTAAAAAATTACAGAAAATGAAATTAATAAGTTTCAATTCGACACTATAAGATTTATAAATACCTTAAGTTAGAAATATTTTTGTAGATATTTTTAGAACTATCACAATTACAAAAAACATTTTGCTAGTCTATATGTTTAGATTGTTTATGGATTTATGTACTAAAATATAAAGTACAACGTTGAGTATACATCATGTTCAACAAAAAGAGCTGATAAAGCTATCTTACTGACTGGAGATGGAGGGTCTTTGATCACGTGCTAGACATTGCATAGATCTGTATTTAGGCCGCTTGACATGATGCAAGACAACGTGCAACAAATTGCATGCAAGATCAAAATATTGCACATAGCTTGACATAATTCAAGTCTCTTGCCTTTGTATTATGACTGCCATTAAGAAAAATTATATTTATAAAAGTATACAAATTCCTAACCTCAAATTTTGTTTAATATTTTGTGACCGGTTTGTAAATGAGAATAACAAAATTAAGTACTCATAGAAGTGAAAACGTGGTCAGTGAATCACTGTCAATAATTATATCTGCTGCTGAGTTGTTTTTGGAGCCTGATAAGACAGGTTGATTGTTGAGCCAAAATTAACTAAATTTCTTCCTAAAATCGCAACTTGCACGCAATAAAAATGGCAGTTTTTGATCAGCATTAAGAAATCGCGGTACCCTCCTTGCAGATAGCTTCTCCATATGGAACCCACCCAGCAAAATGTCGCTTACCTGATAGATTGAAATATTTATTTCATTAGCTATCTCACGTATATTTTTTCGACGATCACTAAGTAAACTACGCGAACCATTCTTGCAATAAAAACATTAAATAACGGTCCGGACGTTTAGAATCATCCAAGTTCATAGGATCACTTTTAAAAGACGAAAACTGCTTATAAAACAATTCACTGGTATTTTCAAGATACTGTTTATCTAACTGTTCCTCCGTTTCTTCATTTGTTTTTCCACGTGATTTATGTTTGATTCTTTTCCCTCCATATTTACTCAACTACGAAAACAGTTTTCTTTATATGAGAAGTAAAACTAATCTGATTTATATAAAATTTTGACATGTGAGATTAGACACATGGCTGAAACTAACAATTCAATCACCGCAATCAAAGTATTGTTAACATCTGAAAAGTCACTCGTCTCTCAAACCGCTTTTATATAAATAAAATTCACACTAACTATTGAATTAACTGGTTGTGGTCTATACTCCACTTTTTTATAGTTTATTAATTTTTCTGTATATTCCATATTTTATTTTTGTTAACATATTATTTATTCAAAATATAAACATTTTTTACTTATTAGCATATTTTTTTACAAATTCATACCTTCTAATTTCAATGCTTGAGACAGTGTGCTTTAGTGAGTCACCGACATTAATCAATAGATCACCAACATCACGAACAAGCTATAAATGATAAAAAAGACCTAAACAATTTAAGTATAATTTAAGCTAAGTATAATATTTTGTAAATTCTAATATAACTACAAATAATTGAATCACGTATTTGAGATGTAAAAACTAAAAAACAAAATTATCTTTCTTGTTTCAAAATTTCTATTTTGATTTTATTTTGATATTCATGATGTAGATGATTAATGTAAATATGCAAATTGTTAGTTCCAATATCATATTTTGATAAAGGCTGAAGTCTTTAAAAAATTATAAAAGAAACTAATTTTAAATCAGAAGAGACTTAAAATTAAGAGCATTTAGAAGCATAAACATACCAGAGGTCTAACAAATCAAAGAAATTTACTTGTTTTCAAATTAGTTCCTAGTGATTAATATCGTAGTTAAGATTTGTGAATTTATTTTATTTTACTTTTGTATTGCCTAGTGCATTTTGGGTTAGATTACAATGAACTGATCGAATGTCCTAGTTAGTTATTCTATTTGACCCACCATATTAAAGTGAGCTGATATCATCAGCTCAATTTGAAATAAATCAGACCATTTGCAAAAAGGACGCTATGAATATGTGATATTACTGATGGTAAAATAGAAAGCCATGGGGATTAGATAGAAAAAAAATCTATTTTGAAACTTATATTTACAAAACTTAGTTTCAATTAGTATAAAAATACAATTAGTATAAAAATAAATAACATCAAATGTGGTCAAACTAGTGGAAAAGCATAAACCATACTTTATAATAATTATTCAAATTTACAAAAATAAGGCAAATTTAAATGGATGGATATTATTATTACTAAAATAAGTAGAATTTTAGGAAGCTTTTATTAAGAAGAACAAAATCGTATTTCCATTATTATGGGCTATTTATACAATGTTGATGCTGCTAGGTTGTAAATTTTTATTGATTCATATACGGTATTAGATGTAAACGAAGTTGCGAAATTTAGATGCTAGTAGCTTACCATCTTGCAAGAGTAATCTACTACAAGAATTTTAGCGAGCAAATTACATATGTAGTATATGGAACAATGCCCGCGTGAAAAACTCAACAACATATGAACCATAATAGTTCATAATAACAAAGTCGTTCTCAGAGGCCAAAGGCAATAGAAGTATATTATCGGTTTCTTAAGACTTCGTTCTTGTAACGCTCGACAGTATAATTGTGTTTGTGGAGTGGTAGCAAACGGTTTTGTTCCAGCTATTAATTGCCTTCAGAATATTCTGTCTACATCCACTACATCAACTTTCACAATTTGTAACGCACGTTTTGATAACAAAGTTAGCAGTATCTGGAAAAGATAACTGTGTGAGATGATGTAGTAGTAGTAATTCAGTATGAATACAATCAGGAATTCCATAAATTCCAATTAACTGTTTGCATTAACTAGAAAATATTTTATTATACATTTTTCTGTCAAAATTGAATGAATAATTATATCAAATTGGAATTATTTTATATTAACTAGAAGATTAATTGCAGTGACGAATTTTTTATGTTTCAATTTGAAACGTTAATAAAAGTAATCCTTATTTTTGTAAATCATAAATTCTTTTCAAGTAACAAAACCATAACAACAACGCCATCAATTGTATATACAGGAAAATTAACATATGGCAGCGAATAGTGGCGGAGATAATAATGACTCCACATATGTTGATCACAAACTCTACATGAAAACAAAATCTATTGCTGATTGAAAATACATCATTGATTCAAATTATAAATATTGAGAATTAAAAAAAATATTAATCAAGTTTTTTTTCAATCTGAAATGCAATTTTCACTGGAATTGTCCTTGACATAGAAGACTAATTTTTAGAAATTATAATTAGTAAATGTTGCGTTGCTAAAGCTCGATGGATTTCTATCAATAAAATCCATATCTATAAAATGTGTATCTTTAATAAATTCTCCATGTACCAGCTGATTCTTTTGTGTTTACAACCGGTAAAAGAAGTGTTTTTAATATAATAATAATAGTTACTACTACCAACAGACATTTATGTAATGACTGAATACACGGCACTACAAAATCTCATGGATTGATACCTTGTACATGACAGATCTTTTAGATCACCCTATCAAGTAGAGATACCTTAGTAGCATCGATAAACAAAAAGAGAAATTTGAGTATCAACCAGAATCTGAAACATAATCCCAAAAAATATTGAGGTATTTGTATTCACTTAAAGACATGTAACACTGTAGTAAAATGTAAAACTGAGCTTTTTCTTAATCTGTAGCGGAAAATTTATTAAGCAACATAACAAAAAGAGGGGACAGAAATTGAATCATAAGACATGAACGATATGATGGATTACTCCTAATCAAAATTTGACAATTAAGAAATTTCTACATGTATATTGATGTTGATTCTAATACATTCATTCGTAATTTAAATTTGATATATTTATTTGTTAACCTAATGGAATGAATGCATTCAAAGTAGATTTAATGAAACAAAAATGATCAAATTTTTTGAATTGGGTGTTCAGTATACTTTAGCTACACAATACTTCTATTTTAATTAGAATTATTCTCAATTCAAAATGTACGAAACAGACAATAATAAAATTTTTACAGTAAATTGACTTAAGCAATGATTTTGTTTTATTGAGACTTTGCTACTTTCTGAATTCAAAATTTTTTATTTAATTAATGGAAGACATGTATAAGGGAGTTTTCTAATTATCTTCAGTTCTTTGTTTATACAAAAATTAACTTGTTTTTACTTAAAAATAATCTTGGGAGTTCACTTATTACAAATATGTACATCAACTCCCAATAGCACATACAGGATATCTAAACGATAGGGTAAATATATATTGTTCTGTTATAAGATATGATACGAAAAACAAAACACAAAGAAAAATAGAAATTACTATATAATAGATAATTAGGTAATCCTGAATTATCTGGTTATCTTTCAGTCTCTGAAGAAAATGACTTAATTATAGAAACGCGCCTCAATGTAACTGTGAGTGTTAACCCATTAACGCCTACTGATTCCATATGGTATCCCAAATAATCTCCCCCTTCTACGACGATTTCTTTTGCATGCCTTGTAAGCAGTTGCTTCTAATTTTCTATTATTTCTATATCAAGTGGTTTTGTTGTGTACAAAACAATGGACATGTATTTATTGCTCATGAATGATACAATATTACTGCATATAACTAATATGAAAACTTCTAATACAGGAGGTTCTCTAATATTTCTAAAGTCACTGATACCATATGGTATCCGTGGGCGTTTTTGGACAATAATGACTTTAACATAATTTGATAATCAAAAATACTCCTATTATTCCAGAGAGAAGTTTTTCGCTTTTGCAAGCTTGGAATATGCTAAATGACGATGATGACTTGCTCCAACAAGTTGATGAAATATTTGTGATGCCACCGGATTCTTATGTCCACACAGATGAGGATTCTGTTAATGAAGAAAGAAAGGCCAGAAAAAATTGAAGAGGAAAGTGAAAATACAAAAAAAATTTTAAAAGAAATGTTTTCAATAAAGATTTAAAAGAATTACCCTCTAAAAAAGTTAAGGGTTTTAAATTCATCAGCTGGTCAAAATGATACAATATCGAGTTTGATGATATAGAAGAACTTAACGGAGCAGACTTAAATAAAGCGGATTTGGTTTTAGTGAGATTTATAGCTAAAAACAAAAAAGTACATTTTGTCAGCCAAATTTTGAAAATTTTAGAAGAGTCGATGGAAATGATTTCTTAAGATGGAAGGGCCAGAAAACTACTTTTCGTTCATCGTTGCCTACGATGAATTAATAAGAAAATTAAGAACTCTTCAGGGAGCTACAAGATATTGTACAGATATAAGATCGAATGCATCCTAAGAATGGAAGCTTTCGGCAATTTCAAATAATTACTCATGAATCTTCTCTCTGTCTTTAAATTATCTTATTTCATATTCCATCGTTATTTGTAGGCTAACAAATAGCGACCCAAATGTGGAGGAGATTTTTTCTTGCTTTCTCTTTGATTTTCAAAAATGTTAAATCAATATTGTTTTAGTGCCACATACTCCCCTTCTTCCCCTATCTTTATTTTGGGATGATCTATCAGCTCTTGAAATTAACATAATTCTGGATCATTTTGTGTGTACGAAGAAATTGATAATATCATATAAAATTGACTGTTTCGAATAGATATTTGTTAACTAGAAGTTTTGTTTTTTGAATACATTACACGAGAAGGATGAAAACAGCTTTACCTTTTCATTAGGATACCCTGTATACAATTTTATAGCAGATTCTGATGTCCTATACAACGAACTCGAAATAAAGTAAACATCGTTTTTTTTAAATCATATTAATTTATATACTGAATCCAATAATAAGTCGGTAACGTTTCAGTTTATAAAATTCCTCCTCATTATAATAATATAAAAATGATTGATTTTTTAAAGTAATGACATTTTATGTTAAAGATTGACTCTAATAGAGTAACGTCATGAAATGATCAACTAATGATTATTGAAAAATTATTTGCAACTTCAAGTAACCTCATTTACAAAGATCGTTATATAGGAAGCAGAAATCCACGTCAAGGTGAACATATAAACTTAGACAAACTAATTAAAGCTTCGGATCAACAGGAAATTGTGAAATCAATTCCACTGAATTTTTTATCGAGGCAAATCTGGTTCCATTAGTAACTTTAATTGCATTTTATACCTCTGTGCTTCTTGTTCTTTCTTTCTTAATTTGATTTTATATTCTTCAATGGTTTTTCTAGCTTCAATTAATTGGTTCATAATTAATTCCATATCGGTTTTGGATGGGTTTTCTTTGTTAATGGTACTTGGTAATGTATACATTACATCTTCTACGGCCTATAACAGAATAATTGATTTTTACTAATTGTGCAAGAACATTCAATGAAAACTCAAAAAAACTGCACATGGAAAATTTCAGTAATAAAAATAACAAATCAAGAATAGATAAGAAAAACAAATGGTTAATCTATGGGAATTGGTAGACACAGTTTAGATTGCACAAACTCTGAAAATTGTTACCTTCTTTTAAATATGTAATGAAAGAAAGGAAGAAATAATGATCGCATTACTTTGATTATATAAAGTTTGTGAATTGAAATTTATCATCAAATAAGTCTTTTCAATGATGATCACTTTATTAGTAATAACAACCTACCAGACATAAACTAATGTTTAATCTTCACTACAGACCTGTTTTGGGTTAAATGTGGCACTCATAATTTTGTACAAAATTCACAATATATGAATTTTAGTTGCACTTTTAAAATTTCCGGAAAAATATTAAGCAAATATACTTATATCGATTTCAGATTAAAATGTTTTAGCAGGCCTACCAAACTGTATTGCTACCATAACTAATCGCTACAAAGTATGTTGTAGAGCTACTAAAAAGACCTATACAAAATTATCATTTTCAAAAACTTGATGCTTGAGATTGTTTCTGTAGAAAAATAATTCATTTTCTGGATAAGATAATAGATTATTTTAGAAACAGGATTTATAAAATTATTATAAGTATTGAATGTTGTTAACTGTCTTTGAAGTAGTGTTTCCACTACATAAACCAGAAGATAATAGCATAAATAATGATTAGCTTTGAATTTATATAAATGTGTTAAGTTGATTTGTTTCTATTGTTTTCTTAACAAAATTCTAGGAAGGGCTGTTTTTTGTTTGATTGTTTACTTTCTAGAATTATTGAGAAATTCTTTTTTGGTTACCAGTTTGTTCATGAGCTAAGCATTTAGTTTATAATTAAAAGTCATAGTGAACAGAACAAAATAGTAAAAAGCAACTGTTAAATTAAAATAAATTATATAGGTTAGTTAAATCTAGTGTAAGTGTTTAAATAAATTAAGTAAGAGACAGTGTTCATAAATTCACCCCACCGTTATAAATAGTTTGAATAAAAAAATTACAATAATATCAAAATGAAATTTTAATGGCCTAAACGAACTTGACAAAAAGCAGATTTTATTTTATATAATCCTGAAAGGAGAGCTAGATAGTGAATTGAACACTAGAACAAAAGCCAATAGTTTGGTTGCTTTGATGTAGAAACTGTTTCTCAGCAGGGCTAGGGTTAAATGTCTTTCAGTAAATCCATTTAACTTAATCCTGGTGGTGGGGTAGAGCAAGTATTTAGTCCTTTATTTATTCAATTAGAAGGCTGTGACACATGCCTTCTTTGTATATGTAGGATGTATAACATTAGAATTTGTAGCAATGAATATACAAGGTGTTTCTAAATTCATGTGACAAAATTCAGGAGGTGATTGCTCAATGAAATGAAGGTGGGTCTTTCCCATAACAAAATTTCCTCACCCCACCCCTTTCCGAGATATTACTCTTAAAAGGTGGTGACTGAAATTGAGTTAATTTTTATTTTCTAAAATTTCAATAAAACTAGAAATTCTCTAATTTTCGTACACCCGCAAAGGACTAACTACGTATTTTTTCAATATTCCTGTTACTTTATACAAGGGTGAAATTAGTAACCCTTACTTTATTGCATATCAAAACTTATCAAATACAATTCATGATAAATGCTTAAAAGTAAGGGTTGCTAATTTCAGGTGCACCAAATCAAGAAAATTACAGAATTTCCAGTTTCTAACTTTACTGGAATTTTAGAAGAAAAAAAAGAAAACAGCTCAATTTCAGTCACCACATTTCAAGGATGATCTCTCGGAAAGGGGTACGTTGAGGAAATGTTGTTATAAGAAATACCCATCGTAATTTCATACGAGTAATCACCTCCTGAATCTTGTCGCATGGATTTAGAAACCCTCTGTATATATATTATTCAAATATTTAGCACATTATTTAGAATATCGATAATACTCACTGGGGTAATTGGTATAAGCTTATTTTTCTTCATAACCACTCTCTTGAATGTACCTTTTGTGGGTATTACTTTCAATTGCTTAAAAGTTTTATTACTATTTTGTGTCATTGCTAGAAATTGTTCTGGCGTCACTGATACTATTTTCTTATCCATATGTACAATTTGAGATTTTTTCTTCTGTTCGTTTTGTTTCACAGAATTCAAGACTTCCTTTCCAACATCTATAACGAAAATATCACTCATTATTCTAACATATAATTCAGCCACTTTGGTATTTCGATCATGAGGATTGAGATAAACTTAATCAACACAAATTATAGTATATAAGTTCCAGCATAAACATTATTAAAAAGTTCATTTTACACCTCTTACCCGTTAAAACAACAGAATGTCCACTTTCCATAACAGTATTTAGAATATGCCCATCATCATTTTCATCATTCTCCAACATTCTGATCCCGTGTTCTTCAAGTATTTTTAATGAACTAGTTAGTATCGCCGGATCAACAGAAACATGTTGAACGAGTTGTTCATTTTCTTTTTCTATTCTTTCTTGATCCGTTTCCTGTTCTTCTTGTTCCACTACGAACAGAAAAAAAGACAATGAAAGTGAAAGACCTAAGAATAGCGAGGAAACTAAGAGGAGCAATATAAAGAAATTCATTAGAAAAGTAGCAAATAAAAACTAAGAAGAAATAAATACGAATCAAAGAAAAAAATGAAGACAATGAAAATGAAAGACTTAAGAAGAATATCGAGAAAAACACACAAAAACTAAGAAGAAATAAATAAGAATTAATAAATTGTTAAGAAATAAATCAAATAAAATCAAAATAAATCACGCAATTGAACTTTTCGGAAGAAAGTCTACAGAGTATAAATAAAACAATGAAATGAATACTGAATAATACCAGAAAAAAGTCCCATTTCAAAAACTTTCAAGAGATGTATAGTGACAGACTAACTGTTGCAAAAATCAAAATTAGTCATTCTAGTAAATTCATATCCCATGCACAGTATTTATATACCCGATCAACTTCAGACACATACAGTGAGTGCCTAATATTTGAGCAGATAACTGAATAAGGGAGGCTATTTAAAAATTCTTCTGTACTTCTGTATTTTTCACAGCATTTGGATTCAATTTCATTAGTCTAGAATCAATTTTTCAAAAGAATAATGATCCAGAATTTTCATCTAAACCTAACTAGGAATTTCTGAATAAGAAAAATATTTTTAAAATCATGCAATGGTTGTTTCAATCTCCTGACATTTCTTCAATCGAACTTGTTTCGATTGTAATCGAGAGAATGGTGGAAAATCGATTAGGCATAATTTGTGGACACTATTACATTTAAACAAGTCTTTACTTGTTTAGACAAGTCCCTAATTCTATGAAAAGTACAAATAGTCTACATTGTTTATTGACGTGACAGTGCGTTTTTATAATAAATGTTATGAGGGGGAAACAGTGTAATAGTGAATATTTAACGCTTGAATATCGTGGGCGCTCAGGTTGTTTACCTGCATGTGATATTTAGGTACAAGGGAAGCAAGAGAATACCAACCTAGTACAAGCATTTGCCTATTATTTGACTTCTTGGACCTTCTAAAGATACGTCGTCATTTAAAATCATTAGAAAAGAGCTAAAATTATCCTAATAGCATACACTATATATAGCCATATCATTTTATTATGGATGGAGATGGCTGAATTTAAAGGAATAACCCTTTATCAAACATATGACGAGATTTTAAAAATGGAAATCAATTAGGTAAAAAACACTCTACGGTAATAGAATCAGAAGTGGATCAAACTATTGGAAAGGTCGACGGACCTTATAAAAAAGTTTTCACTGATAATTTTGTTTTTAGATCAACAATTTGTTTTTTGTCTTTTTTTTCTAAAATTTTATCATGATTATCAATTATATAGTCAAGTTTCAAATTGTTCAAAAATTATATAGGAACTTGCAAGTTGAAACAATTGAGAATATAGCACGAAAATGGGGATGAAAAATGGTAGTAATGTCAAGGTTTCACGTAATCTTGGTCTGAAGATACATTTGAATAACTAGAAAAAATGTAGTAAGACAAGGAAACAATGTAACCCTTTGATATTTATTTTGATTCTTAGATAGAAAAGTTAGAGAATAAGGAATATAACTAAATAGAATACTAGGATACAAAAAGTCAAACAATAAACTACAAACATAATGAGAATGAGAGTAAACGTTAATAAAATGAAGGTTATGATAATAAACCGAAGAAAAAACTATGAGTAAAATAAAAATAAATCCAATAATGGCAAGAAAACATTATAGAAAGAGATGCAGAATTAAAAAATTAAGCCACTAACTTAACAAGATTATACTATTTAATAAAGAAAACTGTTATAGGGGAAAAATAGGTATTGAAACAAAACAAAAGAATGGATGATGTACTAACTATTCCCACAATAGCATATGCTACAGTGAATTGGTCAAATCAAAGAAGAAACGAAACTCAAACTGAAGCCATTTTGAAATATTTGAGAATATAGTATTAGAAAAATAAAAAAGAAACAGTTGAATTTATATGGAGATATAATGAGAATGCGCCAACAAAAGTTGAAAAAAGTAAAGGTTTGAGATAGAAAAGTAAAGGTTTTATAGAGCAAAGGAGAAACTCTAGAGGAAATAATGATTGAGAGGCATAGAAAAATGGGTTGAATAAAACTCAGTTAACACTTAAAAAATATAATAATACAACAAAAAGAAAAATAACTTATGTTTAACTACACATATATTTACAAAGTAATCAATGTGCAAAGCTGGATGGATAACATTCAGAAGATGTGAAGAATTAAGCCCAATAGAAATCAAGATTTATAGACCACTGGCGCCTACAACTCCCTAGTACACCTTGTGTTTATGTGTAATCCAAATGAAATGTAATTTTTTTTTAAAAACCACAGAATATATTTCTCTAATATTTTGATAGGGATAAATTTTATTAATTACGTTCAAGTTTAATATCATATTAACTTGTTAGTAAAACAGATAATTTTAAAATAATACCTGTAATTTCCTGACTGGTTTCACCATCTATATCTTGATATTCCCCTTCAACTAGAATTGGTTCTAAAAATAAATTTCTTGTTAATTTAACAATATTGCAATTTTTGAATTGAAAACTTGTAACGTGACGAAAATATGAGATTTGCAATAATAGTTGAGAATATTAAAAATTTGGCTACTGGATGCAGCAGCATCACAATAGGAGAGAAGATTATTTCTATCGACTTATTAAAAGTTATGGACTAGCTCAAACGATTTTAAACCGATGCCAACGCAGTGCAAGGGAGACAACATAACAAGGATGGAGCTAAAGAGGACAAATAATAGAAATTTATATCTGGTGCCTGGAATTTATTTATTGCTTATGGTTAAATATGGTTAGAGTTCTAAAAAATGTTTAAGTACCCTTTATCCTTTAGTATTATCACCTGCCACTCATTATATTAAAGGAAATTAATGTTTAAGTGCCCTTTATCACTTAGTGTATTATCACCTGCCACTCATTTTATTTTCAGAAATTGATGATTATAGTGACGTTTTGAGTGATTTTATTGAGAAATATTTGGTTCTTTGAGTTCAAGTATGCTTCAATGCTTGGAAGTGGTTAGAAAGAATAGAAGATGCAGAATAAAAATTAAATAACATTTTTCAAATAATAATGTTAACATCAGTAATAATTCTTTTTCTCTCAATAAGAATTAAACTTTTCCAATCATTGCAACCAATTATGACCCCGACCTTAGGAATAAATGTTAGTGACTATAAGAAGAGACAATTTTAAACCAAGTGACTATACAGTGATTTGTGAAAAACAGTTCACTACGGACGACTTTGAAGTTAATGTACTTGGGAATAGGGTTTTAAAAACAGGAAAAGTCCTTTCTCTTCATCTTAATTTCATAGCAGCAATCACCTCCTGAATTTTGTTGCGTGAATTTAGAAACATCCTGTATATACTATTATCATTGATTATAACCTCATCATTAAGATAAATTAGTTTTATGCTTCATGACCTTGGCTTTAGTGAACAGTATTAAATTTGTGCTTGTCTTTTCTGCAAAAGTACGGTATAATATAATTCTTTAGTGCTTTATGTCGATGTACCTTCTATCTCATTTTCAAAGGAGATGCATAGTAATTTACCTGAATGTCTTGATTGAGAGGTGAATGTTGTGTCAAAGAAACCTTATTCTTGAAAACATTGATTGGAAGTATACCACAACTCAATAGGGATATCTTAATAGCCAGAGTATACTACACATCTTAATCATTCATTTTGATTTTCTCAGTTTGATTATGATCGTGAGTTTTATCAATTTATAAATTAAATTGAATAAAGGTACCATTTTTCACATATTCTGTATTTGAATGTCAATAATTAATATACCATTCATCATAATTAATCATTATTATGCTGTTGAATTATGACTACTGCTTTGTGCACCTACAAATCCTTTTATTGTGGTGGATTACTCCGTTTTGTACTTTTTGTTATAGTTTTTTTGTTGATCCTGGCTTTCTGTATTCTTTTCTGTTTCTGCATTTTGCTTTTCAGTCTACTATTCCTGGGATTCTGGTATCTTCTTCAATTTTGTTTCTCCATGTATTTCTTGGTTTCTGCCTCTTTGTTATAGAAGTATCCACTATGTTATCCTCTTCACCATTTCTGTAGGTTTTCCTGTGTGTCCTGTCGCTCCATTCAAACTTCAGGACTTTATCAAATCTATACACCCTGTTGTGCTCTGTCGTTACTTTTAATTGGTTGGAGTTATTAAAATCTCTTCCCATCTCCATATGTTTAGTCTTTTGCTCATTTTTACCAATATGCTTGGTTTTGAGTAACTTTTCATTTTTTCCAAATGTTAGGATATCTTTTTCGTATTTTCTCACTCCACTAAATGAGGATACAGTTTCAAATACGTATTTCTGTGTGTTTACATAGTCCATTCATTTTTTGTCTTGTCTTGCTGTCTTCATGTATTTGTTTTTCTTTGGTTTATTTCTAGACGAACTTTTCCTGCTTCTGTTTCCAGTTTTTTTATTGCCTTTATTAGTTCTTTTCTTGTATTAGCCAATATTATTACAATATATGTGTATGCTACAACTTGTATTTGATCCGTTATAATATTTTTATTATTTAATTTTGGTTTTCTTATTAAATTTACTAAAATCATATCAGAGTTGGAGAGATTGAGTTGCCTTGGACTCCTTTGTTAATATTTATTTCTTCTGTTAGTGTTCCCATATATCTTACTTTGTCTTTCATGTTTTATAATATAATTTCTATCAATACTACTACTACTACTACTACCGTTAATCATATCAAAATGCACTCACCTGCAAATACTGTAAAATTGTTGACATCATTACCTATTGTCTCAAGTTCCATATTATCAGTATATATTTGATTATTTTCATTTTCAGATTCATTTGCATTATACTGTAAAACTAAATTTTGAGCAGCTAATGTAGAATCATTTAAGGCTCCAACTAAAAGTTGTTCAATATCAGATCTACCAGTTTGTTGTGCTATCATTATTGGTGTCACATCAAATTTATTTGTAACTTCAATTAAAGCATTATTCCTGAGTAGATGTGCTACAACATCAATATGACTATTTTGTACTGCCCAATGGAGAGGTGTCATATCTAACTGGAATATAATTGACAATTGTGAACTTGACTGTTTATTCAATATAAAAGGGTATTCACCAGCTCAAATACTTACTAAATCTCTACAGTTGATATCTGCACCATGCTCAAGTAATATTTCCACAATATTTATATGGCCTTCATAACATGCCATATGTAAAGGAGTCCTATCAACTTTTGTACGAGCATCTTTAGAAATTCCTGCTCTCAACAGTATTTCTGTTATTTCAAAGTGATTATTTTGTGCAGATAAGTGAAGTGGACTTGTTCCTAACTACAAAAATGGTTTATTTTCATTATTATTACTTATTCCTATTAGCAATACCATGAAAGTTATAACTATAATTATAATAGAATGGATTCATAAGTAATAGAAAAGACAATGTACTAATATTAAAAGTAAAAATAAGTTGTTATTGTATCATTCATTATCTAATTTATTTTAAAAACAGCTATTTAAACGATAAAATATCTTACCCAATCAGCAGTAAATGGAGCCCCTTTAGTTAATAACTGTTTCACTTTTTCTACACTACCGTCTGATGCTGCTTTTAGAAGTTGTTTTCCCAATTCATTCACTGGCACTGAATGCTGTGAAATTAACCTTCCATCCCAATGAATCTGAAACAGTATATTTTTTTACTGAACATATACAATATTAAAATATATATCTATTGTTTCTTACAGGTATTAATTCAGATACTCTGTTGTTATTGTTTGGGACAGTTGTGGATATAATATATTTGGCTCGTTGAGTATTTTGGCCGTTTTCTACGACCCCTTCAAATTTCATCATTTCCTGAAAAATATGACAAAATCATTTTTATGTTTATGTTATGAATTAGTAAGGTTAGATTGTAAACAACAGAATCAATTTTTTGAATTTTTTGTTGGCAATAGACAACAGGAAAATCACCATCTTGAATTTCAAGAAGATGGGGTTTCCTCTTCCTGTGCTAACGGAAGTGAGACAATACAGCAGCCATTTCTATTGATTTTTTTTAAGATTCCATAAAAATAAACCTAAATACTCACAGTATATATTATATAAATTCAATTTCTTGATATCTTTTTCAATAATATATCGAAAGATTATGCCTGCATTGTCGTAAACAATGTGACGCTACCATTTTCTGCTTCGCCATCTGTCGTTAAGTCAAAGTAAAACATTACCGAATCAATTAAATATAAGCGGGATATTTAAAAAAATGAAGATCATTACATTATATCAATGGCCGTCCTTAGATGTCATTATTCATGATATATCAGAGTATGATGATTTGTAATGTTTATATTTATATTAAACCCAATTTTTATATATATTTCACACCATCCTTTTCAATATTCTGTGTTAAATGATACATAAAGCATGCCTTCAGAAATACAGGAAAACAAAACAAATTAAAATGATGTGTAATTAGAAATTAAATAAGTTGCGTAATCTATCATAAACATTATATATATAATTCGAATACACTCATTGAATTCAAATCATCATTTTAAAATTTTACGTCTCTAATACGTAGGCAACACTCATACTTCTTTAAACACACTTGTATTCTTTTTTCCCCTACCTGATCTTCGTGATTCAAGACTGGTTTACAGGTATATACAAAGCAGAAATCTTATGTTCAACCAAGGTTGTGCTACATTTCGTCTGTACAAATTTATATTTTATTCAGATTTCTATAAAGTTAAGTGACCATTGGATATATATTTGCGCATTTAAAGAAGGTAAAGTTTTTTATTTATTGAATAGACGCTCAATATATTTGATAATTTTTTAAATAGAGTATTATCCATATAAGGTAAACACGAAACTCGTCACATAACTGCATGTAAAAACTTCGGGTTTTCCAATTAATTTCATGGAATACATAAAAAGTTTGAATTTTCTATAATAACGTCAATAAATTTTTAGGTTTCCAGTAATTTCATCGTTATTATAGCTTCGAGTTGCATTGAAAAAATATTTAATTTGTTCTAAGTGAATTTTTGACTAGATGCGAATTTTTTAATCAAATAAAGAAAAAAACGTTGCTTCCAATAAATTCAACAAAGAGGCATGTAGTTTTATTGTTTGAAATATATTCTTTACATCATAGTTTAAGCATCTGTTTTACATTTTAATAATAATATATGACATTATTTATGCTAGTGTGTGTAATTATTATTATGATTTAGTTGCTGAATTGAAATGTGTTATGAAATAATATTAACAAACTTGGTAAACACTGTAACCTCCCAAACTTGTACGTATTTACAATGTTGTCAGATATTTCGTTTTTTCGGAAATTTAATGAACTTTGTTATTTCAAATGGATCACCCTATATATTTTTTGCTTTTCGAAATCCTTAGAAATACTTATTATTTTTTATCTAATGTTATATAATTAAATGCCATAATTTCGGAGTTATAGCTACATTTGCGTCGAAGTTAAAATAATACATTTAGGTGGCTATGACGGGTACAATAACACGTTTCAATAAATTATAATTGTTGAAGTTTATTCAAATTCACAATTGATTGAATTTTAATGATATTGAGATATGGTGATAGGCGTAGAAGTCAACAAGAAACGTGTAATATCTTTAATAATTTATATCCTAACCGAAATACCATAACAAGATCTAATGTCAGTAATTTAGTAAACAAGTTTAACGAAACTAGTGCTGTAAAATATTTATCCAAATCAGGGCGCAGAACACCTGAATCAAGTGAAAACAAATCTTTAGATGTTTGTGTCCTGTTAGAAGACGATCCACATTTGAGTACTAGACAAATATCCAAGAAACTTGATATTTCGCAAATATCCGTAATGAAAATTTTACGTAATAATAAATTCCATCCATACAAAGTAACGTTGGTTCAAGAGTTGTCAGAAGACAATTTGCAGACCTAATAATGGAAAAATGTTATAATTTTTAGAGTAATGTTATGTTTTGCGAAGATGCCATTTTTTGTATTGATGGAAACGTAAATCAGCATAATTGTAGATACTGGTCACGTAACAATCCTCGTGGGATGCGTGAATCCCACACCCAATATCCCGAAAAACCGAATGGATGGGCTGTAACTCAAATGGTCCGGAGTATTTAGATTTATTGGAAAATAGTATTATATCTGAGATGGCTAGGATATTTCAAAATCCAAATAAGTATTTTCAATTACATTTAAAACAAACTTCATTATTAGACATTTTCAGACAATAACAATATACCAAACGACAATATTTGGTCACATCTCACTATGCGTGTGTGGTGAGGCAATACCTAAAGTATGTGTTTCCAAGAAAATGGATTGGAAGGCGTGGTTTTATCGAATGGCCAACGTGATCACCCGATACGAATCCTTTAGACTATTTCCTGTGGGATCACTTAAAAAACATCGTTCATAAAACAAAACCTGCCAATATTCAGGAATTAAAAGATTACCACACAGATAAGAAGAATTGAGCAGTCAGGGATGTTGCAAAATGTATTGCAAAGTTTTAAAAATCGCATGGCTTGTTGTATTGAAGTAAATGGACAACAATTTTGAGTATCCGCTGTAATCGCCTTTACTGTATGTTTTCTAAAACTAATTTTTCTGCTTCACAAATGTAGATCTACTTCTAACATGACACAAACATTTAAAATTTGTCTTCTATTGTGATTATAAGATTCATTTATGTTGCTTAACAATATTTTTTTATTGCATTTGCTCTTTCATTAATAGCTGTGTATCTAAATTGATCCAGAATTGCACTTGAAAGGAAATTGCAGTTTTATGATTTTTTATTCTATTTATCATTGAGATAAACAAAAAATTGCGAAACAAAAACTTTTTGGAATTCTTAAGAGCTAATATTGATTTAAAATAAGTATCAAGGTTGAGTCATTGCGTTACTAACCTTGCACTTTTTGAATATGAAATTGAAAATTTTACACACATTGTCTGGGGTCTGGAGAATAATTTTATATCTCTAAGTATGCGTTGTGAATTTTTAACCTGAACTTCTACTGTGAGTCCTAAGCGATTTTCAATATTAATATCCCGAGTGCATGTCAAATTGTCGATAATTTAATTTTCTTGAGTGCGCGAATGCGCACTCGAGGAAATTATGAGACAATTTGACATGCACGAGAGGGCATTTTGGCAGACTATTTCCTGAGAAAAATTTAATTTAAAATAAACTTAATTCTGTGTTTAAAATTTGTTATTCTTTAAATTATACCGTAGTTGACGATCATCATATTGGCATTGAATTGGTATCTACGGTAACTTATTGACAACAGTTTTGTTCGTGAAAAAATATTTCGAAATGAGTTTACGTTTTGGGCAGAATTCCACGCAAGTAATAGACGCCGCAGTGGATAAACTAACTCCACTGAATACGAAAAAGTCGAGAGATTCTGCGTGGCGACAGTTTCAACAATTTTGTGATGAACGAAAATACACTTTGAACAAGGAAACTTCTGTCGCACAGCTGGCCGTAATTCTAAGAGATTTCGCTTTCAACATGAGACGTAGTGATGGGGAAGAATATAAAGAAGGTGTTTTCAAAACACTTTGGAATACAGTAGCGAAAATTTTGCAACAAAAATTATATGAAGAGTTTAACATTATTTTCGATCCTTTTAAAGATGTAACTTTTGAATGCGCCAGAACTGCGAGAGACGCAAAAAGGAAGCAGTTGCAAAAGTGTCCTGAAAAAAGAAAAACAAGTGCATCTAGCTTATCAGGACAAGATATTGATAAAATGTGTGCCATTTGGAACGAGTCGACTCCGGACGGACTTCAACGCAAGTTCTTTCATATTGCTTCATATGAACTGGCGTGGAGAGGAGGAGAAGCATGTAATTGCCTTTTGAGTTACTTTGAAGAAGAATTTGACAGCTACGGCAACCCTACAGGACGCATAGCTTATAATCCTATTTTTTCTAAGACAGCGCAAGGAGGGAGTCATAGGTTAACAGAAAAAAGATGGTTAGTCCAAAACACCACCGAGCCTGATAAATGCCCAATAAGGTATTTAATGTAAAGCATGATATCAAACAATCTATCATTATAATTTTGCAGGCTTTTTAAAATGTTGAAAGAAAAAAGAGGAAAACATATTACGGTCGATCGTCTTTTCTTAACTGTAAACCCATCATGGATGAAAGAAACATCAAACGGTTTTTTTAAAATTGTCCAGTAGGACGAAATGAAATTTCAAAGTGGACAAGAGATGCAGCGGAAGCTATAGGAATTGACACGAAAAGAATAAAAGTGACCAATCACTCGAACCGTGCTGCGGCAGTTACTCAGCTTGCCAAGGTTGGGGTTTCAGAAAATCAAATTATGAAGGTTACCGGACACTCAAATCAGGCCTCGATAAAGAGTTACCTCCAAGTAAATAGTGAACACCACGAGGAAATTGTACAAAAAATGCGAAATGACAGTAGCGAAGTAACAATAAGAAGTGGTGGAAGCAGCATAGAAACACCATCGTCGGCCTCCAGTAAAGTTGTATATTCTAATTGCATTTTCAATAATTGTTCCTTTTCTTAAAATTAAAACCAAATGATGTTTATTAATCCTAGACGAAAATTTGGCCCTAGTGCAAATTATCGATAATTTGCACTAGTGCAGTATTATCGCTGAAATTTGATCGTTGCTAGGTAAACATAAAATATTACAGCTTTTTGGTTGGCTTAAATTTTTCGAAGGAAATAGTCAGGATAATATGCCCTCCTTAAATAGAATAACACTAGTTAACACGCTTTTCATAACCCAGCTGATGGTTATTATTTTATTAATCATTTAGGTGGAATTATCCAGAAAAAATAATAAAAAAATCTGTCACATCTTGTTTAGGAAATATTCATTAACTTAACTGAAATACTCAATTTTCATATTAATATTAAGAAAAATTGAAAATGACTAGTTTTTGCTCTCTTTTCATAGATATTTAAATTAGTTTCTTTTATAAAAGACCAACATGAATCCCCTAACATGTTTTCATACCAAAATTCTTGATGTCTTTTACTGCCATCGAATGATAATTTTCCAATAAATCAGTAACAATTTCATTACAATTTTCCCTTTTTTTATTTCCCAAAAAATCTTCCACAACCATTTTGAATTACTTCCCAATAGAATTTCCATTAACAAATAAAAGGTTTTCAAACTGAGAATCTTTTATAATTTTACGGATTTGTGGGTCAACTCTTTTAGTTTTCCTTCTGTCATGTTTAGAAAGATTATTTGCAAATACAGGAAAGCGTCATTGTTTTCGTCAAGCGCCTTTACAAAATTTTTCATGAGCCCCAATTTGATGTGCGAAGGGGGTAGAGTGATGTTATTGGGATCTACTAACAGCTCATGTATAATGTCTATTTTGCCTGGAATATACTCATTCCGTATAGGCAATTATTGCTTCGCCAGAAACAAAGGGAACAACAGTATTTTGTGTAACCGCCATGCAATAACATATTGATGACCTTGAGGTCGCCGCACACTCTCCATTGATGTTCTTTATAATTTATCAAATGAATTAAAATACGAGAACGCCTCGTTTCCAAGCTCTCTTTACAATTCACTTCGTGTCCTATTGGTATGGACAGTTTTTTTATTAGGTACCATTGTGTGGCACAACAACTTTTATACTATATTTCGAGAAGTCTATAGCACCACTCTGTTTTTTAAAGCTTCGATTAATTGTTTTAAAAGTCTAGAGAGATCAGTACAATAATAATACTCACCTCTTATGAAAAATTCTTCTGTTTCTGGAAAACGTTTCTTTTGTGTTTGGTGGTAATAAGTTCCATTGTTGTAAGTGGGCTCCAAGAATCTGTGCTTTAGATCTTGATAACTTTAAATCTCTTATAAGATTAATCAATTCGGATTGGTTAATTGAATGTGGAATATTGTCTGAAGTGATAACTTGTCAGAATTACTAGATTTCAATTCAACATCACTTTTATTGTCATCTAGTTTATTTGCACTCGAATTACCAGAACACGCTGGATGTGGTAGATGTTCCGATTGTAATTTGGGCTTAGTAATAGACGAAACTTTGGCACTTATAAAACTTGCCTTATTTTTTTTATTATATACTATATTAACCGAGGCGTCAACTAACAACCGAGAGAAAGAGAAGGGAATCGAAGAGAATAAATTGCTTAAAGAGGCTGAACATAATTAAAACTCCCAACCACCTTCAATGGGGCTCCAACGAAACTATACTACTAAGAGTTTACAGAGCTCTCATACGCTCAAAGCTTGACTATGGTTGTTTTATCTATATGTCCGCTTCCAAGTCTATAACTGACTTATTGAACTCTGTACACATAACCGCTCTTCGCCTCTGCCATGGTGCCTTTCGCTCAAGCTCCGCCGCTAGTGTCTATGTTGAAGCTAATGAGCCGCCACTGTCCTTAAGACGACAATCTCTTCTCCTATCATATGCTGCTAACTCACGAACATTTGTAAATTCTATCTCTCAATTGCTTGCACCTCTACTCCAAAATACCAACCTCTCTTTGACCTTCTTACTTTCTTTGCCTTCTCCTCACCCTTGGACCAAATATATTCCCCTGGTAGATACCTCATTAACCATCTACAATAAACACGAATCCCCTAGCGTTCTTGTAGAGAAAGCATTCTTGGAAATTCTGCATAAAAATATCTATACCGATGCCTCCAAAGTGTGGGTTGCGCAGTCACTACAAACCACGAACTCATAAGTTCTTTCCGTTTACCCTCGACGTGTAGTGTTTACACTGGTGAAATATACAGTATCCTTCAAGCCTTCAAATTCATCTCACTTCTCCATAAACATATCGTCATATGTACTGACTCTCTTTCATCCATACAGTCAAATCCAATAGTCCCAAACATTTACGACATCTAGCCCAAACTCTCATTGCTCTTGATATAACAGTCTCTCTCATCTGGCTTCCATCGCACACTGGAATTGCTGGAAACGAATCTGCAGATCGCCATGTCAAAGAAGCCACAAATAATCCTCCTGGAATCCCAGTTCAGCTTGTCAATGATCTGAAGACTAATTAAAACCTCATTCAAAAATCTTGATGTCGTCAGAAAGTCGTCCTGTCTGCCAAAGTTGTCACGTTCATGGGTCTGTTAAGCACATTCTCACCGACTGCAGAGAATATTCTACCGCATATCAACAGTTTGATATAAAAACCAACCTCAAAGAGACAAAATATAAATAATATACGTATTGTAATAGATTTTGTAACAGTCCCTTAGTTAACTTATGTATTATATGATTGTTTTTGTGTGACAATGACCAGCGCTGTCGAGACACGTTAAACTGAAATAAAAAAATAGTTGTCTTAAACTGTAAATGTAATTAATATGTCTCGTTATGCCGTTATCGGCTTTCGAGATACAGTGTGTTTGAATTTTAAATTAGGTTCGTTTCTTATCAATATCAATTGAAGCGTCGTCCTCAATTGTAAAGCATGCGTTTCGTACGATGCTTTTCTTTCCAGTTTGTATGCGCGAATACGAGGGTTACTACTTAAGTTTTGAGATAAACAAATATTCATGATATGGCTGTAAAGTTTCTCAAAATACTCTCCATCAAGATCAATACACTTTTATATGCGTTTGAACCAATTGTAGGAGCAATTTATCCATTCCATTGAGATACCTCCAAAAAATGCGATTTGAACGCATCAACCGCTACTTCAGGTGTAGAAAAACGTTGACCTCACAATTTAATTTGGATCTGCGGGTATAAGAAGAAATCATCTGGTGCCAAACAAGGACTGTACGGCAGATGACCCATCAATTCAATGTTTTAACTGTTCAAAAACGTTTGAACTGATGTGTGAGAGCTCGCATTGTTGTGGAGAATGATTCGTCTTCTGCGATTGGTTTCCCTGATTTTGTTGAACACTTCTGACAAACAAATGCTGTTGTACCATTCAGAATTGATCGTCTTTAAAGACCTATATAGTCAATTGTTGTTTAGTTTCGGATTTATATGTATAGATACATGATTCGTAATCTGTCAATATACTATAGTCGTCTTTTCAAGTACTGCGATTGAAATTTTCAGCATTCCTTTGCACCCATTTTGAGCATTTGTTAATTATGCGGTATCCAACGTAAACGCAAATATTTTTGACAACCAAATAATCATGCAATATTGAATGTATGCGAGTGGAACTAATGCTCAAGTATGCCTCAATCTCACGGTATGTCACATGATGATATTGCAATATCAGTTTACGCACAGTATCTATTTTTTCGGGCACCACAGCCGATTTTGAACGACTTTCTCGAAATTCATGTCGTAGTTAAGTGCGACCACGATTGAATTCGGGAAATCATGAAAACACGGCTGCTCAAGATGGTGCTTCATCACCAAAAGTCTAAGCGAGTTGATCGGTACACTGCTGCTGGTTTAATTCACGTCGAAAGTCATAGAAAATCATCGCACATTGACATATTCACATCAGTGTTGCCATATGTTAAAACTTAAGTAGCAACCCTCAAACCTTCGTAATACTTTGTATGTTTACGCGTGCAAATAGTACATCTAAAGAGTGGTTTTACTCCTCTGTTTGTGCGCGCTTTTATTCTTTTGAATGTATATAATCGTATATGCACACGCTTATATGTGAGGGCGCGTATTGGTGCATATAGGTATGGCGCGCACCTGCTCATTGTTGTTCGCGCGAACATCTTATAAGGTGATCTTGGACTACTGCTCGAGCTGGTGAGGGAATATCACTGAGTATTTGGAATATTGAGAAGTTGAAAGATGTGTAAATGTGATTTTGAGTGGAGTCTGAGCAGTAATTTCGTCATATCCATAGAGGTATTAAGGGAATTTCAATGTTAAGTGTTTTTATCAATTTCTTCTATAAAATTAATTGTTCATTTGATATACCTATAGAATAACCATCAACTTTTTAAGTTTCAGTATGAAAAACGAGCTGCTTCTGTTGTTCTTACAACTCAATTTGGTTTTTGGAACAGTTAACAAATGTGGCTACAACCTTTTACAACAATGTTACTGCGGCCTGCAATTTCATGATAACCGATCTATGTTCGTGGTGGAATGTGCTGGACTGGGTTTTACTAATACGGATATGCTACGAGAACTTCCTGATGAAACGGAGATGTTGATTTTTACTGGAAATCATGTGGGGACTTTACCTAGTAACGTGTTCGGGGAGAACAGAAATATGACTAACTTGAGGTATTTATTAAAACAAAGTTTATATATAATGTGATAAGTGAAAATTGCACTTTTACGTTAGTCATAGAGGCACATATTAAGAAACTTGATCATACTGCTATAGGTATTACTATATAAGTTACTATGTCAACCCAATCTGAGTAATAATGAAGCAGATATATGCACTTAGTTAATTTTCGAATTAGGTCTGACAAAAATTTTAATAATTTTAATAAAACAATAATGAGAAGCCGCAAAATCCAGTTATAATAAAATAGACACAGTTTACGCTATTAAATTTGCCACCAGAAGCTGGTTGAAATTCTCCCAAAAAGGGAGATTGATTTGAAGGCTTAAATGTACAGGGTCCTTCACGACAAGCCGACTCGATATGTAAGGGTTTTCCAATAAGAGGTGTTATTTTGAACAGCCCGCTATTTCGGTAAATGTCACTTTTGAAGCTGTCATTTTTTGACATTTGTCAAGTAGAAACTACCCCATTAATGAAAATGGAACGATACACGCTTCAACAACGCATTGAAATTATTAAAATTCACTATAAAAATGGTGAAAGTTTGGCAGAGACGGTTCGTAAAACTAAAACATTTTTGGGTCGACGTGAAGCACCTTCTCGGACCGCAATACAGAAATTGTTGGAAAAATTTGAGCTGTTGGGACAAGTTAGTGATGTGAAGAATAAAACCCGTGCACGTCGCTCAAGAACAACTGAGAATATTGCTGCTGTGGCCCAAAGTGTTAAAGAAAACCCAGGTTTGTCCATTCCTCGGGGTCTTAGACTTGGGTCTTAAGGCCTATAAAGTTCAGTTAACACAAGAACTCAAGCCGGCCGATCATCAACAACGTCGTGTCTTTGCTGATTGGGTCCTTGAAATGCATGAAAATGATCCGAAATTTCATCGAAAAATCATCTTAACTGATGAGGCCCATTTCCACCTTGGTGGTTACGTCAATAAACAAAATTGTCGAATTTCGGAAAACCCAAGAGTTATTGTTGAAAATCCTCTCCGTCCTCAACGCGTGACTGTTTGGTGCGGTTTATGGTCTGGCGGTGTCATTGGACCTTACTTTTTCGAAAATGAGGCTGGAGCAACAGTTACGGTGAATGGATTGCGCTATCGAGAGATGATTAATGATTTTTTATAGCCGAAATTGGATGGTATTCATTTGGACAACGTTTACTTTCAACAAGACGGCGCTACGTGCCACACAAGGAACGAAACCATCGATCTTTTACGGGAAAAATTTCCGGACCGTGTTATCTCTCGAAGAGGTGATCACAATTGGCCACCGAGATCTTGTGATTTAACACCTTGAGACTTTTTCCTTTGGGGCCACGTGAAAGCTAAGGTCTACGCCAACAATCCAGCATCGATTCAAGACCACAAAGATGGAATTCGTGAGGCTATCGAGGACATAGGGCAGCCGCTTTGCAATTTGGTTACGGAAAATTTCATGAAAAGGATATGGTCCTGTAAGCGCAGTCGTGGCGGCCATTTGGCTGATGTTGTGTTCCATTATTAACGGCATACCTTCCTCTTTATAATGAAATAAACATCCGATCATTTATCTCAATAAATGGCATTTATATTTGAATATCAAAATAACACCTCTTATTGGAAAACCCGCTATATGGGAAAGTACTTCTAAAAATTTGCTTGCATGGGTTTTCCAAAATGCTCGTTTCAGCTAAAATAATTTCAGTTTTCTGAAAGTGGACCCAAACTTCGTTATTTTAAGCTGAATGCTATAGTTCTTATTAAATTTTTGGAATCTATGCAAAATTTCAATATAACTTTATATGAGGCATAGTATGCCTAAAGTCCACCAATTTTTAATTATTTCGCATTTTCGAAATTTTTGGACACATGCAGCCCTCCACTAAAAAAATTATATTTCTAAGTTTAATTGAGTCAGGTCTGATATTTTTGGGATTTGGACAAATATCACTTACAGCTTTCAAAATCTGTGAAAACCTTGACAAAAATTTATATAGGGTGTTCAGAAAATGGTTTCGAATTACGGTATCTAAAAACTTAATTTTTTCAAATGACAATTTCCTATTGTTCTCTTTATCATTGGATTCTACGCTTCAAATTAAGGGGATTTGTTAGTAAATAACGAATAACAAAAGTTAACGTATCAAAAATTAAAATACTTTAGTCAATTAAAAAATATTTAAAAACACTACACTAAGAAGAGAAGAGCAAAACTAAAAATTAATCTAAAGTAAATGTTCGAAACTTCCAAACATTTATGGATTCTTCTTAAAAACCCGTGCTGAGTAGCGTTTCGAATTTCTTGCGGAGAAAGAGTTCAAAATGCATTCCGAACTCTAGTCCCAGTACTTTCCCATATACATATCGATTCCGCTCGTCGTGAAGGACCTTGTACAAAATCTTTAAATTTTTCTAAAAGAGTTGGCTTAACAACTAATAAAGCACTTTTTTACTACCCATGCTTCCATTCGGCATGTACCACAAGCAATGATTCAAGCAAATTTTAAACATAGAAGATTTGAAATACCAGACAATGAAGAAGTTTTGGGCATTTTGCGCAAGAAGGAAAAATAGCAGGTCAAAAAGCGTTCTGGGATTTGCAATTTTTAGTAAGCATACTGAATTTATTCTCCCACAACGCGCATCACTACAAATGTTGGCTTAATTTAAGAATCTTAAATACCGTAATGTTATTGAAAGCCGTTGAAAAGGTGGTATTGGTTCCAAGTTCAGTCGTACAAACTTTTTGAAGTCTGCTTCCTCAGATATCATCAAATCTTTTAAAAGATTTTCGTGAGTGTATTTCTGCCTTTTTTTGTACCAATCTTTCGATCACCGACGTGTTCGTTTACGTTAAGCCACAAGCAACACAACTCAAGCAGCAGCTAAATCTTGTTCGGACATGCTGCTTTACGCACAATGCACACGGGATCAACACTATTTTTCGACTAAACACGAAAATATTGCGCAGCAGTTCGTTTATTATGCAATTTAATTGATCGTTTGGATTCCAAGCGCCTTTCAATCTTATTGTACAATCAAATATATTGTACAATGTTATTGTAGGGTCTAGGGGCCGCCTTATACATTAAAGGTCTACTAAACGTTAAGGTTAAAATGCATGTTCACGCGTGAACTCTGACACAACAATAACAGGCGCGAGGGCTCCAGGGTTAAAATACTCAACGAACCAGCACGAGATTTTAAGTTCTTAATTAAGTCAATTCTTCGTTTGAACTAACAAATTTACCTACTTAAATACAACATTACCATAGAGATATTTAAGTATTTCGTAATCTTCTTTCGCACTTTTTTTACCTTGACACCAAACTTAATGATAATGCATCGTTCAGTAATGGTCGGAACGGATACAATCTTCTCAATGCTTTTCTTGAAGCTATGAGACATAGTACTTAATAATATCCTCTTTATTTAAATATTAAAAACAGCTGCGGCAGTGAAATAGTATCGTTTTTCTCATTCATTTTGTTATTAATCGATGTTTATTTCAGAATTATCGATATGAGTAACAATGGAATTCAAGATATTAAAGGAAAAGCTTTTCATCATGTAATAGGTGTGACGCGTCTTATTCTTAATCACAACAACATCTCAATATCTGCTCAATACGATAAAAACTTCCATCATCCCAGAGTTTTTTCCAATTTCATTAATTTAGAAGAATTACATCTAACTAACGCTTTCGCAGATAATACAGGAGCTGCATTAGCTGACGATCTTCATGACATTTTTGTTAACAGTAATCTCACGAAATTATACAAAATACATCTGGAGCAGAACGAGATTAAAAACTTTAAAGACGATAGAGTGTTTTGTGATTTGCCTAATATACATGATATATATTTGGGTAAGTTTTTTTGTTTGCATTTATAGATATACGGAATGTCAGTTCAAACGTTTCCCACCCTAAAAATTACCTACAATATTATGAAGAACAAAGATTTTATTGTTTCTCGTGGATACACAAAGTAATATAATCTTTATACTCTCTAACCCAGTCATGTGAAAGATACGGCCCGCGGGCCGCTTCTGGCCCCTGGGCCGTATCAATAAGGCCCGCGATTGCAATGTGTCACAAAAAGAATAATGTTTTTTAGAGCTTTTTTCCTCTACGGATGTTTTAAATACTCGTTCTCTCAAATCTAGATCGCCATCTATTAGCAGCAAGCGGAAATATCCTATTATTTTTGTCGAGAACGATAGAATCTTCCACGCGTTTCGAGCATAGACTAGAACCTTCCTTAACCATATAAAACGAGTGCGTCGGTGCGACGTTAGTCAGTTGAGTCGAGTAATCGAAGTGATACGGTTGGACAAGGATTTTAATTATACTGCGAAGTAGTGATTGTGAAGGCATTGTTCATTTGTTTGTGTCGGGCGCTAGCGATATCCATAATTGTTACGATTTTGGCATAATGTCACAAGAACGTAAAGTTCCTAGTGAGTGCAGAGTTTATCAGTCTAAATGGGAAATTGCATATTTTTTCATAGAATGGAAAGGTAAACCACTGTGTTAGATTTGTAATCGAACAGTTGCTGTTCGTAAGGAGTTTAATGTTAAGAGACAGTATGATACGAATAATAAGTGAATTGTGATTGAAAAAATTAGAATCGACACATTGTCATCTTCAAGGTCAACAAATGATGTTTACTAAAGCTAATACAGAGAGCAAAGATGTCCTGAAATCAAGTTTTATTATTGCATTAGAAATCGCGAAAAGATCAAAACCCTTCACTGATGAGGATTTTATTAAAAACTGTATGTTAAAAGTTGCCAACTCAAAAGTCAATAATTCAAAATATTTCACTCTCAAGAAACACTGATGCTTCAAGAATAAATGATTTATCTCAAAATTTGGTTCTTCAACTGAAGAAGAAATTTAAGGAATTTACAAACTTTTCACTGGCTTGACACTTCACTTGACAAGAGCACTGATACTGTTGATACGAGTACAGCTTAACTTGCTGACGAGGCATTAACAGTAACTTTGAAATAACTGAAGAATTGCGAATTAAAGTGCGTTCTATTGACTGGTACTACAACAGCATATGATATTTATTCTGCAATTGAGCATTTGGTATCAGAATATGAATTCGACTGAAATATATTTAGCAGCACAACTACGGATGGCGCATCTGCCATGGCTGGCAAACATTGGGGCGTTGTAACTAAATGAAAACAGAAAACATCAGGGAATTTCGTGGGATTTTACTGTATAATTCATCAGGAATCATTGGCATCCAAACATTTAAAAATGGACCATATCATGCCATCTATAATTAAAATTGTAAATGTTATACGGAGCAGAGATTTGAACGAAAAGTTTTCTGATGTTCCTTATTTCACCGAAGTTCCTAGGTTTAGTCGAGGAGTAGTTTCAGAAAGATTTGTACCATTACGTGACCATATTCAAGATTTCATGTTAGAAAAAGGCAAACCAATTGATTATGACAATGACTGGTGGATTGATTGTGCCTTGTTGGTAGATATGAATAAACATTTGTCTGATCTGAATATAAAGTTATAGGGTAAAAATCTGATTGTCACTCAAAGGTATTCATCTATTCAAGTCTTTGAAACAAAGTTGAGGGTGTGGGAAAATCAGGTAAAAAATCAAACTTTCGACCATATCCCTCATTTAAAATCATTTGACACAGAGGAAGAAAAAAAATGATTGAATATTCAAAACTTCTGCAAAATTTAATTACGGGACAATAGTTTTGAAGACGTTCACAAAATAAATGAAATTGAATTTCCAGTTTTCAACAATCCATTCAATGCTGAAGCTTCACAGGCACCAGTTCATTTGCAAATTGAGTTGATAGATCTTCAATCGGACAGTATTTTAAAAGAAAAATTCAATGAGTTTAACGATCTTACATCAGTACAGAAATGAAATTGCAAAACCCAAGTTGTAGGTATCAATAACTTTTCAAAAATTCCCTCGCTTATCGCAACATATTTGTGAATTTACTGGGCATACTTTTCGGCGTGTCTATTAGTGGATTCCGGTGGTGATATAATTTAACTAAAGAAGCGCGGTGGGTGGAAAACCAACACAGTTGTGGAGGGTTAAATAGACGATTCAATAAAAAAGAAAATGGATTCTGCAGTGAAAAATTTAACGGCAACATTGTAAATTTTCATGATCCTACCAACAATCCAATAAGTGCTAATACAACTATAAACGATGTTATTTCTTTGAACTCGTTAAATATTGCCAATTCAAGTACCAGGAGTAATGTAACTTCTTCTTCACTTCAAATTAATAATGCTCATAGTTGTACTTTTAATATTACTATTACAAAATCAAAATTGATAAAAGTTTTGTCCAATTATTTCAAGTCTACGGATGTAGAAAAATTTTTTGTATGACATTTGTGAGTAAAGTAACTTTTTTTCATTCGTCAAACCGTCCTACTCGTGAAAAAAAGTATTACTCCACCTATTTGTTGCATAAATAACTATTAAATGCTTAATTTATATTGTGGTCGTAGATAAATAATGTTTATTCAATTTTATTGATATATACGTTTATTTCAGGTAACAACAACATCCCTAGCCTGAATTTTAATATAACCTGCTTACCTAAACTACGTTATTTAGATTTGGAAAAGAACAACATCACGAAATTCTCTTATCAGGACCTGGAAAATTTCGATAAATTGGCTTATCCTTATAGGACAACCCAAAACCTTACTCTAGATATTGACGGCAATCCCTTCCGATGCGACCAAGCTATAAATAATCTCTACAATTGGTTGCATAAAACCAACGTGAAAGTAAGAGATTTGGAAATGTTACAATGCCATCAAATAAAATATGGAACTGAATATATAATGAATTTGAAAATATTGGCGGAATCTAAAAACGCCAAAATCTCTCAAGCGTTAACTGTACTATTAATAGTACTTGTTTTTATTTTGTTGACTCTTCTGAGCGCTTACGCTTATTTGAAAAAAGATAGTGTAAAAAGTAGCTTGAGTCCAATTTTCGAGAGTGTTACAAGAAAAGTACAGTATAATAAAATAGAATCTCAGGATGTTTATGTTTAATTCTCTTTAGATTTTTTTTTTAATTGTAGGCGACAAGGGGGAATATTCGTACTAAATTATTTTAGAGAAATATAAATTGTCAACTGGCTTTAGGGCGATAACGTTGGCCTAGATGTTAATACTTGTTCACGAATAGGAACAAAAGTTAGTAGAGAAACTAATAAATTGTTTTTTGACCGATGAATTAACTCCTATATAAAATGTGTCATTTAAATATGACTGTTTTGTCATTTTGACAGCGATAAAAAAGGTGCATCGTTTTTTATCACCGATAAAAACGCCTGTTGCTCTTAAGCGTCTACATCTAGTATGCTTACGTCTCTATGCACTGTCAGTTATTTAAGTATACTTGAGTCCCGCTAGTCCGAACACGCCAACAAATTCCAGGAATTGTTGTTTGGTTAGGTTAGGTTAGGTTTTACAAATTAAAATTAGACAAACCTATCGAGAAGGTAAATTATGTCGAAGAGAAATTAAACTATGCACAAATAGTTTGTTTAAAAAATTGACACAACGTAAACAATAAACAACAGAACTTTATATTTTTGAAATCACAATAGTTATTTTCCTAACAAGTGCGGAAAGTGATACTTTCCCGCACGCGACTGCAGTTGTCGGGCAAGCAGTCACCACCCAGGTTTGATAGCAGACCAACGACCTCATACAAATAAAACAATCACATTTGCGAATTATAGGTAAATTTCATTCCATAACTCCTCCCTCCTGAAATGGAGCTCAAGGGCGTAAGGGCGGTGGAGAACTTGAGTGATGTCGGGGCTCTTGGGAGTTTCTTTTCTTTTCACAAACTCAGTATCAAGTGTTTCTTCATAAATATGTAGATACTGTGAGAGATTAAGATTATTATTGTGATACTACTAAAGCAATATATGGAGATGTTCTGGTGGGTTCGAATTTCTTCTAGTGGATTTTCGTAATTTTCTTGAAGGAGTACTTGAGGAAGTTTATGCAGGTGAACTTTTTCTATTTTCAATTTTTGTACCTTCATAATTGGGAAAGAAGTTTCGGTAATCTCTTCTAATGTTAGGGCGTGTCCTGTAATTGTACTCTTTTCGATCGAATATGATACAGAAGAGGTTTTAATTTGGCAGCTGGGTGGAATAATAAAAAGGTAAGTGCCATGTAAAATTGCGATGTCTCTATCTTTGCAATTCAGTTGCATCTTCGTTGGCTCTGGAAAAATACCGATGTAGTGGCTATTTCTTAGCTCTTCTATGAGTTGGAAGTTCGTCTGGACAGGCACTTGCTTGCAGTTATTTATGTCACTGAGTGACAGTAGAGGTGTCACACCGTCTGTTTTCTTCGTTGGCTGGACTCGATTCTCTTCACATAGAAATATTGATTGCGGATCGGTACATTCCTCTTCTTGGTATTGGTACAAATTATTGCTCATTACAAGGAAGGATGATTGGGGAATAATAATAGTCTGATTTATATTTTTAGCGGAATAGTGATGATAATGATCGAAGGAGTCTGGGTAGACCAGAGGAAAATCTATATAGAAAATCAACTTATTGTTCGCATAAACTACTTTTGATTTCACTATCTTATAAGGAGTCATCCGCTGGGAATAATATTTGATCTTTATTGTAGAATCTGTGTGAATCCGTTATAATTTCTCTAAAATGATCTGGAGAAATTAAGCTAGGTTGTACAGCATTTAATAAAGAAAAACCTATTGAGTTTTCGATATCTGTTAAAAATCTTAAAATTAGGTCTAAATTAAATTTTAGTTGATCTATAATATCTCTTATTTCTTAATATTGATTAACATTACTTCTAGATTCATTTAATATTGTTTGTGTTTCTCTTATTTTATTGAAAATTGATATTTGATTTCTCTTCAATGTTGATAATGTATCATTTAAAACATTCATAGATATTTGGTTTAATGAAATATGATTATTTAGTTTTCTTATAATTTTATTTTGGCTATTTTCTAATTGAGAAATACTGTTGTTAATTTCTATTGCGTCTTGTTCGTCTAGGTTTCCTGATACGAATTTTACGAGAGATCCTAGACGATTGATTAATGCTCTTTTGGATAATTTGCTAGAAAAAATTGAGAACATATTTTTTATTTATGTTATCAATTTCAAGATGTAAGTGTTTGTACATTGTAAAAAGTGCAAGTCTATTGGGAGCTGGTGTTCTAGTAGCTGATCGTTTGTTTACAAAAACATGCGCAGGTCACAAACCTTCTATTATTCTAGTAACCTGGATTTTCTTAATTTTTAAATAGTGGGACTCTTAACACCATTTTTAATTCTGAAGGTAGCTTATTGAATATTTTTTTGGCATTGAAGGTGATGAAATTTTTTACCAGATCAGACGTGGTTAGTGTTAAGTAAATGTCCAATTTTTTTCTTCCAAGAAGTCAGTTTTTTCGGTTTTTTATCTTTTCTGAGACAATTTACCTTGGTGATGGTAATATTTTTTTACACCATTGGAAAGTACAGATTTGAAAAAACAAAAAACTAACTTATTTTTTTAAAAAAGCTGATATGGTGACAGGAAAATTTTTGGATTGAAAATTAGGGCGATTTTGTGATATTAAGTTAAAATAAGGTGAAAAAACAGATATTTCAAATTGAATAGATAACAGATATGTGAAAAAAAAGTGAATAAAAAGCTGCAGATTTTTTTATTATTCACAGCTTCGCTAACTTTTTCCCATAGTACTTGTAGTTTTGCCGGAAATCGAGATAAACCGTTTTTTACCCTCTTCCACTTCCCGACCTCAGACCGCCCTTAAAGTAGTTTTCCACCAAGTATTATTACATTCCCTTTCTTTTTCAATGGGTTTCATTCTAATATTATTTTCTTTTGGTTTCAAAATTCATCGACTCTGGTCTATAAAATTATTTCTTGTGAAAAATAACTGATAATAATTATTAGTTCATATGAATTTATAAATTAATGGTTTATTATATTATATAGAAATTTATTTGATGTTAAAATTTCAAACTACAAGAATTTTGAGAATTAATTGTTATTGAAAAATTGATAAAATATTATTAGCAAGTGGTTATTCAGGTAAATTTGTTGGTAGTTGATTGATAGAGAATTAAAAATGTCAAGATTGTTTATAAGTTCAAAAAAGCAGAGAGTTTTAATATTTAGAAAGCTCCATACATCTATGAATAATATAGACTGAAATTGATACAATAATTAAAAACTGATAATAAATTAGAAAAGAAGATTTAGATATTTTGAAAAGGAGGAAGTGCTAGAGATATTGAAGTTTGAGTGGTAAAAAACTTTTTTAAAAATGTGAGCAAGGAGTATAACTGGAGTAGATAGAGTTTTAAACAATTTAATTGTGCTAAAGTAAAGATCTTTGGGTATTCTAGTAGTTTTTAGATTGTAATATTTTGTAACCTAGTTGGATGTTGTAATATTATTGGAAAGTCTGTAATTAATATAATCTATAATGAATTTTCGTTAACAATATAATACGAGTAATACTAAAATGTATGCGCCAGCCATTTTGCTTGTGATTCTATGAATTCAGTTGCGTTCAAAACAAATATTTTTGCTTAGCATTATAACACGTTATTTCTTAATTCGAAGTACTCGTAGATCTATCAACGAAAAATCAAATGTTTTTTCAAAATATTACTTAATATTTAGATTAGAAAATACTTGCCCAAAATGGTCGAGCTTACTCGATATAGCTTTTGACATTTTTATATAAATAATGATGTAAGAGCAAGTTATCAACAAAATTTAGTGAGAAAAATTAGTTGATTATATATTTTTTGAAATTTTTTGTAAATAATTTTTGTATATATGTAATACACATTTTTAGTATACATTTTTATCAATAACAATTGTTTTATTTTAAAAATATTCAAATAAAAGATAACATGATCAAGCAATTATTAAGAATAATTATATTGCAATCTGGTATGTTGTATGGTAATGTTTTTATCGTACAATATAGTACGTTACCAAAACCTGAAACTAGAAGGAATGGATGAAAAGATCCAAGATCCGAGCGAATCATTATAATTTCTTGGATCGATTATTTCACCAACGATTACAACTTATTAAGAATGGAAAGGCCTTGTTGGTTCTAATTACCCGGTTGTTCCTTGTTCAGTTTCTTTGTTTACCTCTGACGGAACCTGAAGAATCCTACAGGCGCCGCTATTTTGGAATCAAAGCTCTTTCTCTAGGTCAAGTCCAAGGATTTTTTCCGTATCCTAATAAGCACTTCACCACCGATAAGATGTATTATAGTTTCTTCCTCTATTCTACTGGAGCAGTAGTGTGAAAAGCAACTTCCGAGTGTCCTGTGATTAGTCCAACCAAAGTCTTCAACTTAATAATAGTTAATATTTCAATAATTTTAAAAATGGTATTGGAAATAGTAGCACAGAATTCACCGATTCCAATCTGGCAAGCGAGTCCGCTTCGTTTTGTGCAAAAAAAATAATTTGAAACAGAAGAAGACACAAAGGAAATGTAAATATCGATAAAAAAATAAATTCACCGTATAATCTAAACCTGTCGTACATGAGTCTATTTGAAAAGCAAAACAATAAAAACGATAAAAACAATACGTTGAACAGCATAACCTATGCAGAGTCAACTACAAACTTCATTGCATAGGTGTAGTCTCAACCTCCGGCTAGCTAATACATACACAATCAACCACCAACCTAAATAGGTTTCTCCAGTTTTGAGACATGGCAACACTGATGTTAAGATGTCAAATTTGACATTAGGATCCTAAAGTTTGACGTTACTAATGGTGAACGTACTCAGAACGTGATGTTCGATGTCATCTCTGGGCAAATATTTAAACAACTGCCAAAAAAGTAATCGTCTTGCTTACCACGATATATAATAGCATTTTACGATTCACCTTCTTTCCCATAAACCTAAAATTCGCTCAAATAATACTTATTCAAAAAACAGGATAACCTACCTAGTTTTTATCTCCTCCTACGACCAAAATATTTGAAAAAAAAGTAAAGTGAAACTAAATAACATATATTTGGCTTTAGGTACAACATTTTACCAACTAACAATGCTACATCATTGTAAATGAAGTCATAAATGTATTCAGGAGAAAAAATTTTGTAGGTACTTCAGCTTTTCGTGGTGAAACCATTCGACCGTGAAATAAACTAAAGAAATCCATTCCGACAAATTACTATTTAATCCTCAAATCCTACCTAAGTGATCGTTAGTTCCAAACGAAATTTAAACTTGAAACCTTTGTTAACTATCAAATGAGGCGTGCCATAGGGAAGTGTCTTGTGCCCAAACCTATACTTATCATTCACGGCAGATATCCCAACAATGGACACTACATCCTTTGCGATGTTTGCAGACGACACTGCTGTCCTCGCGAAAGACAGCAATCCTCAGGTAGCTACAAATAAACTTCAAAAAACACCGCAACATCATGGAAAAATGGTTTACCAACTGTCGAAGGTCAACTAGAATATATCAGCCCACATAGCCTTCACTACAAGAGTTATTGAAGGTATAATAATTCCCAATCCTAATAAAAAACGATTTCAAGTACTTAAGTCTAAATCTCGACTGAATTAATATCAAGATCAAACAAATGCAGAAGCTTCATGAAAAAAATCTCCAAACTCAAATTAGAAAACAGTACATATGCACGATAAAGCCAATTTGGACTTATGGTATCCATCTGTGGAGCTGTCAATGCCTTCAAATATGATATAACGAATGCATTCAAAAATACTCCTTAACATTCTTAACGCCACTTGGAGCAATAAAACATTACACGATGACTTAAAAATACCCACAGTAAAAGAGTAAAACCTCTTTGACCTCAAGCTATTTTCGTAAACTACCCGGTCACGCAGTTACCAGTACGCAGAACACTGAAGAGTAAACGACAATATCATTTCTTAGACCTAAAAAAAAAATTGGGGGAGTTTTCGGTGGACAACTTCTTGCTCCCAACATCTATGATCATGTTTACTTATTGCTTGCTAAAGAAAGCAGATTGTAAATTAGCTTTGAAATAAAAAAAATCCACGTATAAGATGTTGATAACCTTTAAGGTGCTTTCCGTTGTTATGAAATATAAATCGGTAAAATAATAACAAAACAAAATATTAATGTATTCAAATCACGCTAGGGGTTCTTTTCGGTTACGTAAAATTTAAGTTATACTCTGGGATTTACCACATGCTGAATTATGAATACATTTATGCACTTCCTTGAATTGGAGCTCTGGACGGTTGGTAAAATTATTGTAAAAGTTACGGGGAGCCTTAAATGATGTCAGTTTATCATTCTTTTATCTTTTATTTTTGAAATGGAAGAAGGTAGAAAGATTTTAAAACTTATTTTAATTAATTATCTAGAACTGACGGGAGATTTAATACTAATAACGTATATTCTTTTAAGGAAAATAGTGGGGTTTCAATTTATATAGTGTGGGCATTTGAGGATTTTTATTTTCAAACAGACATACAGCTCAAGACAAGACATCTACAATGAAACCAAATAAGTTTAATCAAATCATAATGTTTCATTTTATGGGATGGTGATCTATTAACCTCATTACTTTTAAAAAGTTCAAGATGTGGGATGACTCTCAGACATCGAGAAAATGTGGATAGGGTTTTGTCCTCTACCAGTAGAATCTACAACTCCCATCCTCTACTAAACCTATCGTTTTTTGGTGTTACTGAAACGGCAGGGCCCCGACAAGACTTCTGTTAATATTCGTAGTAATGTTTGCTTAGATTGGTACATTCAATAGATTTCTTTGTCTCTATATACCTCTTTTTCTTGTATTTTTTTTCTATTATGCTGTGATACAGGGGTGCTCAAACTTGAACTGCTGGCGATCTACCTCAATATTTTTAGACTACTTACGATCGAGGCTGCAAGTATGTGTGATGCCGTACATACACGATACACCCTACCTACCTAGGTATGGTGTACCGTAGCATATATAGATATTAGCTTTCTGCACAATATAGGTACATTATTTTAGTCAAGGTTTGGTTTAGGTTTACTTAGGTTCTTCTCTACAATATCAATGAAAAAACTCATAGTTATTCAAAATTGCGAGTTTATTGGTTGTTACAAAACAAAAGAGTTACATATGGTGTTAAACCTAACTAAAGAGTGGCTTTGGATGTTGAAGCGTGGCACTGCATGTCCTCAGCATAATTTTCATAAGATGGTACGTAACCACTGAGTGCTAATCGCAAGCATGATGACATATGATCGTCAGTTAGTCGATTGCGATATTTTGACTTAATTATCTTCATTTCAGAAAATGCAGACTCGCACAAGTAAGTTGACCCAAACAATGCCGTCAGTTGAAGGGCGATTTGCCTTAGATTCGGATATTTATCTTCAGATATAAAACACCAGAAATTTGTATTAGATGCTGTAGCTTTGAGATGTATATCTGATATAATCTGCACCAACTCATTTTCAACAGAACATGAGTTCATATTAAACTGACTTGCTATTTCAGTAGCTAATTCCTCAATGTTTTTACATGAAAAAGGATAACTCATAAATGATGCTATATTTTCCAATTTACTGCAATCATAAAAACGCATTTCGAATTGTCCCAAAATATTTGATAATTCAGCCTCATACGTATCATAATTAAACTGAGGAATCCTTGCTTTCAAAGACGGAAAATGCTTCAGATCCTTTCTTTTCAGTTGATCTATCATAAGTTGCAATTTACTTTTGAATGCGTTTACTGCGCTAGTCATCTCAATAATAGTTTTTCCTTTACCTTGAAGCTCCAAGTTAACGATGTTTAAGTGCATTGTGATGTCAGTCAAAAATGCCAAATCAGTCAGCCATTTTTCGTTTTTCAAAATCTGAGTGTCATCACCTCTTTCGTCTAGAAAAGCTGTTATTTCGGGCAATAATTCTTGAAACCTTTGTAGGAACTTTCCGCGACTCAACCACCTTTCGTCTGTGTGAAGAACTAAATCAGTGTGTTCAGCTGACTCCCTGTCTTCCAACTGCAACTGAAAGAGCCGCCGTTGCAAGCTACGTGCACGGATGGAATTCACAATTTTTGTTGCAATGCCCATAATTTCCTCCGTGTTTAAAACTTTGGAATACAAAACTTGTTGATGTATAATGCAATGGAATGAAAAAAATGAAGGGAATTCTTCATTAGCTCGACACAATGCCACAAAACCGTTTTTGTTTCCAGTCATTGCTGGTGCTCCATCGGTTGTAATGCACACTAACTTATATATTGGTAGCTCGTAGTTTTTTACAAAATTGAAGAAAACTTCATATATATCTTCGCCACGGGTCTTCCCCTTCAGAGGAATGATTGTCAAAAATTCTTCCTTAGCCGACATGTCATTGAATACCATCCGAATAAAAATACACAGCTGGGCAGTGTCTGTCATATCGGTGGATTCATCGAACTGTAAAGAAAAGTATGTACATTCCATGATATCATGTTTTAGTTTATCTGCGATGTCCTGACTCATGACTTCAATACGCCTTGTGACAGTCGGACCAGATAACTGAAGTTCTCTAATAGCAGACATGATTTCTGTTTTATTTTTAAAATCTCCAAATAAAGTCTCACCCGCTTCAATAAATGCTTCCTTCACCACCGATCCATCTTCGAATGGTTTCTTGTGTTTCGCCAATATATGAGATATTTTAAATGACGCGATCGTAGCAACTTTTGATTGTTTGGCTGGTCTTGTGAACATGGTTTGTTCTTTTTTCAAACAAGATATAAAATCACTTACGTTTCGTTTTCTTAATTCACTCTGTGGCGGAAAATCCTTTTGATAGTTTTTATGAACCGTTTTATGATGCCTCTCTAAGTTACCACGCTTAGGTATTGCAACTGACGCACGACAAATAACACAAATGCACTTATCCTTCACCATACAAAAGAAAAATTCTTCCTCCCAATCCTTATTAAAATGATACGTTTTAGATTTCTTCACTGCACTCATTTTCCACTATTTAATAATAAACTTTGTATCGACGTAGTATCGCTATCAAGTTACAATTCAGAATGACTCCAATTCATGCAGGCGCAACATTTATATCGGCGTGAAAGAAAGTCTCGAATGTTCCCGTCAAACGCGCCGCCCGAAACTAGACAGTACAGTCTAGTCTAGAAACAACGCGGCTTTTCTTTGACAAGTGCCGCGCGTTCCTTTGATAAAGCCGCCTGCAAGCAGTGTTATTTTATTACGTAATACATTTTTGTAGTTTAGTTACCTACCTACTTATTAAAAATTTTTTCTCGAGATCTACTCAAAAAGCACTCGCACTCGACCGTTTGAGCACCCCTGCTGTAATAGATTCCATAGAAGGGTTCAGGCCCTATGAAGAGTTTATTTAGCCTCTAGCAAGTTTATCTTCTATTTCATTTGATCTTACAGCTGTCGATTTCATAAACCTTGAAACCGTCATTTTTAGCAATAGAATAGTTTACAAATCGTTTTATCAATCAGATTCATAAACTGTTATTTTCGTATTGTCAGGACAGCCAATTTAAAAAATCGTTTCATCAACTTGATTCATGAATATTTCATGGAATCGATTATTTTCAAACCCTCTAAACAGTTAATTACATTTCAACTGACAGCAGTCAATTTTGAAAACCTTGAGTTTGTCATTTTCAACTATCGACTATTTTACATATCTATCTGATTGGTAGATATTCTATGACAGCTGTCAAGTTGCCAAAAGTCAAGACAACATTCTCTATACTGCTAGCTCAACCCTATGTACAAACATTTTATATATCTAAGTTCCTACTTTGTGCATAATCAAATCTGTCAATATTAAATCTCAAAACATAACGGAAACACTCTCACTTGAAGATTTTATATGGTTTTATGACTATAAATTCTCTTCAACAGTCAACCTTACTAAGATACCATTTTTTTAATGGTGAAAATTTTCAATTTTTTAAAGTTAACTTTTAATATTATACACTTGATTTTAAGAATGTTTTTGTTCATATAACTTCAATGATTACTTAATAAAAAAGGTACAAACGATTATATGTGAGAAAAGGTCAATTTTAAGAGAAATTGTTTTTATTTTAAAATGTAAAAGCATGATAAATTGTTTTTTCAATTTATTTGGTTTTTTGCGTAGATTATAAAAAAAAATATAACAACTTCTTTGATTATTTGGAAAAAAGTTTTCAACAATTATACGTGAATTAGTGCATTTTTATGAACATTTAAAGTCCTGAATATAATATATGTTTTCATTTTTTCAATTCCCATAATTTTTTTCGTAAATCCGCTGTAAAAACAAAGATTTAAAAAACCATTGTAATTGGATGATATTTCGATTTTCTAGAGCCAAAAAACGAGGGGACCGCGAAAGTGTAAAATTGTCTAATAATTTAATAAAATTCAAACAAACAACAAGTTTTTAATATATTATTAGATGCGTTCTCACTTTAATTACAAATGTAAAAAAAATTGGAATTGAAAGCTTGAAATAATACAGTGATTCATTTAAAAAATGTAGTTTTTATAATTCGAGCTCAGTGACCTTTAAGAACTATTTTCAAAGTTCATTCCTACTAAACAAGTTGTAGAATTCGATTTCCTATAACCTAGAGTGTCTTCTACGACATGAAAAAGGTTTCATTTGGTAATACCGAATTACTAGAACTCATAATTGGACAGCGATTTTACTTCACTAAATATAAAAAATTAAAAAAATATACAGTAATTGGAGGCCATGTAATTAAAAAATTCTGGAATTCTATAAGTTATTTTTATCTGGTTTTGATTCTCAAGTGACGCATAAAAAGATTCACTGTTTGGCCTTACTCGTTCATCTGTCGCCTTTCTTTTTCGACTCAACAAGCTGATATCTCAAAGAAGAGTATTTCAACGTTTATTTATTTTCTACTTCAGACTACTTCAATATATCTTATAAAAGTTGAAAATGGCATAGAGTGCTGTTGGTTACGAAGATATAACTTACATATTACAAACGTAAAACGTATTTTTTTTATTTTAACACGAAATATATCCAACAAATATGATATGTTTTTATAAAAAAGTTATTTCTATACTAGCTAACAACGCCAACGCTTCATCAATATTGGGAAATATTAACGATTAATTAACGATAAAACATAAACTGGAGAACTGGAAAGCAAAGTCGTGCGGAGGGTATATAAATTATCACGAGATGTGACAATTTAAATTTCTTAAACTTAAATGTTCTAGAAGGAAGAGACCTTCTTCAGAGCGCTGCTCCAGAAAAAGCCTTCTTTTGTTTAGGGATTGTTTTGTTTTTCCTTAAAAATTATTGACCTAAATATAGACCAACGGATTGTTGTGAAATTTTACATAAAACTTGGAAAAATTGTAACCGAAACTTATAATTCACTGAAACAAGTTTATGTTTGTCGTGTTTTTCAGAGATTAAAGCGTTTTCTAAATGATTCACGTTCAGGTCGCCCTTTCACGTAAAAACCCTAGGAAAACTCAATAATCTTGTTCGATCTGGTAGCCTAGTAAGTGTTCGTGCGATTGCTGGATATATAGAAGGTGACAAAGAATATGTACATGGAAATGATAACATGCGAAAAGTGTGTCCAACTGGTGTCTAAAATCCTCATATTTGAACAACAATAAGTTCGCAAAAATATTTGTATTTACACTTTGAATGCGATTGTAAATGACTCAAATTTATTAGAAAAAGTAATAACATGTGACGAATCTTAGTTTTTTATCTATGATCCTAAAACAAAGCGCCAATCCATGCACTGGAAGAGTCACCAAGAGCAAAATAACCTAAAATGATGAAATCAAAATTCAAAGCAATGATGATTGTTGTTTTCTTCAATAATCATGGAATTATAGACTTTCTCTGGGTTCCTAAAGGTGACACTGTTGACCAAAATTATTATCGTCACGCTCCTACTCAGTGGAAGAATAGGGAAAAACGACTCGAATTGTGAAAGGAAAGAAAAAAGTTATGGCTTCTTCACCCAAACAATGAGCCAGATTCATCCGCACTGTCCGTCAAGTACAACATCCCAGTGTTAGATCAACGTCCTTATTGGCTGGATTTTGCACCGTGCGACTTCTACCTCTTTCCTAAAGTAGAATCTGCATTTAAAGGAACAAGAACTGACAGAAAAGAACTTCCTGTACTATTTTCGACAATGGAAGTTTCACATGGAGCGATGTAGGGATATAGGAGGGGTAAATATTGGAGGTAATAATAAATAAATATACATAACTTCAAAATAACATATTTCATATAAAGCTCTTCATTAGGCGTTGTTCCGTCTGTTAATAAGCCAGTTTTATATTCAACAGATCTTAATATTTAATTTAAGTATATTAGAAGATGACAATGGAAGTGATAATGAAGTTAAATCTATTTTTGTGATTACTATGACTAATCTTATCAAAAGACTACTCCATATTGAATTAATTGAGCAAAACTTGGGACAATAGAGGAATTTGCGAGTACCAGATACGGAACCAGAAAAAGAAACTGTCTATAGATAAAGTACGAATCAACTAAGAAAAGGCCAGACGCGTCATAACTGACAAAGTCCGCAATAATTTCCTTCTCTCTTAGGCCCATCCCATTTATGTGACAGTGGCGTTTTTTACGATTGTTCGGTATTTTTAATATAGAAATGCAAGTGCTAAATAGTCTGGTAACGCTGCACGTCTGCCGCATGCTCCAAATCAGAATTCGAAGGGAAATCGTCGCGTAACCATGGATCTCTTACCATTGCGAGTCCCTCTTCGATGTTGTCAAGCCTTTACTTAGGAAGGAAAGTACTGTAATATTATAAATAATTTGCGCTTATGGATGCGCAGATGCATAACCGACCGAACATCGGACATTCAGCATTTAGTATTGTTCGTTGTTCAGTAGATAGTGTGATTTATTGTGTTCGGTGTTATTTTTAGTCTGTGCCATAGTTTATTCTACAGATATCGCTGTTGCGCAAAAAAGTTGGAAAGCAAGGTCTTATTATACGCAGCCAGCGACGAGAAATCATGAGCAATATTATTAATTTCATGAAAAAAAAAGCAGATGAAGGAGTTACTATTCCTTTGAAAAATTACAGGTATGTAGCAAGATTTAATTCGAGAAGTAGGTTGAAGAAATGCGGAGTTTACACATTTTTATACAGGCACCTACTTATTGAGTATCATATTTTAAATTAGAATATTAACATATTTTGATATTTCAGGGAAAAAGTACTAGCTGCTACTGGGGTGTCAAAGTCTACTTTTCAGAAGATATCAAAAGAAGCTCAAAAAGTTGAGTGGGGAGGGCCAAGCACATCTTTTCAATCGCCGAAAAAAATACGTAACACTAAAAAAAGAAAGCTGGATCGTATCTCGCCAGATCAGATATAATCTATAAGGGAAATTATCTAAGATTTTTATGTACTGGAGAAAAGACTTCCTACGTTAAAGTGTCATATACCAATAGAATTATAATTTACTTACTATATATACTTGTTTGTTTTTGCACGTACAAAAATTGGTGATTAACATAAAGACATGAATAATCAAAATTTCATGAAATGGGTTCAAAAGCAATTGTTGCCGAATCTGCCTGAAAGGTCCGTCCTCGTTATAGACAACGCAGCATACCATAATGTACCAATAAAAAAAATATTACGACGGCTTCTAAGAAAGAAGAAATGTTAAACTGGCTAACAGAAAATGGATTACCAGTAGACCCTAAACTAACAAAACCAGAACTATACCGCATTTTTGAAGAAAATAAATTTCGCTTCCCCATAAAGTACAAACTAGACGAACTGTTACAACAACATGGGCACCGTGTACTACTTTTACCTCCTTATCATCCAGAACTAAAACCGATCGAAAAAATCTGGGCATTAGTAAAAAATTGGGTAGCTTCGCACAATACAACATTTAAACTGTCCGATACGAAGGCACTCGCTAGGCAAAAATTTGAGGAGGTATCGGAACAAGAGTGGTGTAATATTTGCCAACATGTTAAAAAATATGAGAATGACCTTATACCAAAAAGAGCACATCTTAGACCACACTCTAGTACACTTTATATTTACAGTAAATATGGGTTCATCGGAAGAAAGTGAAGACAAAAACAGCGAGGATACTGATTGTTCATTAGAGGATGAACTAGGATGTTCGTCTCTAGTTTCTGATAGCGAATAATGTTTTTTTCAATTAACGACATAGATAAAATATTACACTCAACATGTGCAAAAACTATTATAAACATACTATGCACACCAAACTTCTATACAATAAACAGTTGCTATTTATATAAGATACTGTATATATAATTAACTAAGTAATATCCTACTGTAATATATGTTTAAATCTTTAAAATATATTTTTTTGTATTTTTTTATCTAATAAATATTTTGTTGCGAACTGCATTAATTTTTATTTAAATAAGAACCTACGCCACTGGTATATCAGTCTGAAGCGACAGAGAGGGAATATTTTAAAGTGAGGCAGACGATAACTAGTTGATGACGCGTCTGGCCTTTTCTTAGTTGATTCGTACTTTACCAATAGAATATGCATTATTTTGTACAGAGAGCCATGAATCAAGGTGTACGTTATAAAAATGAGTAAATTACAAAAAATATCAATGTAAACTGTTCAGCCACCTCAAAGTCATAAGTTTTTTTTTAATTTTCAAGGTGGAAATACGAAATACTCTCATTTCCTTTCTCTGTTGAACAGCAGGCCCAGAAAGCATCTTTATGTAAAAGACTGACTGGTTTGCAACAAGTATAACTTTGGTAAAATGAACAGCAAAAATAAGCCGTTGGTAGTTCCAAAAATTATTTCTCCCCTATTATACATTAAATTGGGACTTACCAAAAACTTAGTGGAGTTACACTAAAGATAGTAATATATTTTGGTATTTGCAAATAATATTTCGAAATATTACAGAAGGAAAACTAAGCCAGTGAACATTTTATGGCCTACTGTTCTGTGAAGTTATAAAAGATCCTTAATTTGCAAATAATATTTCGAAATATTACAGAAGGAAAACTAAGAGAGAGAACATTTTATGGCCTACTGTTCTTTAAAGTTATAAAAGATCCTTAATTCCAAAGTCGATGCCTTTGTCAATGGAAAAACTGCTAGGAAGTCATCAAAAAGGTTGTTAAAGAGTTTTTAGGAAGTAAAAGAATGGTTGACCGTATTCATTGTATCAAAAGTACTCTGTAAAAAACTATTTATTATACAAAAACCTAATTAATCAAACTTCGTTTCAATAATCCGACTACAGTACTCGACGAATGCCAAACTATTAAGAACCTCGTATCTGTTTATAAACCTACGAAAATCTTATTGTACACAAAAGATATAAATAATTATATTTATGGTCGTTCGATTCACATCAATATAAAATAAAAGTAAGTAATTTGATAATATAATGATAATGGAACTACAATTGTCTGAGGGACGTTTTTGACATGGAATCGCTTAACTATGACGTTGGTTCCCATTTGGAGCGGTCAGTGTACAATAAATCTTAACGAATACAATAATAAATTGAAGCTAGTTAAAATTATAATTCTTCACAGTCACATTAATATGAGTCAAAAAGTAAATAATCCGGAAGGATACGTTAATGGAGGGTAGAATAATGGACACTTTGTATCATTTAACCAGATGATTAACAGATTCTAATGATTCCCAACACAAGAGATTGTATCTTTGTCTGGGTTACATTCGTGCAATATTTTCTAATTTCAAATAGGAAATTATTATGTCAGAACAGCTGAAAACAGCAAAGTTTTTAATTAAAATTAATTTTTTCACAACTGAATTTTTTTCTTGACAATTTAGGAAATATGAGTAGGAAGTATAAACGATGAATAGCATTTCTATCAAGATTTAAAGATTTTTGAGGAACATTATCAGGAATTTTTGGCTAAACTATACTTAAACAGACAATAATAACATTTGTTAAAGCAAGATTCTTTCAACTGAATCCACAATTGCTGAGCTTGCATCCTATCTTTGCTCTGCGCAAACTGATATAGACAAGGTATCAAGTTTTTTTCAATACATTAAGCCCCTACAGTACCATACAGATATTATGTAAACACGGAGGATGCAGAACGACCGGGACTGAAACTACTCCAGAAATAGTTAACAGAAATCGTTGTACTTGGTGAACGTGGAACGAAAATAGATGCCACAGCTAATGAAATAAGTGAATGTAATTTCAAAAGCTAGAAAAGTTAGATCAAAATAATTTAATGGTATTTCTTGTTCAATGTCAAACATGAATCATAAATTAAGAATCCTGACACTAGAAAATAAATTTAGTGCTAGTATAGAATAGTAAAAAAATTATCAAGGATTTAAAAAAAAAAGAATGGATATGCGTGTGTCTCAGCGCATACATCGTCGGCACCATGCTAAAATTACGAATGTGAAAATTGGTACTTTTCTGGACAGCCAAAGCACTGAATACAATTTTTTCTCACCTGACGTATCTCACCTGATGTTCAACAAGATATACGACCAGAGAAAAGTACCAGAGGAATGGAAAGTAAGCATAACGATCCCCGTCTTTAAAAAAGGGGAAAAGAAAGATCCAAATAATTATAGAGGGATCAGCCTCCTAAGCACGACTTCAAAATTACTAACAAAAATTATTGCAGAAGAAATCTCAAGTAGCGGCATGAGCGAAGAACAACAGGGATTTAGACAAAATAGATCAACCATAGACGCTATATTCATCTTAAGACAGATTGCCGAAAAGGCCATAGAGTACAATAAAACCGCGTTTATGTGCTTCACAGACTTAACAAAAGCATTTGACAGAGTGAGATTACATGACGTCATTGAGCTACTAAAAGAACGAGGCGTAAACCAAAGGACAATAGACATCATTCGGGACATGAACAACGGAAATAGCACATATGTAAGAGTAAACAACGAACTCTCCAGTAAAATGCCAGTATCAACAGGGATGAGACAAGGAGATAGTCTCAGCCCAATACTCTTCAACACTATAATGGACGAAATCATAAAAGAAGTCAAAACGGCAGGCAGAGTATACAGAATGGGAAAACATGAATTTAAGATAGTTTGCTACGCTGATGACGCGGTTGTGATATCCGAAGATGAGGATAATCTGCAAAAACTGCTACACAGATTTGAAACAGTCGCAGGAAAATTCAATATGATCATATCGACACAAAAGACACAATCCTTGACAATAGCGAGAGAACCAAGAAGATGCAAACTGGCAATTTATAATAAAAGTATAGAGCAGGTTATGTCCTTTAAATATTTAGAGGTTAACATCACGAGCAATAGTAACTTGAAAAAAGAAGTCAAAACGCGCAAACAACAGCAGCATCTAGGATATCGGGATTCCTTCAAACCGTGATATGGAGTAATAAATTTTTTAGTATCGAAAGCAAAACACGGATATATAAAACTTGTGTCAGACCAGTAATGACATACGCCATAGAAACGAGGGCGGAGACTGCAACTACTAAGCGGATTCTCAGAACGACCGAGATGAAGACATTACGCTCAATCACAGGGAAAACACTAAGAGACAGAATAAGGAGCAATGAAATAAGAAGAATGTGTGACGTTCCGGATATAGTGAGATGGGCCAGAACTAGAAGAAGAGCATGGAGAGATCATGTCAATAGAATGGACGACGATCGACTAGCGAAAATCGCAAAGGAAGAAAGACCCAATACAAGTAGACCGCCTGGAAGACCACCAAAGCGCTGGTATAAAAGCTGGTCCTCGGAGTCACAACTTAGGCTGCCTCTTTGAAAACACAAGACATAGTCTTAAAATAAGAAGAAGAAGAAGAACCTGACGTGTTGGTTATTTTCACTTTTTAAATTTTTATAGACATCTTTAAGTGTAAAACTATCGTTCGAAGGTATCATTTTTATTTTAACTATTTGTAAAATTATCAATAATAGTTGTTTAAAAATATTCGCTACTTTACCAAAATGGAAATTTTTGATCGAAGGTCACTGAATTGAAGGTAAAGTATCGAATATGAAATTTTAGAGAATATTCCATAGTTTGCAATGAAGTTTCATGGCATTAATAATCGATACTTTACATTCATCTAGGATACAAAATTGCTATAAAAATTAGTAATAATGTATGAAAAGACGTTTTTTTTACTTAGAAAAACTTTTATTGAACACTAGATAAGGCAATTAATCCTTAAAAATATAATATAAATAATGGAAAGTAAATAATCAGATAAGTAATTTAGTTACATTTTAAAGAGTATTCATCGAAAACACATAATACATAAAAAATAAATTCACTGTACAATTTCGGTATTATCGGGTTCTGCCAGAGAATCGCGGACTAATTTGGAACTAGGAAGCTGCTCATAAAAAGACCTGTATGCCCTGGGAGCTAGCCCTTGATTGCCACCTCTGATATACAAATCTGACCATCGTATGGCATAAAAGATTCAGGACGGATATCGTTGGGAGTAATGAATTTTTCCCTCGTTTTCGTTTTCGGATCAAAACATCGAAATCAATGTCAAATTACTTTTGACAAAAATTACTTTTGACAAAAATGTTATTCAGCTCAGATGTCCGGTATTGAAACCACACTCAAGAATTGAAACTTTTTGGGTTTTTCTTTTTCTCGGTGGTTTCTGGAACCAATTTGTCTTCATAAGGATTAAAATTTAAAAAATCATCATGCTGGAACCTAGTCACATCGTAAGGTTTGGGTTTTCTATGCGCTAATCGAATCAATTGGTCCCAGTAGAGGGTACGTGTACTGGTATATTTTTTGCTTTAGCCTCAATCTTAGAGTAGAGACACATTCCATTTGCGAGTGGTCTGACTCAAAATAAACATGAGAGTGTACTTGTAACGCATATAGACACATGCAAGAAAAGTTAAAATTTTTCTGCTGCCCTCAGCAACTGTCCGACATCATGCGAACTTTACTTCAGGGTGGTCAAAAATGAATTGAAAATGGATGTAGAAATTTCAATACTACCCCTCTTTCTCTCAGTTTCGTCCTGCGTTCCCCAAATTATATATAGTCAAATTATAAACAGCAAGCTTGCGCACGTAAAAAAACATGATTACAACAAAGTTGTCCATTATATTTTGTGCAATTTCTGCAAAAAGTTGTAGAAGAAGATTCCTAAGTAGAAGAAAGTAGCAAGTAGAAGAAAATAACCTTGATTTTCTTGATGTGGTTTCACATTATCAATAAGAAAAATGAGCTGGATGCCTATAGCGGCATGATTTGTGACTGTGTCTTGCCATATTTCCATCCAACTCGGCGATTAAAACAAAATCGTGTCCATACCATAATTGTGCCTTCACGAAAGGGGCGATTTACTTGGATGATGATAGTGGATTTATCCATATTCGTTCTCGTCTACTGTCTGAAAATATACAAACATAGACTCAGTATGGAGTGTTGAGAAATCAACTATTTTGTTGACATTGAAAAACTCTTTCACTGAAAAGTCACTAATATTAGAATAATTTTAAATTTATAGATATACAATTTAGACGATCTGCTAGTTTCTTTTATGTTTCTGGCTTTCCTTTGTGAATTGTATTTATATAAAATTTACATAAAAAGAAAATTTGTTCACACTATTATCACAATCCACTCGCGTATTTTCATGAAAGTATTCGCTTTAATAGTTCAGGCTCATTAATAAAGGGATCGTTAACATTTAGTTGTGTGGTTTCGTCCCTTTTTCGTTTATATCCCTCTAGTTAGTTAAAGCATTTGAGTTTGTTATAGCGATCTCAAGTTCCCTTTTAAATGATACTTTGTAATCTAGTATAAAACAAAGCAGTTATAGGCATCGAAATGTTGATGTAATTAACAATGGGTGTAGTAGAAATGGTAACCATCTCATATTATTGATGTGATTAGTATTAGAGCATCGATTCTGATTGTGTTTATGCAATTAGTAGCAGATTATATGCTCAGATTATCATGCAAAAGCCTTCGTTTACTATTACGGATGGTATCAACATTAGTTTATGAACCCACACAAATAGGAGTTACGAGTTTATTCAACCAGTTGTTCGGTGCGTAGTGGCATTACCGAAGTGGACTCACTGTTACTTTAGTATATTAATTCATTTGTAGCCAATAAAATCCATGAATTGGTTATATTCTAATATATTACGATTCACCACTTTCTATTTGCTATTCCGTTTCATTCTCACTTAACTATGATCATGTTGATTAATGAATTAAGACCACTGGGTATTTCAGCAGTTTGAATGGTCAATAATAATTATAGTGGAAATGTTTAATGTATAAAAGCGATGATAATTTAGTTTTGCATTGAACGATAGTATGTTATAATTAGTGAGTATTATTCTCGTTTCAATCATAATTCATCCATAACGTGGATTTCTTAACAAAGGATATCAATGTATTAACAATAAGGCCCTAATCTCGAGTTAAATAGTTGTACGTTCGTTCAAAATTTTGAAAATTCCGTCCAGAATCATAGTTACTCTCATTTTCCGCAGCAATTTTGTGGATCAGTCAAAAGTTTTGGAGCGTTCACTTGTCTCAACTGCAGATCATATCGCTATTCCAATGACGTAACTATAAAATGTTGAGTAATTGAGTTTTATTGTTTAATGGTATCACAAAGCCATAAAGTTTAAAGTAGAAAAACGACGTGATTGTATTTCGACTCTTGGCTGCTAGAGCGTAGTTGTGTCGTTGAAGATGACATAGACTGTTTGCCACCTGCATGCTTGAGAACATCGATACATTGTTAGTTGAGGAAGTGAGTACACAAGAGTATATACTTGCTACCACTACATGGTCTTCACCAAATTCACGATTATACTGTTCGATAGCCAAGTTATCGTCTTCAGAGACCGAAGGTAAACTGTTTAAACAGTCAGACAGTGTAATGGTGAGTGTTGGTATAGTGGTAATGGAAACAGTGTGTTCAGTATGAAGTAGGGTATGAGATACCGTATTTGGATGCTGCGGTAAGGCGCCTGATATGAATACTACTACGTCACTTCCGACCCAGAACCCGCCTAGAACATCTACTACCGAGAGATGATACATTATCAAATCGATGTATTAGAAGTTTTTAACTTTAAATATATATTTCTTTTTAAAACAATAATTTATAAAAAAATATTCTTTGGTTTATTAGCCAAACAGATTAAAAAATCGCAAATCATTGAGTGATTATGTCACCCTAGATTTCTCATAATAACTAAATATTGTTGCGGTTTTGTGATAAAGAAATTACTTAACTTCATAATTTTTAAACGTTTGGTTATCAAGGGATCGCACCAGCAGTGAGCGGTGGAGTGGTGGGGGGCGTCCCAGGTATCCCATACCCTACTGTATGAATAACACCAACACTTCCAAACATTCCAACTTGATCATTACTATGATTTACTACAACTATTATGGTCATGACTGTACTTCAAGTAGTGGTTTAACCTAGAAGCTCGTTCTAACTGAATATCATTTTTGACCTAAATAACCTAATATTCAATAATTTTGACGTATTTTATAGTATGTCCGGTATTACAACCTGCATAGGTAGGTATTACTTTTATGTTACAATAAAATGTTGTTTAGTTTAATAACAAGAATTCAAAATGTGCTTTTTATGTGAAACAACTTTCCCTCATTTTTTTGATAATTTTTCCACCATTCATTTCTCTGAATGTCGAGACAGTACTGTTTATGACAATAATTGGAATTGATTTAGATTTGTTTTTATGATTCGTTGTTTACATTTCAAATAGTAACAGGTAAACGAGTTGTTAGTATGTATTGGTGTTCTAAGGCTGTGTCACTAAAGGGTTATTTCTACAGTTATTTATTTATTTATGGGTCCAAGTGAACGAACAAAAAAATCAAGCAGTTGGCAATATTGCAAAAAAGTTAGGGAATTGAGCTATGAGGACATAGAGTTATAAATTATACGATGCGATCCATATGAAGGAATAAACGCAATTTTAGTAATATTATTTACTTTGTGAATATTCCTGAAACACCCGCTCGAAAATTTTAAATAAGAAGGGGGTCGTGTGACCTTGTTGGTAGAGGAATTTAGTCTTCTGTTCAGCAATATAAAGTTTCTTAAATTTGACACAATCGTAATTGAGAAAATTAATTTTTAAGATGTAAAATTTTAAATTAACAAAATAGCTCCTGAGGTCACAAAATGCTGAACGAGAATTCCTTGTTATTTCGAAGAAGTGAATGGTGGTCCTTTTGATCTTTTAATTTAATTGTTTTGTGATAGAGATGTTTACAAAATTATACTTCTTAAAAATTAATTTTCTCAGTTATGATTGCACCAGATTAAAATACTTTATATTGCAGAACAGAGGACTAAAGTCCTAACAAACAAGGTGCCACACGACCTCCTTTCTTATTTAAAATTTTCGACCACTTATTCAGTGGGGGTGCTGGAGGAGGATAATACTTTTATACTGTAAATTATCAATTTAAGAATAAAAATAGACTTGTTTCAGTTTGTTTTCCCATAATATATAATAACGCTAAAATTCAATTTATTCCATACATATGGACCGCATTGTATAATGAGATGACATTAACCATTTCTAACGATTTTCATGGAAATACTTTGAGATTATTAAAAGTAAATTTATAAGCAAAACTACTGAAGTGAATTTACAAACCAGCTAGGGATAGGCGTTCGGGTAGGACAACCTAAGAACATTAGTTTGAAACCTGCATATGCAAATAAAATCACTCCTGCCTGACCACAAAAAAAAATTAATCAGCTTGTAGGCCAAACAAATCCATATATTTTGATGAATTAATTTCCAACATTGTGAAAATCATTTTAAAACCTCTATTTGGTTCTAAATGCGTGTTATCTGATTTTGCACCATTCCAGGTGGTGAGCTTAGTTACAGTCAATTTTCACTGTTACTGAAGGTAATGGAATTAGTTATATGCGATTGGTGAAGCAGCATAAATAATTACGCTTCCAAATAAAAACGTGAGTTTGACTGGTTCGAACAAGTGTTAAAATATTAATACATTTGGTTGGTCCCTTGCAAATTGTATATTATCTTAAGAAATATGTGGATCTCCTTTTTATTCAACTCTGTTCTACCTACTCTCTCCTGTATGGTGATTCTCTAAAAAAAAATATAAATTCGGTTTTTTTATATGTTAGAGCATGAGCTCCTTTCATTCAAATTTATCCTTTATACTCGTTCCGTCTTCCGTAATTTCCATCTGTGTTCCTGTTTCCTTCCTCACTTAATTTTTTTTCCCGCAGTACAGTTGCCAGGTTAGGAGTTTCAACCACCAAGGATCGAACCACCAGACTACAAACTCAACCTCGCCTCTAACTACATAGATAAGTCCCGGCCTTATCTTTAATATATGAACAAATTTGAGTTGTTTTTTAATATATAACTGCTTTTATTCGTTGTGCTCTTTTAGATACGCTGTTAATGCGAATTTATTTTTCAATAAATTTATTTGCTGCTAAAATTTTTTTTATTGCTAGATTTTTATTTCCTGCCTTTTTTTATAAATTTTTAACGTCGTTCGATAAAAAGTTGTTGGCGTTCAATTTAGTATTTATTTTTCTCCCCATCTGAGTACCAGTTGTTTATATACTTTAACTGAAGAAGAGTCCCCTGACGAAGGTTAAACAGAATTAATATAAAAAACACTTCATCTGAATAAAAATACAAAAATATTTTAAACAATGACAATGGGTTCCTTGCAGTGGTCGATAATTTGGGTACTTAACATATTTAAAAATCTATATACATATAATAAAACCCATTTATTAACGTAATTAACTTAATTTTTTATTTAGCTTCCGAAATGTAAATTTTATTTTTGTTTGATGATAATAAATATATTTTAATGTTCTATTTTTTTAGAAAGCATATATACAAGTGAAGTTATGTTATACTAAGTAGAATCTGAACATCCATTACTGAACGAAATGATTCTACATCAAAATATAGAATTTATTATTTAGAGTTATTTTGAACGTAGGCGCTGCCTTGCAAAACTTCTCAAATATTATCACACCTACGTGTGATAATCTAAGGCATCTAAGTTCGAAAAAGGTCGAATAGATCTTCGGAAAGCTGAGCTGTTGAGGAATTGCTGATAGTATCAACTGGATTCTTATTACTCTTGTCAGGCATAGAAACAAGAATACCAAACACGAAGATCCAGATGCAAAAGACAAGTAAGGAGCAACTCAGTGGTTAATAGAACATGAATTAAATACAAAGTATTTATAGACCATTGTATTTTATTACAACTTAAAATTTTATAAATCGAAAATATAAATTGATGATAATTTGAATAATAACACATGACAGAAACATATTTCTATTGGTTTCTATTGGTGACGTAGAAAGTAGGTAAATACTGAAACGTGGTCGCCGCGTGTAGTCGTTCAAACGCCATTCTGTTGTTGTGAGTGGAGGTAATTTGTTGTTTAGTGCGATTTGTATTTTTGTAAGGGTTTCAAAGACTATTCTAATTGAAATGATGGCCGAAATAGGATTTATCGAAGCAAGATCGGACAATCTACCTAAGGTAGATGCATTCATGGTTGTTACGTTCTTTGCTAATAATCAATTATTTACTTTGGCTGAAATACGTGGAGTAAAAGTACTACTCATTAAACTTTTTATGATAACGTCATTATTACATTTTGTTTCCTTAAACTTTATTAAAATGTAGTCATAAAGATGATGCTTTGAAGGTTATGTTTTGATTGAAGCTTTCGATGTGAAAACATTTATATTATCTTTCGGAAAATAAAATATCTGTAATATTGATATCCAATGATGTTTTTACATCTTTTGAACAGCCAGCTGAAGTTAAGGCACTTCGATAATGTCGGTTTTTTGTCGTTTTAATGCCAACGGACGAGGTGTTGGATGGTAGAAACATCAGTTTTTTTTACAATTTTTTTGCATTGTGTTAGTTTCCGTATCATATACCTAATTTTCCAAATCTGTTTCAAGCTACAGTCAAAAATAACAATGAGTTAACATACCAACATATAATGGGCTGCCAGGTTTGACGCTCGCATAAATCCTTCTTATAGTTTGAAACCATTGTTTCCGTCGCTTCTTCTCTCGAGGGACTTTCACGAAAATTTTATTTAGTGTTTTATACTAGTGTTTGTATATTCTAGTACAACGCACCAACGTCATCTTCTACAAAATTGAATACTTACAGCAGTGCGAGTGTTTTTTTAAAAGAATCCCAACAACTCTGTTTATACTGTATTTACTTCTAAACTCACTTAAGTCTGTTTACTTACTTTCTACGTCACCGAACGTCACACTCAGTCATGTGACAACAAATGCGTTTATGCGCGTCATTTTGATATTTAAATTTATTTTTTTCATGAACTAATATACCATTTAAAAAATAGTGTGTGATTAAGATGGATGTACTAAAAGTAGTTAAGATATAAAAAAATATGCGAGGTCCCTATTGCAATTTCTGCCTTTACATTCTTCCATATTTGATTTTATAAAGCACCTTTTCCGTTTATAACGATAGTAGACATATATGTGAAACTTTGCACAAAACTCCCTAATAATTCTATTTGAATTTTATACAATATGCTTTCGAACAGAACCAGAATCTATATACATTTAAAAAGATAAAAAAAGTTTCAGCAAATTTACGAACTGAAATTTCCCGTCTGTATACTAAATCATTCAGTCCGACCAGCCAGCAGTCTGAAAATTCTCACTTCCAATCACCGAATAAGATTTTCTCTGCGGGCTTAATTTCCCTATTTTCGAATAAGGGGTAGCACGGTAAACCGTAAATCATTCTGGAATAAATGCACGTCGTTACCCGTGCAAACTTGTCCGCTTCCGGTCTGACGAATAACCCCGAATCGGAGTTAATTAATAGGGCCATTCTTTTTCCTAGGAGCTAATTCCGGTCGGCAGATACAAAACAAAAGCGAAAAACAATCGCGAGAGATTTACCTAATCGGAAAATACAAGTCTGGTATATTATTTGAGCTTTTTGTTTCGTATACCGTAGTTGTTTTATCTTTAAACAATTTGGCTCGGATTTGCAAACAATATGGCTGAGGTTTTATTCCGTCCTTTTTTCATTCATACCAGGTGCTAACTGGATCTGCAGCACAGTAACCGAACATATTGGATGTGGATTTTCTGATCTAAATATACTAATTAGTTGCGTTAAAAATGTATGTGTCGAAAGGATTTACGATTATACAGGGAAAGATTGTCGAATGTACTTTTATAAGTGTTGAATAGATGATGACCTTGTTTGGAAGCCACCATTTTTTATGCTGAATTTCCTCAGCTATATTATTTTCTACCCCTAGAAAGTGCTTTAATCTTTTTTAGTCCTATTTCCTTCATCTATTGAATCCACTATGTCCTGGTCTTCCTCTTCTCCTTGTTTCTACTCTATTGTAATGATTAGTGCTTTTTTTAATTTCGTGCTTTCTCGTTTTTGTTCCATTGTCTCTTTGCTTGTGGCCTGGGGTCATTAGATTACTTAAATAGTAATAATAAATCTTCTATCCTAATTTTTGTTGATCTGCACTTTCCATTTGTTATATATATAATTTCGTCTGATTTTTGGTATTATCGTCTTGCAGTGCAATTCCATAATATTCTAGTCTTGTCCGCGTTTCTATCATTTTTTAGAGACTTTCATCTCTTCGTTCCATTCATCTTTTGATCGCTCACCACCCTGTAATTCACTTTTTCTAAGTTTTCAATTTATAGAAGTTACAAGAGGGAGTTATAATTCGGATGTTTCAGAAAATATTTCATTTGAAAGGGTTGCTATTGATTGCGATGTAATCAATTTTAAGAGATAATAATAAGTACAACCAATTATTATGAAGTGCAAATGGTGAAATTGTCAAAAAGGTTCAAGAAGATGCATCACTACTTGATATAAATCAATCAATATGTTTACAGAATGTCCAATAATTAGTTGAACATATTAATAAACGATTTTGACACTTTCTTTTACTAATAATGTCTGAACAAATAGTACGATTAATAATTCAAGGCGTTGGCTTGAAGATGGCCTCATCTTCCCTATTAAAATTCTCACGTCAAATCCAAACTTCCTTATACATTATTCGCGGCTTGTCTCAATTTTATCAGATATCTCCCTTGTAAGAAAGCCAGGAAGAAGTACATGAAGGTTTTGGATGCCACCTAAATAGCAGTATCCGAGTTTTAGACGAACTATTTAGAGTCGTAGCATCCACTAATTGACTGTCTTCCAAATTTCGCCTTCTACTGGAATTCTTTTTTATAGTTTCATTTTCCCGCACTACAAAAATGCTATAGAAACCTAAATTAAGAGACTTAACTATCCGTGCCTTAGTAACTGAGTTTCTAGGTTCCATTACCATTTTCAAATCACATTTTTGATCATCATATAGTTTTTCTATCAAGTTTTTATCTACACACTTCTCGTTGACATGAATTTCACATGGAAAGTTTTGGTGGTAGATGTAGATCTGCATTTTTCATAACGTCGTGAAATTCTTTTCGATACCTATTTTCTTGATAACATTATACCACCACTACACTCATAATTACACTGTCTGACGCGCGTTTCGATAACCAAGTTATCGTCTTCAGAGACTGAAGGTAAACAGTTTACCTTCAGTATCTGGAAACGTGTAATTGTGAGTGTTGGTGTAGTGGTGGTGTAAACAGTGTATTCAGTATGAATATCGCCACCGGTTCCAGAATTTCCAGCTTACCAGAAAGACTTATTTATAAGAAATAATTATCTTCGGTGCTCTGGTTGAATACGTCTTTATAGCATGTGCTGGATAATTTCCTTCCAGCCTCTTCCTCTTCCTATGTAAAGTAAATTTAATGTTGAAAATAGTACTGCTTCATTGGCACATAAACTAACATATTGCTCCAATTTCCTCCACTTACTAAATACAGGGTGTGTCTAAATGCATACTACAAAATTCAGGAGGGGAGTGCTCGTATGAAATGAAGATGAGTCTTTCCTGTAACAAAATTTCCTCAGCCTACCCCTTTCCGAGATTTTACCCTTTAAAAAGTGGTGACTGAAATTGAGTTTTTATTTTTTTTTCTAAAATTTTACTAGAAACTTGACGTGCACTCGTAAAGGACTAATCAGAATTATTTTTTCAATATTTCTGTTACATTATACGGGGGTGGAATTAGCAATCCTTACTTTTAAGCATATATTACGAATCGTATCAGATTTTTCCTTTACTGTTTTTCACTCAATTCATTAAAAAATTTATAAATTATGATTATTATTTTTTTGGATGCAGCTATTGATTTTCGAAAAAAATTTACAATAAAAATTATTTTTAAATGAAATAAGGATCTCAAGTTATAATTTATTTCTTAAAAATTCATCTTGGAAAAAAATTTTAATATGAAATAAAGTTAGTATTGCTAATTTCATCCTCGTATAATGTGAAAGGAATATTGAAAAAATACCTGTGGTTAATCCTTAATGACAGAATTTCAAGTCTCAAACAAATTTTCTCACCACTCCTGATAAGAACCAGATTATAGTATTACCAAAATTATATACATAAGCTCATTCGATCCGAGATGATGTCAAAAGCCGTTTAGTTTTTTTCAGATGAAATTTTGCTCAAGAAAATTATTTTATTTGGCACACAAATGCTAATCTTTCATGAGGAATCCTGAATACATTGTTTTGGAAATAATGAACTGTTAATAAATTAATTTTTTCTACGTCTGATATAATAATCACGTTTTTTTCATTAATTTGCATTCATAGAATGTAAGTACCATAACGTGTCATTTTTTAACACAATTATAAAATTGTTTTATCAAAATAGTGGGATGTGAACGCAATCTTCCTCCGATACACTGTTTTTACTTTTATTTCTTGATATTGGTTCAAGAAAATCTGTTTTATGTCTAATTAAAAGGAGTGTAGTATTATTATTAGTAATGGAGAGTAATAGTGAAGAAAGTTTAAACTGCACACCAGAAGATATAGGTATCGATACATTTTCTAAACTTCCCTCGTTTATCGCAACATAAATGAATTTACCTCATCCAAAAAACTACACTGGGCATACATTTCGACGCTCTTCGGTGTCTCTATAAGTGGAATCCCCGGTGGTGACATAATTCAACTAAAGAAGCACGGTGGGTGAAAATCCAACACAGTTGTGGAGGGTTACGTAGACTCAATAAAAAACAAAATGGATTTCGCAGTAAAATTTTTAACGGGAACAATTAGTTCGACTTCAAGCAACATTGTAAATGTTCACGATTCTATAGTCCAACACAATCCAATAAGTACTATAGACGATGTTATTTCTTTGAACTTGTTAAATGTTGCCAATTCAAGTACCAGGAGTAATGTAACTTCTTCACTTCGAATTAATAATGCTCACAGTTGTACTTTTAATATTACTATTACAAAATAAAAATTTGTTTCGTAAATTACTATTTACTCCCGCTATTTAATGTTACATAAATGGCACGATGACTTGTAGGTATCTTTCTAGAATAAAAATACAAAAAATACACAACATACTATCAAATATCTAATTTTAGGAACTTACCTAATTATTTAAATGAAAACTGTGTCATTTCCTTGCTGATACTGTACAGTTTTTTTTCATCCATAAGCAATGATTAATTAACACACGAAATTGTTTTGAAAATAATAAAAGTAGCTTCACTCAAATATCTGTTACTTTCTTCTTAATAATGGATGTGATTTTTTACACATAGTCTCTTAAAAGCTGGTACTTTATAAACGCCATCTGTGAGTCCTTCACACGACTTTTTGGGTGATGTAATATAAGGATTTTCCCGAAGATACGGACTTGTTCAGCTCTTCATCTTTTTAATTACTCATCAGTCATCACTCTACTGTAACGTACAATGAGTAAAAATAAATAAATAGATCATATCTTTCAAATTTACTTTCTAAGTTTCTTCCCACTCCTCTTCCTTTATATCAAATTCAAAGGCAAAAGTATCTTCAGTTCACTATTTAAATTTTGTGAGTGAATATAGAATAAAAAAGAAAGAAAAAAATGCCTCCAAGGATTTATCGTCTATGTGGTTCGAAATTACTCGAAATTTTGACAATAAGCGACAGTGAAGATGACGACAATTCTGAGGCTGATTTTAATGACACCGTTCAACCAGAGCCTTCAACTTAACCTTGATTAGTGTTAGAGGAATCGAATGCTGTTACTAGTGAAGTGTATGAATTTTCTACGGAAGAGCTGCTAAGGGACTTTACACATGAAAGCCATGAATTAACTCATAAGGAAGAAGAAATTCCAACAAACAAATCAAAGTGTTAAAATTTTGAATGGAAGACTCGACAACCTTCCTCAATTATTTACGATTTCGAGTCCTAAAACAGTAGGATACTTGTAAGCATAGATCAATTCTCAGCTTTGAATGTTTTCCTCTTATTTTTTAGCCAAAATCTTGTTAATAAAATCGTCGAGCATACAAATGCTTTCTATGAATTTGTTTTCTCCGAAAAATCTTTGCATCAAAGTCATAGAAACCCATCGAAGAGAATGAGTTTGAGAATCATAGAATATTGGTCAAACAACGCACTTCTCTCTACTACTTTCTTTTCAAGAGTTGGAGGTCTGATTTGGAGGCAGATATATATATTTGAGATTTGATTTTGAGTAAATTAGGGCTCTGTATATTTTGTGAAGAGAACTCAGTCGAGAGTAGATAGATAGACTTCAAATTTTGCAATGATCCACAACGGAACATACAAGATCAGGGGAATATTATTGATCGTCTACTAAATTTCATAATTTTTCATTTTGTTTGGGTTAATTAGGGAGTTAATCCAAAGTGGCTTATATTTTTGCATAATTTTGCAATGTTACCTAATCAATTATGAGTTTGATGATTTTTTTTTATTATTTTATTCTAGTAAGAAAATTTGTACGACGCTGGAAAGTGGCATATAATAAACAACACTTGTTACATTTATCACAATGCTAACTGGTAACGGAAACTTTGTTGATGATACTGTAAAGTTTGGTGTTCATTTTACTAATAGAACATCTATTACCTGTAGACTCCATGCATAACATTAACTTCGTAATATAGTTGATTGGTGTTGCTTTAGGGAAGTCATAGTTAGGTTGCCACTTTCACATACACTCGATAGGATGTTTAATTAATTTTGCAGAGTGAATACAAGATGATATTGATTAATACAATGATATATCAATTATAAATTTTCATTAGTTATCGTGTGTAACTTTTCATTACATGATTTATTGATATAATAATATATATAATCTAATATTATTGTGTAAACAAATTTCCTTTCATAGATTATGGTATTACTAACATCCATTTATAGTTTGTGAATTTTTTGGTACCTCGTAAACGAATTAGACAACGCTGATCTGTAATTTGGAATGAATCTATCGGTTCAAATAATATTTTTTTAAAAGAATTTGTCGATTAGTATTCTCGATTTATTTATATAAGAAACAATGTAAGTAGAGTGTCTCAATTCAAAGACTTTGTCAAAAAACTATTTTTATAGAATGTGTACACTGTGACAATGAAGTTTTGGGAATTTATGAATGAATAAAAAACAATCTAATGAAGTTTAACAAAAAAATTTGATCGTCAAGGTTCAAAATAATCTTCAATTGAATCTATACCATGATTTTAATGTTGATCCCATTATTAAAAGCATCCTTGGTAATCGTTTTCAAGTTAGCTCTGTTAGAACCAGCTTCTTTAATCTCCTCTAAGTCACTTCAGGAAGCTTACATAATATACCAATTTCTGTCAGCAGGAGCTGTTTAGAAGAATGGATATAAGAAAATATGCAGGCCACTTTTTAATGATAACATCACTCATCCAGCTTCTGTTGCTCTTACGAAAGCGATAAACGTGCGTAAACGCTCGACTTTCGTAATAAACTGAAAGACGTATCCCCAAGACCAGATTTATGATGAAATTAATTTAATTGTTATTCTTTCTATACCTACCAAATGTCAAATTTTCTACTTATTGTTGAATTTAATCATGTTCACTGTTATTACACAATTAGTAATAATTAAAGATTACGGGGAAACTATCGTAAGTGATCTTAACATTAATAATCTTACTTCATTATGTAACCCATTGTATTACTACTGTTCGGCTTAGTCTCCAACGAATCTATTGGTCCATGATCCTATTCATACCTTTTCACCCCATTGAAACTTTCTAATTCAATACGCTATGTCTATATCTATAGTTCTTCCAATATCAATTGCAAAAGACAGTTATGCGAGGTACAGTCAATATTTCACTCGTACCAAATGAAGAAATGAAAAATGTATAATATTCGGTAAACATCTAACAAACCGTCTGTCTACGTGGACTCATCATCTGCACTGTTTACCAATGAAAATATCGAATTGTAAACATAAATGCATTTTTATTTGTTGAAGCTGTCGGAAAGCGTATGTACACAATTTCTTCGAAATATTCCAGCCAGATACTCTGCGTGGCTTGGTGAGATTAAGTCATAAATTTCTTTAAATAAATAGAAATATGGCGTCCTTTACACCATGGGCGAATGAAGACAATGAACAGTATGGTATAGTGAAAATAAAGACAGGTATATATTTAATAATAAAGATTCAGATATACAAACACAGCAAGTTATTTTAAATATATTGGAATGTTTGAAAAAAGAAAATATTCAGCAATCTGATAATGCAATCATAATAAGAATTGCTGAATTAACTATAGTAAATAAATTTTCCATTTATCGAGTAGTCACGAAATGAGTTGCTGTGAATCATTCACAGAACCGAAAAACATGTAAAGAAAAACTGAAATCAGTTGACAAACCTAGTCAAGATTTCATACTTAGGACAATTTATAGTTTATATAAGGAGAACAAGGTCAAGTTTTGTCAGCTTCTGGTTTTAAAGGCAAAAAACGTCAATCGTCAAGAAGATTATTCGCGTCAGATAAAAGATTACCTAAGGTCTAATAGACGAATGGGGTACAAAAAAGGCTCAGTTCATGTCTGGCATCCTATTTAAACCAAACTCCCTTACAAGTAGGTACATGCTACTCGTCAATTTACGTTTTATAATTTGATATTCAGTTGTAGCAAGTTAACGAGGTATAATAATGAATTTTTTCAAGTAGACTACAATTAAGTGCATAGATCTGTCTAAATATACCTGTCTATAATGCCGTCCAATTTATAATATTTCGATTGCTTTCTAACGAATACTTTCTCGCAAAAGATATACATATTTTTTTAAGTATTTATAAAAATAATAAATTTATAAAATGAAGTAACTACGTGGTATTTCTAACAAAATTGTCGGCAAGGGTTTTTATAATCTTCAATTGATATTGGAAGAACTATAATTGTTCAAACGGCACTGTACATCCACCAATCGGGACATCAGATCACAAACTAATTACAGCAACCAAAAAATCGAGCTCAATGATCACTTAGCACATTGCTGTAAAAACGTATATACGTAACGTATATTTTTTGAACAAGCCTTGTACAAGATAAATGAGGGATGATATTTTTGTTGTTGTCAGTTATTTCTAGGAAATGATTTAAATGCAAAATGACACAAGTCTTGTAATAATATTTCACGGGAATTCTTCTCCGATCTTTTTTATATAAAATAAAAACTCAACAATTCACAATTTCAATTTTTGCATGCAAATTATTTTTTAATGTGAAAGAAAATTAAGTTCCTTCAAGTTTCCTCGGGCTCTATTCATTCTAACGGTTTATTAGTAAAGTAAATGAAGAAAACGGGTAACGATTCTCGAGTACAACTCCTGAATTAAAGAGTTTCAACTTCTAACTGCCAGGGAAGGAATCCTGTGATTGTATTTGTGATTAATGAGTTTCAAGGAAACTTTTAGTTTCCATAATTTTTGTTTGGGAACTTCTTAAAACAAACTTGTGAGTTATTTGAGTAATGGTAATCAAAATTGATTGGATTTTAAGGAGAACGATTTTAAACTTTTCTAAAAAACACTCAATATTTTTTAATCAAAGGTTCATCATATATAAGCTTGGCAACTAATTACTTTGGCTTTTTACTGATAGAGAGGGTTGCTTTATTTTTTGAATAACTTATGTTAGTGCTGTACTTTGCCGCTTGTGCGTGATTTTTGTTGAAGCTATTAGTTGTGGGTTAATTTTGAATGGAGTGCATAAACGAACATTTTCGGCATATTTTACATTTTTATTTCCGGAAGGGAAGAAAGTTGCTGCGGCTCACAAAGAAATCTGTGAAGTTTATGGTGTGCTGATTGCTTAACAGAAGCTACGTGTCAAAATTGTTATGAAAATTCCGTTCTGGAGATTTTTACCTCAAAGATAAGTAACGTACTGGTCGGCCTACTGAAGTTGATGATAACCAAATCAAAGTCATAATTGAAGAGGATCGTCATATAACTGTTTGAGAGATTACGAAGAGGCTACATGTATCGCACACAATTGAAAAACACTTAAAATGTCTTGGGCTAGTTAAGAAGCTTGATATTTGGGAACCTCACGAATTTGCATTTGCGTTATGCACCTAAAACGAAATGAAACCGACCGTTTCTTGAGAAGAATCACCACTGTTGATGAAAAATGGGTCCTGTACAGTAACATAGTTCCAAAACAATCATGGAACAGACACAGTGAACTAGCACAAACCACATCAAAAGTTAAAAAACAACAAAAAAAGCTCATGCTGTCAGTTTTGTGGGATTACAAAAATGAACTGTTTCCAAGGAACCAAACGATCAATTCTGATATTTACTGTTCACAATTGATGGATTAAGCAATCAAATAAAAACGGCCGGAATTGTCAAATCAGAAAGGTTCAGTGTTTCACCATGATAATGAAAGGCCTAACACATTTTTAGTAGCTCGTGGGAAACTTTTGGAGCTTGGCTGGGAAATGATGCCACATCCCCCCTGACACCATATGATTACCATTTATTTCGAAGTTTGCAGAATTCTTTGAATGGTTGAACTTGACGATGACCCTCAATCGCACCTGATTCAATTTTTTGCTGATAAGGATCAGAAATTTTATGAGCGCGGAATTAGGAAGCTGAACGAAATATGACAAAAGGTGATTGAGCAAAATGAAAAATACAAAATTGATTAAAAACTATTCTTTATTAAAAAATTTTAAGCTACAAAACCGAATATAGTATCTAATATGATTTTATACTCTCTATTTTTGTGAAATTTTATGAAGTAAACTTGAAAGAGAATTATTTGTGCACAACTGGAACTAACATCACATCACAGTAGCTCAAAATGAAAATTGTGGAAACGTTTTTACACTTTTCTATTTGCTGGACAATTAGGCCAGGGACACATGCTCCAGACGAACAAGTTTTGCCCGGATTTGGATAAATTGGCAGTACTGAAAACCTCGATAATTGCCCAGATTGCGTGAGGTTATGATTATACAATAGTCAGTCAATGATTTTGCAAATATGAAATTGCCAAGACTTAAGAGACTAGCTATTCTTCGTTAACTTCGCTAACGAAAGAAGAAAAAAAAACTACAGATGTATTTGGGTTCATTCTTTAAAAAGAAGACAAGCGCTTTTTATTCAGTATTTTTAGAGTTGCGGTATAATGATAATAACTTTTCAACAATTCTCGAATGTTTATGGTGTAATATGAAGAACTTTTAGAGAAGATGAGGGTACACAATCAAGATACCAACATGGGAAACTTGCGATCTACCGCAAGAGATGTTTGCAGAAAGTTAGCTAGGCTCGTTTAATTTAACTATGCTTTGACCACTTCGCTCAAATAATGATTTTTATTTGAAATCTTCACTAAAATAATCAATTCTAGAACGATTTACGAAAATTTATTGACTGTGTGAGGATTGAAGAGATGCTAAAGTGTTGGACAGACGCCGAGCGATCATCTACCTGAAATTATAACCTCCAGTTTCGTTCAGATGCAATGTGTAATTAACAGTGGTACGTCTAGGGTAGGAACTTGAAACTACAAGGACATCATCATCACCGATAACCCACTGATAGATGCTGCACTCATATGCCTGGTGTGAGTACTTTTATAAATAAATTGGCCTATTAGGGCCGTAGCGTTATTTGGGTCACCTACCTTATATTTTTATTCAACCCAACTACTTTGGTTGGAAAAAATACATTATACTTATTTTTATATGGATTCATTGGTATGAATAAAAGATAAGAAACAAAATTTGACTTTTTAAACAAGTCATTGTTTAAATGAAGGCAATCCTCAAATCGTTTTCATACATCTCCTAAAACTTTTTGAAGAAGTTGTATAGGAATAGTCTTGATCTTTTCTTCGATATTGTTTCTATTCTCGTAGACCACGCTCTTAAGATAACCTTACAAGAAAAATGCGGACAGGTCAAGTCAGAGCTCCGAGGTGGCCATTCAATATCACCTCTTCGTGAAATCAACTTTTTTGGGAGAGCTCGTGCAATGTAGCTAAAGAGTTGTTAGTGGTGTACGATGTGGCCCCATTCTGTTGTTCTGTTCCCGTTTTTGGCGATTTACGTATCCATCCAAATCAAAATGAGAGAGAAATGCTTTAATGTGAAAAAATTGTTACAATTTGTTGACAAAAGCTCGTAAAAACTGAATAACTGAATGAAGATGGAACAAATAAAAGATGATATCGATTTAATTTCAATTGGCCAGTGATTGTGCAGTTTTTAGCATTGTAAAATATTGAGCGCTTAACTAATTCTAAACGTGAAGTAGGTAGGTGAAGGTCGTGCTCCGCGTTCCTAAGTGGATAGCCGTGCAACGTCCTTTCTGAAATTAGAAAAACGTGCTTACAAATTTCTAATCTTTTAAAGTCCTGCAGCGAGTCCTGCTGTTTAGTCTGAATAAATATCTAACAGCTCTCTTTTGTAGATTGAAGATTCGCTTGAATTGAGTCGCACCACACTTCAATCTTATAACGTAATCATTTTCATGTAGAGCTAGCACAATTTGAATTTTATAGCCGTTTAGGTGTAAATCAGATCACATTGTCTAATGAATTGTTGCTCTTGATAACCTCAGCTGAGACTCGCGTTTTCTGACGCAGACAGAGTCGAGGCTGTCGGCTTACAGAATCTGGTACTGACTGAATGTTTCCAGGCTTTCTAGCGTCTTTGGACTGCCGTGATGAATTTCGCCAATAGTGTTTCCAGTAGTATTGAATGTCTAGATCCAAGCTAAAATTGTTGCATTTCTTGCAGCTTCCACAATGTTGCGCAGTCGATAATGTATGTATGGCATGATGGCAACTCAAAATTTAAGAAACACGCTAGTAAACAACCCCCATGCCGCCCCTCTTCCGCGCCTTCTTTGCTTCTCACTCACTCTTGAAATAGTTGGATCGTTTTGAAACACCCTGTATTAATATTATTATTATTATGAATGTTATATAGATACGAATATTATTATATTATTATGTTATAATATTCTAATGGTACGTGTGTTTTGATTGAGTCGAAATGAACCTTAATTGATTTATTAGGGCCGACAGTTAACCTTACTGTTTATCACCGTTTATCACAGAAATACCTTTATACTCATATTTGGAAAGTCACTACATTGAATTTTATATGAGTATAAATTTTGTTCATTACATCGTTACGTTTTAAAAATATCTATCTTGTGCTTTTGGCAAATATAAATTAATACTAGCACGGTCCTGTATAATGATCCGTCAACTATGAAGGCGAAGACTTTTTGTATAAAAAATTAACTCTCCGTATCATCACATTACATTTACGAGTTTTATAGAGCACTCTGTTCAATTGAGATAAAACTGAAAAACTTTCTAGGCACAATAAACAAACGACTCTTTTCGTGTTGAGCTGTTGTCATTGGAAGCGAATATGAAAAGACTTCTAAAATATAAATTTATTTTTCCTACGGAACACAATAAGTTTTACAAATATTTGTATATATGATGGAATTTTTATCAAGAGATACTACCTATCTATGAATAAATATGTTCCCATGGGCAATGAATATCAAGTTGTCGATATATGGAAGGTTGACAGTATACTAGAATACTGTATTTTTTTTGTATTTATTTACGCTATTTTTTTCATGGGGTGAATAGATAGACACTATCTTTTGGGATCTTAATTTATTCAAACATTATACACTAAACTAATTTATAATAATTCGCTTATCACTATCACCAAACTAACTTAAATAATTTATTGACATCCTTAAATTACTTTCTATTTCAGTCTGTTCACTACGACTATTTATTATAAACTGAACTAAAATTCAGGGCACAAGCTCCTCATATATATACCAAGAGAATTCCAAAAGTTCTAGAAAAATAAAGAAGCAAAACAAATAAATAAATAGACCTTCCTAAAAATTATTCAAAAGAAAGAATGTAAATAAACCGCTTGCTATAAAAACCTAGACCTTCCTAAAAATTATTCAAAAGAAAGAATGTAAATAAACCGCTTGCTATAAAAACTGATATAAAAAAGATCAATCTAATTCCGGGTATTTCATCAAAGACGCCGAAATTTACGATTCTACCTTTTCCAATGAGGATCGGCTCCAGGGCGAAGATGAGTTCGTAACAATATTTAAGAATAGCGTGAATCTATAACAAAAATGAAGAAGATGAAGGTTTCAGCTGGGGAAATTATAAGAAAGATGCAGCATATACTGGGATGAAAACGCAGATAATAAAAAGAAATTGAGAATAAAACTACAACGAAAGGAATCGTATTAAATTGTTAGAAACTAATAAAGTACACGCAGAGTACATTGCAAAGTGATGAAAGACATTTCAAAAGCAAAGAATTAAAAAACTGTTATCAAAAGATATAAGAGATGTATAAATAAGTGATTTTTCAGAAGTTGCCAACACTATATTGTTAGCTTTTGCAATATTTTTTTTGTCACTTGGCTAAATTATACGTTTTCTGACAAATAAATTAGTTTCAATAATCAAATTGAAAAAAATGTTTTTGTTGGTAAATAAGGAGAATGGATCATGTCGAAGAACTGCTGATGGAAGTGAGAACACAATTTAAATTACGGTATAATAATATTCAAATTGATATCCAAAAAGTAGAAGCTCTAACAGTAGTCGAAACTTGGAAAGCTGTACAACTGTCAAAAAATGGAAAGACAACAGGGCTCGGAAGCATTCCATTGAGTTATGACAGATAATTAGCCACTCACCCGTGATTTTCGATATCGAAAAGACCTACAACACATTCGTTGAAACCGCTATTTAATATATTGACGAAATCCGACCTCAACAATGTTTATGTTCGAGCTATTCAGAACATCATTTTCGCATTCAAAAGGTTTAAGACAACGGTGCAGTTTATCAACAAATTTAAAATATACATTGAAGAAGTTCTGAGTAGTTGAAGAACTAAAATTGCAAGAATGGGAATTGAGACTGAGTATAAGTGCCTAACAACTTTTTTTCGCAGAGGACCAAGTTGTTCTAGCTTGTGACGACGAATATGCAAAATGGGATTTGAAGATGAATATGTGTGTGGTAGAAAGCACACAAGGAAATCCCGAACTGCAAACACCTAGAAGATGGAACAACAAAACAAGAAGAAATAGAGTACAACAAGGGTAAAAAGCTACACAAATTCTAACCTAATTGCTTTGGTGAAAAAAAAACCTAACCACAAAAATGACAATATACAAATAGTGGAGCTCATTTTAACATATGGATACGAGTGCTAGCAACTGACGGATGAAAAAGAGAAAACAATAGAGGCTGTGGAAATGACTACTTGAGATGTCCGTGCAGGATATCTAGAATAGAGTATATAAGAAATGAAGGTATACGACGAAGAACAGGTCGAGTATACACGACTTCAGGGAAAATACAGACTAAACAATTACTCTGGTACGGAATGTGATGAGGATGGATCATAACAGGTGTCCGAAGAAAGCAAAGTAATACTGACAAGGAAATCGGAAAAGCAATCTTCACTACTCATCGATTTAAAATAGATTACACACTTCTTGTATGCTAACAGTTTAGTGAAATCGACGTTCTTTTTGTTATTGTTCAGGAATCTTTTAAGGTTTTGCAATTGATCAAAACATTTGCTATCTGGCGGGACTACCAACCGCCGGAACGACTTGTCTGCGCTCGGCGCTCGTCCGTTTGCGAAATATGAAAAGCCTAACAAAATCTGGACGAGCGGGACACTGTTTTGGCCGGATGTAAGAACTAAGGAAAATTTAATTTTTCTCTAATGATGTTAATTGAATATTACTTTTCACGTAGAAAATAAAATTTACGTAAATTCTGTCCCGAATCTCGAAGATATTGTTATATTTTTGTTTCTATTTTTTAATGTGATGAAATTTATATAATAACCCAAAGGCCTAGTAATTCCTCATGTGGGGTCGTATGTTTTGTAAATTTAGTATAGTAAACAACGGATTTGTTGATACTTTTTATCTCAAAATGTGGTGCAATAAATAAACGATTGGTTTGAAATTAACTTTTTTTCATTATACCTTTGAAACTACCTTATACTGATTTCAACAAAATCAAATGACTCCACTCTTCCCTACCTGTATGTGCGCAAAATTAATTGTACTATTTATATCCGCCTAAAAAATAAATTCTTAGGAATTTAATATGGGACATTCCATATTTCAATGTTCATGTTAAACACCTGTTGTATATTTTTTGCACTTCAAATAAACAAACGTGCTTATTTTTAAAAAAATATACTTCTTCTAAATGTTTACTTGTAGATAGATTTTGCAAAACAAAAAATAATGTGTAGATACTTGCATGTAGTCGGTGATATCGGCGATTGACCTTAACAAATACTCTTGACATAACATGAGAACTTACTCAAGAGTTTATCTTAGGAATTCTTGAACAAGGGAAATAAATCATCTTGTCTCAACATTTGGCTGCTAAATCATTTAAAAAGGAAAAAAAAACAGTTGATATGTTTTCCCTTTTCTTTGAATACTCTTTTTGAATTTATTTAATTCTATAGGAGGGAACTAGAAACTAAGGTTCTGTAAAATTTGATGATGTAATGCGTGGGAAAGTAGATTTTTACCAAGTTTTGACTTTACATTATATTTACGTAGCATATCAAAGTTTTAATATTTAGTCCTTAGTACTAAAGTGAAATTCTATTGGTGATGTTTGTAATGAACATATTGTTGATTACAACTATGTGGGTGTTCCCAGAAGTACCTTGCCAGACATAGAGACGGCGGTAGTTGCTTCAAAAATTTCATTTATTTTGTATTGCTGTTTGTGAACATGCAAAAAATTGGTCATATATACTCGTACTTTTAATTGAAAGACATTCGTCCAACCAATATAAAGCCTGAACTAGATACTACTCTAGGTGAGTACTGCTCCTTCATTATGAACAGTAAAATATTGGATAGCAAAGATTGAACGAGGCCGTACGACCTGCGAAAACCATCATCGCAGTGGTCGACCAAATGAGGTGACAAGTCCAGAAATGTCGAAGAAAATTCACGAAACGATACTGGATGATCGTCGACTGAAAGTGAGCGAGCTAGTAGGCAGTTTAAAAAATGAGGTGCATCGACTATTAACTGAACATTTGAATAAGCAAAAGCTGCCCACAAGATTGGTACTGCGTTTGCTCACATGTGGAACAAAAATAGCGTCGTGCAGATGTTTCCATCGAGGGTTTATCAATGTTTCACAGAATTAAAGCCGTTCCACAGAAATAAAAACAAAAGAACAATCAAAACAATTGATTGAAAAGGAAGAACCGGCTACAAAGAAGACAAAGACCGTTCCATCTGCAGGCAAAGTCATGATGCTGGTTTTTTGGGATACGCGGGGGATAATTTTCATTGACTACCTTAAAAAAGGAAAAACTATCAACGGCGGGTATTATGCGAACTCATTGCTACATTTGAGCAAAGCAAGCAAAAAGGCCGCATTTGGTTAACAAGAACGTGTTTGTTTTATCAAAACAATGCTCAATGCACCAGCTCACACATCCGTTATTGCAATGGTCAAAATTAATGAATTACAGTTTGAATTTCTACCTATTCGTCAGATTTAGCCCCCTCGGACTATTTTCTGTTCCCTGACTTGAAAAAATGGCTCGGTGGTCAAAGATTTTCCAACAATGAAGAGATGAAGTTGGCAGTTAAGGCTATTTTGAGGAGCTGGACGATTCTTATTACAAAAAGGGTATCGAACTTCTTGAATATCGCTGGTAAAAGTGTATATAGTGACGTGGAGAAATGAGTACATTTTTCAAAATTTTTGTGTTTTCTTTTTTGAGCCAGGTACTTCCGGATCCACCCTCGCACCTTGTTAACAGATTCTAGGCAGATTTGAATCCACGCGATTCTGCAGCACCTTAAATTTTCCAATCTTACTTAAATTCTATTGTAGATTAAAAAAAAATTCCAAAAGCACAACTGGGTGGCGTAGACAGAAAATCATTCCTTTCTTTTTATGGACTATTTGGGTAGTTATCGGATATTATAGCTTAGCAAACTAAAGTAGCTCAAAAAATTTAACAACTCGAAAACCAACGATTTCTTGTAATTTTAGGTGAGCGAGTGTCTATAAAGTAGTCTCTCACATAGTAGTGTGAAAATAATTGACCAAATTCAATAATAAACCCATTATTTCTATATAAAAGCTCAATATGTCCGTATTAAGTCAAGATGCTGGTAATAAAAATGCGGAAAAGGCAACGACTCCTTTCCGACTACGAACCAACCAAATCAAGTTCTCTCTGTTTGTCGCATATAAAATAAAATAAAAAAAAGTAGTGGGCATGATATATTTTATGTATTATTGGGCAATGGACGATTTGGGGTCGATGAACATTTACGCGATATCTTCGAAAACGGCAGACAACATTTCCACCAATGGTCTGAGTTATATCAATTTTAGATATCGGTGATTTATGGAAATATAATGTGATAATTAGGTATTTTCTATAATGTGAAGGAAATGAATAAATCTGAATGGAGATTTTTGGAACTAAATGAAAATACTACGATTAGTAGTGTATAATTTGTAATATTAAGTAGATGATTTGTATTATTATTTCAACATTTAGCAATTAAGCTGAAAGTATGTTAGCTAATTTCTAAACTAATGATGTCTTGGTGAGATTACTACATTATTGTTAAGTCCATTCAATTTTATGTACATGAAAATACCTAGAAAATTAAAATAGACTCAAAACACTTTCATCTGTAGTGCAAACGATCTTCAAGCCTCAAATCTCCACTATTAAAGAAATTAAACCAACGCTCTATCGTTCATCAATTGTGTCCATTCCTTCAATTTAACATATTTTCTTTGCTGTCTAGGCTGCTTCAAACTTTTGTTGTCAATAAAATCTTAACAATGTCTAATGTCATATTCCCTATTCCGCAGTAATTTGAGGGCATATTTACTTTACAAAAATCTAATGCATATTACGTTTTCATGATATATCGTAGTCTATTTTTGATTTTTGTTTTGGTATTTTCACTTTTTTCTTATTGTTTTCTCTATTAATTGTTTTTCCTTAACTATCTGACTTCATTCTTATAGCTCATTCATACTAATTTCACTGTTTGTTTATTGCATTACGATTCTATAATATATCTTTTTTTATTTTTTCTATTTTTGATTTTTGTTTTGGTTTTTTCACTTTTTTCTTATTGTTTTCTCTATTAATTGTTTTTCCTTAACTATCTGACTTCATTCTTATAGCTCATTCATACTAATTTCACTGTTTGTTTATTGCGTTACGTTTCTATAATATATCTTATTTTATTTTTTCTATTTTTGATTTTTGTTTTGGTATTTTCACTTTTTTCTTATTGTTTTCTCTATTAATTGTTTTTCCTTAACTATCTGACTTCATTCTTATAGCTCATTCATACTAATTTCACTGTTTGTTTATTGCATTACGATTCTATAATATATCTTTTTTTATTTTTTCTATTTTTGATTCTTGTTTTCGTTTTTTCACTTTTTTCTTATTGTTTTCTCTATTAATTGTTTTTCCTTAACTATCTGACTTCATTCTTATACCTCATTCATACTAATTTCACTGTTTGTTTATTTCGTTACGTTTCTATAATATATCTTATTTTATTTTTTCTATTTTTGATTTTTGTTTTCGTTTTTTCACTTTTTTCTTATTGTTTTCTCTATTAATTGTTTTTCCTTAACTATCTGACTCCATTCTTATAGCTCATTCATAATAATTTGACTGTTTGTTTATTGCATTACGATTCTATAATATATCTTTTTTTATTTTTTCTATTTTTGATTCTTGTTTTCGTTTTTTCACTTTTTTCTTATTGTTTTCTCTATTAATTGTTTTTCCTTAACTATCTGACTTCATTCTTATACCTCATTCATACTAATTTCACTGTTTGTTTATTTCGTTACGTTTCTATAATATATCTTATTTTATTTTTTCTATTTTTGATTTTTGTTTTCGTTTTTTCACTTTTTTCTTATTGTTTTCTCTATTAATTGTTTTTCCTTAACTATCTGACTCCATTCTTATAGCTCATTCATAATAATTTGACTGTTTGTTTATTGCATTACGATTCTATAATATATCTTATTTTATTTTTTCTATTTTTGATTTTTGTTTTCGTTTTTTCACTTTTTTCTTATTGTTTTCTCTATTAATTGTTTTTCCTTAACTATCTGACTCCATTCTTATAGCTCATTCATAATAATTTGACTGTTTGTTTATTGCATTACGTTTCTATAATATATCTTATTTTATTTTTTCTATTTTTGATTTTTGTTTTCGTTTTTTCACTTTTTTCTTATTGTTTTCTCTATTAATTGTTTTTCCTTAACTATCTGACTCCATTCTTATAGCTCATTCATAATAATTTGACTGTTTGTTTATTGCATTACGATTCTATAATATATCTTATTTTATTTTTTCTATTTTTGATTTTTGTTTTCGTTTTTTCACTTTTTTCTTATTGTTTTCTCTATTAATTGTTTTTCCTTAACTATCTGACTCCATTCTTATAGCTCATTCATAATAATTTGACTGTTTGTTTATTGCATTACGTTTCTATAATATATCTTATTTTATTTTTTCTATTTTTGATTTTTGTTTTCGTTTTTTCACTTTTTTCTTATTGTTTTCTCTATTAATTGTTTTTCCTTAACTATCTGACTCCATTCTTATAGCTCATTCATAATAATTTGACTGTTTGTTTATTGCATTACGATTCTATAATATATCTTATTTTATTTTTTCTATTTTTGATTTTTGTTTTCGTTTTTTCACTTTTTTCTTATTGTTTTCTCTATTAATTGTTTTTCCTTAACTATCTGACTCCATTCTTATAGCTCATTCATAATAATTTGACTGTTTGTTTATTGCATTACGTTTCTATAATATATCTTATTTTATTTTTTCTATTTTTGATTTTTGTTTTCGTTTTTTCACTTTTTTCTTATTGTTTTCTCTATTAATTGTTTTTCCTTAACTATCTGACTCCATTCTTATAGCTCATTCATAATAATTTGACTGTTTGTTTATTGCATTACGATTCTATAATATATCTTTTTTTATTTTTTCTATTTTTGATTCTTGTTTTCGTTTTTTCACTTTTTTCTTATTGTTTCCTCTATTAATTGTTTTTCCTTAACTATCTGACTTCATTCTTATACCTCATTCATACTAATTTCACTGTTTGTTTATTTCGTTACGTTTCTATAATATATCTTATTTTATTTTTTCTATTTTTGATTTTTGTTTTGGTTTTTTCACTTTTTTCTTATTGTTTTCTCTATTAATTGTTTTTCCTTAACTATCTGACTCCATTCTTATAGCTCATTCATAATAATTTGACTGTTTGTTTATTGCGTTACGTTTCTATAATATATTTTATTTTATTTTTTCTATTTTTTCTATTTTTGATTTTGGTTTTTTCACTTTTTTCTTGTTATTTTCTATATTATTTGTTTTTCTTAATCTATTTGACTTCAGAGTGCAAACGATCTTCAAGCCTCAAATCTCCACTATTAAAAAGATCAAACCAACGCTGTACCATTCGTTCATCAATTCATTCAATTTCACATATTTTCTTTGCTGTCAAAGCTACTTTAAACTTTTGTTGCCAATAATATCTTAACAATGTCTAATGTCTTTTCCCCCATTCCGCAATAATTGCAGGGCATATTTACTTTCAAATAACGTAATGCATATTACGTTTTTATGATATATCTTAGTCTATTTTTTTATATTTTTGATTTTTATTGTGGTTTTTTTCACTTTTTTCTTCTTCTTATTGCTATATTAATTATCATGCTGTTGACTGTTTATTGTATTTTCTCATTATTGGTTCTTGTTTTGTTTTTATCTTTTTCTTTTCTGATGAAAATGGCAAAATACAGAAAAATAAGGAAGAAATAGGCATAGAACATTAAATTAACTTAGAAAATAAAAAGGAAAAAGCAAAACAAGAACAAATAATAAGAAAATACAATAACAAAACAATTAATATAGAAAATGACAAAAAAAGTGGAAAAACCGAAACAAAAGAGAGAAAATAGAATAAGATATATTGTAAAAAATAAGCACGATGAAACATTTTTTAAAAAACAAATAACCAACTTTATTAACATAAAATATTAAGTCAACAAAAGCTACAAAATCTTCATCAAACTCACAATCAAAATCTTAAATCAAAACCAAAATCTAAAATACAATAAAATAAATGCTGATTTTACATTGATTATTTTATGAAAAATCAGCGGTTTCAGGTCCATAACTAGCATCATCAATAAGCAAAGAAAGGACGGTTAAAATAAAGTTATTTCCATAGAATTAGAGACCAGTCAAGTTAAGATAAGCTTAAATTGAGGTGTTGGAATTTTCACATATGAAAACCGATATTTCTTATGAGACCCCCTCTGTAAATTATTCCCAATAATGATTTTTAATTTAGGAATAAGCTATAATTTTTTTGATTACTAGAAGTAAAAATTTGCCGTTAGATCATAAGAATTTTTCTTCATTATAATTAATTAAAATGATATCACAAATTGTTTATTTCTTACATCTCTAATAGAACATTGATATGATTTAGTTGAAAACCAGCCTGAAAAATAGGTATGACGTGGTTGTACATAATTTTGAATGTTCTATAGGTCCCGAAATAAAGAGAGATGTACGTTTTTTGTTGATCTACGAGGATGATCCTAGAAGTTCCAGACCCAAAAAACAAAACACAAAAAGTTAAAAAAATATATATTTATTTCGTCAAGCTACTCAAAATAGCCATTAACTGCCGACATCACATCTTGATTGTTGGAAAATCTTTTAAAACCGAGCAATTTTCATAAGTTTGGAAAGAAAAAATAATCCGAGAGGGCTAAATCTGGCGAATAGGTGCATTGATTTTGGCCATTACAAAAAAGGATGTGTGAGATAGTGCATTGTCTTGATGAAAAAAACAAAAAAATTCAAATGCAACCGTTTTTTCTTGATTTCGTTGCTTAAACGTAGCAATAAGTTCGTAAAATAGCCTCTGTGGATAGTTTTTTCTTCTTCAAGATAGTCAATGAAAATTGATGGAGCCGATTCTTCCTGTTGAGTCCATTGTTTTGAGTATTCTTTTGTTTTGGGCTATATAGATTGTGTACTTTCTAATACAGCGGTATTTTGCAAGCATTTTTTTCAAAACACAGTATTGAAGCTAATTTCAATTGTGATTTTTCATTATTTCTACTTATTCAACCATTGGTAGTAAGGTATTCAACCATAGAAATCATGTAAGATGGTTCAACCACTCACTACCTATATTTACTTTATATTGCACCAACATCGGCAGTCAGTAGAATACGTGATTGTATTTTATGCTTCGAATCTGTAAAGTTGGCCCGTGGGCTCGAGTTTGCTAATGTAAACGATCATCAAGTGTATCCACCAGTCAGTCGACAATTTATAAACAAGTACACAACGAGTAATAAGGACATGACATGTCTACAAATTTGGAAACGTAGTTGGAATGTTCGTATAAATATTGAAAAGGTTTCGGTTGCGTAATAATTTTTTCATATATTTTGAATGTGCTTCTCATTCTTTTCTTTTTTGATCAAAATTTATTAATCAAAAAAGTTATTTGAAATCATGCATTCATTTTGTGGCTGTCGATTGAACATATTATTCCTGAATAAACGTCTGCTTCAAAATGTTTGCACAAACGCCAGCAGATGAATACTATACTACTCTTAACTGAACTATTTAATAACAGATGTTCTCAGATGAGACCAGAATATGCCTTCATGGTAGGAAATTGTACCAAAGATCAAGAGAGCGTTTTGCAGATTGTTGCTTTGAAAAACGAAGTACTTATGGAGGTGGTTCCTGAATGAACTGGGGTGCAATTTATAAAAGAGCACCAACCGCCCCTGTTTTTATTCGTAACGGCGACCGTTTCCACGGAAGCAGTGGTTTAACGGCTGATATACACGTGGAGGTACCCAAAAATAACCGGAATTATTTTTTAAATGCTATATATTTACAAATATTTACAATACAACCTTATCCCCTTCAAAATACTCTCCATTACAAGTAAGACATTTGTCCCAGCGGTGCTTCCATTGTTCGAAACATGTTCTCCTGTCTACTGTTCTTTTCTTGATGTCTTCAATGTTTTCAAACCGCCGTCCTTTCATGCCCCTTTTCATGCGTGGAAACAAGAAAAAGTCGCACGGAGCTAGGTCAGGCAAGTAAGGTGCGTGGGGCAGTGGAACCATATTATTTTTAACCAAAAACTGGCTAACAGTGATGGTTGAGTGTGCAGGTTCGTTGTTATGGTGGAAGAACCAGTCTCCAGAGCTTCAAGATATTCCACTGATTTCAGACAGTTGACCAATTGTCTGTCGACGGTCTGTACGCACGAGCTCTCGAATTCCTTCAATATTTTCATCGATTCGGTCAGAGCGAGGTTTGTCATCAATCGACATGTCGCCATTTTTAAATCGAGAAATCCACTTATAAACTTGAGTTTTCCCCCATAGTATCATCTTTGTAAGCAGTTTTCAACATTGAAGCAGTTTCAGTAACGTTTTTACAGAGTAGTAAACAAAATTTCACAGCGGAACGTTGTTCACTTAAATTTGCCATAAAAAAAAAACGAAACAGCAGTGAAACAGCACTAGCAAAACGGTCACTAGTGACGAACAGAACGTGGTAGGTCAACGGCCTGCGCGGCACTGAACTGGCAACGAGTTGCGCTAGGCAGGCCCTAGCGGCAGAAATCAGTACTACAAAAGCTCCACCCATAGCAATGCTATTCCAATTACTTTTGGGTACTGCCTCGTATAACGAGAAAAGTTTAGCAATCCATTTACTTTTAAGCATGACATTCCAAGGCCGCACATCACCAGTATCGTGCATTACAGAAGTCGGGTTTGGGGTTATAAAGTGGCCAGTATACATTCTTGATTTAAATCCGATAGAACATTCATGGCATGATCCGAAAAGAAAAGTAGCTTAACATCCCACAAGAAACAATAGTTAATTTGATTACATTTGTGCCTAATCGTATGAAATTAAGTGTAAGTTTTGAACTATCAATAACCCTATTTATATTAATAATAAAAAAACTTGCCAAAAATAGGAACCCGAAATAAGTTTTTATAAACTCATACTCACATTAAAGCATACCAAATTGTCTTTCAAACATTATTATTTTTTTCGATCTGATGAATAATTAAAAAAATATATACGAGTATAGCTAAAATAAAAAGTTTACAGTGGGTCGATTTCTATGCACTCAATTATATTTCAACGGACACTAAAAAGTCAAAGAGGTTGTAATAATAATTTTGATGCTATTTACAGAAGACAAACATCTCAATATTTCGTAAATAGATTAACAAATCATCTATACGACTAACGATAAAACTGCATTAAAAAATCATGAAATATAAAAAGCATACATATAATTATAAATATTCGAAAACTGGGATACAAGAAAAAGATTATAAAAATGGTTCTCGTACACAGAAACGAGAAAGCGATCAATGATAAAAAATTTGAGAAAAATTCATAATTCTATTATATAACTGTAAATAATTTGAATTGGGGGCTGTTTCATTTTTGTTATGTTACAGATGAAGATAAAATTTTTCTGTTTATTTTGATTTTATTCTTATTTTGATATTCATGATGTGGGTGACCTATTGATTAATATCAATATACAAATTGTCAGTATCAATATCATATGTTGAAATAGACTGAAATAAGTTGAAGCTTCAATTTTTAAGTTTCTTTTAAAAAATTATTCAAAAAAGCTAATTTTAAAACAGACTTAAAATCAAAAAAATTCAAAAGAATAAATATGATTCTATCATTATATAAGTGGTTAATGTCTTATTATATTTTGAAAAATACTGAACAAAAAATTAAAAACAATCAAAAATATTGTCTAATAAAGAATTCTTCATCACTCAAAAGAAACCTAAGGGCAAAAACACAAAATAATACTAATTATTACAGCAAAAATAATCATTAAAAGATTTTGGAAGAAAAATGAAAAAAATGCTCTACAAGACTCCAAAAAATATAAGAAAGAGTATATATTAAGAAATAAAAGACGAAAAGTAGGGAAAGATACCTTCAGCTACCAACTTGATACAGGAAGCATTGAAAACATATCAAAATAGGCATACGGAGACTCAAAAATGAGTAGGCACCTGGACATAACACGATAACAGTAGAGATGATAAAATGTACAGCTGACAAACAAAAGATTTATCCCTTCAATTCTCAATTTTAGTACTAGAAAATGAATATTATGATTATTGTTGAGAAGTCACGCTGTATTCGAATACATCCTAAGTACTAAGACTAATCGTATTTTTTCTTAGTCACCTAGTTACTAGACCCCTCAAGATATTGGTATATTTCCATTTAAGAACCATGTTGCTGCCTCTGATTCTTGGAGTTTTTTTCTCTCGACCATAAAAGAGATTTTCATTTTTTCCCGTGTAATTTTGAAAGTATGAGAGCTGGAGTTTTTGCGTTCAAGAAATTTATAGAAAAATCCACTACTTCTAAAAGATTTTGATAGCAATGTGATTATTTATATTCTATCCACGAATAAATTTTTAAATCTAAAGGGCTGGAAGTTCCAGAAACAACAAAGTATTATGGTTTATTATGGGATATTCGGAAATATTCCATATAATTTCCAGAACACTTTCAAAGTAGGGTTCAACTCCCATATTTTTATCAGCAGCACGTTGAAAAAAATTACTAGATTTGATATTTTATTCTTTAACCAATATTTTATCATGAAAAGTGAAGATTTGTCTTGTAATGAGAATAAATATATTGTAATTGTTCGAAGTAATTTTCTTCCATTATTATCTATAAATCCTGTATCTGCATTATCTCTTATATTATAAAATACGCCAGTTCATCTCGGGAAATCTTTGTACTTATAAATAAATCATCATTTATGGAAAAGGCCGGCAAATGCAGACGATTTTTCATCAATTCTTCCAGCCATCGGGAGCATTTCTTCACGTTAAGTGCCTCCTTTTATGATAGATATTCCGATATCAATCAAGAATTTTTTTGTTCACAAAGATGCTTGGTCGGTCTCTGGTGTAACTTTTGTTCAAATAATAGTTCCCGCATCGCTCATTTCTGAAAGCAGAGTATTATTTTCATTACATCAATATAATTTTTTTTGCAAACTGCAACAGAAAACTTGGATAATAAATAATCTCTGACTATAATAAAATTTATTATTGATATAGTAGAGCAAACTTTTCGTAAATAAATTCGACCCACTCACAATATTAAAATGACAAAGACATTTTCCTTTTTCACTTTTCCTATTGATGTTATAGTATATCCCATGCTGTTTGATCATCAACTTTACCAAAGCTTCGTTCGCATGTTCAATTCGAGAATAAGTTGCATGTGCATTTTCAAAATTAATGATAGCGCTTTATTAAGTTCCAAATATTTATAGTCCGGGCGCTGGCAGGGGTTCCCGTAGCCCTTTATGGGTCGCCCCGAAAAAATGATTGATATCTATGTTTTTTGGTCAGTTTTTTGTTATTAATAATTTAATTGTTTAAAATGTCATAATTTATTATTTACAATAGTTACGGGCTTTCTGATGAAACAGTCTGGTTGCAAATCTTCTAACGAATATTTTTGATTTTTGGAAAAATATCTATTAGAACCAAAGTACTGTAAAAAAATGCAAAAATGTGCTGATTTCTTTTTCAATCGGTCGTATTTCGGCCTAGGCAATTTCAATTGAGACTTTTGAGAATCCATTTCAAAGAAATTACTTTTCCGTTCAAATCTAGCCCTCAAACGTACATTTTCAAGCTTTGGAACAGTTTTATAGCACTTGGAAGACAAAATTTTAATAGGAAAATGACACTTTTATTTGTTTATAGGCCATTCGTGCAAAGAAGACTAAACATTTTCGAAAAAAAAAAACACCCCCATTTTATTCCGCATAGTAAAAGACAACTTTTAAGCCCTCATTTGAAATTCCATGACTATTGGTGAATAAACTACAGCCGATTTTCGGAGCACGGCCGGTTGCCGTTCTATGCAGATCGTAGATGTTATGTGTTTCTGTCACCAGTTAAAATGGACAAATATGAGTACATTTAATGATTTTGCAGTAGTTTTTTGTAATTTGATCTCTCATTTGTCAAAAAATGTTTGTCGCACCGCCGCGCTGCACGTGAGTCTACGAAGCTTGCAATCTTAGCGACCGTTTTCATTGGCAGTTTGTAGCAAAAATATTTTACAAGTATCAATTACATAACACTTGTTAGCTGCTTATGCATTTTTCAATAACATCTTACACAAATTATTACTACATTTTCTTAACCGATTGCATTTCACATCTATATAAAGTAAGTATTTATTCGTCACAAAATCAATTATATTGTAATATTATTTATCAAGAATATTTTTAGTTAGCTTTGGCCAAACACACTCGTCTATTTACATCACAGTTTTATGCTGATGAACGATTCAATATTAATATCCTAAAAGAATACAATCTTTTTACATTATTTACACGTTGCAAGGGTTTTTAAAATGTTGGGCGCAGAATGAAATGCAGGTCCAGCTGCTTTGCTATACTATATTTTGCTACACATTTTTTGCAATTACAATTCGCTACCAATTCATTTATTAGTGGATACAGAACATTTTTTGAGGTACAAGAATATTCTCATGTAATTCAAATCCAAAATCCTGCGGATTTATCCGAATACGATTAGTGTGTAGTGGGAAAGAGCTCCATTATTGTTTTATTCTCATAAAATTTTTGTTCGTAGCGAATCTCATCAAACGTGATTAGTGTTGTCATTGATTTTTTTAGAACCTGGGCCAGATATTGCTCCGCATTAATACAAGATATTTCAATCTCGACGTCCGTTACATCTGTAGTGCAACAAAGGATATCAACAAAATATAAGTAATATAAACGGATGATTTCTGTGATATAATATTAATAATTATAAAAATTGTTACTGCGGGCAAATCTTTGAAGAAACCTCTCTAGAAAAGCTTGTAATGTGGCATGGTTCGTGCCAAATTAGCTTGTAAAATCGGATCCGGTAAGATGGTGTAGAGCTATCAATATTGAGCAGGTTTCATATCCGATTATTTTAGATAATTCATGCAGTGGTACAAATCTTCTTGTCGATCCTGCGCCGACTCTTATCCAAAGTTCCTAAAAAAATTGAATGTTTTACAACTACCTGAAGTAAAATGAATATTCATTGTTTAATTTAAAAATATTTCTACCTTCAGATTTTTTTCTTCAAATTTAGGCCAATAGTTCAATAACAGAACCACGACGTCGTTATCTGACGAAAGAACCAGTATTTTCTTTTTGCCTTCAATGCTTGCATGAAATACATGTAAAATTATTCTTGAATCTGCTTTTCTCATCTTGTAATATATTTAAGTTAATGTTATCAGTTGCTATGTTAGACTGGCAAGGTATTAGTAACACTGCATATTAATTCAATTCCTGGCCATCATATTTCACCGTTTTTAAAAATATATTAACGAAGAAAACTTCGAAGCAAAATTTTATTTTTTCTGGAACCCCAAAACAAGGTGTCGTTTTTCGGAATAGTAACTGTGGAATTTATTTCTTGCAGATCTTATATCTATGTTGTCTTTCTCCAATTTTTATTGAATTTTCTACGTATGTACATATTTTGACAAATGAGAGATCAAATTACAAAAAGCCACTGCGAAATTATCAAATGTACTCAGATTTGTCCGTTTTAACTGGTGACCAAAACACATAACATCTACGATCCGAAAATCAGCTGTAGTTTATTTACAAATTGTCATGGAATTTCAAGTGAAGGCTTAAAAGTTGTCTTCTACTATTCGGAATAAAATGGGGCTGTTTTTTTTTCGAAAATGTTTAGTCTTCTTTGCACGAATGGCCTATAAACAATTAAAAGTGTCATTGTCCTATTACAATTTTGTCCTCCAAGTGCTATGAAACTGTTCCAAATGCTTGAATTTGTACGTATGAGGACTCGTTTTGAAGGGAAGAGTATTTTCTTTGAAATGAATCCTCAAAAGTCTCAAATGAATTGGCCTAGGCCGAAATACGACCGATTGAAAAAGAAATTAGCACATTTTTGCATTTTTTTCACACTACTTTGGTTCTAATGAATATTTTTCCAAAATTCAAAATAGAAAATATTCGTTAGAAGATTTGCAACCAGACTGTTTCATCAGAAACCCCGTAACTATTGTAAAAAATAAATTATGACCGTTTAAACAATTAAATTGTTAGTAACAAAAAACTGATATGGATCATTTTTTCGTGGCGCCCCATAAAGGGTACGGTAACCCGGACTATCAATAACAGGTTCGTATTTGCGAGCGAGAACATAAATTGTATCGAAGTATCTGTTTATTTACTTCAATTTTCGGTATTTCAAGATTCTAATTAAGAAAATATTTAACAATATTAAGTACTATGGAACAATCGATAAGTTAATCTTTTCTATAAACATCCTACTTCCTTAATCCTGAAGCCTTTCTACCTTTTCAGGTGTAAGGCATGCTGGAATTGAGTCATTACGTCTTTTTTCCGAAGGACATTATTATCATTCCAGAATCCCACCAAGTCTGGGCCAATAACGGCTTCCAAGCTAGGGGCAAAGTTGGACATACTTGGCTCAAGTCTGGGCCTAACTGGGCCCATCGTAAAATCGTATATGAGTATCCGCGTGTGATTTTCGATTTTAAAACTCTGGTAAATTCGTAACAGATCACTCTACTATAATAGAAAAAAACAATATAAGCCTATTGTGGATTTGGACCAATTTTTTGCGTCCAATTTATCACCGGAAAAAATCGTGTAACCTCAATTGGAATTTAATGAAAATCGAACCTCAAACTTAGAATTGATCAATTATATTTCTTCTGACATAACTTGATAGCTCTGATAAATATATATTTATAAAAATAACGTGAAATTATTTTTCTCTGAGTGAAGTTTATTCATAAATCAATCATTTAAATTAGTTTTTAAATAATTTCAATTTCCCTTTTATAGTCCCTATAAATAAATATAATTTCTATTCACAATATAAATCAATCATATTTCCATTACGCTGTTAAATCCATACCTCTACGTTAAATTAATTTCGGATTTTCCAACTAATCTTGTTTAAAAATGGGACCTACTACTACTTGAAATTGGAATAATGTCGATATTGGAAATAATTTATTATCCAATTCCACGCCCTGGAATATTAAAAACTCTTAAAAATAAATGGGTACTTTTTTGTGAACTGAGATTCGTCATTACTTACAATTTATGAAGTAAAAACAAGTAGCATAAAAATTACTTTTTATAAAGTTCGAACTGGCCATACCCACGAAACGCGTTGGTTTTGCTCCTACTTCACTGGGACTCGACGCCAAGGCGACGTCTCCAGTTACATAGCCTACGGCTACCTCTGGCTATCTAAGATCCCCAAATGTAGTAGCCAGAGCACTTATTTAGTATGAGGGTCGCAAAAAGTTGAAACAGAAGAGTCCTAAGAAATTATGGATCCATCCTTTTATATCACATCGAAGCCAATGTGGTGTTTTTTCTAAACTATGTGGAGATTTAAGAAATGAAAATTTTAATAAATTGTTTTTCAATTACCAAGAAGATTTGATTGAGTTTGGAATTCAATTACTCGGGATTAAACTATCCACATTGAACGTTCAGATTCATCTTTTCAAGCCTTTCAAATCGGTTGTTTCTTATTTTAATACAAACAAAAAATCGGAGAGATATATATTGTTATAAGGGAAAATTTTAATTATCTTTCTTAACAACTATTTGATTTACTTAAACCGCAAAAATTGAGTTTCATCAGACGAGGACGTTATCCACCTTCAATTTTAATTCCACTTTACTTTAACGTTTCAACTATACAATAGTCGATTTTTATTAATCATTAAAAATATTCTCGTTGACTGATTTCGTATCGAATCTGGTTAACGGAAAGTTCATTCTACAATAAACACTTACAAATATTAAAGTATCTAAGGAAGTACCAACTTTGGAAAATAAATCGTTTTCATATTCTCCTCGCATCACTCATTTACATGTAACCACAAGTTTAAAAACTCGCTCTCGTCTAAAAGTTTTGTCAAGATCCATTGAGGCCATAAAAACAAATCCCTACAAGGAAAATAACCTTTTCTTATAACAGAGAATCCTTTATTCCGGAACTCCCAACTTTTAATAACCTAAAACTTGAGTTTGCCGATATATATTTTTGTTATAAGTCTAAAGTGGAAAATTTGATTAAATTCAAAAATTAATATTCCTCTAGTGTTCGTTTCTTATGTGTTCCTTCCAAGTTTTTGAATTAAATCTTGGGAACAGTGTCGAACGATAAAAAAGAAGCTGTAGCCATAGGCGATTAAACGTCAAAAGTTATTTTGGAAGATTAAAGCTTTTTAAGTTCATTAGCTCCTATCTAATTTGACGAAAAGTTGGTAAATAAGAGATACTTGACTATATAAAGCCTCAAAATTTAGTTACATAAATGAGATACGGAATATTTCACCGGTAAGGTTTATGAAAATGTTTCTAACTACAGTTTATTCGAAATTGAATGATACCAGGTATATCCACCAAAGTTCCGTTTGGTTGTATAAAAAAACAATGAACATATTTTTTATAGAAAAATTTCTGTAGGGTATGTCAAGCATTAACGTGGAAAATACAACACCTTTTAACAGTAACCCTCGGCTTTTGTTCTGTCGCAGCTCAATTTCTAGATAATCTCGCAGAGAACATGTTTCGCCTCGTGGTAAGAAATCAATCATCAAATGCCAAAAAACGGTGCAGACGAGTCTTCAAGGTATCAAGATTTGCTAACGTTTAACATTCTTTGGGGACGAAGTGTACCTTCATCCGATTGATTGCCGTTTAGTATCTGGGTAGTCGTAAGATTTCCAACTTTCATCTCCTGTGACTATCCGAGAACGAAAATCATCACCATCTTTATTATAGGCGTTGCAAAAAATGAAGAGCATTACTCATAAGTTGGTTTTTGTGTTGCACAAGCTGTAAGCTCAAAGTTTTGCTTAAGCTTGTCCATAATTCAGCAAGTCAGTAACGATCTTTCTTTATTTCTATTTGATCCCATCCTTCATTGAAATGTCTGTCGCATATTCCAATCATTGAATCACTCATAGCATTTTGTCCGTATACCTCGTAGATTTGGCTTCAACTTTCTTTGCTTTTGAAAAATGAATCATAAATCTGATCTCACAAACGGCGGCATTTTTAATTAAAACTGTCATCATAAAGAAGCACTACAAAGAACACGTCTGCAGCAGCGATGGCGTATATTTCTGTTTAAGTTAGAATAGCTGCTGTGCGTGCTCGGAACTACGATCACAGCGCTACCACTGATAGAACTAGTATTAAAATCTACAAATCTATACAAATATATATAAAACTTCTATGAAATATCACAATTATATGTATTGGGAGCATTTTCAAATTATTAATCAAAGAAATGATACACATAAAACAAGATAAATGTTCTGTGAATGATAGACAAGATATAAAAAACCTCAGCCAAATTTACCATAATTTGATCAATTAGTTTATTTCAATCTACCTGGTATAATATCGTTTTATTGAAATTTCGGGCTAAATACACTTATTCTAATACTATCTATTTCATAATGTTTTTAGGATATCTACTAATATGTTTTATCGATTGTACAAATATTTTAATCATCATATATTAATTATTCTTTTGAAAATGCTACCAAAGAAGGAACGAAACGTTAAGTTATACATATAAATGTGATATTTCATCGAAGGCTTATTATTTCATCCAAACAATCTACGAACCCAAGAAATTAGAGAAAGGAAAAAAAAATTTATACTCAAGTGGTTGAAGAAATCTAGAAACGTGGCAATGAAACACCAAAGTGGACTGACTTTAATATATTTTACTGAGCTTTCGTATACTTCATCGTCTGGGTGTTCATTGCCACGTTCCTAATAAGAAAACGCTCATAATATATGACAAAGGTTACAATTCATATATATATATATATATATATATATATATATATATCAAAGTGAAGGATTTCTACTATTCACTTCACCTCTGAATAAATTTCGAAATTCAACATTTCCAAAAAATTTTCCGTCGTTGTTCATAGGAGAAAACAACTACTTTCCTGGCTAATGCCTCAACGAATATTAAATTACAACTCCTCTAAAGAGCGTGATGTGAATTGACCCTTTTGTCGATATTAACATCCCCAATGGCGCGAAATTGCAAGGAGAGGGTGTAATTACTGACTAGTTTTGACATTATTACGTCTCATCAGAGCAGTTATCACCCCTCCCTCGGGTTTGACACGGCGTAATACATTATCCAAATATTTAATTTCGAAATAATTTCAGAGGTGAATAGTAGAAATCCTTTATTTTGATATATCTTACACACCTTATTTATCATCTAAATCTATATTATCGGCGACTACGCTAGATTTCTACCGGTAAGCAATTGCTTTTTCCGTAAGTTTATGTGTGGTTTGTGAGTTTATTTGTTCGATTCTAGACGTTATTTTTTTCATTGTTATTGCTAAATCGCATCTCAAAGAGTTGCTACTGGAAAAGTGCAAAATTTCCTCCCATAAACATGGCTTTCTCATGTTTTTGCAGTGCTTTGCTTCGTGTACGCAAGCGGTAAAAAAAGTTTATTGGAAACTTGTGGAAAATGAGCAGGGTTCTGACTAACTAATTCCATCAAGGGAATGGTGGTTAACTCCACCTAAAGCTTCAAGTTTGTCCTTATACCTTTCAGCTGCCACTGGGTTATCAATTTGCAATCTTAACTCATGTTTGATAAATTGAACGCAACTGTCAACACTTATGTCGAGAAAACTTCCGTAATTTGAGCACAAAATTAGTACAAGTGTCCGAAATTTTGTAAATTGCTTAAAAGTTTAGTTGCAGATTGCCTAAAAAGACTGCAAAAATACCCAGCTACAGCTGTATTAGCTTTATTGAAACACATATAAAAAGTATCTGTGGAGTTTTTCTAACACCACGAAATAAAAAAACAATACAAAATAACTCTCACTACTGGGAAAACTAAGAAAAGCTAACACGGGTTCATACGACAAAATTAATTGTTCACTCCACAGCCACCAGTTTGACGTAGATTAGCTGTTTTCTTAGATTGCCTAATACCTAACGCGTAAATGAAAACGACTCTTTCCAAACTTGACCCTTCCATGCCATTATCCCTTTAATAAAATCCACTGCCGTCTCCCAAAGAAATAGTACATTTTTCATGTTACTACTACTACGGAAACGAAATCATAATTTCAAAATTGTTGGCATTTGTATACAAAAGTTTATTCGAAATAGCTGCAACTTTGTTATGGTGGTGATTACTTGATTAATGCTTCAACGAAAATTATTCAATTAGTCCGTGCCTTTGATTAAAATATAATTTCAACCGCATTGTAATTAATGAAAAAAGTTAAAGTGGTACAAAAGTTCAACTTTACATTTTATTGGTTCAATGTACTGCTCAACCCATTTCCGTCATCACAAAAAACTACTACTAATAGAAGGAATAACTACATACGACTACACAAGAAATAATCAATGAAAAATAAATAAGAGAATCTCAAACTGGTTTGGACATTTAACAAGAATGGAACAAGATAGATTAAGGCCTATTTCGCACCAAGCCAGTCCAGTCCATTCGCGTCTAGTCAAGTTTTGTTCAGTCAAGTCACGTCAAAATTTGCTTTCGCACTGAATAAGTCGCTTGTTGAGTCTGAGTCAGTTAGTGTTGTGAAGAATTTATGGCAAGATGGATGCTCATCTGCAAGCCATAACTTTACTCCGATTATACAGAAGTAGAAAGATGAAGAAAAGACGAAATTTCTGTTGGGTTCATCCCATACATTTAAGAAGACCAGTGTTCGGTTCTTTCAATCACCTCTTTCCGGATCTACTCTCGATGACACCAAAAAATTTTATAACTATTTTCGCATGAGCCCAGATTTGTTTCTTCAACTAAGAAATTTGATTGCCGAACGTATTCGAAAAGAAAATACCAACTACAGAACTGCCGTTTCACTAACTCTTTTCCTCAGGTAAGAAAATCATTTCCAATAAAACATCTAGGAAATTATTATGAAAATGTATAATATTATCAAAGAAACAACAAAAATAAAACAAGATTCTCAGTACAACTTAGGTAACTGAATTCAACTTAACTTTAACTTAGGTAACTTGAACAATATAATTATAAATAAAGAAAACCATTTATAGCTTCTGAAGAACATATGACTCGAACGTGTTAACGTTGTTCCCCTCTTCTTTTGGCCATACAGGAAATTGTCACTGATGATGGATTTGAATCAGAACTTCTAAACTTATTTTGTAGCAAATGAATAACTTCGCCTCTAAACTCCAAATTTTGGAGAGGTCCCAGTTGTTTTATCGATGGGAGTAAACTGCGGAGGAATAATAAATTATGCTCGTTGTCATCTTTTGTTTTATCTGCAATTGAGTTAAGATGTTTAAGATATTCCCTATCAATGTCCTTTTCGATATCAGCTTTTTGTTTTTGTCTTGTCCTCCGAAGTAACGACTCATCAGAACGTGTAGAACTTGACGAACGAATGCCTTGATACATCTCCTCTCTCTGAAGCTTTTGTTGAGAGTTTGGCATGTTATTTTCCGCTTCCTTTGTACCAAATTTTCTCTTCTTGTGAGTGATTGAGTCACCAAAAGTAGAGCAACTTGCTGTTTGGCTGTCGTCTTCAAGCTCCCGTGGCGAGACTCAGTGTTACTCCTTTCATTAATATTTTAAAATTGAACTGCGGTTTCTGGAACGTTTCCTGACGTTGCTTTATGCTGAAATGTAGAATCCAGAAACCACAGTAACTTAAAATACGGCCATGTTATTTTCGGGTCACTGTTTGCACTAGTCCCAGAAGGGACACTTTTCGCGCATATAATTGCTTCGTAAATTTTGCCATTTTGCCTTGACTTCTGTATCTGAAATAACAAACAAGAATAGGATATTTTTTGGACTGATTAATTTAAAGAATCAAAATCTATCATACTTTTAAAGGGGAATGAAGTACCCAAATACACGTCTGTTTCTTTTTTTAGATACCTAGCAACAGGAGAATCGTTTACATCCCTAAGCTATACGTTCCGGATGGGAATCAATACTATTCATTATATAGTAAAAGAACTGACTGAGGTGGTTTGAACTGTTTTGCAACAATTGTATATGTCTGTGCCTACAGCATAGAAATGGAAAGACATTGCTCAATCATTTTATAGGATTTGCCAAATGCCGAACTGCATCGAGAGCATCGACGGTAAACACTGCCGAATAAAGTGTCCACCAAACGCTAATTCTCAGTTTTACAATTACAAACATTTTCATTCTGTAGTTTTAATGGCCATCGCTGATGCAAACAATAATTTCATTTTAATCGACGTAGGAGCTTATGGTAGATCTTATGCTCGTCGGCGGTTAAATTTTCCCAGCAGAATATTTGATTATCGTTTGTCCAGAGCAAGGCGAACCATAGAGTGTGCCTTTGGCATATTAACACAAAAATTTGGCATATTAAAAGTACTTGCTTCAACTTCAATCCTTGAGACCTACAAGTATCCACAGAGCAAATACAAAGGCAATGCAGATCCGAGAACAATTAACAGAGTATTTCATGTCACTAGAAGGTTCTGTACCATGACAAAAAGAGAAATGTCGGGATGTTTTGTAGACAAATCAGTACCTCTTTTTCGCGAAAATATACTGTAATGAAAACCTAGTTACTCACCAGTTTGTGTTCAATTCTATAGCTATGCTTCTCCATGCAGCAGCAATATAATCCCCGATCTCTGTTTGGGTGTTTAGGATCGTAAATTGCTTCTTTCGCTTGCACTAATACAATTAGTGTTTCTATATCAATTTTCTCCGTGCAACTGTCACGACTGATTGATTATTAAAATTTTCGACCGGTTGAGTCGCAATAAGTCTTGACAAGTCTTGACGCATTGGGACTTGACGGAACGCGTTTAGTATGAAACCAGATTTACACATTCTCTTTGTTTTAATGGTAAGTTAATATTTCCAATTCAAAAGCGTCCGACTTGACTGGACGCGAATGACCTAGACTGGCTTGCTGCAAAATAGGCCTAACAAGCAAATATGAGAATCTGAAAATATTGAAAGAAGGGGAAAGGGCAGACCAAAAAAACATGGAACGAACAAATAGCAGATATAGAAAAACAAAAGCAACCAACAATAAGTCAAATGAAGATACTAACACACACAGGACAAGATATAGGAAATAAATAAATGGATAATAAATACATTTCCAACGCCCCAGAGAGGGTTAAATGAAGAAGTTAAATACATAACAAAATAAGGAAGCTAGTTAGTGTCTGTTTTATACTTTGGCCTAATTCGTAGATAGTAGATGAGAAGTTGACTAAGTTGGAATTTTTGGTGATATTTATGTTTAATGTTTACACCAACACTCACAATTACACTGTCTAACGCGCGTTTCGATAACCAAGTCATCGTCTTCCGAGACTGATGGTAAACTAAAACCTATTAACTAGACTTACCTGACCAAAAGCAAATTTTTCTTGTTTTGCATTTTGATTTAGAGAAAAGAAATATAGATATTTCTTGAACCTATGATGGTTAATTAACCTATTTACATTTCTTTTATCATAACCGTTGACAATATCTACATCCTCAATTTAGCTCCTTTCGTTATTATATCTGTCGAAATCAAGTGGACAGTGAATTGAACGATGTACCAAGAATTGGAGACTGAGTATCTTATGTTGGATACAATATAAAGAATTAGCCGGGATATTTCTGCACGTAGCAGGGTTTTCCTTAAATACATTAAATGAAACAAAAACGTGTTCACGAGCTCCAACTTTGATCTCAACCTCAAAATAAGATTCACAAAATGCTACGTATGATCCGTGCTATTGAGCAGTGTGGAAGGCTCGACACTGAAAGTTAACATCATGGACAGATTGGAGGCATTCGAGATGTGGATCTTGCGAAGAATTTTGAGAGTTGGAGGGCAAGTAAAACCACCGAAGAAATTCTGGGGAGTATAGGAAGAGAGCGTGAATTGCTGGGCACGATAAAACGAAGGAAAGCAGCATACCTGAGTTATGTGATACGGAACGAGAGGTACCATTTGCTTCAGCTCTTGATAGAAGGAAAGATAGATTGAAGAAAGGTATTAAGCAGAAAGAGGATGTCGTGGCTTCACAATATCAAAAATTGGATAGGAATAAGAACCAAAGGAGAAATATACCACCAGAAACCGTATAAAATGGCCAGATGTGATCGCAAACATGCGTTGATGGATAGAAGAAGAAGATATGTTGGGAAGTGAGTCGAGACTGATGAAGAGGTTATGGCAGAGCAGTGGCGGCTCGTGGTAAACATTTTAGGTGCTGTGTAATATTTTTAAGCAAACCTATACCTTCTAGAAGGTTTGTCGTTTTAACATTTCCAGTAACTTTACCATCTTGAGAGATTGTTCACTAAACTGAGGTATGTTTTAAAATTGACCTTATGAACTAATTCAAATGCCTCACATAGTTCAATGACAATATACACCTATCCTTCGACACATTTCCATCATGCCTCGGTTTATTTAACCTATAACTAAAATCGAACTGAGCCATAATATTATGATCCTAATAACGCAAGTTCCGAGCAATTATAGAAGTGGCTTTTGAACATTTCGTGTCTTTTCATTTTCAAACTTAAGTGCTCTATATCGATTATTTCAGTCCAAGTTTTATCTCCACGTAAAAGTGAACAGAGAAAACAATATAATATATTATTTTGGTTACACCCACAAATCCAATCAATATGGGCATAAATAAATTGAGTGAATTTTCCAGTATAGCTTCTTCCCCTACAACCAATTATATTTAGCCAATCTTTCGTTTTTAATTCTAACTATGAAAATTTATAGAATCTCTATATTTATTAAAATAGAAATAATTACTATAATGAACAAAATCATAGACGCTCTAGAACAGTGTATTGTTATTCAATGCTCGGCACCTAACCATCGTTTTACGCGCTGCGGTGGACTGACTCCATTTGAATCAAAATCCTGTTTGAGACTTAAGCTTATTAGAAAAGGAAATAATAACGTGTGATGAATCAAATCTGCACTAAAGGAACAATATTTGGGACTGTAGAAGCTGTGAAAAAAAGCGATGCGCATTCTGAAGAAACTTTACACAGAAGTAAAAATAGTATTTTCAGAACAGCGTACGGAAAAGATACAATTTAAATTAGTTATAGAAAAGAACACATAATTTTTATATTTATAAATCGTTGGCATTAATAGTAACATTTATTATACAATTTGTATCATTGCAGTTTAGTCCCTTCGGTATTTCATTCTTTAGAATTAAAGATGTTCAGGTCAGACGGTTCGCAGATATTTTGATTTTCCTGATGGAATGTCGTAGAACTTGTATTTTGCAAGTGAGGATTCTTTCATGTACCTTTCTGCTACGTTGAAAGAATGCCGACCTCCGCGTCTTTTCAGAGTGATCAAATCATCTCTGTTTTCCACCAACATAGTTGCTTGTACATATTTTTAGGTCGTAGATCTGGATATGTACGGTAAAGTGGACAGGGCTCGAAAGTATATCCCTCATTGGTAACGGCAAAACTTCTAGATATATGATCTTTTCCATTTTGCAAAAACACAACAATAAAGCGCCCATTATCTTCCAAGTTGTCTAAACTCAAACGTATCAAATCATATGTACGACATGCTACAAAGATCCCAAATTCGGTTACCTAAGAATCCCTTGGTCCACGTCCCATATTCTTCGGGATTTTTCAGTTTCAGATATTTTGCAACAAGTTTTGGGACAGCGCTGATGGTATGGCATCCAACATGTTGGACGTAATACCTACGATTTGGGTATGCCACGAAATGAAAACGGGGTATTATCAAATCAGTATAATAAAATATGCTATAAAACGCTTCCACGTGAACAATCATTTTTAACACTGTTGACCGTCATTAAAAGTGACCCTTTTAATGGCAGTTGTACAAAAACAAGTTTTTCCATAATATTTTCATTCATAAATTTGATTAAAATATGCCATCGATGATCTACGGTTCGAAAATTTGTAGTGACAGCACTGATTCCACGCTATCAAGAAACCAGAGGGTTTTTTATTCAATTGTCATATGACATTTCGTTTTGCGTTTGCGCTATTGTACTTCTAGCTTTTGTATTGTCAGCTGTGTTTAAAAGAAAGCTATCTACCGGTGGTAAAGAGTTTCCAGCATCTGTTTTGATTAGAAAAATTCATAAAAAAACTTCTTTGAATTAAAGTTGTTTTGGTTAGCAATACAATATATAAGTATTGACATACCTATATATTGTAAGAATTTATCTAAAATTAAAAAAAAATGTATGTCATGCCATAACAAAAGGCTGCTGTTCAAATCAAAAACCACGTTGGAATTTAGAGCCATTTATTTTGGGTGAGTAATCATTACGTATATAAAGAGTTTTTCAAAGATAGTGTAATTTTTTCCTTTAATTTTAATTACTGACACGTATTTTTTGGATCATTTATCAATAAGGAAACTTTCAATGCATGTTTAGCTTTTTTCTAAATAAACTTGAAATGTTGTAATTATATCACTATAATTGTTAATGACATATTAGTTAAATTTCATGTCAATGATTTTTGTAACCTTCAAAAACGTTTTGTGTTCACCTTCTTCATATCGAAAATATTTGATAATATCTATTGTTTAACTATAATATACTCATCAAAAAGTAAAAGATCTAGACCTACAGATAAAGTAATATGATTTATTTATTTTTACAGCTGGAAATAACAAGAATTTAATATATAGAAACTTCAGCTGTCAATATAGACACACCAGTAATCCAGATTATATATGTAACATATTTATATCCTGAATATTCAGAGGAGCAAACTAATTAGCAAAATGAATATTGGAATTAGAGGGAATAGAGATATATGTAAATTTAATCTTCGAGGAATATGTAGATTTGGGAATAGATGTTGGAATCTCCACGAAACTCCTGAAATGGTGGAGTCAAAGATCTATATTGAGGTTAGATCCTTAATTTACAAAATAATATTTCTTGTTCAAATATATTCATCAGTTTGTTTAGATTACAAATAATTTAATTGTCATATTTTTTTTTAGTCAAAGGAAGAAGATGGTGCTAGAGCTCTATCTCCTACAAGACAAAAAGAACCATTGAGAGAAATTTATGGGCCTAGTACATCTTCTGCACAAGCAGCAATAACTTTAGTAAAGATTAGTGAATCCGAAGAAAAAGTTTGTGGCATTTGTTTTGATACAATCTTGAAAAAAGTTGAAAGGTATAAAATTATTTCTTTTTATATATTTATAGTTAAAAAATGCAAAAAAATTGTTTGAGTAAAAAGATCTTTACTTGACTTGATCAATAATGATTTAGTAGTACATGAATTTCACCCCATACTTTTTATTGTGACTACTTTGTCACATATGTGGGTTTTATTGGTTATATATGTAGTTTTAAACTTGCTTATTGCATTAAAAAAAATATCATACAGGGTGCTATATTCAATATGCATACCTAAATTAATTTTTCTAAAGTCGATCCTGGAATCTCTAAGTTAAGATACTACCAGTCAAATACTTGGTAGGAGTGTATTGCATCTTGAAAAAATGTGAAAAATCACATGAGCTGTGCACTTAAACACTATAGCCAATTGCAAATTAAAATGGCCCTTTTCACAAATGATTCTGTAAATTAATACGAGGTTCTAGAAGTACTTGGACCAAACAAAGAAAACACAAAAATTTTAAAAAAAAATATATTTATTTTTCAATGTGAGCTCCATTTAGCTCCATACACTTTTCCCTGCATCACTTCTTCATTGTTGGAAAATCTGTTACCACCTAACGATTTTTTCAAGTCTGGGAACAGAAAATAATCCTAGGAGACTAAATCTGACATCCTTTTTGGTAATTTACATACTGCAGAAGTATGTAACGTGTCAATTGATATTTTAATAAAACTTTAGATAACAAATCATTATGTACAATTAAGAATTAAATTAGTTTTAATATACTGAAAACGTTTTTTTATCGATTATTTATTTATTTGCAGATCCGAACAAACATTTGGTATACTTCCTAACTGTAATCATTGTTTTTGTTTCCCTTGCATTAGAAAATGGAGACAGAGTAAAGAATTTGATTTTGATGTTTCAAAAGCATGCCCCGAATGTAGAATTGCATCAGGTAAGTTGTACATTATATATATATGTGTTTTATAACATATTTACTTTGTGGTATCTGTGAGATACATAATGAAAAACAACAAACTTATTACAAATATGATTATTATCATAAGGGAATTTTTTTTAAGAGTAATATCAAATATCCTGTCATATTATTATTAGTATAATTATGGGAAAGGTTTATGCACTACTCAGCTATCCCAAATACAAAGTATCAAAAGGATTAGGCTCAGTGCTCATAATATATTTGCACAATGTGTGGCATACAGTCCATAACACAGTCGTCTGGAGGTCAGTGGAAGTGTTTTTTGGTAATCCCAGTTTGCGGTTGCTATCATGTAGGGTCTTACGTATGACACCGTTTGCTGACATAACTGGGACACATATGTTCAATCTCAATTATGAGACCAGTTTCTCCAAGTGTTTGATGATAATTTTATGACTGTTCGGTTTGGCTACATTGACCAGAAGAACTGATTTGACTCTTCTATCAATCACTATCTGTCTATCGGTGATAATGGATCTATCGTAATATTAGTCCGGTCAATTTAGACATAAAAATAGTGGTCTTTTATTAGTCGTCGCGTCCATTCAGCTAATTTCTCTTCTGTCCATCATTGTTGCCACGTCTGTATTGTTAACCAAGGCGCGCACTGAAATGGTGTGGTAGAGATGAGGTATTGGAATTGGCATAGCGATGATGAACATTTGGCGTGGCGATGGAATAGCGGCGAAGTGGTATGAAAGTGATTTAATAAGCACTGCAGTGGCAAACAGCGTATGGTGTCACCGATTTATCAGTTCTGTCCAGAATGTCCTCAGAGGATGAAGATGCTCTTTTATTTGTACAGCTTGCTAACCTAAATGCAAAAAATCAGGAGAAGAAGAAACACTTTTGGGCTCATCTTCTATGGCAGAAAAATAAAAAATTTGGAATTTTTAACGTTTATAAAAAGGCTTTGAAATTGGACGACCAGAAATTTAAACTTTTCTATCGAATGAAGAAGGTGACATTTTGCAAGTTACTGACAAAACTACGAACTATGTTTCAAAAAAAGGATACAAACTTCAGGAATTGTGTTTCTCTCGAAGAAAGACTCGTAACATTGCGGTATGTATATGATAAAAAATATTAATAGACATATATTTATTAATCAAATGAAAACTTATTTTAAAACATTATGTTGAAAAGCATATTCATTATTTGGAAATAATGTGAATGTATCTCCTAAAAATTATTTTGTGAACCATAAAGAATATTTGGTAATAATGTATCTGTGTGGGTGGTGGATGTACTGTCGAAAACGAAACGTCTTGATAAGATGTTTGTGAATCAATTGTCTCACATCGAGGTGAAATAGAGTTACTATATGCTGTAGAGGAACGGCTAGAAGGCATGCTGTTTGCAACAAGCGATGAATAACTAGACGTTTGGGAGAAAAAAGGTGCTGAAGTATGGGATACTACTGGCCCGTCCAAGATTTCATCGGCAAGATTTAGGACTCCCATTTTATATTTCCTTTTATGCTTGTCCGTCATTTTTTTTAAGTCGGGCAATAGACTCAACAAAAATTGTATATCAACATCATCATTAGTTATCAATTCTAACAACTACAAAAAGAATGTGATTGAAAATCACTTGATCCTTGATAGCCACCATCAAGCCCTTGGTCTCTGGAAAGATAGTTCTGTTAGTAAGGCATCTGTTTGAAGAATCTTTGTCAAAATACGGCTTGTTGAAATTGGGATGATGCCGACCATGTAATTAATACCTTTTATGACCATTGTTGGAGTGAGTAATCCTTATCCGTTTCGGAAATAATCCGATGTAGGGCTGAGGTTTCTGATTTCCTGTTAAAGAAGTCACGTAGTTTCATTACATGTCGAGTGTAGGTTAACAAGGCCTATCAAGCTTCTCCCACCCTCTTTTCGTGGTAATGTTCTAATAGTGGATGACTTCGAGTGGTGGTTGTTGTTCTTCATCATTATTAATAGCGTCTCAACCTCTCAATACCCTCTAGCTTTGTTTTCGTCTACTTCGGGATTCCAAAAGTGTACGTTAAAGCAGGCGTGGTATAGGTGTCGATTGACTGGACTGAGCTGCTTGCATTTAGTTCGAACTTTACTCTTTTGGTGTATTGAGCCTGGCTTTTACCTTTTGCCTGCTTGTGGTCCAATAACTTAGCCTGTTGAAATCCCAATATTTGTAGTTTTCTCCGCTTTCCATCGCTTGTACGATATCTCCGTTGGGCATTTGCACATTTATTATTATTATTGTTATTACTGCTAACACGACCGGTACTAGACTACTCGGCCAGGTGGGTGGACATCCTAGAAGCACTTGAAGACCGCTTCGGGATCTCAGACTACTTGACCCAAGTGGTCGAAGACACGAGACGACAGAAGGACAGGTGACTAAACAAATTACTGCAAGGGTCGCTCAAGGATCTATAATTAGACCGGATCTATGGAATGGTCTATATGATAGTCTGTTTGCGCTGGAATTGCCCCTTGGCGTGCTTCTCGTTGATTACGCCAATGATGTCATAGTTGTGAGAGGACAGCTTAATGTCGAATATAAACGGACCACGGACGGAGAAACCAACGCTGCTGCCGGCGACAACTCACTCAATTCTTCATTATGGGTCGGAGATCTGGTCAGACGCCCTGAGATGGTACAGAGACTAGGTGCACTGAGAATCACCAGCTTCTACCGGACCGTCTCTGCACAAGCTGTCTTAGTAGTGGGGGATATAATTCGCTTTCGAGCGTAAGAGAATATACAGAAGCAGCTCATACATAACACTATAGGATGCGGCAACCATCAAACATACTTGAACAATACGGACGTGGCAATGACAATTGACAGAAGAGAAATCAGCTGAATGGACGCGACGACTAATAAATGACCTTGACTGTGAACCGAGCGGAAGTTTAGAGATGTGAATTTCTACATTACTCAGCTTTTAACGGGACACGGCTACTTCCGACGGTATCTTCACAAAATGAAAAAAGTACAAACACCTGGGTGTACATATTGTGGAAACGATGCCGAACATACATTCTTCGTGTGTAACCACTGGAGGGGTTTGAGAAAGTAGAGGAGACTGTCGGCAACTTAAATCGTGATAATATCGATCAGGTGATGCTACATAAGGTAGAATGATGGCAAGAGAGAATTCTTAGGCAAAATAATGTAGACGGCTGCATGGTATGACGATATCATAGAAACGTAATAAATGGAACATCATACACGGACAAACCTACCAACTAGAAGTAATATCACAATAGTCCCTGATTGAAAGGAGATTACAGAAGATGGCGGTTTAGTGGGTAGTATGCGGGAGTCCTACATATCCATCAACTATCCTGGTGGAAAACGTCAATAGGAGACACATCTTTGACAGAACAATGGACGGGGGACTATAAGCCTGCAATACTAAATAATGGAGCCACCTGGCACATATATGGCTCCACGACGAATGTATTGGCCGGAGCATGTTTCTTCAGAAGATACCCTAAATTTTTTTTCGCTTGGTAACATGCTACCGCCTTCCAAGCTGAAGTATTCGCTATTAAACACTTTACTATACTATCACTACATACAAACTCGTAATTACAAGTCTGACGCGCGTTTCGTTTACCAAGTTATCGTCAGATTCTGAGGGTAAACTGTTTAAACAATTGCATGGTTTAGATATACTCCTCATGATTTTTTTTAATACAATACACATATCAATCAACTTAAATGCAACTTCTCTATTGAAGCGAATCTTTTCTTTCATCGTTACAAATTATTATAAAAATGTGAAAAGTCGACTGGAGCAACACAAAGAGTTGTAACTCAGGAAAGTGTTTCTTTAATTAAAATGAAACACTCTTTTCCGATATCTTTTATTTTTTCACCTCTACACCAAGTAATATTATGATTCACTCTGAAATATTTTAATGACCTTGGCGAGAGATTTTAAAATCCTTGTAATTATCTTAGTATTCTGAAAGTTTCTTTGATTATTTTTATGGATTTTTATTTCAACACGTCGGCTGCCAAACGGTCGTTCGTCTTAAATTTATCTATGAATATTCAGTGCTATTTGAAATGTCAGCTAAGATTATGGCGGTGGATGAATGGAGAAGCATTTATGTGATTCAGTCGATCCTATCATGATCTGAATGTTCGGAAAGTAACCCGGATCGCGTTCACTGGTAAATTGATGAATAATAATTCACCGACTGACAATATTTTCATAACATAGGTGAGACCTTTATTTTTAAAATGGAAATACCCGTCCAATAAAAAATATTTATTAAGCCCTAAAACATACCACTTTTCGATAACTTAATTATCCCCGTTTACATTAGCAGGTAGGTAATTTTATAAAAGTGGGGTTAATATCGGTAAATTTTATGGCCGAAAAAAGATCTAAACTATTCAGAATAACAAACATAAAAATAACATTGAAAATTAGTATTCTGTTGAGTTTCATACTAAGTGGTTCTCAGTTCATAGTGCAAAAAGTGATTATAAAGACGAAAATGTCGAGTCAAACGCACCGAAGTTGCAAAACTTCTGACAAATTTTACTATATTTATGAAGAATTTATGGTGAAATCGCATGCCAGGCCACTTTTCGAAAATGTGAAAAAAGCCTATTCCGAATATTTTGATATTTTAATTGGAGACCAAAACAAGCAGTGGGTCCCCCACGTGTGCTGTGTTAGTTGTGGCGTGTCATTGGTGCAGTGGATGAATGGGAAGAAAAAAAGCATGCCTTTTGCTATTCCAATGGTATGGCGGGACTCTACTAACTATTTTGACGACTGCTATTTTTGTCTAACAAAGACTGAAGGAAAACGCAAGATCGAGTATCCAAATTTGCCGTTTGCTATAAGATTTGTTCCCCATAACGAAGATTTACCAGTACCGATTGCGCTTTTAGATCCGCAAAATATTGTTTTAGAAGATACTTGAGACAACTTATCGTCAGGAAGCTCCGAAGAGCAATGCACCGACCCTATTTTTACTCCAAGTACCAGTTCCGTCAGCCACATTTGATTGTTCAAAGTGAGTTGAATGATTTATCACGTGATTTGGGGTTATCAAAGCAACAGTCTGAACTTCTTACTTTCCGTCTTAAGGAATGGAACTTGTTGGCCAAAGAGACAAAAATTACGACCTTTAGAAAGATAAATGCTACATTTTCTGCATTCTACACTTTGGAAAATTCGTTGTGTGCGTGTACGGATATTGATGGTCTAATGAGTAACTTGATATTGAGCATAATAATCCCAGTGAGTGGCGCCTATTTATTAACTCGTCTAAATACAATTTAAAAGCAGTGTTATTACACAATGGAAATTTAACACAGTCTACACCAGTTGCTCATTCGGTGAAGATGAAAGAAACTTATGAAACTATTCGCTTGCTTTTAGACAAAATTAACTACAACAAGTATAAGTGGCTAAGTGGCAGATATGTGGGGACCTGAAGGTGATTGGAATTTTAATGAAGGGAGGGTTTAAGAAACATTGCTGTTTTCTTTGTCTATGGGACAGTCTTGCTGTAGATGAACACTATGTAAAAATAATTGGCTAGCAAGAAGTGAGTTTCAACCGGGATCTTAAAATGTTAAGTTTATACCCCTTATAGATCCCAAAAATGTCCTTCTGCCCCCCCTCCACATTAAACTTGGATCGATGAAAAAACTTTGTAAAGGCTATAAATGAAGATAGTGATGGATTCAAATACCTTAGAGAAGTCTTTCCTCAGTTGAGTGATGCCAAATTAATGGAAGGTATTTTTATTGGGTCACAAATAAGAAAATTGCCGGACGATTACAATTTTGCAAAAAAGCTCACCAGACAGGAACTTAGAGCTTTGAAGGCATTTGTTATTATAGTGAGGGGATTTTTGGGCAACAATATGGATCCAAACTACCAACAGTTAGTTGATGAACTACAAATCCCTTGGTGCTCGAATGTCATTGAAAATGCATTTCCTCCATTCCCATCTGACATTTATTCCCGAAAATTTGGGAGCGGTTAGTGATGAACAGGGTCAAAGGTTCCACCAAGATATTAGAACAATGGAAATTCGGTATCCAGAACGATGGGATTTGACCATGATGGGTGATTACTGTTGTTTTTGTTTTTAATAGATGTGAGGCATGTTTATTAGATGTAAACTATAAATATTTTCAACATATACGATTTAAAAAACGTGAAATTATTTTTTTAATAAATATTAAATATTCTACCAATGAATATGGTTCTATAAATGTAACATAAAAACCTTACGTGTTACAATTATTTTTTTTCATATTTGTATAGATCAATTTTGTCACAATATGCTATTCATTCTTGTGTTACTACAATTACCTTACATTTTTTTGTCGACCAGTGAATTAGCCAACACTTTCCTTCTATATATATATATATATATATATATATATATATATATATATATATATATATATATTACAAATATGAAATTTTTGACATAAAATGGAGACTTATTTAATTTTAACAAACTTTCACCGATACTTTTCTATTTAATAGCTTTGTTTTTGCAAGATATACAAAAAATAAATGAGCAATAATGGGAAAAGTTTGTGAAAAGAAAAGGGCAAGAAATAAACAGACATGACAATAGATTATGTCATCTTTAGGATGACTAATCTAAAATATAATCACAACTTCATGAAGCTCAGAGCTTGAGAAGAACAATGAAAGCTAATATCTGATAAAGCAAGTCATTCAATTTAAGCTCTAGACAAACAAATAAAAGAAGTTTTTAAAAATTAATGAATGTATTTTCCATTTGTTTATCACTTGGTTGTCTGGGATTAGGATTTAGTTTGCGAAAATAATAAAAATAAATAATTTCATGTTGAGTTTCGTCTCGATATGATAGTCGTTCGATAAAGTATTTTTAGTCCCGATACATTTCATACAATTACTAGAATATGTCAAAACAGCGGTTACTATCTTCTTATTATATTCAAAAATAAAAGTATAACTATCTTAAACGTTGTAAAATATATCTTTAATATAATAGTAGGGGAGCCCTGGATGCTAAATGGGGACCGTCATAGAGACGGTTTTGGGTTGCAAAGTTTAGATGATAAGAAGAAAAAAATTTTTTCATCGTTGGGGGAAGCGGTTATAGATTTTCAAAAATATAAAAAAAACTTGCATGAGCATACTCGAGCGTGTCAGATATTGACAGTATTGATCGTACTCTCTAATCCGAATCTGTACTTTTAGGCCGTTTTCCTATAGAAATTATGATTAGATGATTAGGGGTGCCCCCAATTACCCTTTTGTTTATATCTGGGACTCACATTAAACATGTGTGCAGCATTTTCACTGCTTTTGTACGCTTTTGAGCAGTTATATTTACATACATTGCTGCGATGTTTGTAATGCCATTTTAGGTGATATAAGTGGGTTTTTATTTTAATATTTGCTTAAATAAAAATGCCCCCTAAAAGAAAACACAAGACATTGTCCATAAAACAAAAAAGTAAAATTATTGAAAGACTTAACAAGGGAGAAAGTGGAAAAGTGATTTTAAAAACAATTTTAGTGCTTTTCTTTGTACAACTGGTTCCTTAAAATTTGCATACGATCTAAAAATGATTTTTTTTCCTTTGAGCAGTGAAGACGTGAAGACTTTTGACAATTTTATGACAGATTGACAAGAATAATCATTGATATAACACTCTATGGCCACTAAATCAACATCTGACCAATATTTTATTATAAAATAAATAATACTAAGATATTAGTGGCCCTAAAATACATTGCTCAAAGATGTGTAAAGCAAGCGAAAATTACAAATTACTTTAGAAATTAATACATACCGTATTCTTACTTTTTTATACATATTTTTTCTATTCATATATTATTCGTAATTATTGTTTTTTTTTGCGTTTCATAATGAAGATTTTGATAAAAAACAACTGCTTCGGTAATCCGAATTATTTGTTAATCCGAATCGCCTTGGTTTTTATTAGTTCGGATTATCGAGTCTGCACAGTATCACTGTCTTACGTATTTGTAATAATATAGGTATGCGCATGCTCGTACGTACGTACAGTTGAAAATAAAAAAAAAACAATTAATTGAGCACGTTAGATTTTTTAATAAGATATTTAATGAAACTAAAAAAATCTCTTTCAATAATCTGACGAATCCGATGTGAAAAAAATTCGCCATTTTGGAGTACTCAAGCGCTTCAGATTAAGATTTATAATTAGTTGATCAATTAATCACCATCTTCATCAGTACAATTTAATTTTCGCAAATTAGTTTCACCACAAAATAGAAATTTTATACTATCATATCCGTGATCAGTTTTGACGGAATAATTAATCGATTCCTCGGACTAAATAAATCTTGTACTGAATCGTTTCAGTGAATCGATCTTTCCTGTTTCGGTGAAAACCATAAAATTATTTACAATTAACTGAATGTATTCGTAATATTGTTATGTGATTAGTTTCCTCACGGCTTAAACGAAGAATTTGAACTATATTATGATCCTATATTTTACTGACAAGAAGAAAAAAACTCGAGAGATCATCCGTTCCTTGTGAGTAGCTTTTTTCAATTACGGGCACCACATTAGATAGTTATTCCATAACCCAAGTCGTCTTCATCTGCTTCATTATCTTCAGAACAACATTAGATTTTGCTAGTATCGTTGAATAATTTTCAATTTTATCTACACGAACGCAGACATTCCAAATTTTGAATGTTCAATGGTGGACAACCTAACATAACATAACATTAAAATATTAACAAGTTACGGTATTTTATAAAAACACTGTATAAAATGATGCAACTTCTATTTAAGATTACGTTTATCCTTCGAAAGTATGGTTGGAAACCAAAGAAGAAAAAGTTAATTTCATCGATAACCATAGGAGAAGAATGAAAACTCAAGACTGTAAATATTTCCGCAAGGGAAAAGGAAAATGTCCATTCGGAAATACCTGTTTATATTTACATTCTCTACCAAATGGACTTGTAGTAGATGTAGGACCTCCTAGTGCAAGAAGACATGGACTAGATTCTGGTAAGTTGTGTATATTTACCCACAGACGGATTATTTTCCTCATTTTCAAAATGCTTGTTGGAGCTTCTCCTCCAATATTTCCTCTATCTACGAACCACTTGATTTTGTATTATCCTATCCAGTTCGCAGTTGCAGCAATGTTGGCAGTTGAAGTTTAAATTTTTACACTCTTGATCATTTTATACAGTTAGAAAGGCAGTTTTTCAGATCAAATTTCTTCCAGCATTGCATGTGCCGGCATCAGAAATTCTACAGAGCTTCACATCATCCTATTAAAGGACTGGGACAGTTTTCAACAGAACGTGATCCAAAACATGCGTAGTCGTTTGCAAGCTGTTATCGCTGCCAGAGGAGGGAATACTCGCTACTGAAATTCTTAAAATTTCCGTTGGTTCAATGAAAATCACAGCGAATTAAAATTCTTCACTTTTAATCACTTTCAATAAACTTTTTTATTTAAGCAAACAGTCAGCAAGCTAAGTTTCAACCACGGGGTGACCCCGATTTTTTGCTCGGCAGTGTAGCTCGAAATATCCCAAATAATTCTTGAAATAATTTTTTCTCTTTTATTTTGTAGCGGTGGAGAGAGAATCAGAGATACTACAACAACTGTTATATTGGATAAACGACGAGGACGATTTACTGGAATCAGATGGTGAAGATGAGTTTGAGTTAGAATTAGACGATCCTTTGATAGCCGTCCAGTATTACGATAAGGACGATCTTGAATATTACGTTGCCATGAATCGTCTTATGAATGGATCAGATTCTGATGATGATGACATCTCGTTTTTCGATTAAATATTTATTATTAATAAAAAAATAATTGTTGATATTTTTCTACTTATAGTTATCCCATATCTTTTGCTACCTATTGAATTTAATTTAGACATGTGTATTTTTAAGTAATAAATTCTAGTTGCAAAAAGGACTTTTTCTTTCAACTTTTAGTCCAGTGTGAATTGAGTGCTGAAGGTAAGTTAGACTGAAACTAGGATATTTTTTTGATTCAAGTCGCAAGTCAAAAGTCTCTAGCAAAAAATCCGTAAGGTAAAAGGACCAATTGTTGACAAATCATTCAATTCCGCGTTCTACAAAAGTGTTCAAGAAAATTGAACTTTTAGGCAGTTATTATGAATGTGAGATCATTGTGAACAGTTTGCACGTATTGGACTTGCCACAATAGTTTTTCTATTATCACAAACGAATTTTTTCAAATATGGATCTTGACGCATTTGTCTGCTAACATTCCATATAATGACATTTGCAGTTCCTAACGTTGACACCAATTTACTCAAGTCCTAAACGAACAAAAAATATCCAGAACATGTTAAAATATATTTCAAGAATGTATGTGACATTTCAAAAGAGAAAGTAAGGGAATTTTTGGCATACCTATCTAATTAAATTAAATTAAACAGGAATAGACACAAAAACAGGTAACACAAATTTATTGGAATTACCCCTGTAATATATTGGCTTGTGTAGTTTGTATTGTACGTTGCTGATCGATTAGAGATGATTCCCGTTGCTCGAAGGCTTAAATACCGTCCTCAGAACTGGCGTTACTTGAGCATTATCTCCAGGATCAATTTTGACAATCAGCCACAACCATGTCTCCTTTATTAATTCGTCCAACTTCTTTCTCGTCACGGCAAAGCGTTCTATTTATTCAACGGTGGTGGTTTTCTGAGCGACAGAGAGTTGTGGACTCTGATTTGCCTGGTTGAATACACTGTTTGAAGGTACGCTTAATTTTTGGACATTAATGCTTTACGCATTCTTCCTTATGTTATTCATCGAGTAGAGAATATGAAATGGTAATTTTTACTTACAATATCTCAGTTATAAAGTCTCACTCATACTGACTCACCTCACTAAGATGAAAGACAAGGTTGGCGTCTCTGGAGTATCTGCTACAGCTATCATCGGCTTCAATATCAGCCAGAGGATTTAATTCGGATGTTATAACTAGTGAAGGCGGCCGACCACAATAACTACATTCTTATCACCAGAATGAGGCCAATTTCGAGTACCTACAGTAGCCCATTACCTTATTTTTACATTTTGAAATTGAAGTGTCAACATTTGGATTAGGTGCTTTTATCCTAGTGTGTTTTTCTCATTTTAGCATCTAGAAACCATAGCTCTTTAATGCTATTTTTTCGGCAAAGATAAAATATCAAACGAAAAGGAATATTAAAAAACGAAAAGTTATAATTAAGGGGTAACACCACTCTAAACATTTCAAAAATTCAATATCTTTTTTCAGCTAAAATGGTAGGAAATTACGTCCTCAAATTTTCTTTGAGTTATAACTATCAGACGTTAGGTATCCCACTGCGCGGTCGGGTGAACGCGGCGTTCCTTTCGTTTACCCGCCTCAGATATCCCTTAAGGCGAGTTCACACGGAGTCGGAAACTGGGCGAGAATACTACTATTAGGAGAGTTAGTCGTGATCACTACCTGGTGTGAACTGGTAGTCGTCAACGACCAAAAATAGATCGGTCGTAATTATTCCGGCATGTTGGAGTGAACACGACCGGTTTAGTCGAGAAACACCCACCAAATGTGAGGTTTCTAGCGTATATACACGTATTTGTTTCGATTTTTGTACGAGTGAAATAATAAAATTTACTATAATTTATTAATTAAATAAATTAATACATTTTATTTATGTATAACAATAATTAATAACATTTCCTACGTCAGCATTCAAAATGTCAGTGTACAAAAAGAACAAACAATTCAATTTGTTGAATTGTATCACTGGAGAATGAATCACGGGTCGCTAAGAATCTTAAGGTGACATTAAGTTTAGATTCTGCTGGAATCACCAATCTCATATCGGTGTCTTCTTTTTTAATCGCTACTTTTACTGAGCAGATGTAAATGTAGACTTGGATCCATTCTAAAAAAGTTTCTGTAGCCATTTTGATCTTCCAAAGATAGTTCTTGACATATGTTATTAGTGGTACCAAATGTATTTCGTTTTTTTACCCAATCACAGACCCACACGTTTCTTTTTTTTTAACATTTAACAAACGTTGTAATTCATTAATTAAAAGTTCACACACAATTTTTGCACTTTCAATTACACAAATTTGTGTGAATTGGAGGTCTTATATTACACAGGCCAACAAAAAACTTTTGTTTGAAAACTTTTTCTATTTTAATAGCTGATTTTTATAGATTTTTATGTGCTGAATCCAAATCTTGTATCACCCGTAGTTTCCAAGCAATATGTATTTTATTATAATCTAATACCCCTACGTTAAATCATAAAAATGGTTTGTATTTAGAGTATAGTAATGTAGTGTGATAATACAGGGTTTACTTGTCAACTGGAATTTATCTATATTTTCTTTCCCTTCTTTCTTTGAAACTTCTTGGGTAACTTTTTCTGCGATGATTCGCTTGCTGAACTTTCCGGTGAAATGGCAACAGTAATCTCCCATCATGTTGGTGTTCCAGCAGCCCTGGTAACGTTTTTTCATCACTTTAACATCCCGTTGAAAACGCTCACCTTTCTCCTTACTAACATTTCCTAAATTATCCGTGACGTAATTGGGGTGGCTGTTCAAAAAGTGAACTTCTAGGCTCATCAAACATCCTAATTCTTCAAACTTCTTTAGCATGTTGGCAACAATAGACTTTTATTCTGGGTCTTTTTCATTTCCCAAGAACATGGTGACAACTTTCTTGAAGGATACCCATACTTCTTTTTCATTTGAGGTCGTTGTGCATTCGAAACATGTCAAACATCATTTTTCTAATATCAGGTCCGGTAAAGATGCCTTCTTTCAATTTAGCTTCTGAAAGGTGTGGAAATTTCTTTAGGCAAAGCCTTTACAAACTGTTTCATAAGGCCTAACTTATTATGTAGTGGTGGTAGGAGCACGTTTATTGGGTCTACGAAGTTTTTGCGTAGAATTTTCTTTTCGCCAGGGTTTAAAGACTCTCTAGCAGTCCAGTTATTTTTGCACCAATGTTGATACTTAGCTCTACTGTCCTATTCACATAGGAAATATGGAAACTTGGTATAACCACCTTCCTGACCAAGGAGCACGCACGTTACTTTCAAATCACCACATAACATCCAACCTTGTGCAGAATAACCTATTTTATTTAACACTATTTCTACATTTTCATAGCTCTCTTCCATATGTACAGAATGACCGACAGATACAGAAGCATACACCTTACCGTTGTGTAGTAAAATAGCCTTCAAACTATTTTTGGATGAATTAATAAACAGCCTCTAGTCTTCTTTTTTGTACTCAATTCCAAACTCACTCATTAGATCAGGAGTGTCTGAGCAGTACACCAAATCACCCTCTTGTTCAAAATAATTTGAAAATTGCTGTTCTCTCTTCCTATACATATGAACGCTGGTTCTAGCCAACAAGTTCTTTTCTTTTAGCCTCGAGCGATAATTGAATATCCTTTTTAGATCGTTTAGTTCCTGATCGGGATATGGACGCATAAAATACGGTTTTAACTGAAAAGCCCCATCAGCTACTACAACATGTGGTAATTCGATGCTTGCAATCGGGAGAAGTACGGATCTAGTTACCGAGAAACTGCCTGATTCGAAAACTGTAACGATGTTAGAGCGTCCAAATACCACCTACTTCAACAAGTCTTTGGATGAAAGGAAAATAAAAAGTGGACAAGCTGCTAAGAAATCAAAACCGTATAGATTTGGAAACTAGCTACAATTTTTACTGAAATTCATGGAAGAACGCGAACCGAAGGGGAACTTAGAATCGCATCCTGACTCAGAAAACGGAGAATTAAACGATGACAATGAAGTAGAAACTCCAGTAACAACCAACATTATTTTTCCTACACATTCATCTAGGCCACCATTCGAAGAAAATCCTACAACTAGCAACGATATACCCTCCACCTCTGTAGCTTGCTTTGCTAGACCTATTCCCGTGACTGGTAGGAAGAAAAAACCTCAACATGAGTCAGCATCTTCTGCACTAATGAAGTATGTTATCGAGAAGAAACACGGTAAAAAAAACACCGACCTTAACTTCAGATAACCTTATCCACTTTTTCCTGTTCGACAACTTTGAAATCTATGCATCCTCATTTGCAACATTTAGCCAAGTCCGTGATTTTCTCAACAGTCCAAAAGTACGAGCTTCAAATGCTGCAAAATCATCAGGGACAGGCAATTCAACATAAGCCTTACAAAAATGCTGCACCATTTCAGCCTCGTACAATTGATGATACTTCTTCCACAGGAAGTGCAAAGAGAAGATTGGGAAGATTTTGGTGGACAACAACACTGATTCGATGCTGCAAAGTATACTTATATTGTAACCTACAATTCCTGTTTGAATATAATAAAAATTTGAATTCCTCTAGTCACTTGTACATATCTAACGCAACATATTTATAAAAAAAAAGAAGTCAACCACAGAAGAAAACGTTATAGAAATATTATTTAAGTCTGATAGGAAATATGCCACTATAAATTCGTTTGATATATTTACCTTAAACACCCGGCGAGCTATTCACTTGCAGAAATAGCATTTCTCGAGAATTTCATGATATACTTCTCAATTTTCATGAGCAAAGCATGAAATGCGCTTTAGCTCATTCGAAAGTATTCATAAAATTTACATTCGTCGTCCACCAAGCCTCTATAGAAAGTCTTCTTTCCGCGTCTCGAAGCATTCATATGAGATAAACCCATTGTCTTCTTCACTTCTGTTCTTCTTCTTCTTCGTCTAAAATTAATGCAATAACTGCGAAGTCTTCTATACCGAAATTCATTGTGGAGAGTAACTTTGTAATGTACTGTAAATCTCGTAAATAAATGAATTATTCCAATAAAAACATGTTTTGCTTTGAAATAAAATCATTTTTGTATCCATATAAAATAGCTGCCACTTTGCACTTAGCATTCAGCTAGTAGTTATTTTGAATTGCAGACATAAACTCATTCAATGGTGAGATGAAAAAAAGTGCGCCGTGATTTGAATCGCATGTAAATTTTCAATAATTTCCGACACGTCCGCCAAGCCTAAAATAGAGAAACATGCTTTGCGAACTTTTCATGAATATTCATTTAATGAAGGAAAACTGTTTTACGTGATAAATAGTCTAGTTTCCACCAGGCTTATGTTTCATTTTCATGTTTATATAAATAAATTTACGCTACTTTATTTGTATCATGAAAAATTTACTCACGTTCTGAAGTATTCATTATTAGGAAGAGCATTTATAAAAGGGAGAAGGGAGCTATTGAAATTGAGAAGTACATACAAGAATTGAAAGCGGAAATGATAACAAATATCAATTTTAAATTCAATTTGGAAAGTTTCTAGCTTCATTTCATAATTTATATGCTTCAAAAGAAAATATTTAAATCAACAAGAATTTAATCTAGTTGCTAATGGAACTATGAAGTAATCAGATGTAAATTGATACAATTTATAGACAAAAGTTTGTAGAAACTAAAAAACAAACATAACAATAAGTGAATAAAGATATAAATCAAATAAAATTTCAATATACAGAAAAAAAACCACAATGAGTAACAAAATTGTAGGTAGTAATCAGTATATAAGTCCACAGCAAAATTAATTAATATTATTAGAATAGAAGCTTTTTACAGAGTACAAGGCACTTTCCAGTAGATATGCCCTCAAATTATTGCGGAAAGCGGGAAAAGATGATATCGGTTTGATTTCAATTGGCAAATGATTGTGTATTTTTTTGCATTGTAAAATATTGAGCCCTTAACTTATTCTGAACGTGGAGTAGATAGGTAAAGGTTAGCTCCGCGTTCTTAAGTGGATAGCCTTGCAACGACCTTTCTGTAATTGGAGTAGCGTGCTTATGAATAAGAATGATTCGCTCAAATTGAGTCGCACGACACGTATCCCAGAAAGAAAGGGCATATCGGAGATGCGACTCAATTAGGGCATAATAGACTGTTAAGAAGGTGGATAAGTTCAGTTCTTTGGAAACTAATCTCAGCGTTAAAAAGAAGGAGCTTAAGTTTTTAGATGAGGCTGCAATATGTAACTCCCATTTCAAGGAATTGTCCACAACAAACCCTAAGAACTTTACAGATTCCACGACGTCAATAGTGGTGTTATTTGAAATAAAAGGCTGCAATGTATTTTTATAAGATGAAACTTTGGTTTTAGAAACGTTAAGTCAGAGAAGAATCGCACCATGATTTAAGGGTGATGTTCCGTGAGATCAAGAGAAATTAGTGTCATCTGCAAATAGACATATTTTGCCACTGATGTCTAGATAGGCGATGTCGTTTATAAACAGAAGAAACAAAATAGGGCCTAGTACTGAGCCTGGGACACTCCACATTATATTGGCTTGCAAGAAGACATCGTTTATTGATATGAGCGAGTCTGTGCATATAGCTGATTGCTTGTCGTCAAGGAATATGGAGTTCAAGGCTTGGAGGATTGCATATAATTTTCCTGTGTAGACGCTAACAAAAAATGGTAGACGATATCGTTTGATTATTTAAACTGAATTGGTTTTTCATAAATTCATACTTACAGTAAAGCATATTAAATTGTCTTTCACACAGCATATTTTTTTGACCCGATGAATAAATAAAAAATATCAGGGAAAAGTTCACAATGGGCCGCAATACACGAAAGTTTATTGTATGTCTTGGAGACTGTCTTGTAGAAAAACCGACATTTATGTCACAGTTTTTAACGATGGGGGAATTTATACATAATTTTTCTTATATACTTACTCAATTTATTTATACACTATATAATAAATGTACTGAGAATTATTACAAACAAACAGAAAGGCCTTCCTAGGAATTGATTCTATAAAAAACAATCATGTGATTAAGCTATTTTCCATTCTATTAACATAATCGAACATGATCGGCATCATGGTCCATGTTGTGGGCGAGTTCGTGAAAATATATACGTATATATATATATATATATATATATATATATATATATATATGTAATTCCAAAGGTACTAATTTTTCTAGTATCAAAAAAATTGGATAGATTGCGCTAGCTAGGCCGTCTAAATCAATTAGTCTAGAACACTCAAATCTCTTATGCTCAACATAAATGTAGAGATAAAAAAGTTCATGTTCACCCAAGTAAAACTTTCAAATTTCAAAATTTTTCTGTTTTTGAAATATATTAGCAGGATTATACATTTTTTCTGAGAAATATATTCGCAGAAATCCCTCAAAGATCATCCCATTTTCTTCCAAATCACGGTACTTAGCTAATTAGAATTTATTATGCAGAGAAATCCCATTCAGTTTCTTGTACTTGTGAGAACTCGAGTGACTGATTAAGATATTAACACTGTTTCCCAAAGTAATATTATTCAATTAGGAAAATCAATTAAATATATATTTCAATGCAAACTCTGTTGAGGATTAAATTGTTCCCCTCAAATTAATATTTATCACAACTCGCAGAAAGAACCTGAGTTTTTGAATTATGGGTGATACGAAAGGGGTTACTTAATAGTCATCATCATCATTATAACTTAAAACCATCTACTGAGGCGAGGAAGTATTAATGAGGTACGAAGGAAGAAAATTACAAGATTAAGTGGAAAACTCCATAATCTAATTAAATATATTTTTTAAAATTCATGAAATATTTTTTTCTCCTACATTCTATATAATTACAAATTTTCTCACATTAATATGATTTGATTTTTAGGCGGAAACAAACAATTTTTTTTTCGAATATACATTCTTACATAAAATAATTTAAGATATTTTTATTTATATTTTAAGATGAAAATTGTAGCTATACGCTTTTTAGCGTTATTTCCATCCAACTTATTTTTAATACAAGACATAAGTCGAGAGGGAAAGGTCAAATTTGCAAATCCGAAATCGGAGCAAGAGTGCTTCTCCGGCCAAGGAGAAAAACTGAGTTTTCTTTAAATATTTATTTAATAGAAGTTTCTCATTCAATTATATCGAGAATATTCGAATCTGCCAGTGAAAAAATTCAAATCAAAATATTTCTAAAATTAAACGATATGGTTGAGATCTATGTTGATTTTTTTGTCATATCAAGATTTTTCTTAGACTGTTTATCAATGCAAGAGTTTGATTTTTATTAAGGCATCTCGTTATTATTAGCAGCATTAGTAATTCAGTTTTGAGCTATGGCAACATTGATGGGAATATGTCAAATTTGACATTGACATTTTTAATGGTGAACGTACTCAGAACGTGTTGTCATATGAGAGCTATTTGCCGGATATGCTCTTCTGGTAGGATTTGAGTGACCATTTCACTTCCATTTACAAAAAAGTCCGCTATTTAGTTATTTATTAATTAAAATGTCCTAATAATATTGGAATGTCTTCGATACGACTTTGAAATACACAATGAGCTGACAAATAACACTTAAATGTAGAGATGCGGATCTATTATAAAATTGAATGAAATCTGTTTTGGAATATATGATTCCAATAAACTAAAATTGTCTTTTTATGGAATTACTGACAGAAAAATTAGAAAATGACCTAGATTCCAAAGTATTGATTATCGCTCTTATATTGATACTGTGTTCCATGCAATCTTGAATTGCACATTATTCAAATCTATTCAAAAGTGTCAAGCTCGAAATCACTACTACTAAATTTGTGGTTCACACAAACTAAATGAAGATATTCGAAAGTGAAATGGAATTTTAAGGTTACTAAGTCAATAAGATTTCTTAAAAGGGAAGGCGTGATATTAACTTTGCAAGTTTAAAAGGATTTAAAGTTTACTCCGATCAATATTCAAAATAAGCTCTCCAGATAATAAGCCGATTATCCAATTTTATGAAACTCAGCTATTTTAGTGTCAGTACTAGTATAGCTGCGAATGATACGATAGAACAATTAATTTACGAATCTACTGTGTGAAGTCATATTTCAATAATGGAGAAAATATTTTTTTTGACGAGGTGCAGCCATATTAAAAAAATAGCCGACATAACCAAAGTATTTTGCCCACCAGTTGTAAACAAAATTTTGATCTTAGTTAAACTTTTCACTAATACCGTCTACCATATATATGATTTGAAGCGACATGAAGGATTGAAACCTTCAACTGCAGTAGAAGGACACGTGGAATATTCTATTGGAAATAAAATTCAAAAAGCAAATAAAATTTTGAGATCAAGATGTATTACCTCTACGATAAATAATTGAAAAATAAAATGTTCGAATTTAATCGACGTTGATTTGACAGTAATTTATAAAATAATTTTTTAATGATCGATAATAGACTTTCCCAAAAATCTGGAATTGCCGACGACTCGGTAGTTCAAATAATGCGCGAACTTTTTCGAGTTATTGCGATGATCAGTTACATTTTATAAACAATAGTTTCGTTTGGTGCGGCTACTTAATAATAATTTTTTCAGTGGGTTTTTGAGAAATATCAATTTCTCTATTTCCATTCACTCTCTTTCACCAGAATCATCAAAATGAATATAAAAACAAAACCGCTGGCCAAGCTAAGCTTTGGGAAACTTTATATGAATACTTTAATGAAGAAAACATAGAAATACAAACTAAAAATGGAAAGGAATATGATTTTATAGAAGATTAACATATGGATGATGAAATAGAATGTATTCTTAGTAATGAGAAAGCAGCGTGCTTGAAATTGCCGGTAAATTATCGTCAACAAGTGAATCAACAGTTTTTGGTCATAATTGCTTTTCAACGAGAAACATATTCAACTTAGCAGAGTTGGTTACAAGATGTAATTTACTGAATTATTCATCAGCTGCTTAGGGTCTATTATATTTTGCACGCTTTTTGGAACATGCTCACTTATCTCTAGCAGAGATTCAGTTTAAAAATTTCGTTATTGTCATACTCAAAAACACGATTCCAAAAAAACATTTCGAATTCACATTGAATCGATTACGTTTCGATGATAAAAATGCACGTAGTCAAAGGAAAACTAACAACAAATATGCTCCAGTACGAGATATTTGGAAAATAATGATTGTTACTAAAAGAACTACATTTCTGTAGACAATGTTAGAATGGATTAAAAGGTATTCAGCTTAAGAGGAAGATGTTTATTAAAGTCTAACGTTGCGACATGTAAATATTGATGCCAAAAATTCCTTACAACTAATGCTCTACCTTATTAGGATTCGGACGAAGAACCAGGAGTAGTATTGCGGGAATTAATCAAATATGGTTTAGAGTTAACTCAAACAAATCATGGAAATAATAGAAATGTTGTCCTCGATAATTGGTGCGATTCAATGGAGCTGATGAACCATTAGAAAAAACTTTACTATGTTCAGCAACCTTCGAATAGATATAAAGGAGACTCCTGGCTGCTTAAATTTCCAAAAAATCGTTATTCTTTGCATTCGATGAGAGTGAAACTTTAGTTTCATTTTGGTCTAGGAAAACGAAATTGTTCCTACATTGATTTTGAGGATTATATTAAGGACTTCAGAGAACAGCATCTTAATAGTGAATAGAGTAGATTCGGTAGATTACACTTTTGTCCACTAAACCATAACCATATTTTGTTGGTAATACAAAAGGACATTTTTATTAATCATTGAAATATGAGGTTCACTTTATTGTGACAAAATAATTTTTGTTATTATTGTTATTCTCAAGTGAGCTATCTGAATCATAGTTCACTAAATATTCATTTCAATCCGATGTGTCTTCTTTTGGAATGGTGAGACCCACTGGAGCTTTGCCCTTTGATCCCAGAACCCTAATTTTGTGCAAGTTTAGTTCCAAATTCCTGACAAAAAATAGTTCATAAGCTTGATGTTCTCGTTGGTATGTTAGATTCGGAAGCATCTTATTTAGCGACTAAAAAAAAAACACCTGTATCTTTGGTCTCTTTTTCCTTCACGAGAAAGATCTAACTTCCAATAGCTGCTGTCACTATTTGTTCACTTTCTTGGAGTACTTTCTTTGTGAATATACTGTTATTACTAAGAAGAAAAGTGTTTGATAGGTTCATGGAGAATGACGTACCTACTCCTAATTTAGATTATATTTACTAATTTTCAATGTTAGAGACGACCTTAGGGTGTTGATGATCTTAAGATTCCTAATGTCTTAAAAATCTAGTAAACGAAAAAACAGTTACACGATTGGAGCCCTGATAATTTCAAATATAACTCTAACTAATAGATTTTTCCTTCCTGGACTTTGTGCAACCAACTCATTGATAAAATATATACATGTACACAATATACGCTAGGGTCCAAAAAAATTTTCTTTTGCTTCAGATTTCTAATAGTTACAAAAAGTTTTGTTGTGGATCACAGGAGGTTTAGTAATTTAAAATAAGATTGTTTCTTGTTGATCTACCGGGTCTATCAATAGCCATATCTTATAAAAATGGGACATTTTCTTTTAGACTACTTCAAACATATTTTACTATTTTTTTGGTTTAATAGAGAAAAAGTTTAAGGTTATAGATATTACGACGAGCAAAATCATAACTCTCTATCCCTCCTCGAACAAGAAAGTTCCCGTTTTAATCTAAAGGGCATGTTTTAAGGGACTTTCCGACCCTTCAACTTGGAAATTAAGTCCAGTGGCGCCATCTGTTATCGAATATTTGAACTTCATTCAGGACAACGATTGTTTGGGTTGCATTTCCAAAAGCGTTGCGAGCAATTGTAGCATGTGTAGTAGTGGCGCGAAATTTAAAATTCCAATTTCAATAAAGTCTTAAATTTAATTTGTTGCTATAATAAAGTTATTAAATTTTGTGTATTTATACGTCATTAGCTAACTTATATTTTGGAGTTAAAGCGACATAATTTTAGTTATCCAAATTAGTTCTCAAAACATTAAAAAATTTAGGTTTTTAAATTTCGCGCTTTTACTACACATGCTACCGCTATAGAACCTTTTATTATGGCGGACGATAATGACCAGAATACTCTAGAAGGTGTGAGAGAGAAAATATTTTCAAATTTTCTCGAATATTCTAGAGCCTAGCTCTCTGAATATATAAGAGCCCGGTGTCGCTCACCAGAGTTAGTTTAATTTGAACAGCGAAACGAGCGATTTCAAAACGAAAAGAAGAGAAGTTATCTGTGAGCCTTTATTTAGAAGTATCACGTGTGAGTATTTTTAATAGTGTGTTTAATTAACTCTCGATTTTGAAACGAAATAGAAAAAAGTTATTTGTGGGTTTTTATCGTGAAATTTCAAATGTGAGTATTTTTAATAGTGTTTAATTAATTCTAATGGTTTTTTTTTCTTTAAATTGTAATTTTCTTAACCTTCAAAAAGTCGCGCGGCGTCGAATTGATGCCTTCTATATACTTTTGGTCGTAAACAAAATATCGCTCGACCGCTTGAAGGTTAAATATATTTTTTTTTTGTCTCAACATACCCCACGTTTCCGTTACAAAATAATTATCTATAAAATGTTTATTTAATTTATATTTTATAGAATACAATGACCAGACGTAAGAGAGGAGGAGATTTGGCCAGTTCTGCAGCGAAACGGCGGAAACAAAAAGAATCTCGAAGAAATGAAACGGAAGAAGAGCACGAAGCACGTTTACAGAATCAACGGACCAGAATGAGTAACCTGAGAAGCAGAAGAAGCGAAGAAAGAACAGCAAATAAAAGTACTGAAGAGTCGAGAATTTTAAAAGATAATCTAACAAAGGAAGCATTCCACTACGAACCGACGAAAAAATATTACAATCATAAATACGTTGTTATTGGAAAAATGAATGCCAGTTTTGTCACGCAAAAAAATTCAGTAAAGAAACACCAGGTCTCTGTTGCATGAATGGAAAAATTCGATTACCACCAATTGAAGCACCTCCGCAGGAATTTCTGCATTACATGTTCGGGGAAACACTAGAATCAAAACACTTTCTCTTCAAAATATAAGATCATATAACTCCTGCTTTCAAATGACTTCTTTCGGTGCTACTTCGACTAACACTAATAGAAATGAATTTGAATATGTATTTTCAATTCAAGGGCAAATTTATCACAAAATAGGATCGTTACTGCCAATGCCTAACGAAGACCATAAATTTCTACAAGTATATTTCATCGGAAATGAAGAACAAGAAATTGATCAACGATGCACAAATTTTAATGGACTGAGACGCGTCATCTCATATCAACTCCCGGGCGAAGCCGGGTTTTTTAGCTAGTAGGAAATAAACCTACGCACCTACTTTGTCTAAAATAAAGTAACCCAGAGGTCCCCACGTAGAGGTGAGTGCTTATTCAGCCCCTCCACTTCACAGCCCTACTACTATAACATCTCAAGACCCCATTAGAGTTCGTGACTTCAGCTTTTCTTTTATAAAGCCATCTCTTTTGCTGGGCTCACTTATCGACGAAGAAGCCTCTGCTACAAGCGTTCCACTGCCTGTGGAAGAGAAGAATGTTTTCTGGATGCGCAAAATATGCATTTGAGTTTCCAAAGATTTTGTGCAGCATCCGAACATAAATTGCTTTTGTTTATACTGAACCAAACTAAATTTTGTGTCCGTTCACTTCCATTCCTTCCCTTACGACAGGTACGGACTTGATCAAGATTTAGAGCGATAAATAAGGTGAATATTTGTTGTTTTCAAGGCTACTACTTTTGCAGAGTCGCTTCATATATTCAGTATTAGTATGATATTTGCTATAAACAATATCTACACGGAATGGAAGGTATGTAAATTAAAATTAAAACAATATTTGAACCTAAACGCAATTATTACAGCAAGGTAATAAAAAAATTTTTTTCGATCCACTCCAATACACAGGTATATTAAATTCTGGTGTTTCCCAGCGTTGTATTATCACAAAAAGCCTCTGACGAATGAATTCTATGGAAAATTTGAAAAATCGTATGTTTCTCAAGTTATGTGACTTATTGGAAGTTAACCTTGATTTAATTGTTTGGATTCCATATAAAGGTGTGACGAATATTTTTACATCACTCTCATTTTGTGGTGAAGTCTGATTCACCTTAAGAAGATAAATTCCGTTATAACTGAAACTATTTCATTAAAACATGAAAAGATTTGTGTGGGTGTGAGTATTTGCATTTATAAAGAATGTAATTTCTGAATCGGTCAAAAAGCGTGAGAAAAAGTGCCGTAACGTGTCATTTTTCAACGCAATTACAAAATTGTTCTATCAAAATAATGGAATGTGAACGCTTTCTTTGTTTCTCATGTATTATTAGTGACGAAAAGTTATAGTTAAGAAAGTTTAAACTGCACATCAGAAGATGTTGTTGAATCGGCAACTGCAGCGACTATAAATCCAACGACCGACAAATGTCAAAACAGATCATTCTTTTTTGCATTAAGAAATGAAGAATGCAAAACCCAAGCTGTAGGTATCAATACCTTTTCAAAAATTCCCTTGCTAATCACAACATATTTGTGAATTTACCTAATCCATAAAACTACTCATACATTTCGACGCTCTTCGGCGTCTCTATTAGTGGATTCCGGTAGTGATATAATTCAACTAAAGGTGGGCGGTGGGTGGAAATCCAACACAGTTGTGGAGGGTTGAATAGAAGACTCAATAAAAACGAAATGGATTCCATAGTGAAAATTTTAACGGGAACAATTAGTTCGACTTCAAGCAACATTGTAAACGCTCACGATCCTACAAACAATCCAATAAGTACTAATACATACGATGTAATTTCTTTGAACTTTTTACATGTTACCAATTCAAGTACCATGAGTAATGTAACTTCTTTTTCACTTCAAATTAATAATGCTGTCAGTTGTACTTTTAATATTACTATTACAAAATAAAAATTGATAAAAGTTTTGTCGAATGTTTCTAAGTCTACGGAATATATAAATATTTTTCTCCCATAGTAGGAAATGGTTTGCCTAGAGTGTATTCGATACAAAATTTCATTCTCTTTAAGAAAAATTCACGCAAACCAATATTTGTGGCCGAGAGAGTCAGGCAAGCCTTTTTTTAAAGTGTGTGATGAGGGAGAAAATTTCTCCTTCATTACGTAACATGATTTTTTTATTTTGTTCGTTTTAATGTCTACTTTAAGATTATCTTGGTTGGCGGGCTTAGAAACGACCGGAAATATTCAGTAAACCAGCTTAAAACCCATTGATACCGAAATTATTTTCGATAACTAGAATTATACGAGTTTACAAGAATAGAATATATAGTAATATAATCAGTGATTTCTTACGATGTATAGGATTTGATTTTGAAAAAAAAAAACCACAAAAAAATTGAAAAAATTGACGAAATCTTTATTAGAATCGAGAGAACGATTAGTATAATTTAATGTTTGAAGATGATTTCATGTAAATGTTGCCCGTGGCTCCGCTCTACATAGCCCATACGCAAGGTCAAATTTTGTCACACTATCTCCAACATATCGGCCGGTATTTCACGAAAAAATGCTTCAATAATGGCTTCCAGTGCATCAATCGTTGCTGGTTTATCCCTGTAGACATTAGCCTTAACATGGCCCCACAAGAAATAGTCCAAAGGCGTTAAATCACACGATTTAGGCGGCCAATTGACGGGCCTCAAACGTGAGATTAACTGTTCACCGAAGTCGGCTGTCAATTTGGCAATTTTTTCGCGTGCCGTGTGGCATGTGGTACCGTCTTATTGAAACCAAATGTCAGGCATATCTAATTCTTCTATTTTGAATAAAAAAATCGTTAATCATAACACGGTAGCGCTTGCCATTCACAGTAACGCTCCGGCCATCGTCGCTTTTAAAGAAGTACGGCCCGATGATGTCACCTGCCCATAATCCACACCAAACAGTGCCTTTTGGTAGCTCTTGCAATGCTTCTGGTTGGTCTTCACTTCAGATGTGGCAATTTTGCTTGTTGACGTATCTATCCAACCAGAAATGAGCTTCTTCGCCGAACACAATTGGATCTCCCTCCAACTTTACCAGCGCCCATTCACCAAATGTTGTGGGAGATTGTGTGCCTTCAATTCTTGCACCAGCCCTATGTTATAAAGTTTTAAACCCAAATCCTTTCGCAAAATTCTCCTCTTAGTAGACTAACAGAGGCCAAATTGCTGCAAACGGCGGCAAGTCGACATTTCATGGTCGTCATAAACACTGGCGGATACAGCCGCAATATTTTCTTCGGTCCTCACTGTACGTTTGCGTGTTAGTGGTTTGTTGTCTTCCTTTTTTTAGAGAAAAAACTGAGTATCTTCTCCTTAGTGGTCGGATTACACATAAAAAACTTCATTCTGTATTTGTAATAATTTGTAAAAATCGAGTGGAAAAATTTATTACAGTTATAAAGACTACCGAAAGTATAGGAGTCATCGTAGCTCTAGAAGCTTACCCCTACAGCAACTTCATTATGTTTATGAAAAAAATATGAAAAAGTTATTTAATAAAAAAAAAGTATTAATAGAATATATAAAATTATAATCATTTTGGAACAATAGTACAGTACAATATCGTGAATCCGGAATCGCTGGGAAAGATTTGGATCCGGATTTTAGATTTTTCCGCATTTCAGATCATACGAATATTTGAATGCATTTATGGTGGCGCCATCTATTGCGCTAACTAAAAATCATATCACATTACATAATAATGTGAAAAGAGGGAGAGGTATACATAAAATATAATACAATCGCGTTTAATACTGCACAAAAACACATTCATAAAATAATAAGAAAAAATATTGATTACATTATGAACATATTCTTCACGTTATCGTTATGTATGGTATCTGCAACTAGTGTCAAATACATAAGCTTAAAATTACGATATGAACGAATCAGTCCGGATTTACGATGTTCCACAGAGAAACATTTATTCTAGATTATATTCATTGACTATAATTCAATTTATCGAAAATTAGTTCGGAGTCAATAGATTTTAAGCTGATTTACTGGATTTTTTACGGCCGTTTCTGAGTCCGCAAACCAAGATAATCTTAAAGTAGACATTAAAACAAAACGTACCGAGGGACAAATTTCATCACTCCTCACACATTTTCTTGCCTGAATCTCCCGGCTAATTTTTTTCTTAAATAGAATGAAATTTTCTATCGAATACACTTTAGGCAAACCATTTCATACCATGAGAGAGAAACATTTGTCATTTTTTTAATAATTAACTATCAAATTACATGCACTGTGTGACTTTTTAGATTGATAGCTTCTAGACTATAAATATTCAGAGTAAATATGCTTCCACTCGTAACGTTAGTTTGGAATTATTTATTCCACATTTACTTATATTTGATCCGTTCAGATCACACCATCCCATCGTTTTTTCGTTTTCTCGCAACACGTGATAGAAACTCTTGTTTTTGGTGGGCCAATTGCATGGCCTTCAGGATCTCCAAATCTAATGCATCTCGATTTATATCGTCAACAAACCCAATATCTTCATCCGTCGACTATGTTGGGTTTGTTGACGATATAAATTGAGATGCATTAGATTTGGAGATCTGTTTTAAAATTAATTTTTTCAATAATTTGATAAAATTTGACGTTTTTTAAAACAGAAGAGATCTAAAATCAAGAAAATTTAGATGCATTAATATATCAAAAGGTCTAAGAAATAAGAAAATAAAAATAATGATAATAGCGACTAAATTTGTGGATTTGTACATACAATTCAATTCCTATCATTTGTTAATAACCACTAGTGAAAAGAGGAAGGTTATTGGTTGAACAGTGATAATTAAATTCTGCATTTTGTATGGTATAGAGTAGTGATGTTCTTTTCTTATTGTTATAATTACTATTTATACTGTTCTGTTATCGTATGTGTGTTCCAGACTACTTATAAGATTCTGTGTATTACCTACGGAATTCTTTAACTTCGGTAGTACATTTAATCCGAAGAAACCAGAATTTATTTTCACAGTTTGAAATTACGTGCCTTTTATTAGTTCTCAAACTATTTCCAACGTTTCCAAACTCTTATTTCCAGGTCCAATATTCTCTACTTTGGAACTTACATCAAACTCAATATTTTATATTACCGCAATTAATGATCAATGCCGCAATACTTTTTGATGTGATTTTATGAAGAATAAAAATTCGAAGGAAATTAGGGAAATTAAATTTATCTTAGATTAGGCTTATACCAAAATACGCTTTTTGATATATAACGTTGGTTTTTTAACACGAAAATCTATTTATAGACACTACGCCGATGGTAAACAAACAGAAGAGGAAATAAGTGAAAACTCTTGTAAACATTTTCACTTTAGAACGTTATTAAATTTCACGGAAATCTCAGTACCAATATTTGAACTTTTACGGCAAGAATATTTTTTTGTGAATTGTTTTTGAGTTTGTATATAGAATTTTCAATATCAAGGAAATAACAAAAAAATGCAGTTCCATATGTTCTGTTAAAATTTCAATCCATTGGTTATGAATTTTTATCGTCGTTTCAAATTTGCATTTTCTATCCCTCAATCGCCGTGAACTATCCCTTGAGTAACCTTAAATAGTGATGAGAATGGTATCAACTAATATATATTTTAAAGCTGGTCTACGTAACCCAGTTTCTTTTATCTTATGCAAATATAAAATTTTTTCAGAATCATTGAGATTTTTGAAATGATCAATCTCGTCGAAACTACTCATTACAATTAAGATTCAACCATATAACTATTGCATGCCATATTTTTGTGAAATATTTTTCCCTTTTTGTTCAGACACTCTTTATGTTTTTTGATCCTCGTTTACCCAAAACTTAAGTTTTTAGATATGGCAACACTGATGTGAATCTACATTCCCATCATAAAGTTTGACATTTCTAATTATGAACTTACTCAGAACGTGTGCTCGTCGTCAAAAATCGGCTATTGTGTAAGAAAATATCGATGCTGTACGTAAACTGATATTGCAAGATCGCCAAATGATATACCGTGAGATTGAGGCATACTTGGACATTAGTTACACTCGCAAACATTCAATATCACATGAACATTTGGCTGTCAGATTTGTTTGCGGTGGGAACCGCATAATTTGACAATCCCTCCAAAGGAACGCTCGTATCGGATGGTGAAAAGAAAAGCTGAAAAGTTCAATCGCTATGCTTCAAAAGATCGAAACAGGCTACGAATCAACCCTAAACTACTGTATAGGTCGTTCAAGACCAGTCAAATCCAACAAAAGAAGTTCAAAGCAAATGATCTCTTGTTTTTTCGGAATAACTAGAGATGTCACTACCGTTCCATTAGAACAACGCAGAACGATCAATTCTGAATGATACACCAGCATTTTTTGGCCAGAAAAAATTGGGAAGATAAATCAATCCCCACCACGACACCGCGAGCTGTCACATACCAGTTCAAACAAAAACGTTTTTGAAAACATTAAATTGATGGGTCATTCGCTGTACAGTCCTAGTTTGGCATCCAATGATTCCTTCTTATTCCCCGTAGATTGAAAATAAATTGTGAGATCTACGTTTTTTTACACCTGCAGCAGCGGTTCATTGATTGAAATTACATGTTTTGGAGGTACCTCAATCGGAATGAAAAAAAAATACTTAAAAAATTGGTTTAAAGGCTTTCAAATATTTTGAAAACCAATCAAGCTATATCCAATTATAAATATTTGTTTTTAATTGTCTATCTCAAAACTTAAGTAGCAGCCCAGCCCTTGTGACGCGATAAGAACGAGACGGCAATGTGGGTTTTCAATCGAAAGTAATCACTAAAGGCTTAAGTACCACTATCATCGTATATTCAACGAACCAAAATCTGTTCCCAAATTGCCTGCGGCTGTTAAAGGAGCTAGTTCTTCTATAATATATGTCTATCCTTCAGTTCATTGGTCGAGTTGAAATGCTTACTTTTTTAGTTATTTTTTGGACGCATCCAACAGATGGAAATCACAAAGTGACATGTGTAGGCTGTTAGATGAAGTTTAGAGATTCCTACTACATTCTTTTTTGACCCTGGAGAAGTTTCGATGCATTTTCTTGTGGAGCAGAGGTTGATTGCTCTTGATGGATGTCTGTGGGTCACGACGTGTCCCACAGTAGAGAAAAATGTTGAATAACATGTTGAGGATATGTTGAGGGTGTAGCATTGAATTTTGTGAGGAGAAGCAACGTAGTATGGTTCCTTTGCATGCATGTCGGTTTGTTCCTGGTTTCAAGTAATGGCACCAGCTCTCGACAAGTAACAATCTTTTTGACGAAATCAACGTCTTCATGATATTGAAACAGGTGTTGCAGTGGCAGATCCACTGTGCAGTGAGTTTATTCAGAGCTGACTGCACATATATTATAGCCTAAAATGTCGTGCACGTTTATTTACAATTTCATCGCTAGCCCTTACAATCCCTGGGAACATTCGCCTTGTGATCATTATTCACCAGATCGTTTACCCAGTCCATGAGCTTAGCCGATATTGCCATGTTTACCTATTCTAATAATGATTCATCAATCAAAAAGAAACTCAACTTTTTTTTTTACTTGTCTGACGTATAATCTTTCCCGAATTTTAGAATATTCGTGAGTCTTCCCTACGTAATGAACGTGCCCGCGCAAGAGCAAAACCAGACAATACATTCCCAGTCTTCCGGTGGCTTATTTGAATATTGTTTTTATTTATTTGCATACCTTTCATACTTTCTCGTCGTCGTTTCTCATATCTAACTTTCATTTTTTGTCTTCCTTTGCCCCAAATTCTTTAGTAACAAATAATTCTTCTCATAACGAAAACGTTTGTTTTTAATTTTACTATTTACACTATTTCCTCTCTATTTAAAAAATATCTCACAAATTGATCTACATGCATGAATTCAGTTTTAATTTGAGTTAAAACATTATCTCTGTTTACCTTTATTAGGCACTTCGTTTCTTATTATTTTTTCGCTTTCCAGAGCTTAGTAAGGAAAAACCATCAAACTGTTGCTGTTACTACAAGACCACCTCTTTACAATATCATGAGACCGTCAAATTATTGCTGAAAGCTGCGACAAGATTATTTTCAATCAAGTTTCCTTATCTCTAACAATGTGTTATAAATGCGGTGAATGAAGAGTTGAAATATTTGAAAATAATTTCAACAATTTGATTTGATATGTTAAACTGCCACCGCTGTAGTGTTTCAGCTTATATTAATACTGGAGATGGCTTTATGAGATGGTTTCCATAAATATATCTAGACATTCCTCGTGTTACTTATGGTGGCATTATTTCCCTAGCTAAATGACTGCCTAATTTGAGAAATTAACGACAAGACGTATTTGGGGTTTGTTTGGAAATGTAATTTTGTCTACGTTAGATTATGGCAGTTTATTTCCAGTTTTGTCTCAACGAAATGACTGTTATTAGGGTCGAAGAGGGAATTTCGTATAGTAAATTCGAATAAATTCACAGAATGCGGAGAATTCTTCCATGCTTCATGGGGAGGGTTAAAATCATTTTACAACTTCTATCAGCTTCTCAGTTTTTTTTAATATTATATCCTGATAGGCTGTTCGAAACAACTTTTATTTATTTATATATTCACGGCTATTGTTGAAATGAAGTTAGAGAATGTCATTGAAAATATTCAACAATTTGTTCACACACAAAAAGTTATTTCAGTCCAATTTCCTTTCTGCGTTTAAGGTCAATCAATTTCAATGAATGGATTTTGTAACCTCCCCTTGCTTCGAAATTTTTTTCAGGAAGTGTAAATTGGCATCAGTTGTATATATACATTACTGAAATTGCGATGGGGAGAACAATTAATGTTATTTTGGTTACAACCAGCTTTTTAGCGAACCGAAATTTGGAAGCACACAAAAAGTTGGAAATCTCTTCATGAAAAATTAACGTAAATTCAAATTTTCAATAGGTATCCACTAGTATGACAGTGTAAATTAATATAAACTGCTGAAATTGGCTGAATCATATCAACAACGTATTCAAGACATCAAGACGTGAAACTAGTATAAACAATTATAAAATATTTGAAAAATACTATTTCACTTGAAATAGAATGGAGAGATAATATAAAACGAATCTTGTTTTAAGTGTTGACCTCGATATCAAATCCTAACGTTGCGTTGATTCATGACTGAAAACATTTCTGAAATAGCTCTCATCTGCTTTGTCCTGGTCTCTTCCAGTTTTAAGAATAGTCTCACTGCAGTCAAAAGTCACATACAATCAATATCTTTCAGTAGGATTGTACTTTGTAGTTGCATGTGGCATGAATAAATTACTGTTCCCGAGGTCAAAGGACTATCGTTCATTGTTTTATTTAATTTTGAAATCGATCATACCAATTGTTAGTAGTCTGGTTATCATCACCATAGATCTATTCATAACCTGTTGTGATTTTTGGTACTTTTTTCAACTCTTCATCCACCGCATTTATAATACATTGTAAGATAAGGGAATTTGATTGAAAATAATCTTGTTGCAGCTTTCAGCATTAATTTGACGGTCTCATAAACGGGTGATCTTGTAGTAACAGCAACACTTTGATGGTTTTTCGTTACTAAGCCGTAGAAACCGAGAAAATAATGGAAAACGGAGTGCCTAACAGAGAAAGGAAAAAACAAATACATTTGGGTAAACAAGAGATAATGTTCTAACACAAATAGGGCCTGAACCCTTCTATGGAATCTATTACAGCAGAGGTGCTCAAACGGTCGAGTGCTTTTTGAGTAGATCTCGAGAAGAAAAAAATTTTTAATTAGTAGGTAGGTAACTAAACTACAAAAATGTATTACGTAATAAAATAATCAAAGAAAGAAAAGCCAAAGAAAAGAAAAGCCGCGTTGTTTCTAGACTAGACTGTACTGTCTAGTTTTGGACGCCGCTATAAATGTTGCGCCTGCATGAATTGGAGTCATTCTGAGTTGTAACTTGATAGCGATACTACGTCGATACAAAGTTTATTATTAAATAGTGGAAAATGAGTGCAGTGAAGAAATCTAAAACGTATCATTTTAATAAGGATTGGGAGGAAGAACTTTTCTTTTGTATGGTGAAGGATAAGTGCATTTGTGTTATTTGTCGTGCGTCAGTTGCAATACCTAAGCGTGGTAACTTAGAGAGGCATCATAAAACGGTTCATAAAAACTATCAAAAGGATTTTCCGCCACAGAGTGAATTAAGAAAACGAAAAGTAAGTGATTTTATATCTTGTTTGAAAAAAGAACAAACCATGTTCACAAGACCAGCCAAACAATCAAAAGCTGCTACGATCGCGTCATTTAAAATATCTCATATATTGGCGAAACACAAGAAACCATTCGAAGATGGATCGGTGGTGAAGGAAGCATTTATTGAAGCGGGTGAGACTTTATTTGGAGATTTTAAAAATAAAACAGAAATCATCTCTGCTATTAGAGAACTTCAGTTATCTCGTCCGACTGTCACAAGGCGTATTGAAGTCATGAGTCAGGACATCGCAGATAAACTAAAACATGATATCATGGAATGTACATACTTTTCTTTACAGTTTGACGAATCCACCGATATGACAGACACTGCCCAGCTGTGTATTTTTATTCGGATGGTATTCAATGACATGTCGGCTAAGGAAGAATTTTTGACTGAAGATATATATGAAGTTTTCTTTAATTTTGTAAAAAACTACGAGCTATCAATATATAAATTAGTGTGCATTACAACCGATGGAGCACCAGCAATGACTGGAAACAAAAACGGTTTTGTGGCATTGTGTCGAGCTAATGAAGAATTCTCTTAATTTATTTCATTCCATTGCATTATACATCAACAATTTTTATGTTCCAAAGTTTTAAACACGGAGGAAATTATGGGCATTGCAACAAAAATTGTGAATTCCATCCGTGCACGTAGCTTGCAACGGCGGCTCTTTCAGTTGCAGTTGGAAGATAGGGAGTCAGCTGAACACACTGATTTAGTTCTTCACACAGACGTCAGGTGGTTAAGTCGCGGAAAGTTTTTACAAAGGTTTCAAGAATTATTGCCCGAAATAACAGCTTTTCTAGACGAAAGAGGTGATGACACTCAGATTTTGAAAAACGAAAAATGGATGACTGATTTGGCATTTTTGACTGACATCACAATGCACTTAAACATCGTTAACTTGGAGCTTCAAGGTAAAGGAAAAACTATTATTGAGATGATTAGCGCAGTAAACGCATTCAAAAGTAAATTGCAACTTATGATAGATCAACTGAAAAGAAAGGATCTGAAACATTTTCCGTCTTTGAAAGCAAGGATTCCTCAGTTTAATTATGATACGTATAAGGCTGAATTATCAAATATTTTGGTTGGTGCAGATTATATCAGATATACATCTCAAAGCTACAGCATCTAATACAAATTTCTGGTGTTTTATATCTGAAGATAAATATCCGAATCTAAGGCAAATCGCCCTTCAACTGACGGCATTGTTTGGGTCAACTTACTTGTGCGACTCTGCATTTTCTGAAATGAAGATAATTAAGTCAAAATATCGCAATCGACTAACTGACGATCATATGTCATCATGCTTGCGATTAGCACTCAGTGGTTACGTACCATCTTATGAAAATTATGCTGAGGACATGCAGTGCCACGCTTCAACATACAAAGCCAATCTTTAGTTAGGTTTAACACCATATGTAACTCTTTTGTTTTGTAACAACCAATAAACTCGCAATTTTGAATAACTATGAGTTTTTTCATTGATATTGTAGAGAAGAACCTAACTAAACCTAACCCAAACCTTGACTAAAATAATGTACCTATATTGTGCAGAAAGCTAATATCTATATATGCTATGGTACACCCTACCTAGGTAGGTAGGGTGTATCGTGTATGTACGACAACCCTGCATCACACATACTTGCAACCTCTCAGAGTCGATCGTAAGCAGTCTAAAAATATTGAGGTAGATCGCCAGCAGTTCAAGTTTGAGCACCCCTGCGATAGACGGATGATTTGAAAGGGATATTTCCATTTGGATCCAAGATGTCCAAGATCGAGCAATATAGTATAGGCTAAGAGAAGATAATATCCGGCAGTGGATGAGACATTCTGCTGAATGATAATGATGATGATGAAACAGTAAACAGTCCAGCAATACAGTGATGAAGAATTCAGAGTACATTTCAGGACAAATACAATCAATTATCGGAACGGAAGAAATGATCACTGTTAATGCATTCATATTTTCCTCTGCTTTCCAGTCATCAAGAACCTTCTTTTCGAAATTGAGCTGACCGATTTATTATAAAACTCACCAGTAATTTCGGATAGCCCAAAGAATTCAGTGGCTAAATGATAAAAAAAAATATGTTTGGAAGACTTTTCATAGTTGAGAAAATTCTTGGAAGAATTGATAGCCTTGATGGGATGCACATCCTATTTCATAAATCTACTGTAGATTCATGATAAAATAGAAAGAAATTCTTCTCAATTGAGATAAATTTGATTTCGGAGATTAAATAATAATATAAAATAAGTACGGTATGAGTTTATGCTGTATGCGATTATCAAAGAAAATTTGAAGTCTTTTGTAGATTTATTAAAAAGCATTGAAACTCTTCCAAAAAAATGTTTTTTTTTAATTTTAGGTCATAGTACCTATTATGCTCACGATATGTAGAAACCCCTTTTAAGGATACAGGAAACTCAAATCAATGGCAAATAGTGAGATATCAGTTGAGATAATATATATAATTGTAAAATAGAAAGCACAGCTGGTACAACACATTTTATTAGCGCATGTTTTGTCTCTTACAATTAAGTGATTGATACCGAATTTTATGTGAAACAACAGGAAATTGATGATCCAGTAAACCATATTGCAATAGACGATGGAGATAAAAAAAGGAATGCTCCAGATGGAGTTTCATTTACTGACTATGCTGGCTATAGAATTGTTTTCATTTTAACAAATACGAGGATGTATTGTTATCGAGTTAGCCTAGACCACATCCATGCACAAATAGAATATTGCGTTACCATAGCGACGAACAATAACTTATTTAAAAGGGTTAAGAGGTAAGCAGATATGATATGCTTAATACCCTAGGTGATCAATGTCCTTGCGTACAACATAATTTTATATCTGAAGCACTGAATATTTCATACGAACGCGTTCATCATATAGTTCACGTCAATTTGGACATGAGAAAAATTGCTGCAAAATGGATCCCCAAATGTTTGAATGTTGACCAAAAGCGTGAAAGAGTAGTTACTAGAACACTCACCTTATTCACCAGATTTGGCTCCGTCCGACTATAATCTCTTTACTCAACTGAAAAAAAGTTTAAAAGGTCGTAAATTTTCTTCCAACGAGGAGGTAATAAAAGCTGTGGAGGTCTGTGTTGGGTCTGTATTGCAGAGCAAGAAGTCTAGAGACGTTGCAGATTCACTGTAATAAATGTATCCAATTAAGAGGAGAATATGTTGAGTAATAAAATATTTTGACATTGAAATTTTGTTTGGTTCTATAGTAAGCTAAGAATTTTTCAATATATCCTAGTATATCAGATCAAGCATTCGGATAAAAATATATATTTTCAATTTCACAGGAAAACTAATTTAATTTCTAATGTTAATTCACAGAATTTAATACAATAACTGTTATCAACGATCATTTGTATAAAAACATTATAAAAAATATTGAATAACCAAAACTGAATTTTCAATACAAATCAAATAAAACTGAATACAATAAAAATTCAACATCAACTAAACATTAAAAATTCTTAATAATAATAAAACATTTTGTCTATTTTCTCTTTATTTCTGAATATTATTTCAATATTATTCATCTCTCTTCTATGGCAAGTTCTTTATTGCCAATTGATATTTGTTCTTTTCGATATTTGAGTCTATCCTTTCTCATTTGTTCTTGTGCGCCATTTTTAGTCTTCCTTCTTTTTCTAAGAATTCGATAAATGCTTTTTGCAATTACTTGTTTATTCTTATGTTCCAGTCTTGTGTGACGTCTTTAAGAATATTTTTGTCCACACAATGCACTAGTCTCTGTCAGGAGTATTTCGGGGTTGGTTCATTCTTTCCAAAAATCGCGTCCACTTCTTTTCCAAATTAATAATATTCACGTGATCTTCTTTCTCGTTTTGGTCTACATTTTTATCTGTATATTCCAATGTTTTCAACTTCATATTTACTTGGGAAACAGTATGATTTGGCTCATTTGTTCGATTCAGTGAAGCATCAATAATTTTCTTATGTTCATTCCAACTTTTTATAAGTTCATTTATACAGGATAATTAATTGCAGTTTGACTATGTTTTAAGCGAATTCATATGCACATATAAGCTATGAAAAATAAATGGTGCTGCTCTTCTTTTCCCTATTTATCTCAAATACAGACAATATAACGGGAAAAATATTGTCTGTAATGCAGTTCATCGTAATATCTGACTATTGAAATTAATTTGTTTTTGTATCCTTGAAAACGTGACATAAATATTTAAAGCCAACTGCCCGTCAGTTTTATCTGGTTATAAGATTATAAACATTCAAAAATCGAATCCTTGAGCTTCAAGAAACAAGAATAATGAAATTATATACTAAATCTTTTAGATAATCACAATTTTCAAGTAAATTACACAAACCGACCAGATGACGAATAATTACTGATTTTACGAGAAGTTTTACGATTCGTGAAGACTCGTCTCGTGAAATAAAAATGTTTGTAAAGAAATATAAATGTTCAAAAACATGTTAACAATGTAGCTAACGTTACAAAAATTACAAAATGATCAGGTACACCATGAATCATAACTTATATAATAATAATCATAAATCGTTTTTATTGGTCTGATATGTGTACAAAATACAATTTACAAAGTATACATACACATCATTCAACAGAAGTGACGATATTTAACATTTATGTTATTTTTCCACCTAATCAATTTCTAGCTGCTTAAATATAAGAAAGAACTTCATATAGTCTCAACTATAAATTGATTAAATAGTTACAACAACCCAAAATAGATAAAGTTAATCACATATTTGATTACTAAACAATATTGCTCTGTACTTAGGTCTAAAAGAATTTATACTACACACTACACAACTTAAGGTACGTTAAGTTAACAGATTTTTATGTCTCACATGTGAATTATGTATTTTTGCACGAAAAACTAGAGCTTTTCTCTCAAATATATAGATGTCGAATGTTTTAAGAAGAAAACAAATAAACTAAGGTTCACAGTATTCAATATTTTCAACCAATTTGATTCATTAATTTGGCCGAAATGGGGTTATGCTTTGTCCGCTTGAAAATTAATCTACAACATACGTTTTGTACATATTGCATATGATTTTTCGATGCCATGTCAAGACAATGACAATAAACATTACAGTAGGTAAAAGTGAATAATACCAGAGATTCACAAATCTTTCTTCTCATTTCAAAATTAGAAAATGACCTGTTTATATACAAGAGTTTCCTCTTAGCATAGATTCTCTGCAACAGTGTTTTTAAATGTTCTATAATCCTCAAATCCACATCTAGAATTAGTTGCAAGTTCTTAGCAAATTGTTCGAATACCAACATCTCACTATCGAATTACAATTTTAAATTTTGCGGCAAATTTTTTCTATGAGAACACAACAGTAAAACCTTAGTATTATTTGCATTCAGCTTCAGATTATGTTCAGTGGAATAATCAAGAATATTTAAAAGATCTCTATTAAGGTATGTAGCTGCTGCTTCTGGATCTGCAGGATCAAAGTACTGCATCATCACTATTTATTGTCGTGAAATGTCTGCTGAATAAACGTTTGACAAATACATATCTCAATATAAAAGCGACTAGACGTGATGAAAAAATACAGTGAATTATTTTATTGAAAACAAAGTATTTGCTTGACTAGCATTATACTCATTACAATAAATTCCGAAAATATTTCTGGAAAACTCCTCACAGCACGACTTTCATTGGCTGTGAGTTGGCCTACTTAATGTTGATGATAGCGACAAAACGTTTCAATTTTAGCACTTTTTTCATTTCAGGAGAATATGCATCGTACTTAATCTAGTAAATAAGACAAATATACCAAACACTCGAGAATCAAAAGCAACTTAGGACCCGGCAGCTTCTGATGATAAAGAAAAAAGTCATGGCTTCGTAGGTCTTTCTTCGAATATTGTTATCATTCTCTTGTAAAATTTGGAGCCGATAGTTGTTCTTGAAACGAAATCTAATCGATTCATGATCTGAGAATCGAAGAAAACAATGACTGTTTGAGAAGCACTAGCGAGGTTAGCCGCGGATTTTCCATCGACAACTCTGAATAACTATAGACTAGACTAGAATTTAAGCTTCAGTACTAATTATTGAATTGCGTTTGTTTTTGAGATCCATAGACTTTCCAAATATTTCTCATAGTTCATTGACTCGCATACCACTCAAAAAATTGGATGATATTTGCTGTGCTATACGCCCTTGAGTACTTTTTTTTAGCTTTATTTTATTATACGTTATGTTTCGGAGAAAGCTTCGTTAATTCAACTATATGATTCACAAGTATTTTTCATGAATAATTATTTTTTTTACTTGAATTAAAGTGTCTCGACAACTGTAATTATTCCCACAATGTAATTACGATATCTTAACATTACCATTTACATAAATAAATTGTTTAGATTGCTTGAAGAAGTTAAATTTCGTTTCGAGATATCCAAATAACAACGAACAATTATAATTGGATACGGCTTTATTGTTTGTTTTTCAAAATATTCTCCATTAAAATCAATAAACTTTTGCATGCGTTTGAGCCAATTGTCGAAGCATTTGTTCCATTCCGTTTGATATACTTCCAGAACATGTGATTTGAACAATCAAATACTTTTCTAGGTGTAGAAAAAGAGGTTAACATCGCAGTTTATTTTTGATCTACGGGAAAAAGAACAAATCATCGGGTGCCAAACTAGGACTGTACGGTGAATGTCCCATCAATTTGATGTTTTGACAAACAAATGCTGTTGTAGCATTCAGAATTTACCGTTCTACATTACTCTGATGGGACGGTGTAACGTTATTCTGAGAAAACAGAGAACTATTTGCTTCAAAGTGTTCCATGCGTGAGCAATTTCGTTGCATTTGCTTCGTCTTGAAACACTCATACAGACCTTAACTTCACCAGCTTAACACTTTTAAGTAAGTTTGATGTTCTCAAGCTGCACTCGTATGACAGACAACACGTTCTGAGTACGTTTACAATTAAAAATGTCAAACTTCATGATGGCAATGTCAGATTTAACATATTTACATAAGTGGTGCCTCAAGTAGTAACCGTAGTAGAAAACCTTTCACAAGTGGCGATAGTGAAGGTCTTCTTTTTGGAAAAGGAGGTGTAGAGGACAAATTTTATCATTCTGTACACACTTGTTTATATCTTATTTATCAATAGATAATAACTTACCAATCAATAATAATCTTTGTTTGATTCGACAATATAGCGCACTCGAATGAGCATTTCGCGGGCCTTATTTATGTGATTTAAGCATATTAAGACGGATTTTTCTAAATCAGTGTGTCACCCCTACGGAAAAAATAGTTGTGTGTGGAGTGTAAAGTGCGAACCTGCTTCAAAAAAGGCATTTTATCAGACAGTCATGAGATTGTGTTCATCAACTAGTATCAAAAAGTGAAACAATAACGGGGGAATATTACTCATCATTGCTTGATAAGACAAAGAGAGAATCTCCCAAAAAATGACCGCATTCGAAGAGAAAAATTCCGTTTCAATAGAACAACCTAGCTTTTAACAATTCGGTCCTGGCTAGAATTAATGAATCGCAGTGCAAATTTGTTGACCACCCACCATATTCAACAGATCTTAATTTCAGCTTCATTCTTCTATTTTCTCACCTAAAAATTTCACTTGTAGGAAAGATAATTCCATGAGACGAGTAAATTATAGCATATGTATATGCCTATTTTGGGGATAACGATGGCAACTATTATTTGGTTAGGGTTGAAAAGTGCTTAGACTTGATTGGAGACTATGTTGTAAATTGAGGGTGATCATAGGAAAAAGTCTTGTTCAATTGTTAGGTCAGAAACTTTCGTATCGTGTCACATCACTTCTAATTTGTGACCAAATTGATTCTATCGAGTTTTTATCACATTGGTAGGGTGGCAAATGTGACTGTGCATTGCATAAGTGCAGCTATCTTCTATCGACATTTTCATATCAAATTCCATATTATTCAGAATGAACTATTTTTGAAATACCTCTTCGTTGGAAATTTATTCAATTGCCTATTATGGTAAGATACAATGCCCATCCATATATCTTTCTACCTATTTAACCTGCTCGATACTGTTTCAAACCAATCTTCAAAAACTTTCGCATTAATGTCGAGATGGTGATCGTTAATCTGTTTTGATTCCAAGAGCAACAAGCCATCAATCGCGTGTCTTTTTATCACGATATAAGTCGTGTGTATAGAGTTTTATAAAAGAAGCTTCCAGAATTTTATAAATGTATTGAACTGGGCTGCAATTTGTCAAATTGGGGCTAGTTTGTCAACTGATATCCTTTCTTGTCTGCTGTTTTGGACATCAAATCCAATTCCTCGTATTTCCAACATTGTTGCTTGGTAATAATTAGACGCCCTTCCATTTGTATCCCACCCTTCGTTCGTATATAGATGTTGTGCCTTCTTTATTTGGGTTTAACATAACTAGCCCGAAAATATCATTATTTCCTCCAAATTTTGGAGTAAATGTTACAATATCTTGAAGAACGTTCATCAGGAAAAAGATGTTTCGGCAGTTAAAAATTTCAAATTTATTTCTGGCTTCTCTTAATAGTCCAGGAAGTTTGAAGACTATATTTTGACATCTTGTTTTGGTCTCATCAGTTGTTAGTGTGTTTTTTTAGGCCAAGGAGTATCGTCTTTTACTACTTTTACATTTGTGTATAAAACTTTGAAAAATTTGTCAAATTTGGAGCTAATTTGTCAACTGATATCCTTTCTTATCTGCTGTTTTGGTCATCAAATCTAATTTCTCGCATTAGGATATGAACACGTGGCTCCAACATTGTTGTCTGGAAATAATTAAGCGCCCTTCCATCTTTTGGTGTGTACTTTAGGCAAAAGAGCATCGATTTCCCAAAAACTTGAGGTGTTTTGTTGGGAGACATCAGCTGATTGCTCGGTGTCTGCTCGTGATGACGCCATATCTGTAACGACAAATATGGTAAACTGTAGAAATACTTCCTCACAAAAAACAGAATTGGATTTTTTCGTCATTTAATTGTTCTCCAATGTATATTAATAGATTTTCTTTGCTATATATACTTACAAAAAATTGGACTGAAAGCATAAAGTAGAATAATAAAATGCAGCTTTCCAAAATTATTTCAATTCCCAAATCTCTCACAACAAAAGTATTCACAAACGTCTTGTGTCGCGTCGTTAGACACAGTTCGAAATAACTGAGATGACGGGATAGGTCGCGTTTTAGATTAGAACTAATAATAATTAATAGAGAAGACACACATTCTTCCAGTTTGCCAATAATGCAGGAATATTCTGTTGCCAACTCTTAGAGTTAAGTTGATCAACTCTTAAAAGAAAATGCTCAAGGGTTAAACGTCCACCTGTTAAATATGTATGATGTTCTAAGCTTTTATACATAGCCAAATCAATCCTGGTGTCAATATATCCTCTATTAATCTCTCACTTAGCTATTTCTCTAGAATCTAATTTGAGTTGGTCGTAGTTAGGTTCTTAGCTACAAATAACGCAGCTGGAAAAGCAACTATCGCTACAAATATGAGGAAGGTACTCTAAACCCATTTCACATCTTATACTCAAAACATATTTTCTCTCTTCTATGAACTCTAGCTTGATCTCTATTTATTTAAGGAATATTTTCGTATTTCTGTGATTCCATCCACGCAGTAACAATGCGTTATTTCTAAGAATGCTAAAATTCACGGTATATCGAGTAATGTTTTCTTTGTTGGATTTTATAGGTTTCCGATCACGTTGCTCTTGTTTTGAAGCTTGTAAAGTTTCATTTACCCTCATTTCAAATACAATCCGTCCAATTGTCTATTCAGACAAACCTTTCGGAAACGATCATTGATTCACTGGGTCTACCGTCACAAATTTTTTATCAGTCACGCTTCAATCACTAATGGAGAATAGCGGAGTAAATCACACAATTGTTATATTTAGAGAAACAACTTGATGAATTTATCGATTATTGTTAATCATCTATTTATGAAATAAGTATTAAAAGCGATGTATTAATTTGTGAGTGAGAAAGTGAGGAAACAGCAAAGTTAAAAGAGAAATTTCACTAACTATTTTTTTTTACTAATAAACAATATTGTTCAAAGTTCATCCTATTTATTGAAAGTACTTACCTGTGTTAATATTCATTTCGAATAATAAGGGATGATAGTGATAACTGTGTTTTCCTATCCATTTAATAGAAACTGAAACACGTGCTACATTTAAACTGAAATCGTGAAAATTGGCTCATTAGTGTGATATTGCATATTCTAATTTTGTTAAGTGGAGGAAAATAAAAAACTTTGAGGAAAATATCTTTTTTGGTTATCTAGTAAAGAAGTCAAACGGATGAAATTCGCCAATTTTATAGAGAAAGTTTTCTATAATAAAATAGAGTGCGTTGGCAATAAATTGGTTTAATGTGAGCAAATATCACGAGGTTATGTATAGTTATAGTATAAAAAGAAAGAATGTTTATAGAGTTCATAGACCCAAAACTACCCTTATTTTTTCAGTTCAGAGATTCATAAAAGATGGAAAATATTAGATGGAAAAAGATATGGCAATACTGATATGAATATGTTAAATCTGACATTGACATTATTTCATATTTTCAATTATCATACGAGTGCTACTTGAAATATTTATCTTGGTGAAAAAACTGAACAATGACGAGTGATGATTTTCTATGACTTTCAACTTGGATGAAATCAACAACAGTGTCCCGACTAACTCGCTTCCACGGTGCTTCGCTGGTTTTCCGATTTCAAACGTGGTCCCACTGCGGTACAGGATGAATTTCGTGAAGATCGTTCAAAATCGACTGATGTGCCAGAAAACATCGATTCTGTGCGTAAACTGATATTGTAATATCCTCATGTGACATACCGTGAGATTTAGGCATACTTGGGCCTTAGTTCCACTCACATACATTCAATATTGCATGAACATTTGGCTGTCAAAAAGATATGTTTCCGTTGTATACCTTATAATTTGACAATCGCTCAAAAAAAGTTCATATCGATTGGTGCATAGAAATGTTAAAAAAATTCAATCGCGGTGCTTCTAAAGACATCTATAAAGTCTTGGCAGGCTACTATGTATATAAACCCGAAACTGAACAATATTGGACTGTATGGGTCTTTCGAGACGAGCCAAATCCATCAAAAGTTGTTTGCGCACGAAGCACTTCGAAGGAAATACTTTTTCAGAATATCTGGACAATGCCAGCTCCTACAAATTGGTTCAAACAAAAATCTTTATGAACGGTCAAAACATCGAATTCTTGGGTGATCATCCATACTGTCCTTATTTAACACCCTATGATTTCTTCTTATTTTCGCAGCTCCAAAATAAAATGCGAGGATAACGTTTTTTCACGTACTCGTATCCGATTATAAATATTTGTTCTCATTTGTCTATCTCAAAACTTTGGTAGCAACCCTCGTAGCTACTATTTTCGGAATATATCGAGCCCATCGAACTGAAGAGTAATGCAATTTATTAATCGATGATATTAGATTGTTGATCATACATTGTAGGTATTCAAGTTCTAAAAACAGAAAGCCCATTTGGTATAACCATGTTGGGAAAAAATTCCCTTCTTGGTTGCTGAGATTTTGAACCCAGCGAAAGAAGTATGCAATACAATCTAAAATACTGACCTGTTTTAGATTGTTTTCTGCTTCTTTCCTAGCAGCCATAGGAGTGAATATTGCAGAAAAAAGTCATGGAGAAACTACTTTCGGAGTATGATGATATTAGATTGTTGATCATACAATGTAGGTATTCAAATTGTAAATAAACAGAAAGCCCATTTGGTATAAGCATTTTGGGGAAAATTCCCTTCTTGGTAGCTGAGATTTTGAACCCAGCGAAAGGAATATGCAATACAATCTACAATACTGACCTGTTTTAGATTGTCTACTGTTTATTTTCTAGTAGCCTCATGGAGAAGTCTATGTGATTGGATGAGTAGCTATATCTATCAATTAATTATGTTCACAATGATTATTATTGAAAGAAACATCCTGAACGAGAACTATTTTAACCCAACAAGCAGAAAGTTCTTTGAGACCTCTTTAAAACTTTGTCACATTACATTTTCCGCGTCTGCTACGGATGCAAAATGTTTTCCACCCTGAATCTGAATAAATCGTAATTTGGCGGTGCTAGGTCCGGACTAAATGCTGGATGTGGTAAGAGCTCAATAAAAACAAATTTTTTGAACTTATCCTGCGTAACTTTACAGTATGTGGTTCAGCATTAACTTGTTGAAAGAGAACTCGCTTTCGATTAACAAAATCTGGATATATCTCCCATGAAATCTCTTACATTCGTTACTGTCCACTATATACCATTTGGAATGATTTCGATATACACTAGTCCATCATAATTACACACGACACACAAAAAACTTTCCGATCTCTCTTTGTGACGAATTCTGGTAGTTGCCCTTTGTCTAACTACTGATGTTTATCCACAGGCTGTTCAGGCAAATCTATTTTTCATCGCAAGTAACAAAGCATCTAGTGAAACTATCATCTTCCCTTCTGCTCGACGTTTCGCTTGAATATCAAATAATTCGTGTGGCGCTATTCCACAACTTTGATAGATCTCACCTAATGATTTTTAATGGAGATGTATGGTATATTGTATTATTATTATATATTATATAATTGGCGAGTGTTGATACTAGGTGATAGCTGATACTACTGCTTTCCTTGAACTGCAATATCTCACGCAGGTAGATGACCTGAGCGCGAAAGATTTTCCGTTCGCTCATTAACGTTAACACATTGCTTTACGGCTGCTTAAAACTTTTGTTTCCAATAATGCTTTGTCAATAGATGAATTTCATATTTATGGCGCTCCATACTATTTATTATCAAAACGTACTGCATCGTCAATAAACAGAAATTAAAAGAAAGTGAAACAAATCTAGTCTTTATAAAATTGATATCAAGAATTGTTCTTAGTGCACTATTTATATTAATATTCATAAATTATAATCTATAATATAAATTATCATAATAAAACTTGGAATATCCATTGAAATTTGATGAAGATATCTTTCAAATACCCAATAACAATAATAGAATACTCTATGGTAGCTTGTTATATTGTTTTTCTACGCCCATGTCTGTAAACGTCAGAAATCGCATTGTTAATATTTCTTGTAAATAATAACATGCACGTAATGAGATCTCATAACATACACGTGCGCTTTGAGAAGAAAGCTTAAGCTTCTTGGTTTAATTGAAGTACAATCAAATTTTTATTTACGTAAGACTTTATTTGGTCTATTTATACAAATTTATTCAATTAAAAAATATAAAAACTTTTAGCATTAGCGAGATATATTTAGGATTGAGAGAGTAATGCACTTAAATGTAGGCAGCACATTATGCAATTTCTTTGAAAATAGGGCACGTTTTCTTAAGTAGCATGCTATAAAAGGGCGTAGTTGTAAGCTTATTACGTACTCATGAAATATATGCACTCGCCGTACATAAATTTTTTCACTTCGTGATTAATGGGTACTTACAACTCTTGTTACGTAGTATACGAGTACTATGATACTTTGTGTTAACAATATAACAATTACTGTTACTACCAAAATTTTGTTTCTCATACTAACTTGCTACTCTAACCCTCTCAGTTTTTCCACAGCTGTGATGTCACCATATGAGCTCACACAGAGTGTTGCTGATGATCGACAAAATGAAAGTCCACAAGGGCGTCGCCGGGGGTGGGGGACAAAGGGGGCAGTTGCCTTCTCCTCAGAGATCAAATGTAGCTACCCGCAAAGCGACCAAAGTTCTAAGCCCGTGCGAGCAATTGACTTCCTTACCTAGGAGTAATAATGAATTCCGCATCGCATGACAAATTAAGGTTTAATGTATATTGTAGAAAGTATTGAAATATTCAGAATAACATTAAGATTTTGACATCCGTTTTTAAAATCACCGTCATTTACATCACGACTATATCAGATTTGCAAAAACGCAAGGTCATTATCAGTGTAAAAATCTGTAAGTAGATATGGTGTCTGTGCATTATATTTCTTTCTATGATAGCCGTTCAACTGCATTCACGTTTTTTATAATTTGTGTCCAATCTGTAGCTTTAGACGTGGTCAAAGCCTCGGAACATGTTAAAAGGATTTTACTTTTAATTGAAAACCACCGTGAAAATCCGGAAAAAGTGACAGACGAAATTATAAAGGAAGCTGCTGCCGAGTACACAGAACTATAATAAATAGGAACCTGAATAATTTTGGTTGAAAGTTTTGTAAAAAATCTTCATAGGCTATGTTTTAATCAATATTAGAACCGTTCTTATTACAATCGTCATCGATGCAAAGACTTCCAAAGTGTAACGCTTCATGCTCTAGACTGTACCAGGTGTTCATTATTTCCATCCTCTATAATATTGCCCCAATGTCCCCCTCCCTTAATCATAAGCCAAAAGCCCGTGTATAGTTTAGGATCTTTCATTTTGAGAAATATACCAATTTGTTAGCCATAGCAGTCAAGTTATGTATTCAAACTTTCTGAATGGTGGATTAACTAATCTGGTAATTTCAAAATAAGAGTGTTTGCAGTGAAATATATTTCCTACAAATTTCGCAAAATCGCCTGACACGGTAAACTCATCTATTGACGGTGACACATATAATCTTCTACGAGGATGTATTGATATCTTGTTAGCCTAGACCAATTCCATGCATAAACAAAATATTGTGTCACCATAGCAACCAACAATAACTTATTAGAAGTGTCAGTGTAAAGTTTGACGTCAAAAAAGTAAACCAGAGTTACGCAATAAATTAAAAGAAAAAAGATGTCCACCGAAATTGTGGAAATCGAAAAATTGGAGTATCGAGCCATCATCAAGTACCTGTATTTAAAAGGGTTAAGAGGAATAAATTTACTAGGATCGGGAAGGCCAGTTTCTGTGTCAGTTCCTGAAAATATCGATGCACAATGGATCCGCAAATGTTTGAATGTTGACCAAAAGCGTGCAGTGTAGAAGCATCGCGTTCGATCTGTACTCGATTTAAAAACGATGTATACTTCTTAAACCGAATTGTTACTATGGATGAGACTTGGGTATATTTCTACGATCCAGAAACAAAGCAAATATCGATGGAATGGTGACACTCTGATTCTCCAAGACCTAAGAAGTTTCGTGTCAAAAAATCTGCTGGAAAAGTTCTTGCTACAGTTTTTTGGGATTACCATGGAATAGTCATGATTGATTTTTTGGATAAGGGTAGAACAATAACTTAAGATTACTATTCGTCATTACTTACCACTCTACGGAAAAAAATTAAGGAGAAAAGACGCAGAAAGCTATCCAAAGGTATTTTGTTTTTGCAGGACAACGCCCTTGCACACAAATCTCATGTTGCTATGCAAAAAATTCGTGATTTAAGGTTTGAATTACCAGAGCACCCCAGATTTGGCTCCGTCAGAATATCATCTCTTTTCTGAACTGAAAAAAAGTTTAAAAGGTTGTAAATTTTCTTCCAACGAGGAGGTAATAAAAGCTGTGGAGGTCTGGTTTGCACAGCAAGAAGAAACATTTTTTCTTAAAGGTCTAGAGACGTTGCAGGTTCGCTGTAATAAACGTATCCAATTAAGAGGAGAATATGTTGAGTAATAAAATCTTTTGACATTGAAATTTTGTTTGGTTCTATAGTAGGCTAAGAATTTTTCAATATATTCTCGTATATCTTCAATTCTGATGGAATGTAACTCGTTCTTGCATCGGCCTCTCATTAAACGCATAATTAATACAACTTGTGTAAAACACAAATGTTATATTTCCAAATTTTTTTCCAATAAATTTGCTTTGGTGAAAAGTAATGAATGATCTGGGGCTTTTTCGATAAATTGATTGTGTATAAGATCTTTAGCATTCGGTTTGGTGTTTTAGAAATGCTTGAAGCTTCATACAATTTTCCTGGTGAATACTTTTGTAGCTGAAAGCCCAGAGTGAGGATACTTGATTATTTCAGAAAAATTAAATATTTTCTTACCATCTAATTCATGTAAGCAACATTATATCTCTTTTGCGATTTTGTAAAGAACTGATTTTCAGTTGTGTCGCGACTAACTTCTTGAAAAAGTAATGTTAAGTTTTCGGACTTCAAATGCGATCTTACTATTCGTAGCGTTCATCTTAATCGCGAAATAAGAGTCAAATAACAATTCACAAAATGTACACCACCTACTCGCGCCAAAATAATATATTATGATTTTATTCATAACAGGATCATTGACAAAAGTCACGTCAGAATTATATTGTGATCCATTAGTTTGACGCAAGTGAGTAAAAGATCCCGGGCTTTACACAAGTCATTCATTTCGTCCACCATCAGCAACAACTTGTGAGATCACAATTGTAAAAACACTGAGTGTGGCTGGAAATCAACCTTAGTTTCATATAGGACAACATAAATAGCAAGTTAGAACGAGAAAGAACTGGAAGTTATTATTAAACTTCGCTTATTTTGGTGTGCCCTCGTAGAAGCTGGTTCTGGCCAAGCCATTTATTCAAGAGCCGTCTGTGTACCAGGTAGGACCATTATTAAGTATTGTGGGATTATAGTTACAAGTTTCTTCTTCTCACACTAATCAAAACTCTTTAGTCTGGTAACGAAGGGTTTTGAAAACCAATGTCGAAGAAGCCATGGTTATTGATAGCTCATGCAGGACCAGCAAATTATTTCACAACGACATGAACTCACAATAAATTTCTCGAGAATAAAATCATACCAAATTTACCATCGCGTATTGTTCTCGTTATAAATAATGTACCGTACGACAACGTGCAGCCCGAAAAATCTCCAACATTCACACATTTTCTCTGTTATTCATGATCACATAACGTCAACTAGATCTCGAATTAAACGAAGTAATGGCAGTAACATGTGCCGTTATTCCTTATTCGTGTTTCCTACACTGGCAATATCGAAATAAGTCACGTGTCTTTTAAATTACAGCATTCATTCGATAATCAAAGGTATTTCAAATGAATACTTTCAAGAGCAATAATTCACCAAAGTCGCAAAACACCACGAGTAGCAGCATAAAAAAATATTTATCTTGAAGAGGCACGTTCATATATTCGAACCACATGAATTTGTTTAGAGTACACGTGAAAATTTAATTGGAAAAACCTTACGGGCTTTGATTAAGTGACGGAATATATAATATCCTAAATCTAGGAAATGAGTTTCCATCGAGAGCTTTTTTATATAGTTACCTAATTAAGCAAAATGACGGTTGAAAGCCTCGTTCGAATGAATTAACCTATTTCAAAGCATGATTAATTTGGCATTATGTTCCTATGCTGATCCCCTTTCTCAATCTTTGAAACATTTCTTATCAGAACAATAATTTTCTATCACGTTACTTTCTAATTTATTATATACAGACTCCCGCTAAAAACTAAAATTGTTGATGTTTATGTCTACAATGAAAGCCCGTATTCGAGAGAATCAAATCTTGATATCAAAATTGATCATGTCGAGCAATACAATATGATTAAATAATAGATTAAAGATTTGGCTTTTGTGTAAAATCATAAATATTTGGTTCATACATTGTGGGAATTTGCAGAATCATTTTGAGGTAGTAAAAAGTTGTTTCCGTGAATTTAAGTGAGATAGACAGTCGTATACAGACGACTATGCAGGTGGATCACTCATAATGCTGGTAGATGTACACTAGAAAACTTGAAAAGACATTTGCAGCAGAGATCTAAACCTTCACGTCAGAATAGAAGTCATGGAACGTTATGTGTTGTCAGTTCTGCTGTAGGAAACCTGCACCTTGAAAGCTCGAATGATGAAAAAACTTGAATCATTTGAGATGCAGCTCTATATATGCATCCTGAACATACCCTGGACTGACAGAATCACCAATGAGATCGTAAAAGAAAGCTGTTGATAATTATTAAGATGAGAAAAATATCTTACATAGGACACATCTCATGCAACGATAAATACCTACTGCTACAGAACATAATGCAGGGCAGAGTAAAAGAAAAGAAAGGCATCGGCAGAAAGAAGAAATCGTGGGTCCGTAACATAAGAGAATGGACAAATTCCAGCGTCGGAGAATTGTTTCATGTTGCGAGGGATAGAGACGCATTTCAAAACATTGTCGCCAGCCTTCAATGAGAAGACGGCATGAGAAGAAGATGCAGCTTTCAGCATCAAGATGCAACATTCAGTAGAGATAGACAAGTTAACAATATTTTAGGATGCAAAAAGCGTAATTTATAGTACTTTAATTTCGGGAGAGCATCCGTCATCTTCAGATTCAATTTTTAGTAATAACAGGCGGTGAATCTTTAGTTTGCGAAGGTTGAAAATATTTCTTCCGATACTTGTTAAAATACTAGAGCATGGGGAATGTGTTAATCATATAGAAAAATATAATTGATATCTTTTCCAATTTTTCATCATGAGTTGGTCAGGAGCGGAATATATATCACGGCTGTAATGCCTGGATAATTATAGATGTGTCCAGGAGGTTCGGGCAAAATGATAAATTGTATTGAAAATTTCAGTTTACTCTTATATATTATATATAACGCTAGGACTCGAGTGAGCATACATTTTGTTTCATTTATATACATAAAAAAATGATAAATAAATTATGATAAATAATTAACCAACCAACAAAAATCTGGTAATGAAGAAATCTAACAATGAAACAAGACATTTTCTTGTTTCGTCGGTTTAATTTTTCAATATAGTCTGTTTTAGAGTCTATAAACTATTCTATAGTTGCCGAATTTTTCTGAAAAATAGGTGTATGAGATAGCTTCCTCGTTTGTTAACATATCTATGCTATAAGTGGAATTTTATGGTTAGGAAGCTATGTCTGTGAGGTGCGTTGTCTTAATGGAAAAGCATATTCAAATGGGGTCCCTTTTTGTAATTTCTCTCCCCACCTCATTAAGAACTAATGCGTAGTACTCTTTTGTTATAGTTTCATCTTCTTGAAGATGGCCAATAAACACAATCTCATAACTTCCCAAAAAACTTTTCAGGCCGATTAAACCCTTGTCGGAGCAGGTTTGCTTTTCTTCCGGCCGATGAAACCCTTCATTTTTCACAACTTCTAGTAAACAAATGCTAGTGTACTATCCAGAATTGATCGTTTTACGTTGCCCTAATGGAATAGTGGCGACAAGTCCAGTTATTCTCAAGCGCTTTGTGCGCGAACATCTTTTGTTGAATTTGACCGTCTTAAAAAACCCATGCAATCGATTGTTGTTTAGTTTCGGGTGCATATGGATAGATTCTTGGCTCGTTGCCTGTTATGATCTTATAGACGTCTTCTGAACCCGCGCGTTTGAATTTTTTCAGTATTTCTTTACACCAACCGACACGAGCTTTTTTTGAGAGATTAGCAAACTATGTGGTAACCAACGCGAACAAATATTTTTGACAGTCAAATGTTTATGCAATATTGAATGTATTCGAGTGGAACTAATGCCCAATTGTGCCTCAATCTCAAATATGTCACATGACGATGTTGCAATATCAGTTTACACACAGCATCGATGTTATCTAACACAACAGTGGATTTTGGTTGAAATTCATCCTGTAGCGACTTGCGACCACGAATAAATTCTGAGTACCAGCGAAGCACGGTGGTTCTAGATGGTGCTTCATCAATAAACTGTTGTTGATTAAATTCACATTGATCATAGAAAATCATCGCACGAGAATGTTCGCTATTTAAATTTATTTTTTTATCAAGATGAATAATCCAAATACCTGTAAACAACTCAGATAGCACTCGTATAACAACATGTTCTGAGTACTTTCACGATTAAAAATGTCAAACTTTATGATGGCAATTTAGGATTTGACATATTCACATCAGTGTTGCCATATCTAAAAACCTTGTACTTTTACTACCAGATACAAAAAGTACCAATGCTATTTGTGATCATTCTCGCACTTCATACAAATATTATTTTAATTTTATCATGGTAATATTTTGATTCATTGATACCTTTTCTTATTTAAATTACCCCTCACTCATCCTGTCGATTCTCTCACTTAAGGAATCCTCTTTCGAATAACAGGATAGATTTCGTACATTAGCGTTGATTGGCAAACGATCAATCAAAGGCGTTGTTGATGCTCGCTCTCCTTTTCTTTGAATCGATAACTAGCTTAACTCACCTCATATGACTGTTACATTTAGAATAATATCCTCTAACCCTGAAATTATCTCGAGTCGTAGATCTATACGAATAAAACACAAACAAATTATATGCTTTTATCTTTATGCGAATTGTTTTGTGGTATAGGAACAGATTTCTAGAAACATAATACCATTTCTTGTTTTCTTAGAGGTTGAAAGAATATTAAGTGCCTTTCCAGTCGCAAAACTCTGTATTTATATTTTGGGTTGTTTCTAATGGTGTTATAGCCTGAAATGTGGGTAGTTTGAGAGATAAATGTGAATTATTTTTAGAAATGTCATCATCTCTCAACTTTAGTGCAAATTTGCATATATGTAAATCATTAACAGTTATTTTTCTCGTATTCTTTTCACGTAGTTGTTGTTTTTGTTTTTTTACAAGCTCTAAAGGTGAATTCAAAGTAACTATATCAAATTTTTGAAGGTATGATGACCTAGCAAATGAATTATTTATTTTACGCAACGATAAGTTTATGGAGGCTGCATAAACAGTACAGAATGTTTTCTCATTTTCCAATTCTGTATATAATACGTGAAACTGTTGAGTATATTATAAAACAAAAGTTGTAGATAAAATTTCTTATGGTTGTTCGCAAATCAGGAATAAAATTTTCTATCGTCAACTAATAACGCAGAAGTTCCCAAACTTTATACTTCGTAAACTACATTCAAAATACTTATTGTAGTTCTTCCAATATCAATTGGGGATTATAAAAAACCTTGCCGACAATTTTGTTTAGTCTACCATAGACGTAGATACCTCATTTTATAAATTTATTATTTTTATTAATACTTTTAAAAATATGTAGTTCTTATGCGAGTATTCGTTAAAAGGCAATCGAATCATTATAAATTTGTTATTTATACAGATGCACTTAATTGTGGTCCTACTTGGAACTTGGAAAAAATTCATTCATTCTTATACCTCTTTAGCTTGCTACAACTGAATATCAAATTATAAAACGTAAATAGACAAGTGACATGTACCTGCCTCTAAGGGAGTGTGGTTTAAACAGGGTATCAGGCGCGAATTGAGCCCTTTTTTTACCCTATTCGTTTTTTTTAGAAAGGAAATTTCAAAACAAAAACCATAAAGGAAAATATACTCTTTGCAAATGAAACAAAAGAAAAAAAACTTTCAATTCAGTATCTTAATAAATATTAATGTTAGTTAGAATCGTCTGAACTAGAGTCATCATTTTATTTAACTATGACCGGTTGTGAAGAATGTGATACCACATGCTTCTTCTTTGATAACATGTTCAACACAGTTTTTCCAAAGTTCTTGGTGGTCTGCTGATAGAACTTTCTTTGCGAGTTATACGACTTCGTTACTCATTTCTGGAGACTAATTTTTATAATTCTGATTAGCCTAATATAACTCTATAGGATTAGATAAGCAAGGAGGTAGTATGACTCTGTTCTAAGCACACACAGCTTGTCAATATAGTAAATATTCTCTAACTTTAGACCTTTAATAAAAGTAAGCAAATCTTTGTTTGTTGATCCTTTCACTACTACTATTTGGTATCTTAAGGAATTGCCACGAGCGGTAGGATGCATTTTTTAAATACTCGAATATATTTAAAATAACTTGTGTTTGTTTAAAAAAAATATTTATCATTAAATTCATAATTGTCTTTATTCTCATTATACTATGCAATTTCTTTTTCTCCATTCGCTCATGGTCTAAAGAACGCCAAATTTCTATTTATTTGAGGAAATTTATGAATTAAATTAATCTCACCAAGCCACGGCAATGTTTATTGCAGAGTTTCTGGCAAAAAATATTTCAAAGAAATTGTGTACATTCGCCTTCCCACAGCTTCGGCCAATAGATATGCATTTATGTTTACGATTACGTTGTTTTCATTGATAAACAGTGGAGATGATGAGTCCGCGTGGACTGACGGTTTGTCAGATGTGAACATTATTTTTGATTTCTCAATTTGGTATGAGTGTCGTGCGTATTTATGAAATATTGATTATTCCTCGAATAACTGTCGTCTGCAATTGAGATTGGAAAAACTATACTAGTTTTAGTTGATACGTTCACACCATATTACCAACTCGTCGACAAATCGTAAGTATGGAAACTCAAGTACACTCCTGTTGTAGAGCTTCCTGCGGATCCCTGGGAGTGCACCTGGACCATTTTGGGAATCACTGTAGTAACTTAAACGCGAAAATTGATTTTACGTTGGACATAATTCGACATAATCTTTTATAGATTTGTCTTCTTCTATCGTTACTATGCAGGCACACTCTGCAGGATCCAAATCTCAGTCTGTTGTTCATTTTTTATCTTAGTTCAAATGTGATTGTCTCAAACTATTAGGGTGCTGTCTAATAACAACGCTGCACAAGAAGACGGTTTTAATTTTCAGAGGTAGACCACACTTTTACCGAAAGTGATATTATCCGCTTCCTCCATGTTACAGATTTCGTTTTCTAGCAGCTTTGATGCATCCTTAATATTTTTCGAGTTAACCACAATAAAAGTTAATTTAAAAATTAATAAAAAATGTTGTCTCCACTGTAACTATAATTTTTTCAGGATCAAACTCTATAAACCAGCAAAACTTTTGATCCTATTATTTGTGATCAATTGAAGTTATTTGAAAATCTATAATAGTCCAAATCAAAGAGGGTGACAATATCAAGGGTAGAAATGACTTTTTTCCATGAAATTAAGAGATTCTATCTTATTTTCGTCATAACTCCTTTATTATTTTATGTATTGCAAAATTTAATAAAGTTTCATTTGAATGAAAGCTTTTAAACAATAAATTCTTTTTCGTAAATAAGACTAATTCAATTTTAGATTTTTCAAAATCGTCGATTCACTTAATAAGTTCTACCTTTAATTCATAACTTTGCTTTAATCAGAAAAAAAACTTTCTTATTTTTTGAAAAAATACATTGCCCTTAAAAATTTTTCAATGAAATATGGAGTTTTTGAGTTATTTGTGAAATTTCGATTGAAAATATATTTTTTTTGTAACAAAAATAAATAAAATTTCAACCTCGAATAAATCAAAAAGATTTATCGAAAAATCTTCATAGAATAATTTGTGCTTTGAATGCTTCTTTCTATCGATTTTTCTGTGGTTAGTTTTCACAAAAAAATCTGTTGGAGCTGGAGTGGTATTCACCGCAGAGTAAAAGCACATATAAGCCAAGGAAAAACTTTGCTTTTCAAGCTATTCTCTATCTACTGTTGAAATTTCAAGCAAATCGTTGGGTCTTGATGGAAATCTGAGATGAAAACTATCGTTCGCTGGACTACTTGTCATGTAGTTTGTTCCGTACATCAAATTCGTACTTAATCTCGCCGCAGTTTCAGTTTACACTGATTTTACCTGAAAGTTTTTCCATCTTTATATTCCCAATTTTAGCTTTCTTTGAGTCTATGAAGTCTATATATTCTCTCTAGATACTTTATTTCCATTGTTTATATTTTATTCTGTTATCGTTTTCTCATATTCACAGGTTAACGTAAAAATTGATCTGTATATTGTTTTGAGTTTTGAATTAATGTCACCGGTAATTTCTTGTGCTTTAACAAGTTTCATATTTATTTTTTCATAACTTTGGTTCATATCAACTTTTTGTATTGCAATGAAATGTATTAACCTATTCTTTTTTTATACACATTAGCTGGTGTTTGTCTTCTGTTACTGTTTTCATTTATAATACATATTAACAGAATCTGTTGTCAATAATTTGCAAATAAAAACACATAACTATGCAAATCACACCGTTTAACTGGCTTAATGTATTGGTTTCTCGGAGTTTCATGTGATTTAACCTCTTGCCGAATTCCAATTATATTTTCAATATCTTCTTATCTCGCTTCATTCACAATTTTCCATCAGAAATGTTAAATTCTTTATTAGTCTTGGAAGAAGTAATTCTAGAATCCAATCTAAGTTATATCTCTTGATAAATATACTTATTATCTTTTTTATTCAGTTCCAGTCTCTGGGGGTAAATGAGAATAGGATCACGTGAAAATCATAACTAATTTTTTTTTTAATTTGCATCAATTTCTGATTTTTATTATCTGAACATATCGAAGTATATATTGAAGTATGTGAAAAAAACGTACATAAATAGCATAAAATCTATTTTTTCATTTTTATTTCATTTTATCATTTCAAGTGATTGAAGTAAAGAAAACTGAAGTGTAATGTTTGAAATTCCCGAGCTCGTGGTAACGCCGTCTTCTGATACACTTTGGTACTTAGAGACAAGAGAGTGCACATATCAATGTGCACCACATTGGACGATAGACAAGATGAACGAGAAGATGTTGTAATCAATTTGTTTGCCAAACTGAATTAAGCTCTGAGCATCATTTGCATCAAGCTACCGTGTTTGAAGCTATACGAGAGCTGCTACTCGAGTTTTAAGGTATGGTAATACATTTATTTTAGTCCAGAAATTAAGAATTAAATCGCCAACATTTTCGTGTGGTCATTTTCTATGACTTTCGACGTAGATTAAACCAACCGCAGTGTGTCTTTACTGCTTTAGTTGATTTCTCTAAGAGTAATATGATAAATTTGTTCTTTTTGAAAAGATAATTAAATTTTCACAATTAGATATCACTGAATTTCTCTCGATTCGAAAAATTAATGATGTGTTCGTATCAACGTTAAGGTATGAATAATATTTGTATGATTGTACACGTATTTGGAATACTCTTGAGCAATGCAGAGTGTCATTGAAATGAGCAACAAATAACTTGAGATGTGTCGATAACAGTCATCGTATCTCCTAACTGGTGACAATAGCAAATTGCTTGAAATGACGTCAATACCTATCGTGTTATCTATTATACAAAATTACTACATAATTGAAATTGAAGTTGTCCTACTGCTTATTCTTTTGATATGGATATGGATATGACAACTGTCCTGTTTGAAAAACTTGAAAAATAATTTTCAACTAAGGGCTTTTATAGTTTATATTAATATTTTATGAAATAAGTTTTGTCAGGAGCTCTATTTGTTATTATTGTTTATTTTGGTGAGTTTTTTGAAACTCAAAAAATATTACTCGTATAACTTTTCTCTTCTTATGATAATATTTATTGTGTTTGAAAACCCATTTAACGGAAGTATTGTACACACAGTAAATCTGATATATACTTTGGACATCCATCCAAAATACACAAATTCTTGTATTTTGAGTCCATTTGTGTGCTCAACTACTACTGATTAGATTAATCAATTCAAATTACAAATTGTTCATAGTAACGGCATATAATAATCATTTAGATGATTCGTTCAATCACATCGTTTTTCGGTATGTCCTAAAATGAATTTCGCTATAATAACTACCTTTTAAAAATTTTCAATACGTCATAAAACGTCTCAAAATCGCAGTTTAGTGCCTGCGAACGTTAAAAAACGAATGGTTCTTTTGGAAGCAATTTTAGGCATTCTGTCATAGAAGAAAATTCATTATAAAAGATATATACTGTTTATTGACATAAAAATATGTGGTATAATTAATTAAATTGAATTTATGAGTTGATTGAAATATTTACTTCGATAAACCACAGAAACCATATGTTCGATGTTCTGTACGTGGTGGAACATTTCATTATGTAAAAATTTTTCGATACTAAAATAAAATACAGAGAAAATAATGTATTAATATTTTTATTCACCCTGTATTAGATTCAATGAATATTTTACTACTATTCGAATGCTTTGGCCGCAACAAATCTTTCTTGAATTCCTACATTGTACAAGGTATTGAATTTGTTATGATTTTTATGGAAAATTGGTTATAACTTTTAAAAATCGCGTAGAGCACATCACAACTCTAAAGGGTGTTTCTATATTCGACTGACAACGCTCTACCACAGAGAGATCTCAATAAATGATTCGTTTTTGTATAGAAAACGAACCCTTACGGGGCCTAGTTGCTGAGATATAGGGTGTTCAAAATTTCAAATCAAAATCAAAAATTTGTCATAAATCGAGAACGCTTTTATTAATTAAATCGATAGGATTTGAGTCTTGGATCTTGGAGGCCAACAATTGGGTCCACCCTGACCAATATACTTTTCTCTAAAACGTCTGCTTAAGCAATTTGTTGCCTCTGCAGCAAAATTAACAGATGCCCCATAGTCTTGTTTATGTCAAAATATCACTTTATTAAGGAGCATATTGGTAACCAAATTTGAAAAAAAATTTCTTGATTCATGGCAAATTTTGTATTTAATATAACACCCTGTAGCTCAGCAACTAGGTCCCGTAAGGTTTCGTTTTCCTTGATCAAAGTGAATCATTTATTGAGATATCTCTGTGGTAGAGCGTTGTCGGACGAATATAGAAACGCCCTGTATATTAAAAATAGTTTTGAATGTGGAGACTAACAATAGCTAACAATAGCTATGATTCCTAAAATTTTCGAATTGATATCTTAAAGTACAAAGGAGTAGATAAACTTTATCTCATTAATCAATCACCCTGTACATAACAGCCTTTGCAAAAATGTCGAAGAAACAATATTCACATTATTATTCAATATTCTTTTTCTGAACATAGATTTCGACTTTGACTTTTTATAGAAAAATACAATGTGCTCAAGTTTTAGTATCACTATATAATCCGGTATGTACTAGGATACATTTGTTTTAGCGTCTTATTGTTATTGCTTTCAGTCTGCTATACAGCTACGTCAGATGATCGAATGGACAATAAATAATATGGATACTAAATATAATTTTCTGTAAATATTCATACAACAAATATACAAATGTAGGTCCAACAATTTACCAAGTAAATTTGATAATAATTAATATAGTCCAGTTAATCAGGAGTTTTTCCAAAGATTTTTGAACCCGGCAACCAATTCATATCAAAATCAATTTTTAAAATATGCTTACACCTGGTGTTGTCTATGGGGTTAAAACCACCATTTTTAGGGTGTGGAACATATAACCTTGAAAATAAGTGCAGAAATGGATAAAAGAAGTAATTCCACTATAAAAGATGTATGAAAATATTTCTCTAAGCTATTATTTCTTATGTGTAGTTGAAAATATTCAATTTTCGTGTAAAAAATAGCATTTGTGGACGGCTGGAGGAAAATATGAAGATGTATAACTTTCAAGAAAAATGTGTGAAATGAGGATGAAGCCAAGCTAGGAATGAATTTATCTTAAACTTAGTTAAATAAGTACAAAAATAACTGAGATATGGCTAGTTGATGATAATTTCATCCCACAATTGTAAAATAACTATTTACGATCTCAAAACTAATCAAATATGAAATATAAAAAAATGTATTGAACTTTGTTTGTACGAATTTAAAAAAACATTGACTTCTATTTCATATCATTTGAATGAAAATTAACAGAGATATAACAAAATCAAAATTTAAAAAAAAAATACAGATTATACAGAAAGTAATGAATTTTCCATGAGATTAAAAATTAATGATAATCACTCCGTAATATACTTTATTTTGATACTCACTATATGTTGAATAAGTTTGAAAAAACTGTAATCAATATTTCTGCAAATTTAACTACTTTTAAAAAAATTATTCGAACTTAAGAAAAAAAATTAATTTTTGGTTAATACCTCCATAAATAAAGCGCTAACAAAAAACATCAGAAATAGAAGTGATTAGGTCTTTTTTCATTTAACATTTTGATCTTTTGTTTGTTGATGTATGATGAAAAATAAAAAAGATATCGCACTTTAAACCTTTAACATGGTTTTTGGATCAATTTCATGGCTAAAAAATCAAAAATGTTATATCCAGAAAAGTAAAGCTATCTTGTCCCAACATTATTGGAGTATGTACTCGTATAGATAAAATAAATATACTGTCTATAATAACACTCTGGGATCTTGTTTATTTAATGAAATAATTGAAAAATTTTTAGCCTACTATAGAACCAAACAAAATTTCAATGTCAAAATATTTTATTACTCAACATATTCTCCTCTTCATTTGATACTTCTATTACAGCGAACCTGCAACGTCTCTAGACATTTAAAAAAAATGTTTCTTCTTGCTCTGCAATACAGACCTCCACAGAATTTGCGACCTTTTAAACCTTTTTACAGTTGAGGAAAGAAACAGATCTGGTGAATAAGGGGGGTGTTCTAGTAATTCAAACCCCGAATCACGAATTTTTTGCATAGCAACATGAAATTTGTGTGCAGGGGCATTGTACTACAAAAACAAAACACCTTTGGATAGCTTTCCGTGTCTTTTCTCTTCAATTTTTTCTCGTAGAGTGGTCAGTGATGTCGAATAGTAAACACCAGTTATTGTTATACCCTTACCCAAAAAATCAATCATGATTACTCCATGGCAATTCCAAAAACCTGAAGCAAGAACTTTTCCAGCAGATTTTTTGAGACGAAACTTCTTAGGTCTTGGAGAACCAGAGTGTCGCCATTCCATCGATTGTTGCTTTGTTTCTGAATCGTAGAAATGTACCCAAGTCTAATCCATAGTAACAATTCGGTTTAAGAAATCTACATCGTTTTTAAATCGAGCACAGAGCGAACGCGATACTTCTACCCTTGCACGCTTTTGGTCAACATTCAAACATTTGCGGATCCATTTTGCAGCAATTTTTCTCATGTCCAGATTGACGTGAACTATATGATGAACGCGTTCACATGAAATATTCAGTGCTTCATATATCCGTTATGCCCAATTCGACGTTCTGATAAAATCATGTTATAAGATGTATCGATATTTTCGGGGACTGACACAGAAACTGGCCTTCACGCTCGGTCTTAATCTTCAATGGAAAATTTACCTTTTTCAAAGCTTGCAGTCCAATTTTTCACGGTCGCATACGAAGGACATTGAGGTTATTAAGCATATCTTCGTAAATCTGCTTACCTCTGAACCCTTTTAAATACAGGTACTTGATGATGGTTCGATATTCCAATCTTTCGATTTTCACAATTTCGGTGGATATCTTTTTTCTTTTAATTCATTGAGTAACTCTGGTTTACTTTTTTAATTTTTCTTTGCAATCCTTGAGAAATATAGTCACCAACTAAAAAAATGGTTTACATTTTTTTATGAATCTCATGATAAAACGGTTGATTTTAAGGCTGAAACATATTATGAATGAACATTGGGACCACTAAGTATTACAATGGTTATTATTTATTATGTAAAGTTAAAGTTAAAAAAAATCTTTTTATTCATAATTTTATCATTAAGGGTAGTTTATAGAGATTGAAATATGATAAATATCATAAGAATTATATTCCGCGATATCTAACAATACTTTTTTTTACATATAAAAGTTTGATTTCAATTCATGCAAGGTATTTTATCAACTTTTTCAATTATCTGGCATAAGGGGTGGTTTTTATCCTTTTAGAATAAAAAGCGGGTGCTAAAAACTTTTTAAAAATGATCTACAGGGTAAATCAAAATTAATTCGAAATTTTAATAAAATTATATAGTGGGAATCACAATTCTATGATCGTACAACTTTTTTTCTTCAGGTTAAATGGACTAATAATAATATCACACATATTAAATCGAAATAAGCAGAACAAATTTTGAAACCGAACATTATGGTGATAGTGCTCCTATTAGGAAAACCCTAGTTTTTACGTCTACACGCGTCACACAGCGCACCGCGTCGGAATCGGTAGGATCAGGATACAGTAGCAGCAAGGATCTCCGGCGTTCGTCCAGTTCAATCCTCTCCCTACCATTTTCCTGCAAAGCACACACTCCTGCGAGGTAACGGCGAGGCGCCAGTCAGTTGTTTCGCGACTGTATCGCAGTAAAGGTAGATTGTGCGTCTCTTGGCCATACTGATTATATTGTCACGCTGTTGTGTTTACGTAAAATCGAAAGTTGCATTGAAACGAAAGTGTGCTTGTCGACTTTTTGCTTACGAGAACGGTGATTTGTGAATTTTTAATGTAAGCCAAAGAAGCAGTGCATGAAAATTAGTCTATTTTTTGGGATCACTTTCGTGAAACGTGATTTTGTTTGTTTTCTTTTTGTGATCTTTTTTTCTTGCGTTTGGATTATTTTGAATTAGTCATTTAGTAAGTAGAACTATCGATTTATTTTGATGAGATTTTTTTTTATTCGCATCTAATGTTTCTCTCAAATTTTTCTATTCTTAATCACTCTATTACTTAATTTATCTATTAGTGGTTGAATATATTATCAAAAATTCATACAAATTTTTCAACTAAGTACTAATTCATAGAAACTGTTTTTTTTATTAGAAATATCTTGAAAATACAAAATAGCAACATGTCAAACCAGATAATTGAAATTTTATTGAATAATGGTCGATATGGTAACACAAAAATGGATACCGTATTGTGATAAAATAGACCTATACAAATACGAAAATATGAAAAAAATAATTGTAGCACGTAAGGTTTTTAAGTTGAATTTATAGAACCATATTCATTGTTAAAATATTCAATATTTATTAAAAAAATAATTTCATGTTTTTTAATTCGTATATTTTGACAATATTCACAGTTTACATCTAATAAACATGACTAAAATATATTAAAAGCGAAAAATTTGAAAAAAAAAATCACTTTATATATCAATTAGCTCTACTTTTTCCTTTTATGAGGGGTTATCTTTTTAAAAACCAAAAGTAATCACCCATCATGGCCGAATCCCTTCGTCCTTGATACAGAATTCTCATATCTTAGCGTAACCTTTCACCCTGCTCATCAATGAGAGCTCCCAAATTTTCGGGAAAAAATGCCATATCGAAATGGAGAAGAAGAATTTTCAATGACATTCGAGCACCAAGGGATTTGTATTCGTCTAGAAGTTCATCAAATAATTGTTGGTAGTTTGGATTCATATTATTGCCTTAGAATCCCCTCATCACACTAACAATAGCCTTCCACGTTCTAAGTTCCTGTCTGGTGAGCTTTTTTGCAAAATTGTCATCGGCCGGCAATTTTCTTATTTGTGACCCAATAAAAATACCTTCCATTAATTTGGCATCACTCAACTGAGGAAAGACTTCTCTAAGGTATTTGAATCCATCACTCTCTTTATTTATAGCCTTTACAAAGTTTTTTCCTCGATCCAAGTTTAATGTGGACACTTTTGGGATTTACAAGGGGTATTTAACATTTTGAGATCCCGGTTGAAACTCACTTCTTGCTTGCCAATTTTTTTTTTTTCATAGTGTAGATCTACTGCCCGTATACAGTATCTTTTAAATCAATATGTTGCGGATCTAAAGGAGCGATCGGTCCTGGTAAATCTTCGTTATGGGAAACAGGTCGTATAACAGACGGCAAATTTGGATACTCGATCTTGTGCTTTTCTCTCTTAGAATAACGTTCAGTGTTTGTTCGGCAAAAATAGCAATCGTCAAAATAGTTAGTAGGCTCTCGCCATACCATTGGAATTGCAAAAGGCATGCTTTTTTTCTTCTCATTCATCCACTGCACCAATGACATTCTACAACTAACCACAGCACGCGTGGGGCCCCACTGCTTATATTGGTCTCCAATTAAAGTAACAAAATATTTGAAATAGGCTTTTTTCACATTTTTGCACTATAAACAAAGAACCATTTACTATGAAATTCAACACAATACTAATTTTCAATGTTATATTTATGTTTATTATTCTGAATAATACAGTTCAGGTATTTTTTCGGTCATAAAATTTACCGATATTAACCGCCCCTTTATAAAATTACTTACCTGCTAATTTAAACAGGGATATTTGAACTATTGAAAAGTGGTACGTGTTAGGGCTGAATAAATATTTTTTCTATTATTGGACGGGTATTTCCATTTTAAAAATAAAGGTCTCACCTATGTTACGAAAATCTTGTCCGCCAGTAAAATGATACAAAACGTCCGTTACTATTTTTGTTCTGATAGTGTTTTCATATTCCGACAAAAACAAAGGCAAAATCCCGAATATATGATATATGTTATAATAATGGAAAATAAATGATCTTTGCTTAAGTGGGGTATTAAAGTTTCAAATCATACGAACAAGATGTTTTTTAGGAACATTCCCAATATAGTCAGTTTATGAGTACTTCATTTCCTATTCATTGTAAGTCATTTTTCTAATAAGTTATAGACAAATGAATCACAAGATTTTTCTATTAAATAGTTAAAAAATCATTCATAAAAACTGCAAACATTATTCTCTCCAATCACTAACAAAGATCAATCTATTTCTACAGTAAACACAAATGTCTTAAATTTCACTGTGGAATCCATTGTTGATAAATTCTTCATCTATATTTGTAAAATTCATATTACGAAAGATAATCACAGAAATTTCATAACTTAATTGTACATGGGAACAATAAAGAATCATAAAACAAGAAACAAGCACACATTAAAAACAAATAAATTTATATATATTTTTTTGATTTTGAAGTTGAATTTCTAACATATCATTGCCTATTTTGCCAATAAGTTCTACAATGAGAGACGAAATATTGATGACATCTAATTGTCTAATGTACATTTTTGAACAGGGAAAGCTTCTATATACAGTGTATGTACGTAAGTTGACGGCACGCGAAGGTTTTCTAAAAAGCTTCCTCTTCAACTTGAAGATGTCGGCACTTATCGATATATTTCCGCATGCGTCACTGGAATTTCAATCATTATGGAAGCCCGGCTTCTATTGGACAATCTTATAAGTGAGTCGTTGTGAAAATTTTTTTGAAACTGGCAAAAAATTGGTATCGAGCTGTTTTTGGAAGTCAAACACGCCTACGCAAATGAAAGATAATTTACGCACTGTTTACGGAGACACTAAACGTAGCCGAATCATCTTGATTGACAACGAGCCTTCGGGACGGAGAAAAGTCATCGATATCATTGGAAAAGTTCATCAAATGGTTATGAATAACTATTGGATGTAAGTTAGAAGAGGCTATTCATATCAATACATCCGTGCGATTGGAACCGTGTTTGCTCCATATAGACCAAAACCGCATTCGAATGAATCTTTTCCAGGATTTATTGAGTGGTTTAAGTAGAATGAGGGGGAATATTTGATTCGATTGGGGATAGAGCCTGCATCCACCGACACACTACTGGAACGAAAAAAAAAACAGTCAACGATCATTTTCGATCTCATCGATCGGAAAAGTGATGGGACGGCTTTTTAGGATAGTCATATAATTGTGATGATAAATATCTTCAAGACGTTGAAGATGGAAGAATATTATGCCTTGTTGTTGGATAAGGTAAGTACTTTTCTATCAGGACAACTCACTTTCTCAAACCTCGGTGTTCACCATGGCTAAAATTCACGATCATCCACCGTTTCCACCATATCTGACTTTTAGCGACTTATTCCAGTCTCTTAACCTCGAAATTTCACAAGGGCGTTATCGCATACGCAAACGCCTATTTTGGAAAGGAAGATGGCAACTATTATTTATAAAAGGATTGAAAAGGTTAGATCATCACTAGATTTTGTATACGAGGTGCACCGAACAATTTGATTTTGGATTAAGTGTGAAATACCTCTATTTCTGACGATACACGATATAGAAACTCTTAATACAGAAATTATTTTATGTTTAGGATTAAAAATAACTTTCAAATATTCAACAATGTTTATTGGATTGAGTAAATACACATTTTTAGGGAAGTTTAGAATGACATCTGTAGTTGAATCTCGAAAAGAAAATTGAGACTTTTATAGTAGTGATTGATAAGTATAAAACATATAAAGAAACTGCAATCGTTTCTCATTTACGACATACAAATAATTATATTCACAAAGTGAGAAATATACATAATAACTTTTCTAAAAAACGTCAACACTTTGCATTGAAAGTAATGCTCTTTCTTACTAAATATTTTGATTATCTGACGAAATAGGGCATCTTCATTACCAATTGTTGATAAAAAAGATACTATTTCAAGGATTCTTAAAAACACAAATAACTCCCTAACTCACCTTAACTGATTCATACTTCAAGTCCAGGAGATAATAACAAATAATTCAAATTTGGTTTTGAAAGGGTCCAACTTGGAAGATGATCAATTTTTTCGGCCTAAAAGGATTCTCATTTGTTCTATTCAAACAATAATAACAAAACAAATAATTTCTTCAACAACCTTTTCTTAATTGAACGAAAGCAGATATTAATCCAGCAGGATGGAAAGGTTTTCAATGTTTTTTGGAAATTTCTCAATTTTGTCTTGTCGAGTTACTTTAAGCAAAAGGTATACCTCTAAAAGTCATTTTGAGATGTGGGCCATTTACAGAGAATAATTATAGAAGCGGTTCGCTGTATAACTCCCAATATGGTTAGAAATATTTAAGAGAATTTTGTAATTAAACATTTCCGTGTATGACCAGAGATGAAGAATATGTAGAGGCATCAATATATTGAATATAGAGATTTTTAATTGGTATTTATTATTACAAAATTGAATATAATACATACAAACAATTTGTTATTTATTAAAATCTATTGACACAATCGTACAAACTGATTACTAAGCAATCGAAGCTTCTCCAATGCTCAATAAAATTCAAGTGTAGATTTTTATAAATTCATAATTGTTCTATCAAATTTCTACTTATTGAAATATATACAAAAATGTCCTGATACAACTTTTGTACGTTTTCACGGACATTTTTTCCATACTCTCAATATTGTTAAAAAAATACAGTATCTTGTTGTTGATTCTTTCATAGTAATTGCAATAAGTCTTCTTTTTTTATATATCTTGGTCTTTCCGAGCCTTCGTCATCTTTTGATGGTAAGAAATCACAACATTTTAATGATTTGTTGCTCAGGTTTTTTCCTATATCTGTATAATTGTGGCATTAACATTAATTGTGGATTTACATACATGAAGCCACATCGGTACACTTCTATAATATTTTTCGCTTTACTCGCAAGGCTTCTGTAGTTTTGGTAGTGTTGTTGTTCTCCTTTTTTGTGTATAATGGCGATATGCTCATTTTCCTCTTAATTTAGTTCTCTCCAAATACTTCTTATCTTTTTATTTATTGGATTGAGCAATTCATTACAGCCTCACTTTAACAGTTCCATTCCACCCACGTGTTTCCCAGCTTTTACCATCAATTCATTTACCTCATTTTTGTTGCTTCTCATTTCTTTCAGATCCATATAGACAATCTATATTTTATATTAGCAGCTGTTGAAAATGCTTCTTTCAAGTCTATTTGAATTAACTTTCCTCTTACTTTTATATCTCTCTTCCTCATTTATTACTTAGTAAATATTCTCAATATTTCTCAATTTTTTATGAATTCATTCTCTTTTTGTTCATTCTTGTATTGCGTTTTTTGGTATGGTTACATACCTGTACGCCCGATTTCCTTGAAATATTAGTATGTTGTACAGTTTTTTTATGCTGAAAAAGATGTATATATGTTGGGCGCGGAAAACATTCCTTCACATAGTTTTTATGGTTAGAACACTGGAAAATATACACTATCTTGAATAGCTGATATTTTGCAAATACTTGATGTTGGAGAGGATTAGGGACGTCTGTTAAAAATAATTAATTAACACGTACAAATAATCAACAATTTCTGTTGGATACACTCGGACATTTCTTCAAAAAATGTTTCAATTCTATTTGAATATGACTAATGTATTTAAAAAAGAAATTCCCCAAAATACTGGCGATAATGAGATCTAGTTCTTCCATAACGAGTTACGAATATCTCGCCAAAATCGATCAATATTTTGAGTATGAGCCCAACCTAACCTAACCTAACCCAACCCAACCTAACCTATCCTAACCAAAAATAACCTAACCTAACCTATCTAAAATTTCATGTATGTGAAGGAATTATTTCCGCGCCCTATATATTAAATTAATCAGCATAATTTTTTCCACAACATACTAAAATTTCATAGAAATCGGGCGCATGCAACCCAAACTAAATGATTACCCGTTTTTTTGTCTATTGGTATTTTTTTGTATGTACGTTGTTTGTTCCTAACAATCTCAATATTTTAGTTCTTTCTGTGTCATATTTATTTTTACTGGAATTTTCCATTGTAGCATTCTTTTGGTAGTCCTCTTTATTCTTCTCATCATTGTATCTCTGCTACTTTCAGAAGACATGTTTAAATAGTTTCCACCCTTTTTCCAAATATTAGAATCAATGAATGTTTAAATATTGGATGAAAAATTCTAAATGTCATATATAGGCTAATGATAATTGCATGTGCAGTACACAAAATAATCTCCTGCAAGGTTCCTGTTTGTAGTAAAAAAGTCATCGAGCTTGAAATAGCACAGATAGTGAAAAATAAGAAGCAAGACTAGAAGTTATTTGAAAATGAAATCAATTTTTGAATGTAAAGAACAAACTCTTATTTACTATGAAATTTCTAAAACGTATTTGTGTTTTAATTTTTAATATTTTGTATGATATTAAATATATTTCTAATTAAATATATTTCTACGTTTCTTTATTTTGTGGAAAGCTGAGTTTCAAAAGAAAATTAATTATGTAAAAGTGTATTTTCACTAGAAAATATTACACCACCCCACGGTTTCAAAATAATATACGTAAATATTTGATGAAAATATATAATTGTTTCTAGAAAACAGTACGATTCTCAAATGGATAAAAAACCAATACTCTATCAAATATTTATTTATTTATACCACTTTGCTTTTTTTTTGTTAAAAAAAATAGGAATTATGAGTTTTCACGTGTAATTTAGAAAAAAAACATAAGTTGAGTTGTGAGTTGTGATGCATAAGTAGGAATGTTGAAATTCTTGTTTATTAGTTTTTTTTTTGTTGGAAATGATATTCATCAAGCAGTTTTGTGAATGTATTTCGATGATAATTATCGAATATTAAATTTTCGCGTTTCGATTTCATAGTTTATGCACTCGAGTTATCATATAGAGATTTTTTACACATTGAAACAGTGGATTCAGGATTTAACGGAAATACTTCTGTAACAATCCGTGAAAATGATGTGAAGTGAACTTATCATAACATCCAATATGTATTTCATTTGTCGGTATCGTGGTGGAGATTGCTTCATCTTCTAGCCTACTATAGAACCAAACAAAATTTCAATATAAAAATATTTTATTACTCAACATATTCTCCTCTTAATTGGATACGTTTATTGCAGCGAACCTGCAACGTCTCTAGACCTTTAAACAAAATGTTTCTTCTTGCTCTGCAAACCAGACCTCCACAGCATTTATTACCTCCCCGTTGAAAGAAAATTTACGACCTTTTAAACTTTTTTCAGTTGAGGAAAGAGATGATAGTCAGATGGAGCTAAATCTGGTGAATAAGGGGGTGTTCTAGTAATTCGAACCCTAAATTAATAATTTTTTGCATGGCAACATGAGATTTGTGTGCAGTGGCGTTGTCCTGCAAAAACAAAACACCTTTGGATAGCTTTCCGCGTCTTTTGTCTTTAATTTTTTCACGTAGAGTGGTCAGTAATGTCGAATAGTAATTTCAAGTTATTTGTTTACCCTTATCCAAAAAATCAATCATGATTATTCCATCGCAATCCTAAAAAACTGAAGTAAGAACTTTTCCAGCAGATTGTTGGACACGAAACATCTTTGGTCTTGGAGAACCCGAGTGTTGCCATTCCATCGATTGTGGCTTTGTTTCTGAATCGTAGAAATGTACCCAAGTCTCATCCATAGTAACAATTCGGTTTAAGAAGTCTAGATCGTTTTTAAATCGAGCACGGATCGAACACGATGCTTTTACCATTGCACGCTTCTGGTCAACATTTAAACATTTTTCTCATTTCCAAATTGACGTGAACGCGTTCGTATGAAATATTCAGTGCTTCAGATATCTGTTTTAGCCCAATTTGACGGTCTGATAGAATCTTGCAGTCCAATTTTTCACGGTCGCATACGAAGGACATTGATCATTTCAGGGTAGTAAGCATATCTTCGTAAATCTGCTTACCTTTCAACCCTTTTAAATACAGGTACTTGATGATGGCTCGATACTCCAATTTTTCGATTCTCACAATTTCGGTAGACAACTTTTTTCTTTTAATTTATTGCCTAACACTGCTTTACTTTTTTGACGTCAATCTTTACACTAACACTTCTAATAAGTTATTGTTCATTGCTATGGTGACACAATATTTTGTTTATGCATGGAACTGGTCTAGGCTAACTAGATATCAATACATCCTCGTATTTTCGAATACTTCTGGCAAATATATGATGGTATACCATTCACAATTGACCGTTCCATGTTGCTCTAATGGAACGGTGGCGACAAGTATTCCGCTTTTTACCCGAGCAACTTTTGTTTTGGCTTTGATTCGTCGTATCCAACGCGAACAAATCTTTTTAATAGCCAAATTTTCGTGCAAGATTTGATGTATGCAAGTGAAATTAATGCCCCAGTAAGCCTCAATAACACGCTACGTTGATAACAATCCTACAATATCATAATCATCCCACGAATCATTTCGCGATTGATTTAATTCAATTTTTTGGCAAGGTTGAATGTTTCAAGTATCTGTAAACAACTCAAATGTCACTTGTATGACAACACGTTCTAAGTACGTTCACCATTACAAAATTTCAAAACCTATGATGGCATATTTGCATCAGTATTGCCATATCTCAATAGTCAAGTAGCAAACCTCGTATGAGAACTAATAACTATTAGATAACATTCAGTAGGATAATCTACATTTAAATGAATATCTTAAAACAACTATCACAGTATTTCTGAATGAAAAAATACGTTGAGAATCTTTTAATAATGTGATTAAACTGTAATTTATGAATAACTGCTAAATGAGAAAATAATTATATAGATAGAAAAACTATTTTAATATTAGAATGAGAGGATCGCATAACAACGGGCAGTTGTAACAACGGACAGTTTTTGATGTGTCCAAATGATTTTTTAAATATATTATGATTGGAAATAAGCAGTGAACTTAGTTTTATATCCAGTTCCAATAATACGTGATTATAGAATTGAGTAAATGTTTAATGTCTGTGAATGAATGTACGCTTTTAGAATACTGAATCCTAGTACTGAATAATTGAAAGTTTTTTTACAAGTGTGATGTGAGAATTCATGATTAAGTTTCCAATTAAATATGAGAGAAAGAATGATGAGGCAATACAAGTCTCGCAAACCAAGTAAGCAGCTGCCTCAGTGGTTTCTTCTTAAGAGCAACAAGCATTATTGATATTCCTTCCGTAAATAATAGTTCTCGGAGGGAAGTCCTGTAAGTATTTTGTCATTTTAGTTCCAATTTACTGCGTGATTCAACTGTTTTGTTCCAATATGTTAGAAAAGGAATAACTCACTCTGTCTACATCCCTTTCTTTATTCCTCTTTTGTTTTTATTAAAAAAGAAAGTTGTTTCTTATCATTGCAATAATTGAGTTATCTTATAGAAAATAGAACCATGGAAAACCTTTTTTTCTAAAGTTTTCCACTACGATCTCTTATATATCGTTCTTACTCAATCCTTATCAACTTGATCTACAGAAAAAATAGGTTTTCCACTATAGTTACTGCATTGGGTAGTTGTCACTTTACGATGTTTCAAACCTATATTGGTTTGAGGTCAAATTATGGCAAGCATCTCAACCTAATACCGATAATGGACAATAATCCTGTTTTGAAGTCTGTAACGCATCTTTATGCTGCAATCTGCCAGGGCAATCATCTAAATTGATCCCAATAGATACCATTACTAAATAGTCATCAACCAATTGTCCCTGCTGATTGGAAAACTGCTTGTGTGCAATCCATACCAAAAAAAGCGGTTCCCAAAACGATTGCTTTAGTCCCAGCTATTGCCAAGGTCGTGGAGAAAGTTGTTGGCAGGCAAATCTTGAGATACCTAGAGTCTGCTAACAATATCAGTAAACATCAATTCGACTTTCGTAAATATAGATGAACCAGGAACTTTTTGGCCTATCTCACCAACGTATGGACTGATGCTATAGTGTAATATGATGAATCTCGAACAATCGCACAGGACATATCGGAGGCTTCTGTCAGAGTTTGGCATGCCAACCTTCTAAAAAAGGTTTGAGGTCAACGCTGATGGTCTCCAGGGATGCACCTTGTCACCTACTACCTTTCTGCTGTACAACAATGATCTACTCGACAAAACTGCAAATCCGATCTATAGTTTCACCGACGATAGCACACTGGTGCCGTCGTTTAAATTAATAAACTCTGCCAACACACAAATCCTTAGGCAATTTTAGCAATGAAGGATGGCACTACGACTCAGGATTTGGTCCTGTTTGGACATAAAATATCACTACCAGTTCCTCAAATTTGCCTAATGGGTGGAAGCAATATGTCCTGGCATAATCACGTGGCCGATTGAGCTAAGGCACCTTTGCAAATACTTGGAGCCCTCTTTAAGACCAAAATACTATATACAACAGATTCTAATCTACTACAAGACCAAGATTTGTTCATATTTGGCGACTTATAGGCGATCTAGAGTTGACCAGAAGCTTGGACAGCCTAGAGAATAGAAAAAAGGTCATCCAATTGACTCTGCTTTACTGTTATCTGGAATTGGAATTCGAACTTGTGAAATCAGCTGCTGCAGAGGCACTATAATCTACAGAAGTTTGTGCTCACAGGCACCTCCATACGGCAAGTACTACTAGGGCTACTCGAGTACAATAGGGTTTACTTTCACAGTATCTAATATTTTACACTGTTTGTAACCTTTTATATACTCTGTTTCTCCTATAATTACAAAAAAGGGTTCATTACCTCATTGGAGGAAAATAGTCTTTCCCAAGTTCCATTATTCTAAAAATATTCACCAAGAAAATGACCTCCGTGTACTTTGGTCCTTAACCGAACATATTCTTCTCAGTATTGTGCTTTGGTTTCCTATTTTTCTCTTTTATATCTGTTACGAATGATATAAACTCTGTTTTTTTTTTCACGACAAATATATTGTTATAAGTTTCAGTGATATCGTCAAAAGCGGTACAATGAAAATAACTTCTCTCATTTAATAATACTTGACAACTGCCTCTTATGCTAAAATTGAAGATAGTTTTTACAATTTACAATTTTTATCAAAAATACTTCAAAAATAGTTTATCCAATGTCTTTCCTAGGTTATCGCATTTCTATTGGATCGAGATCAAGAATTCTAGTAGGTCAAACTATGACATCCTAGAAAATCCTAGGAAATCCAACCTCTTGGTGATATTATTGGCAATTTTAGCAATGTGTGATCATAATTTAAAATACAGAGCATTCGTATTCGTGCTGTGAACTGCCGGGACAAGCGTTCAAAGACTGTACATAAGTGTAGCATTGTATGAACTCCTGTCATATGAAAAATGTATTCATCAGACAACAATATGCGTCCTTCATCTTTATTATCCCAATAATCTTAATGAAGAATGGCTTCTTTGGTCTTTGGTTTTGTTGTTAGCGCGTGGGTTGTTTGTTTGTTGTTTCCCCTTTTTCTACAATTAGTCCAGTTCCCAGAGGATTTAACCTTACAAAAAGTGGTGTAGAAGATTTTATTTATTTTTTCGTTTCAATGGGTTTAAAAAGTGAAATATCAAAAATGTAACTAAATCGGGGCTCGGTACATCTTTTGGTAGCCGAAAAATCTCGAAATTTTCGGACATTTTTTGGTTTTTTCGCAATATCTCGAAAAGAAGTGGTTTTCGGCTTACAAAAGTTGTGCCGAGCCCAGATTTAGTCACATTTTTTATATTTTACTCTTTATACCCATTAAAACGAAATAAAAAAATTAAATCTTCTACCCCACCTTTTGTAAGGTGAACCCCATTTTTGGTCTCTGGGAACTGGACTATATGGTATATTCCGAAGTTGTATTGAAAATACGTTTCCTACAGAAGTATTGGAGAGGAACTTTTGTATTGTTGTAAAAGAAATAAAGAAGTGAAATCATTCGAAACAGATATTTTTGAAGGATTCTTGTTTAAAATTTATGAATGTATAACGATTAGCTGTGCTTAGAAGGTTAGTCAAGTTTAACGAGAAGAAGTACTTTTGTATTTGGTAAATTGTTTCTTTTGTTGGTTCCAAACAAATTTCAATAGGATCAGCGTATCAGCTACATGAAGATTTTATGACACCCAGATTTGCAAGATTGGCGGGATGTTTTCATTATAGATTGTATAGATGGTTGGATAATCAAAAATATCCAATTTGAATGTGAGGTTAGAATTGAAAATATCTGTAATTATATTCGATACCTAATTTTTTGCTATCCAATCAGATTTTCCACTGAACTATACTCCAATATAATCGTTGACACAGATAAATGTAATGGACAATTTCAACAATATTGATGTGATATCACATAAAATAGGACATTCAATTTTTTTGTGATGAGTTTATAGCACATTGTGCTGATGTAGAGTCAGATTATATTACACCCCCATCTTTTTTATTTGATTCCATCCAGGAAAATCCCTGCCATAAGATGACATAAAATTTCGCAGTATGATTCTAAATATAAAAAACTGATCGTCTGATTCATTTTCACACAGAGAAAACTACTAAAACTTGAAATTTGGATAGTAGATTTTCTTTTAGACCTCAATTTTCCACAAAAAATCACTCGCAAAGGGTTTCACCCCTAGATAGGACAGGAAAATGGAAGTCTGTTAAACAATTTTCATCATTCATTTCAACGTTTTCACAAAATAGAAGCTTCAAAAAGTTGAGCAGAGAATTGGAAGGATATATTTTTGAAGTTAAAATCTTCTAATTTTGTGTTTATGGATAAAAAGTGTAACGCTCAATTCAAAAATCGTCAAATGTATTAATTATGATTGATACTTCTTCATTGTTCTCGATCGTTACACCTTTATCTTCTATCAGACATGCAATAAACTCTAAGAGAAGATTTTCCAAAACTCACATACTAAAAGTTTATGAAACTACGTTATATCCTCACAAATTTTTTGAAACTATCCTTCCATGAAAAACTATTAAGCCATGCGTGATTTTTTATTGAAACAATCTTCGTGGACGTGGACGAAGTTTCATGCCAAAGGATGAAATAGATGAAGCCATTCATCAATTTTTTGAGAGCATTATATCAAATTTCTAAGTTGTGGAAGCTTCAGTTACAAAAGTTTATTGAAGTAGATGGTGATTACTTTAGAAATATATAAAATCATTTTCCTAAAAAGGCATGTAGGTTTCTTGTATCTCAAAATATACGTATATAGCATAACCTATGTATAGGCAGAGTGTATTATAGGAAAAATGAAGGTTGTATCTCTCCATAAGAAAAAGGGGGTCTTTCTAAGTCAGGTGGTTGGAAAATGACACAAAGATGGTTGGAAAATGACCGTGTTCTTCAACCACTTTACCCACACGCCTATTTATATCTAAGCGTGAGGAGCGCTGCACGTACTTGTTAACTGTACAGCACTTAGACTGTAGCAGTTGCTGATTTTTGGTAGCACAAAACGGTATTTTAGTATAAGGCTAAAAGACATACGCCACTATGAATAATCTTTTATTTAGCAACTACTTTAGGTCGTAAAGCTACAGTAGTTGGTGCCTTATTGACTTCTGTCGATATAAATTGAGACACTTTCAGGATAAAAAGTTATAATAAAATATGACTACACTACACAAAATGTTAAACACAAAACTTGTCCTGCGCCCAAATACAGTAAATAACACTTGAAACGTAAATTGAATAAAAGAACTATGTTAATTCATCAAGAGAAATTAATTTGACTTTTCATTTTTAAATGCACTGACAACTGACTCCCATTTTTTTTTGAGATCAGGTAGTCGTAAATTTATTAATCATTTTTGAAAGATCATCGATTCTAAAATCGAATGATCATTCATTGGTTTGAGAATATAATTCTCGAACATCAGGGTTATTGTAAAGACAATAATATGTAAGTAACCAGTGGCAATCAATGATTGGAACTCTCTTCAAATTCACAAAATATGCACCAAATGAAGCAACTTTACACCAACTTATGAATTAATAAATAAATAAACAATTTTTCCGAACATGTCTTCTGAGAAGTCAAAAACCTACTTTTCTAACACCTATTTCAAAATTAACAGCTAAGTAGGTAGCTTCATGGCCAACAAGACGGCGGTAATTCAAAATTAGTAACTCATATTTCTTCTCTAATTACTTCTTACAAAGATAAGCTTCACTGCGTGATTTCATTTAATTTGTAAACTGTTTTAATCTGACTCGAAGGACCAAAATGTTGCTTGTATTCAAAGGACTGATTTGTTAAATTGATATAAACCATATTTGATTTATATTTTGTTCATTAAAAGTTACTAAAAGTTCTAATGATCGACTGATTCTGATTACATATCTTGTCTTCATAATTAAACTTCTATATCTTATGTTAGGCGATACAACCCCCATATTTTCCATATTACAATGATTTTGTTAGTTCCGTATATATAATTAAATTCGTTATTTTGAATTTGATACTCCAATATCAAATTGTAAGATCAATTGAAATAATAATATCCGTTAACTTCACATATATACCTCATTTATATTTCATACAGGGTGTTTTAAAACCAAATCCTTTGGTACCAATAATTTTCTGATACTAATATATTCGAGAATTTTCAATTAATAAATTGAATATGTTTGTTACAATAATTTCAAGACAGTTTTTTCACAGTGATCTCGTCTCGTCTAGTATGGCAACCAAATATTCAAAGACCAGTCTAGATTTGAAGCTTTATGGTTCTTATTTTAAGTTATTCTTGGTGTCACAAAAATGTGTTGAGATAGTTAACTGAGTGACATTAAACAGTTCATTCAGCAAGTGTAATTTTCTTCACAAAGAGTATAGGTTGTGATGCAGTCAGATTTTGAAAAAATTTGATTGTTATTTCGATGGTTGTTCATTATAAGGAAAAATCCTCGATAAACTTGAAAACTGTTTTGGAAGATTTTTGAGATAGTATTTACGTATATTTGAATGGAAATAAAGAATATATCACATTGTTTCTCTGTTTTTTTCCAGTTTTAGTATTAAAGCTTAATAATGTACTTGGAGATTAAAAAAAGGATATCTACTTTAAAGAAATTGATTACAACTTTATTTTACAAGGATAATGGTGTTTATTTCAACTTTATAGGATCAACAAACTAAAGTTTAGATTGTTTAGGAGAACTTCCGGCCTGTTTTACTAAGTGCTACTGGCTAGAGTGACTAGTCGCTATTTTGATAACAAAAAGATTTGGGACTTGAAATTTCATAAAAATGTAGGAGTTTTTTCGTGATTTTTCAGATAACTTGCCTCAAATAGATTCCCGTAAAATGGCTAGTTATTTTGCCAATAATAACGATTTCAACTGAAATCAGCAAGCAAGGGATACAAGTTCAACTTGTATATCAGTTATTTTTAAGGCGTTTTTTACTAGTAATAATAATAATAGTACGTCTTTTTTGTCTTATGGCGATAATGCAATAAGGTAAGAACAGTTGAAGAGGGAAGTGAAGGGTGAAGGAACAGTGAGGCCCCGAATTAGACCTGAGCATGAGGTTGGTAAGAAACCTTCTCATTTTACTTCAATTTGTAACGAAAACATATTTGCCGTACAAAGTGTCCAATGTCCCGATTTTGCTGCAAATACCGGAGGCTGTTAGCATGCTGTTGCGCTCTTATCTTGGATGTATCAACGAAGCAAAGAACCAGTTTTGATATCTGTAAATTTTCATTGGTCAAAATCAACATTGTCTTCAGTTAGTGCCACTGTTAAGTTTTTAAAAGTCTACTTAAGCGTTCTTTCCATTACTATTGAACTAACAATCCACATATTATTTCACTCGTTTAAAAATAAAGGTGAATACGCATCTGATGTTAATTTCTTTATAAGATTTTCTTCAAACCATATGAATAGTAATACATATAATCGAGTATACGAACTCAGTATAGAATAAGCTGCTTGCCCATTGTGGCACAAAATGCACGAAAAACTTAGATTTTTCACCCATATAGAGTATTCTTGTTGCAAAAATTGTAGTTAGTGGATAGAAGAAGAAAATTGGAATATCTTGATATTGCGGAGGTTTTTAAGACAGTAGATCTAAATGCAACGTATTATTCTATTTTATTTATTTGCATATTGCAAAAAATAAATAAAGTTTGGAAATTGATATTCACAAAAATCGGAGTACAAATTCTATTGTTCTGTTTTGTTTTTAATAATCTTAAAAATTAACCTCTAGTTCTTTCAAATTCATTCTTATCACAAGATCACAGTAAAACCGATTATATATACTCGAAAGAACTTTATTTGGTATACATTTTTGCATAATACAAAATTTATATCGAATATTTTGAGCAAACAATTTTAAAAACACATATAACAGCAAATACGTAGTATTATTAAGTTCTACTTGAAACTGACGTAGTCTACCGGCCGAGCCGCTACAAAGAAAACTAGTGGAATAACGTATTTATTCGAATTTTGAAAAATAATTGTGAATTAACTCTATAGAAACCTAGTAAATTGCCAAATTTATGCTATAAACTGCTATATAAGATAATGACCCAAAGGTTGTAACCAAGCTCAATGTAGGAAAATAGATATATCATCACAAAAATCGAAACATTTCATTTACTACAGTTTTTGAAATTATGCCTTAGTTTTGGTGCGCAGTGTATGAATAAATGATGAAAATATATAACTAAAAAAATAGTGTATAGGTAAATACCATAGGATATGATAAAATTCACATTGTTATTGAAAATAGTAACCTGCTTTCATCTACGTAACCCACAAATTCATTATAAACAAAATAACAGACTTTCTCATATCACGTGTATTCGTATAGATCTTACTGTCGTGGGGAAAGTGGTTAACATTTAGAAACTTGAAATAACCTCCATTTGCCTTCATAATTACTAATCATTACTAATTGTCTAGTATATTACCGCTAATTAATATATTTCAGTATATTTGAATATTTGTTACATTTTTACACAACAGAAATAAAGTTGCTATATGATTAATTCAGTTTCATTTGTTCAGTTAACGGCAAACGATATAAAACTAACGTAATGAAGTGAAAGTTTATTTTAAGTTATTTAACAAAACTCGTTCGTATGAAAAATTATGAAATAAACTAGTTCAACAGCTCTAAATATGTTTTTTAGTATACAAGTACTTCTATAGAGATGAAATAGTTTCTACTAAACAACATTCAATGAGCAATTTAATCAGTATAAACAAAAAGTTTTCCTTCGTAAGAAATCATTCCAACCAATCTTTTGAATGATGGTTTGATTAAAGTTAGGTACATTACTTAGTTGAATTAATAATTTTCAAATATTCGTGATCATTTCCAATAACCTCATTATAAGGAAATGATTCAAATCACGGTGATGACACAATGACACTGAAATCAATCTCCAAGCGATGAAGGAATCAGAAAATATTTTCTACCATCCACTCGGAAATGAAATATATAAGAATTATTTCCTCGTCACATTTCCTGTTGATGTATAATTCACTCGGCGTATCGCGGAGTTAAATTTCATTTCATTTTAATATTCATGAATTTTTAAGGTATATACATATTGATTATCAGATACAGGGAGTGGTACGAGATGTTCCCATAAAAAGTAATACCAGATGAATATATTAACTAAGTTAGAATGTCTGGAACCGTTGGTGATATTCTCTCCGATTTTAAAAATTGCTGTTCAAACGAAAATTTGCTTAAAGCAGCTCAAATCATACGATCTGGGGGCCAATTATGATCACCGAAACAAAAGAGTTCACAACCTCGGAATATCTTATGGGACAATTGGAGTGTTTCATTGGCTGTACGCCATGTGGCACCATCTTGTTGAAACCACATATTCACCACATGAATATCATGCAATTACGACAAAAAGAGCTGCTCGATCTGCCTAACTTTCAAAAACATATGGTCCAATCATGTTTCCAGCCGAAAATACACACCAAACTGTGAACACGTTGTGGATACATTTGTGGAAATGTGCTTCGTCGCTTAGGATGATTTTGTTCTAAAAATTAGCACCCATAAGTTGATGCTCAGTAATCCATTCAACAAGCTCTCTTCGCTATACATGGTCATTAAGCTTCAGTTACAGTGCTAATTGGATTTTGTAAGCATAGAGACGCAGATCTTAAGTGGATCTGCGGGGTAAAGAGGATCCACGACGCCAAATTGAGCTTCTGGATTGTCACTGATACTCTCACGCACTGCTTAGATATGGACATTTGGACGACTCTTTTTTGGACAACCATTAATTAGTGTGTTTGGGATCTCCAACAGGTTTTTGTCTGCCGGAATTTTATAATTAATCTATTCACGATTGAAGAAGTTGAAACACTATCAAGATCATATTTTGTATGAAATTTTCAAACTGCGGTCGCCAAGCTATCATTTTGTGTCAAATATTGGTCAATAATAAAGACACATTGTTTTATGGTGTAACGCTCTATTTTCACTAGCACTAAACTGTCAACTGTCTATTTTGTTAGGGTTTTCAACACTTCACTACATAAATTGCAGCAAATTTAAATGTGGGCTCGAAAAAGCGACATTGTGGGTGGTTAACAAATCCATCAAGGTGGAAATGTGATTTGTCGCTTGGGATGATTTCGCTCTAGAAATTAGCATCCGTAAGTTGTTGCTCAATAATCCATTCAACAAACTCTCTTCATGAAATATGATCATTAGACATCAGGTATAGTGTATTTTGGAAGCATGGAGACGCAGATCTCTAGTGAGTATACGCTGTAAAGAGCGTCTACGACGCCAAATTGAGTTGCTCTATTGTCACTGATACTCTCACGCACTGCTTCGATATTGACATTTGAACGACTTATTTTTGGACAACCATCCGTTAGTGTCACGGTTAAAGAAGTTAAAACACTATTCCGACCATATTTTGTATGAAATATTCAAACTGCGGTCGCCAAACTATCATTTTGTTCCAAATATTGGTCAATAGTAGAGACACATTGTTTTATGGTATAACGCTTCGTTTTTACTAGCACTAAACTGTCAGCTGTCAATTTTTCTACGGTTGTCAACACTTCACTGCATAATTGGCGGGAAATTTAAAACTTGCGTTAATTTTGGAGCACCCTTTATATATTAGCCTTTTTATCATTAAATTTCCGTACCATTTCAAAAAACCGTAACACTACATAATGATTTTTTTTGTTTTATCGTTCACTTTCTTCATTGACAATGATGTTAAGAAATTCATCGATTTGTCAATTTGACGTACCTATACTATATAATTGCACCTCATTATCCTTTAGTATTTATGTTATACAGAATTACGAATACAAATATTAACTGGACAGACAGCGGTTCTTCGAGTTTGCATACGGTTTATGCTTAGAACTTTTTAGTCACATTGAATTCTCATTATCAGCTTGTTACGGATTTTATCATTATACAAGTTTGAACACACGAGAGTAACAAAGTTTGAGCTCGATATGGAGTCATTCAATTGCACTTACAAACCCGGTAATGAATTTTGATCGGAATAGGAGTATACACGACAAAAACTAGTAGAAACTTTTGCTTCTGTTGATGACAAGTATGATAAAGTGCATTAGAGTGGTTAGTGGAATAATTTTTTGAAACACTTTCGTGGAACTGCGATGATAAAATTGGTTAATTTCATAGAGAAGGTTGACTGGGTGTGACTAATAATCGCATTTGTAGAATGTTTTCTGTTTTCAATTGTTCACAATTAATAGATAATGGAACTCATAGCGTTAACGTATATGGAATACATAAAGGTATAAAGTTGTACGTGATACTACGTTGCACTGTATTTCAAACATGCTATAAAAAAATGGGTATAGCTAGAATACGATAGCAATTCGAGAAGTTGCCTTCAAATCGTCGTATAAAACAGAGCCATAAAACACATATAATTCTACTCTGTCAATTTCAATGAAACTATATGTAACGTTAATCGATAATACATTCTATATCAATTGAAATTCCAACAAATAATAATAATAAATATTGAAATGAAGCAGAATATATTTTGATATTCATTTATTGAGTGATTATAAATTCACGTATCAAGGTTGTCAATAGCTTGATTAAATTCCAAATTGACGAAAAATATCAAATAGATATTTACATACCAAAGGAGGAAAATGATGTGTTTCCTCCCGTGGATAGTTTGAAATGGAGGAAAAAAACGCGTTTTTCCTCTTAAGATCTGTTTGCAGACGCCAAGTGAATATTAAAAGTCATAACTAATGATGACTCCTGCAAGTCAAATAAATTTACGTTGATGATGTATTTCCTATTTTTGCTTATTTCAATTCTATAACAACATCGGGAATTGATATAATCGATTATATTGTTTGTTGTAGAGGCGAAATTTATGGTATTGAATTCAAAAGAGAGATTCGGAAAAGGATATGACATTTCTAAGACAAGGTTGAAAGAATTCCAATTATTACAGTTTCCGAAGATGCGATCCTGGTATATTTTTCCAACAACCAAAAAACTAGAACTCACAATATTATGGAGTAAATATAGCTGTTATGATCAGTACTCAATGTTAATGAAGAGAAAGATGTTCAATATTCAAAATTGAAAGTTTCACTAAGACGGGAACTAGGTGAATACTCCTAACCTAACTAAAAAATCTTTAAAAAGAGATGATTTCTCTCTCTAATTTTCATCTATCAGAAAATCATCACATCCTCGAAAGAAAATAGTCATCTTTCTTCTTCCTATATTATACATTTTTACATTGCTTGGGGAGTCAAAAAGAACAATTAACAACAAATTGGAATTTGACTTAAGTGGTAGCTGAGGAACAAACTTAGAAAACTTTGGACGCATCATTATTTTGCAACCCAAAGAAGTAATGCACGCTCATTTCAATTACCGCCACGACACGTGTTGATCTGTGGGTAGACAAAGCTAATTTCATCAAGTTTTTTGACAGGATAATGATGAACATTTTGCTTACTAAAAGATCAAGATTGGGGTAAAAGTTAAGAGATTTAAAGTTCAATATTCTGTGTGCTACGATTTTTGACGTATTTAACAGACATTTACTCAATTATTTCGCCCAAATGAGAAAAGAGATTTTTAAGTAAAACAATAATTTTTGACTCGTTTTGTGATCATGGAGTTATTCTGGGATCCCGAGATTGCCTGTACCTTCATTACCGGGATTAGACCAAAGATGATTCCTCTAGTTGTTAGAGACTCCGATCAATTAAAACGAGTGGTGAAACTATGGTTTTTTACTATGATCCGACATAGTGTGTTATTGGAAAGGGAAGGTCGTGCAAAAAAGCACTGAATAATGATAGTGGGAAGGTTATGCATTTGATAGATTCAAGGAAACAAATACAACCGTAAACGGGGCGTATTACTCTTACTTACAAAGAAAGTTTGTCAAAAAGTTCCATTCTACACTGTTTCACTTTTGAAAGTTACTGTACACCAATGTAGCTTCACAGAGATTGAACAGTCATCGTATAGTCCTGATCTGACCTCGTTTGATTATTTTTTAGAAGCGACGATAAAATTAAGCGGGCAGAATACGAATACGACTCCAACACGCATAATATTTTTATGGTGCCATAGAAAGTTTAGTCAGATGTTTTGAAAAGTGTGGAAATAAAGTAAGAATGTATTGAAAAATAATGACAGTTTATTGGTAATTATGACTTTACGTAAATACTACGTAAATATTTTGCTCAACTAAACCAAACTGTCCGTTAAGAAGGTATGAAGGAACATATTTGAAAAGTAATTTGAGAAAACTTCAGTCATGTGGTGAAGATATTTAGTTGCTTGTAGAGCTATAAATAATGTCTATTACTGTCATTAACACTAGCATAAACTAGATTTACATACGCAAACGTCATAACTGCTTCACTCTTTAGATTTGCGATTACTGTTTAATTTATATTTTGAGTAAGATTGTAAAATCTTTATGGGATATGCGAATGTGATGAGAGATTATTATATTAAATAGATTATTAGATGAAGTTGAATGGAGTAATATATTATTCATTGTTATTACATTGAATTTCACAATATCTGTTGACTAAACTTCAGTCATAAGTTTATAAATAATCCAATACATATCCATCTTCACGGGAAGCTTACATTTTCCATTTGTTGGTAGATTTTTTGTCCCACTCAGTTTCAACAGCAATTTCTCATTCTTGGGCCATAAGTTGCCGTTGATTATCACCCGCTCATCCGTAATCTGAAATTCCGTTTACGCTGGGCTCAGATCAATCTTCTTATTCTGGAAATATGTCAGTAGCGATAAGCAGACTGTAAATGTTACAGCCCGCGTATCCTTTGAATTTCTAATATGAATATTTACTAGGAAAAATCACATAAATATGTATGTTACCAGAAGTAACAAGTAAAGAAATTATTTTCCATATTCTGATAAAAATGAAAAAATATTTATGCTGTATTCTGTTTTAAGTATCAAAATACACTATTTAATTACGCATTCTTAGAAACGTCGACTAGCTTAGGCCGTTAGTATTGATCTGTTTTCAACATGCTTACGAGTAAGTACCTATTAGGGACTTACTGAACCGCGATACAGTGCTAGCAGTAAATAAGAAAATCTTTATTTTAACATCAATAATTTAATTAATGAAGAAATTCTGAATAATTTTCGCTTCAGAAGGGAACATTTAGAATTCCTAAGAATTCACCTAAGAATTCCAGATATAGTTATTTCAGGAGCTGGTTATCGTGTAGATTGTAAGCAGTAGTTACCCCCTCATCCCAATTTTGTTCCTGGGACTTGAGCTGGGACCCAATTCATGAATCACTCAAATTTTAGTCCCATACGAATTTCATTTTGGATAAAAATTGAATTAAAATGTTAACTATTTTTAATTATAGTGTAATATTTTCATTATTATCATTATTATTATTATTTTAAAGCAATCACTTTGTTTCTAAATAAACACATACCTTGACATGGTTAGGAAATTTTTTAATCTGGTCGGAGAAGTCAGGGAATTCAAAAAAGCACTGTGGAGACCCTTAATATTTAATTTAGGTTTAACTGCGTTGTGCATTCTTTTAAGAAGACTTTCTTATCCTACACGGTTAAGTGAACTGAGGAAGATGTTTGGAACAACACAATCAATATTAAAACCTCAACAAATATCATCTTTGAACAAAATTTGAATTGGTTAACTTAAGGAAGAATGAATATGTATGCAGAAGTGGGTTCATCTATACTGATGGCAAAGTGACAATTAAAATTTATTCAATTATAAGCGATTGTATTTATTTTTGAACCTAGATTTGAAATTAACCACCATTTCATAGCAAATCTATAATCTCCAATGTATTTTATGCACATGAAACATTGGACTTAGTTCCATAAGGTACAATCTCCACTAATAATTTACTTCCTATAACAAATGTCTTGATGATTTTTGTTCTAATAACTAAAAACAAATAGTACTTTAAACTATGAGCTCAATATATATTTTAGGTTTATAAGTTCTTATTATGTTTAGTTATGACTTAAAAAGCATTAGCTTATTTTCAAAACCAAAAATCAAAAATTTTCATAATATACATCTCATTTTTAATACAAATCAATGATTTATGTGTCTTTAAAACTTATAAAATATTTTCTGACAATGACCACATTTATACAAAATATCTAAATTCTAGAATAAAATATGTTGCATTCTATTCAAAAGTTTTTTGATTCCTTTGCAAAAGGCTGATTGCTGTTTTTTATAACAAAAATTAAAGTGTAATTTCCTGCACGTAGATATGGGTAGTAAAACTTACCTCATTTCCTCCTCTTGTGTCTTTTTCAAAAAACATCTCGATTAGTAGCATAATATGTTGTTTTATGATTCTAATGGAAAATACTTTTTCTGTTATATTGAATAAATTTATCATACAGTTGAGTGTCCTCTAGATATTCGATTTAGTCGGTAGTATTACAATTATTGTTCAGCAGAGCGACCATGATGTTTGGGAAGTTGTTAGGTAGTCTTTAGTTTTTGTACTTTTGACAGTTCAACAATAATTGTTTCACGTTTAGATTCTCGTTATAAGTTTCACATATTGTTGGGTTGTGTCACTTTTGTATGCCCCAACATTAAACGATCGATTTTTATTTGGTCCCTACGATTTTTGAAGCTGTTTTACCATGGTTGGACGGATGGTTTTATAGATTCTAATATCGACTTCGATCTGTTCCACTCACCTTGCCACTGGCACTGTACTTTTTTTTTATTGTCTCTTTATAGTCGTTTGCTATCACTTCCCGTACTATTGTTGCTTCGTTGTTATCTGCTATTTGTCTGTTTTTCGTTTCCTGGGATGCCTGTATATCATGGAAACCAAATAATAATACGTTTGTCTTGGTTTGGTGGATAAGGTGTGATTGGGTTTTAATAAGGATACCTATAGGGTGTTTGGGAAATAGTTGTTGAATGGTTTGTATCGAGCTCATGGAGTCTGTAATTATGGCTCTTCTATTGTATTGATTTCTTCTAGCGATGATTAGTGTTTTGGTATTTTGGAAACGTCGGTGTACAGAAAATAGTGTTTTTTAAGCTTTGCTCCGTAAGAGTACGGAACGATTGTGTTATTAGACAAAGGTTTGTTTCTTCCTTTTTCAAGGAGTTCATGTTGTCGTTGATGGTGGGAATAGGGATTGTTCAAGGAGGGGGGAAATGCTCTTGTATTACTTCCCAATTTGAATTATGTAAAATTGGCTTGTATATAATAAATTCCCTGTTTGTTGTAGTTGTTTTCCTTTCCATCGCGCGAAAATGGAAAAATACAAGAGCTTATTTTTATTCAGTAGGTAGATGTCAAAATACTGTAAAAAATACTGCTTTCTCTATTCCTACATAGCTTAAGTCTAGCAGTAATTTTAATAAAATTTCCCTCATTTAAATTTATACTGCACCTGCGTATATATCAATATAATGCCGGATTTATTACTGCTAGCACAATATGCGGTTCAATAGGTCCCTATTTTGAAATTCTCACATTCATATTGAAATTCGGTGACAAACAAAATTTAAATGGACAATTGATAAATTGGATTGTATGAAATAGTAGTGGCAGTAACTATTCTTCTTTTTAGCTTATCTTTGCACTCACAAATGACGTGGTTTGCAGTTTCTTCCCGCTTCATGCATCAGCGGCATTCTGGATCCTTTGTGATGTCTATAGCATGAAGATGGCGTCTAGCATAATTGTATCCGGTTAGTAGCCAGTGGTCAGTAGAATTCTGCATCTGTTTAACTAAAACAGTAGTTGGTACGATAGACATAGGATTATTCATAAGCTCCTTTGCTTGTTTCATACCAGGTGTTTCAATATATATATATATATATATATATATATATATATATATATATATATATGTGCTTCACGCAGGTCTTTTAGGCTTATAGCATTGGTGTGATTCTTTTCCTCTCTTTCCTATTTTTTGCCTTCGTTTTCTATTCCTGAATTCCTCTCTCTATTAGGTCTTCCATCACCTTTGCGCACCATATTTTCTTTGGTCTGGTTATCTCTGTATGTGACCCAGCCACTCTATTATTTTGGATCTTATTATTTTGTTTAGTTTTTTAGTCCTGCTTCTCCAAATAGATCTTATTCCATTATTCCATGTTCTCCTCAGCCATAAACCTCCCTCATTTTTACCATCTGGTGTCCTTCTAAGTATTTTTCCTATCTAATTTCTCTTCTTCTGCTTTGTTAAGAAACCACGTTGCGCCTCCGTAGCTCACTGTTGGTCTTATTATTGTTTTTTATAGATATAGCTTCGCCTTTCTGGAGATTTTTGGGGATATTATTATCGTGTTCAGCGTCCCCTTTTCTTCGTTCAGTTGTATTGACAAACGTCTCATTGCTCTTTTCCTGTGTGGTGTTGTCATTATCATGAAATTCGATTTATCTTCGTTGACTTGTAAATTCAATGTCTCTGCCATTTCTATGATGGCTCTGCAGTTTTCCTCCCTGCGTATGCCAGGAGTTGCGTTGTTCTTGTTTTTAGTATCCCTGTCTGATTCAAACCGATTTCACGTACTATCCATTTTAATACTATATTGAACAACGTAGTGGATAAAGATAAAGATCTCCTTGTTTTAGTCCTGTGATATTCTGGAAACATTTTGATATTCTTCACCTTCGTTTTTGTAATAGCTACACTTTCATCTGAACCAAGACTGGTCTCTGGGTCTATTGGTTATTTTGCTGATTCCAGTGTAAATTAACCTCTTCGTTTCCATTGCTCCGGTGATGATGATGATCCGGTTCAGTCTATAATGTGATATCTTCTTGACATATACTGTTATTATTTTCGTATGTACTCGTATAACACTCTTTCTATTCGTGGGGTGAATTAATAAACACTGTACCTTAAGCTCTTAATTTATTTACACACTATACAACACACTTAACTTACAATAATTTACTCGAATAATTTCTGCGACTAGTTTTACTAATTCGTTCTTTTCACTACGACTCTTTATTTAAAACTAACTAACCACGTTTACACAAATCATTTATATACCTAAATAAAGTTACCTAAATAGTTACCTAGAAATACTATGAATAAACCGCCAGCTACTAGAAAAATTATATAAAAACGAGTTTCACCATTTATGAAAAATGTGAAAGACGCCGCTCGTAAAGCACTGCGTGAATTCGCCTTATTCTCTAAATTCCATAGTACCTGGACAGGACCGGCCTAGGGAACTATTTTGCGAACTTGTTCGTAACGATACACACAGGTATATGATAGAATAGCCACCATTTTCTAAGCCAAGCCGTTGCCGTACTCAACATATAGAATCTCTATCCTTCCACTAATTGGAAAAACTCAGTGCTTCATTCACTTTAAAGAAAGTGGTACAAATAAAACTTTTGGTGATGATGATCTCAAAATTTGAAAGCTGTTCTCGAAAGATAGACGTGTTCTGGAGAAAACTTGAGAATTCGATTTATAGTGATCTTCATCCGTCAAATTTGTTTATTGGTAATAGAATGCTAGTTATTTTCAAAATATATCTATTTCAATATTAATTAGAATTTATTGTAGTATTATATAAAATATTATTATATATATTGAATTGAACAATTGTAGACTTTTTATCGTTTGATTCCATTTTCGGAGATCCATGGGAAATGAATTTGGTAACAATAATACCGTTGTCATAATATACAGTTACTTCAAATAGGAAGGCACTGCCCAATATAGTCTAGCGGTACACTTTATCTATAAGTACGAAGCGGAAAGTTCAACATATACAAATTTGGTAACACACCTAATAGAGATACTTCAATGCAAATATTTTTTTTATTTTCCAAGGGGGAGAATATAGAGAGGTTTATTCATAGCTGAATTATCTGGGACCATGTAGCAGCCCCACAATTTTTATTATGGAATATTAGTTTTGTTATATCATTTCTTACTAAATTTATTCCACTAACCAATAAAAACGGTTACTTTTCTTGAGTAGGATGAAAAAATTTAATATTAAGATGTAATGAAACTAATTTAAGTGTGCAAAAGTCTAAAATACCCTCTATATTGTTAGTAAAAGTACCTCATCTGATGATAAATAAAATTTCACTCATTCTGTTTCTGTTCTGTTCCGAATAATGCTCTGCTAACTTGTCACATATGTGCAGCGCTTGTTGTTTTTCTAGAAAATCTATAAGAGCACAAAATTTTTGAATCTACATAAATAGCTCATTAAAAGCAATTCATTCCTGAATATATCTAATACAGTTCTTGAAAATTAGCTCTGCTAGCTTAACCTACGCACGGGTATTTGAACGATCTACACGGTCAAAAATATATTTTTGCTTCTATTGATTCTAAATGATATTAGTATATAGAAAAAACTCTTAAATGTGTTATTTGAGCATATTTATTAAAATCAAATAACAAAAACATTTTTAGTCATCGAAAATATTTTCTTCTTCGCTGCTTGAAGAATCTTCATTTTCATTTGGCTTCTCGGCTACAATTAAACTAACGGTTTCGGGTAAAAAGGAATCCAATTTTCTTTTTTTTAATTTTTCTCATGCTGGTAAGAAGGGGATCTGATTTTAGAAGCAACCGACTATAAATATCCCTATTGCAGTTTTCCCTGGAAAATTTTTGAGCAAAATCTTGATGGTATGTTCTAAAATGTTTGTTTCGCGCTTCCGCAGCCTCTTCAGAAAGCTGTCCAATGGGCAGCAATGCGTCTTTTATTATTTTTGCACCAAGAATAAGTATTTTGTGCATGGTTGGCGTCATTGGGTGCCAAGGGTATAAACTTACATACAATCGAGCAGTATCCATTGCGTAATGGTCATATTTGTCTGTGTCGATTTTATACCCACTTGAAATATTCTCTAAAATAACTTTTAACCTATAGATCATAGCTAATTCCAGTTATTTCAGAGGCTAGCTTTGGGTCATCAAAAAATTTTCTGCTCGTGTTGCCATCATTTGTGTTGCCAAAATTTGATTTTGGCATATCAACCAGTAAACCTGTTTCCCTGCGAAATCTAGCTTGGATTTCTAGTTTCTTTTCCTTTTCTAGACATTTTTCAGCTTCAGATTTTCTTTCGCGGTACTTTTTAACTGGCAATTTATATGCTAAGTGAAGAATGCTTTCAAAAAAACGAATCCTTGCATGTAAAACTGACAACCCAAACTCTGTAGTCTCAGGACTAACTTCTTTTCGAACATCCAAGTTATTAAATTTCTTGGATGTCGCTCCACATAAATAGCATTTGCTTGTAGATTTAGTGCCAGTGGCCGCGTTGTAAACTTTGCCGTCTAACATTGTCATGATAAAGACGTGCTTAACCAAAAACTTTTGTCCATTTAAGTCAACTTCTGTTGGGTTTAGTGACTGCGCAGATTTTTTTACGTACTCAATTTCTTCTAGCGTAATATCGACACTTTCTTTCTGAAATCGGAATCTTATAGGTCTGCAGTACCTTGGGGATGAAGCTGTTGGATTTTCCCAGAGTACATTTTCATCGTTTTTTCCATCAATTTCAGAGGTACAAAACAGCTTTGAAACACATTTGAATCCGAATCGGAATCATTTTCAAATTTTTGTTTGTATTGGGATTGTTGGGAGCCGTCACAACCCCATTTACAAATAATTTTTAGTTTGTCCTTCTCTTCTTCTTTTATGCTAATTAGGATTTCTTCCAGGTACATAGATAAGCTCTTAATGGTCAGATCAATTAAAGGCTGTAAATTACACTCGACACATGTAGTTGTTACTCTAATTTCTTCCGAAGGTGGATAACACATCTGTTTTGCCTTTTGTAAAAGGGAATAACATGGAAAAAACTTTTTGTTGGTGACTCTAATGCTTTCGTATTGTCGATGAGTTAAGTCTGCATCAAGAAACATAGCTAAAGCCTTACCCCCGAAGAACTAGGTGAAACTTAAACAAAAACATATAATTTAAAACTGCACCAACATCTTAATAGTGTTTTTTACAGATATTTTCACACGGCTTAGAAAACCAATTTTTTAACAACAAATGTATGAAAACATCCCTAAGGATTTTATATTTGTTTAATTTTTACTAAAAACACGCAAAAATGTCTTCAAACACTTAGTCTATATAATAAATATCCTAAATATTAGTTTTAAGCTTTTAAAAAAGTAAATTCTTCCTAAACACATCGAGCATATAAACACAAAATTATTGCAAGAAAGTAATGAAGATCTTATAAAAAATAATATTAATAGTACTTATCCGAGCTTTTCCGCGGCGAATTTTTTGATTTGCCAATTCTTAAAGCTCTAAACTTTTCACTGAATGGAAAAATATAGCGTGATCTAACTTAATACCATAACATGTATAATATTAAACAAAAATAAAAACAAAAAAAATGTTGTAATTTGCATAACTTCTTAAAAATCGAACCCTTACCATAAAACTAAAATAAAAATATTTGATTTTTATCAAAACTTGTAATTATTTACCTGCAATATCCAAATCCATCATTACTTTTTCAATATTAAAAGTCCAAACAAAAATATTTACAGCTAAAGTTGACAAATTCACAATAACGCTTAAAAAAATCACATGTATCCCCCAAGACGGTCGAAATCAGAATGGCCTTGGCGATGCTCCCCCTGCATGGTAGAGTGATGAAAGGGGTCAGGTATAATTCATAGACTAGTCATCTACTTCAACCAGCGGTTTAGGTAGTTTGGTATTGTATTTTGCAAAATGGACTTATGGCCGCTCAGATTGTTTAAATACCCGTATGTGCTACGTCCATATGTGCAATATCAACCATAATACAAGTATCCGCTCTACGTCTAATGAATTGAGGACTACGTTCGAAGATCAGAATTGTTATAAATAAAATTACAGCTTTGAATGATACGATTTTGAAGATCGGTGTTGTGTAATTGAGCGATTTTAGATTTCCCCACATACAAAAATCCAGAGGATTATGTCCAGGTGAGACCGGGGGCTATGGTCTGGAAAAACATTATTCGAAAAGTCGAGTATAATTACTTCAAAATGTGGCGGAGCATCGTCATGTATGAACCACATGCGCCTTCTAAAGGTACATCTTACAAAAGAACTGGAAGATCATTTCATAGGAAATGAGTCTGACCAGTGAACCATGCAAGAAAGAAAAATGGCCCTATTGAATAATCTTTTATGATGCTAAGCCATACATTAACTGAAGTTGAGTGTTGGAACTGTGCTACAACTGTTGCAAGAGGGTTTGCATTCGTCATTATAGAAATTCATAATGCCATGTCTTGAAAATTTGGCTTCATCCGTAAACAGAATATTGGCACCAAAATTTGGATCGTTTGCGATTTCATTTAAATAGTAGGTAGCAAATGTTGAACAATAATTTGAAGAATCTGCTATTCTAGTTTCTCACATTTTTGGGTCGTCCAATAATAATCTCTGTTTTAGCAAAAAACGTATTAGAACATGGTAAAGGATTATTTTATAACGCTGGGCATACATACGTCTAGCCTCTAAGGCATTCCCATTCGATAATCCACACAAAAAGGCATATTAGCCATTTCAGTGTAAATAACTGCAGGCATCGTTGTTAACACAAAAAATCCGTATGATAGAAATTTCTTATTCGTTTTTAGATTTGATACTTCTAGTAGCGTCAAAAAGTAAAATGAAGCGAGCTCATTTATTACAAGCAATTGAACACTCTATATCTCATTAACGACGAAACTTATAACACATGTTTACGGGAAATTTTCGTTTTGAAATACCTGTATATGAATTTAAATAATTTTAATTGAAAAATTTATGTAACTAGTTACTGTTTTCAAATATAATTTTGACGATGATATATCGTTATTATTAAATGGATAACTTATATAAAAAAGAGTAACAGATTTCACAAAATTAGAGGAAAATTATTCTATTGAATTCTAAATCTTAAAACTCTGAAGTTAGGAAATGTACAATTTATTCTCATTACCCATCAAGCACCACACGAAATATTTAGGTGAAGGAATTGGATAATTGGAAATCTAACCAACAGCTATGGTGTGAGTCATAGTAAAAATATATAGACAGCATAAGATTGATGTAACTTTGATCGTGAGAAAAGCCCTTTATGAGCACTATTTGCTCTAAGAAGAATTCGGAGAAAGGAAATCGACAGTAATTTGTTTCATGGAGTGTATTTTATCGAGAACGTAGAATAAAATTATCTGGAATAATAGTGAAACGATAATTATTTTGGAATAAAATAATTGTCTAATATATAAACATATATAAAATTACGAAGAGGGTAACATCTGTTATTTTGTTTCAAACTTCAATAGATGTGAACAATATAGCCAGAATACGAATTAGTTTTGTTGTTTTATAAACAATAGTAAGTGTTATTTGAAGTTTTAGATTAAACAGTAAAATAATATACCTGTTTAAAATGCTTTTCTGAGAAAAACAACCAGATATTCATAAAGTGTACTTCGAAAACAATAAAAACGTGGAAAAAGTTGTAATGTTACAATGTAGTCATTATAAAAATCCTATTCTAGTCGCCAATAAAACTTGTGTAACTTTTTGTTAGTTTTGTGTAGATATTCAAGTCTCTTTCTCCACGAACAAATGCATTTCCAATATTTAACTACATCTTCAGATTAATTGTTAACTCATGAGGCTGGGAAGCTAGACCCGACGTCTCTGGGCATAAACTTTTAATGGTTTTTGAGTTTGCTCCTTCTAGGGCACATAATACTATATGTCCTGCTTTGAAAACGGCTTCACCCTTTTCTAGTGGTCTTCTTCTAGCTCCAACATATTCCATGATGTTTAAAAAGGTAATTTCAATTTTCGTCATTTTAAGAACGATTCTTAAACACAACTTTTTGTTCAGCAAATTACATAAATTAGAAAAATGAAGGAAATCCTACGAAAATCACTGAAAAAGAAACACATAACAAAAAAAATAAACAGCATCAAAAACCCTTACAGATTGTATTGTTGTTCACCGCTATAGAAGCCAAATTCAGCGTCATCTAGTGACACGTGATATTCATCAAATGAGGAAAATAAGTGATTATTTCAAATGGATCACCCTGTATATTTTTTGCTTTTCGAAATATTTAAGAAATACTCATTATTTTTTATTTGATGTTCCCTTTGCCTAAATCCATAAATATAGCTACATCTGCGTTATCTTTGCCGTTAAAATAATACATTTAGGTTCCAATAAATTATTATTGTTGAAGTTTATTCAAAGTCACAATGGATCGTTCTGAGAAATAGCGAATTGATATTTTAATGATATTAGGATATGGTGATAGGCGTAGAAGTCAACAAGAAACGTGTAATATCTTCAATAATTTATATCCTAACCGAAATCCCATAACAAGATCTACTGTGAGTAAATTCATTCCAACATTTTTAGCATCTGCTGTACTGTACTGTACTGTCTAGTACTCAAGTGTGGATCTACTTCTAACTTGACACAAACATTTAAAAATTTGTCTTCGGTTGCTGTAAGTTTTCTGTGCTATGATTTGGATAAATAATTTACAGTACCGGTTTTGTTAAACTTTTTACTAACCCACTAACACTGAACCTTGTTACGAGATTTGTATTAGCATGTAAATTATTGAAAATTTTCAAATTAAACGAGTCAATCGTAGTCAATTAAAGGTACAATATTTATCGTAACTTTGGTGGAGATACTGTAAATGTAGCCATACCTCCGAAATTATGGTATTTACTCGTAGGTATAGAGAATATACAATGAAAAATAATAAGTATTTTATAAGGATTCCTAAGAACACAAAATATATAGGGTGATCCATATGGAATAACAAAATTCAGCCAGGCTTGAGTGAATGTAGGAGGACCGTGGTCGGGTTACCCAAAGTTGAGCCAGGCCTTGTTGAACATAAAATGGCCAAGGTTGGTTTACACAGGATATCCGAGGCTGGGTTACTCATGGTTCAACCAGGCTTGAGTGATTAAAGGATGGCTGAAATCAGGATATCCAGAGATCAGCTAGGCTTGGGTGAATATAGGATGGCCGAGGTCGGGTTACCCAGAGTTTAGCCAGGCTTGAGCTATGATTGGTTTGCTAAGGCAGGGTTTCTCAGTGTTGGCCCAAGCCAAGTAAGTTCAAGTATGGAAGCTCTTACATAGGTAAATACTCAAAAATAGTACATCTCACTTGGCCCGTATTAGTATACTGGAGCTACACTTTACGGTTTTATATTTATTTAAGTCATTTTACCAAGAAAGCCTTTTATCTTGTTTTTCAGAATTCCCTTTACCGTTGTGTTGTTTAATATCTAGCTTTGTGAGATGTGTTATTGAGTGGTCTGGGAGAAGATTTTTTAGTTAAGTTTGTTCGTCAAAGGCTTCCATACTCACATCTTCATGACATAGTGTGTAGATACCATGTGTAATAATGAGATAAGGTATTGTGGTTTGTTCGTTAGAGTATTTAAATCAGTTCCGATTAATTTTTCCAATACTATATACAGAAACATGATAAAAAGAGAAAAAAATATATGACTTTCAGCCACACTACTCTAATTCGTAGATTCTTTTCAAAATCGCGGTTTATATAAGAGAGATTTTTCTATTTCGTGCAATGTCTCTTGCATAGTATTTGTTGACAAATTACATGGATTTATTATGCAAGGGAATGCAAACTGGACGCATCCAAATAAAATATTCACAATTATTAACAATTCGTGTATTGAAAATAATACCTCAATAATATCTATTTATAATTGGATATTTGAACAAATTAAAGTTCAACATCGTATTTTAGAAACTTTATATTCGAATGCTTAGCATAGGGTCAAAGATCAAAGTAGAAAATTGTTTATTTATTTGATATACGATTAGAATACAAAGATGAAAACGATGTTGCCGTTTATCTAAATATGATTATTTTCATGTGATTAGTTTCAAGAAATGGCAACGTGTAAGGTGACTATAAATCGAATGTATAAGTTTAAAGTAGAACTGATTATAATAAAATGTGTTATATCTCATCAGTAGTCGTCCATACGCTAGAAACTAGGATATATAAATTCGGGATTATTAGAATTATACATTACAATGGTTTAACAAGGGTGAACATTCTCAAAATAACAGTCATCGTTCGTCACCTAGTATAGTTTCTTTTATCCTACAGCAAATGAATTTGATCATCTACTTTGAAGAATGCCGTGAGTCTTTGAGAACTAATCAATTAATTCAACATAACAAGCTTAAATTTTTTTATAAATAGTACAAGAATCAATTCCAAAAATTGAGAATTAAAACTATTGTAATTATGATTGATATTTTTCCGTATATTAATTCATATTCATAGTACAGTGTAGCGTAGTGGTGAAATGTTCTTGCACTTCGTCTCGTTTAGGCAAGTCATTAGGAAATTCTTCACTTCTTATAACTATAATTATGTCCCAAAGTTGGTGTGGACCTTAACAGTTTTCTGTCTACTTGTTATACAGTGTGGCGCAATAGAACGTGCGTTTATTAGATATAGGCTAAAGAAATAAATACATAAGGTATTGTTGAGATAAAAGATATGATGATTAGGTAATTAAACGAAGTTTATTATCGAATACGGCACTCCTCTAAACGCGAACGCAAATTTGTGAAATCTGGGGTGATTGCTGCCATTTCCTGACGGATATTTTCCTTTAGCTTACTGATTCCCTCGGATTGTTCATGAAGACTTTATGTTTGAGGAGTTCCAACAAAAAAAATCAAGTGAGGGTTACGTGGAGGCCAAGGGATATTAATCTTGCAGGAAATATCGGTCTCACAGCCGCCATAGTAATTTGATGTGTGACAGGTGGCTCCGTCTTGTTGAAACCAAGTTTTCGTATTCGCTATTCTTTATCTCGCAAGCTCTGGATTTGAATATCCCTCTAACATTTCAACATAGCGGTCGGTGTTAACTGTGATGTTTCTCGTGAATCTTCAAAGAAAATGCCAATAATTCCTTTGCTTGAGATTGCTGCCCATACCGTTACTTTCGAACTATGTAGTGGTTTTTGAAGTTTCATTTTTGGATTTTTTTCTGTCCAATAACGACAATTTTGTTGGCTCACGAACCCATTTAAATGAAAATGAGCCTCATTTGAACAAATGATGTTGTCAAAAGTGGAAAATCGACTAAGCATTTCTTCAGCAAATGCCAACCTCGCACCAAAGTCAGTATTTTTAGATTCCTATGTGAACTGGAGCTTATAAGTTTGCAGTTTAAGATACAACTTCAACATTCGCTGTAAACTTCGTGGCGAATAGCTTAAACCCACCGATCGCTTCCGAGTAGACACATGCGGATTTTCTCGTACTGACTCCTTCACCCTATCAACGTGGAACCGGTCGCTTCAAAACGCTTAACCCATATTTTAATTGAATTTGCACTAGGAGCTTTCTACTGAAACTCCACGAGTGCAAATATCCAATCACGCTAGGCTCCCTCCGCCCACGCATCATTTACCTCGCGAAAAAACGTGATGCAATATGCACGTTCTATTGCGTCACCTTGTATCTTATAAACAGTGCTGCCAATTTGTGATTGTCAATAATATAATAATATTTATTGGCATATCACATTTTTCTAACAAATATATGAATTATATGTCTCTCCAAATCACACGCTTATATAAAAATAATTTGAAGTCATTGATATAATTCCATGTTTCCGTTGAGTACGGATTTCCTTCAATTCCTAGACTGAATAATACAGACGAATATATGGAATCAATTCATACTTTAATCAAAAAACACTTCAATTATCTCAACAATAAAAATTCGTTCCAGAATTTTTTTTTACCTACGAGGATGTATTGATATCTAGTTAGCATAGAGCATTTCCATGCATAAACAAAATGTTGCGTTACCATAGCAACGAACAATAACTTATTAGAAGTGTCAGTGTAAAGTTTGATGTTAAAAAAGTGAACCAGAGTTACGCAATAAATTAAAAGAAAAAAAATGTCCGAAATTGTGAAAAACGAAAAATTGGAATATCGAGCCGTCATCAAGTACCTGTATTTAAAAGTGTTAAGAAGTAAGTAGATTTACGAAGATATGCTTAATACCCTTGGTGATCAATGTCCTTCGTATGAGACCGTGAAAAATTGGATTGCAAGCTTCAAAAGAGGTAAATTTTCCATTGAGTATGATGACCGATCGAGAAGGCTAGTTTTTGTGTCAGTCCCCGAAAATATCGATGCAGTTCATGACATGATTTTATTAAACCGTCGAATTGGGCTAAAACAGATATCTGAAGCACTGAATATTCCATACGATCACATTCATCATATCGTTACGTCACTTTGGATATGAGAAAAATTGCTGCAAAATGGATCCCCAAATGTTTGAATGTTGACCAAAAGCATGCAAGGGTAGAAGCATCGCGTTCGATCTGTGCTCGATTTTAAAACGATGTAAACTTCTTAAACCGAATTGTGGATGAGACTTACATTTCTACGAACCAGAAACAAAGCAACAATCGATGGAATTGAAGAGAAAAGACGCGGAATGTTATCCAAAGGTGTTTTTTTGGCAAGACAACGCCCTGCACTAAAATCTCATGTTGCCATGCAAAAAATAGGGTTTGAATTACTATAACACTCCCCTTATTCACCAGATTTGGCTCCGTTCGACTATAATCTCTTTCCTCAACTGACAAAAAGCTTAATAAGTCTTAAATTTTCTTCCTACAAGGAGGTAATAAAAGCTGTGGAGAGGTCTGGTTAACAGAGCAAGAAGAAAATTTTTTTTGAAAGGTCTAGGGACGTTCGCTTTAATAAATGTATACAATTAAGAGGAGAATATGTTAAATAATAAAATATTTTGACATTGAAATTTTGTTTGGTTCCATAGTAAGCTGAGAATTTTTCAATATATCCTCGTATAATAATGACTTTGCTATGAATTGACATGAAAATATGAGCAACGTTTCTTTTCCAACCTCCGATAGGCTATAAATAAAAAATAAATTCATATAAAACAATAATTTTACTACCAAAAGATTAGTACACTTACGGTTACTTTTCGAAATAATCACCGGAGATATTGAGACATTTGTTAAATCTGTGGACAAGCTTTCCAATACCCTCTTTAAAGAATGAATTCAAGTAGAGTACAAAACATACTTTAAAACTTCTGGAAATTCCGTAGACAAAATAGTAATAGTGAATCTGCGGTTTCCTTTAACCATTCTGTCAATTCGTTGAACCAGGTCATCTGAAACTACAGATTTGAGTCCTTGGCCTCCTTCATAATGCACATCATTTCGGCCATCTTTAAACTTTCGACACCATTCACGCACAACACCATAACTCATGAAGATTTCCCCATTTTACGACGGATTTCTGCAGCCTGTAGGAAACGATTCACACTTCGCAATTCACATTTGGCGAGAGCATCAATAATAGCGGACATGTTTATGTGGCTGTAACACAACGCCGACTGATGCTTGAATGTCAACAATGGTGGAGTGTGAAATGCGGGATCTTCGCAGTCGCCTACAGCGCATGCCCGCTTTCTTATGTCCGCGGAGCGTCTGCACATGGCAATCGAAGTCTTTGGAATTCATAGACCTTCAACTATTAAAATCTCATTTGTGTTGCTGATATTGTTGATCACAAGAACTCATTCACTTTTATACCCACGATCTCATCACTCAAACCAGAAAATTTTGTTTTGAATACACATGACCATCCTCTTTATTTCCAGTTATTTATATTTAGTTATTTTTTTATTTCTAATTCCAATTAAAGAACCTTGATTGTGATAGTATTCTGATCAGAGCAGCCGTCCAGCATAGAAGTTCGTATCTAACATGAAACTAACACACCTTGCCACATACTGGAAATTTTCGGAAATGGAATGTATGTTCAAGTTCCAACTCACATGTTTTGAAAATCATGAAAAATAAGTAAATAAGTCGCGCGCTTCATAATAGCCATTTTGCCTAAATGTTCTTTTAATCTGAACTTTAAGGTAAAGTCAGAAATTTTTCACTTTATCAAATCGAAGTCTCCTTTAGCGAAAATGTCAAATGCTAATATGAGCTATGCTTGAATTCTAAGATGACCCAGGCGTTTTTAATATGTTGCTTTATGGTATAATGGCCAGATATCGTCCTGTATTAAGTTCGATTATTTGGAAATATATACCAACTTGCATTTTTTGGAACGATTCTGAATTAATAAGCCCAATTTGCGACATTAATTGAATCAAATTCGGGATGAATGGAATAGCCAATTTCCATGCTCGGCTTCATATTCCAGATTCATAACATTGTAGCTCGGTGGCAAGGCTCCGTTGACGATCAGACAATATTCAATAATAGTGCTTTGAGAAGGTAATATGAGGAAGAACAATTTGGAAGACATATTTTAGTGGGTGATATCGCATTCGAAGATACCTCATGACTAAATAGTAAAACGTTAATACCAACGCTGGAAAATTATACAATGAATCTATTATAAGAAAAAGGAACGTCGTAAAAATGAAAAATGAGTATAAATCATGTCAAAACATCCATACCTACTATTAAAAATGATAAAAATAATTATTGAATCGAATAATTGAACTAAAAAATTGAATTGAAAAATTAAATTGACAAATACGAAACACAGCAACATGCCATTAAAGACCAAGACACAGTAACACTTATTTCTACATTTCATCTTGTTTCTTTTTCTATCGACATCCATTGGAAAAGGTCGTCTTAAAGGAGCCATTACTTGAGAGACCGTTACAAATCGATTATGGAACCACTTCACTTTAACAACTAAGTTAAACGGCCCTTTAATAAAAATAAACCCTCAGTTAAAGTGCCAGTTACAGTAGGATTATGAAACCGGCCGTTGATAATAGTGACAATCAGTCAATGACATTAAAAGTTATCGATTTCGAATTTCCGCCAATAAAAAGTGAATAATTTGTTTGGCGACCCCGTGGCTGAAAAGTTTCCTGTAAATGTTAAGATTTTGAGAAAGTATGCACCTTGTTCCAAGTAACTTCAGCTTCGTGAGTTAATGGGAGAATCTCCTCTACATTATATCTCCCGTGCATGGGTAATTGATTTTGAATATGTTGATATGAGGATCTACAAAAAAGCATCATGTCTAGCTTCTTGAGAAATTTGAGAAAGTTTCACAAGGAATAAGTCCTGTGCAGATACTTTTACAAAAAATCCAATATTATGTCGCAATTCACCCTTCTTCGACCGTCATGCGCATCTAGATAGAATTGTGATTCTTCATCGGATACGACATTGTTTTCTTTTGCTTTCCATTACTGCTATTACTTCAAACGTTGGCGATAGCAGTACTCGGAACTTCAGTAGTCCATCTTGCTTTAAAAACCATTGGTAAATATTGGTAGATCAACAGGATTTCTTCGGTTTCCTCAACCATGCATTAGCCCCTTTACATTTCAGTTGAGGTGACGAATCTCTAGCATCTTGATAGACTAGAATCTATTTCTGAGAAAATCGCTAAAATGGTGAAATTTTGATTTCTTCAAATTTTGTCTTTGGGGAGTCTGTCTGTCTATACAGTATATAGAAAGATGAATGGGAGATGTCGGGTGTATATACCTATAATAAACCTTGGACATTAATTTAATTCCAAATATATATTATGTATATTTTTAACAATGTGTTAACATTTCTAATGGACAGAGTTTATGAGTATTTTGCATTATTACCAGTATTTAATGAGCATGTGGATCAACATAATATCATAAAGTAGAGTGTCAGATAATGCAGGCGAAAACACCAATGTGAAAATTAAATTCAAAATCTTGTGGTTACATGGCATTTACATTTAATTAGCTACAGTGTACAATAATAATTGTTATATTCGATGCACTACTTCAAAAAACTTATTATCAAGCAAATATAGTAAAAATATTCATCAATTCCATAGTATTTATTCAATAAAAATTTAATATAGGTTGGTAATTAAGTTTTGAGGTAAGGCAATACTGATGTGAATACGTTAAATATAACATTGATTCATGAAGTTTGACAATTTTAATGTTTAATATATTCAGAACGTGTTGTCATATTGAGTGCTACTTGAATCATTCATCTTGGTCAAAAAATGAAATTGAAACGCGTGTGGTGATGATTTTTTATGATTTGCGACGACAACAACAGTGTGTCGACTTTTGGATATTAAGATCGTCTTGTGACATACCGTGAGATTGAGACATACTCGGGCACTAGTTCGAGTCGTATACATTCAATATTACATGAACATTTGGCTGCCAAAAAGATTCGTTTACGTGTAGTTTGGTGCAAAGAAATGGTGAAAAAATTCAATGCTTCAAACGTCTATAAGATCGTAACATGTGACTAATCATGGATCTATGCATATAAATCCAAAAGTATAGTCGACTGTATAGGTCTTGCAAGACGAGCTAAATCCAACAGAAGACTATTTCCTTCGCAGAAGTGTTCGAGAAAATTAGGGAATCCAATCGCAGAAGACATTCTCCACTACGACACTGCTAGCTCTCACACATTAGTTCAAACAAAAACATCAAATTGATGAATCATCCATCGTGTAGTCCTTGTTTGATACCCAATGATTTGTTCTTATACGCGTGGACCAAAAATAAATTGCGAATTTAAGGTTTTTCTACACCTGAAGAAGCGGTTGATGCGTTCAAATCACATGTTTTGGAGGTACCTTAATCTGAATGGAATCGACAGTTGATCCAAACCTATACAATCAATACAATACAATATATTGATCTCAATGGAGAATATTTTGAGAAACAATAAATAATTACAAACATATGTTTCTATTTATTTATTTCAAAATTTAAGTAGTAACCTTTATATAATGATTTATCTATTCATTGAATTGAAGGTTTGTCTGAATTTTTCTCTCTTTATAATTGATTTGTTTCACATACTTCCGTGCTGTCTGTTATTTTGTCGTTAAATATTGAATAAAGAACGCTGCAGTAATCAAACTCTTTTGTATATTAGTATTCGTATGATGATTTTCAAAATGTGTCCTCGAAAGGTCTTCACACATTTTACCACATATTCTTTGGATTGAAATAAGCCGATTTAAGTAACGTCACTTAAGTCGCTTAGTTTGCGTGTTATAAGGCTTGAAAGTTAAGATTATCAAATCTTTTTTATCATGATTTGAAATGATTATAGAATTTTAATAAGATTTGTAGTGCTCAGTTATCATTATTGGATAAATAGTTTGATATAATTTTAAGAAACTATTATTATTAAATAAATTAATATTTTTCCTGACTGTACTAGAATTTCATTTGATGAAGATGAGAGATCTAGTGAAATGTTCCTATTTTCATTCGTATTTAAGTGAAAAAAAAAACAAGTTAATGGTCATAAATTCGGAAAACAAAAGCCCTATGATTGCCATCATAAACAAAAAACATTTTATAGCTAAATCTTATGATCAAATAAAGACTTCAGGTAAAATAACGGGCTTCGCAGAAGTTAACGATTTTAGAGTCCGAGAGTAACCTATTTACCATAAAAACGAAACTATTCCTAAGAAGTACTACTTAGGTTTTTGTAGAATTTGCATTTTTATGACTTACATCAAATTATTCTTTCAATTATTGATTCAATAACTGAAACATATGAACGGGTTTGTCAATAAACGGTACCGACTTGAAGAGTAGTTTTTAATACAGCAAATTACACATCAGTTAAAACTAAATGAACTTGTACAATCCAAATATGATAAAATCAAACAAAAGCAAATGAATTAATTTGTCCTACATGTCCTACATGTATCCTGCTAAATATTTTAAAAGTGTTGGTAACAAGGCAAACAAATTTCTTACAGTTATTGGATGAAAACAGTGTTTAATGATTCCTCTTTTTATATCAATAGGAAAATTTCGTTTATCCCCGACCTGGACTGTTCCTAGGTTCACATAATATCTTTCCAATTGCATTTGAACTAGTAATATTTTGGAATGATCCATCTGGCTATCATCATACACACGTCCGTATTTTGAGTGTGAAATGTTTGTATTCTATATTTGCTGGGCTTAGTGCTGTTTGAATTGGCCTCACTCTACAAATATTTCCAGCTTTTTAGCTGTTACATAATGAAATACTATAACCAGTTTTGTAGATTTTATCGTACATATATACATTATATATATTTTCTGATAGGTTTATCATAATTCTTTCTTCCATCTTGTGTATTTCTATCTATACACTCAGTGTAGGAAAAAAATATAAACAGCTTTCTTCACACATTATCAATATCAAAGCTTCAATACCTAAACTATCTGCTCTTTTGGTATCATTCTAACAATTCGTCATATTTCTGCAAAATATAATAAACATATCGATTACGACTTAGAACATTTTCATACAAAATTATACTCAAAACACATAAATTTACCATTTGTTCAGTAATAAAAACTTCCATATTTCTAATTGCTCCTTAAGTTATGTGTTAGCAATTTGGACATTGGTATACAAATAAATTCTTCACGATTCTCATTTGTATTTTTTTCCCGAGTTTTCTCACTGTCTCAGATGGTATCTTTGGTATCTGCATCTTCTGCTTTGGTTCCTAAATCAAGGTCTTTATCACTTTCAGATACATAGCTGAAATTTCCAGAACCTTTGTCATACTGAACACACTGTTTACACTACCACTACACCAACACTCACATTTACACTGTCTGACACGCGTTTCGATAACCAAGTTATCGTCTTTATATATTCCTTGACAACTAAACTATAGAGTGGGCTGTAAGTAATTGGTCCCTTGTATCTATTTAGAATACTCTCACATTTAGCAATTTCAATGCATTCAAATGCATCCAACAGTTTATTATTGGATACATTATTTAACAATTTTACATTATTAATATTTATGGCGTGTTTGTCGATACTCGATTTTCCGGTATGTCCATATTATAAATGAGCTATGTGCTCTTTACACCGGACAATAACGGATCTCTCAGTCTGCCCAATATACTTCTCGTCACAATCACCACTGGTAATTCCATATATACCACTCTTTTCCAAATTTCAAGTTTTAACAAAGCGCCCAAACTAAGCGACTTTGAATCGAGATAAGTTCACTTGGTCTTATTTTGTTATAAAAACTATGTGGTGCATGTGTATGTGTATGTGAAGACCTTACGGATACGTTGTATATTTATAAGTTTCTGAAAGCTATTGTTTATTCATGAGCACCATCGCCGAATATAAGTAATATATTTATCAATACATCAAAAATAACATGAATAAAACAGAAGTACTTGTATAATTCAACAGCTGTTCGGTAGCCTTGATGCGAACAAATTTTGTATCATTATGTTATTACTTGAATTTTGTAATACTAACACATTTATTAATAGCGAGAATTTGAAGTCAATTATCCTCTCAAGAAAACAGCAGAAAATATTTCAGAATAAATACTAATTATGATTGAATGAGGTTGCACAATATTTTACTTCCTCTGAATCCATGTTATGAAAACACTACAATATTTTTTTCATTAGATTGTGATGGATCAACTTCCTGAAAACATTTGAGAATTTCTATGCCCTAAATGAGAAGGTGATCCAAATGTTTGATTATTGACAATTTGAATGCAGGACTTGATAGGATGAAGGATTTAAAAAATATTCTAAAAACCTATAGTTCAAGGTTCTAATCTAAATAGGATGAACTATTTAAACGATGTTATTAGATACAGAAAATACAGTTAGAGAATATCATCACATTCAGTTGGTAAACACGCATAACTCTTCTCAATTTTAATTCTTTTTAGTAAATATATTGTTTCTCACTGAATTATTGATTCGATTTTTAAGTTTGCTAGACATCTCACTGTAAAACCTTGCCCACAAATGCGATCCGTGATTTCTTATACACTCTTTAATATAGTGTTGAATCAAAACTCTGTGGTTATAACACATTACTCATTAAGTCGTGTGATTAACTAAAAAAAACACCTTTTCTTACCAAAAATCGATTTTATTCATAGGTGTAATTTTAATCCTTCAAAAGCAATACATTCATTCCAACGCTTCTCTAACTTCTCGATGCTGTGCTTGTAGAAGAATTTTTCTTTTTACTCAAATCAGTTTCAGCAATTGCTACCTCGTTTGAGCTGAATTTCTTAACGGTGAGCATTTTTTAAGATCGGCGAAAAGCCAGTAGTCACTGGGGGTTCGATTTAACCTTCGTTGCCTTCGACTAGTAAATCGGTACATTATCCTGGTGAAACAGCTTTCTCATGGTCAACTGTTCATGCATAATTGTAAACACACTACCTTCTGATATCCTTACGTTCTCAGCAATTTCGATTTATGGTTAGATATAACCAATTTGTGGACATTTTTGTTTTCTGTAGTAATCACCTTAATTGGACGATCAGAACATTCACTATCCTCGGTGTCTGTACGACCTCGTTTAAATTCAGCAAACCAATAACAAATGTTTTTCTTTCTAGGGAGTAGAAGCCATTGCTTAGCTTGTACAGAAATGAGGACTTAACTTCACCACTTCTTAACCTTACTGTTTAATTATCATGTCCATACTCAATTTCCCACTGTACGGAGCACATGATACTTCCTATCAAATTTCGTCTTCCGTATTCGATTTACTAAATCGTTGTTCCATGTTTTCATGGAAAATTACCCACCTGAAATTGCCCATATACTGCTAAGTCGGTTTCTAAAAGTTGAAAGCCTCTTTCGACGATTTTGTCATCTATAGACTCAGGTAAAAGTGTGCATTTTAATTATATGTGATTAAATACAAAAGTCTTCATTGGCACCAAAAACAGAGTGATCGATCAAAGACAGATTTTGAAGAGACACGAGTGAGATTTGAAATATTAGAGTTTTTGTGTGCGATTGGACGCGGTTTCAATGCGTGAATGCATTTGAAACTGCAAGTATGAACGACATGGATTTTATTCAGATCGATTTTCCCTTCATGTTGATGATGTCTTCTGATGTCTATTGACGTTGATTGAGGTGATTCACATTATTTCCTATATATTAAGGTGAATTGACGTCTACTTTTGTCAGATTATGTCGATTAACAGTCCAATAAATTGAGGTCTATTGTCACTTCATGTTGATTGATATTTTCTGATGTCGATTGAGGTTCAATCAAATACTGAAATTGAGAACAGTCTTGAAGACATCACAGAAAATCAAAATACACAGGGCCTTGGACATACCTTGGACTATATGGAGACTATTGCAAATATACCATTACACCATCTGTCACTATGGATCCACGTATAGCTAATAAAAACATAGAAATTAGAAATTAATAAGTAGGATGTTGAATCAACCGGTAGATGGTGGCGATTCTTCAGTCACCGTCTTTCAAATAACTAGATCTACTTGCCAAACTGCAATTGCATCAAAATCAGGAGCTTGTGCTAGAAACAATCACGAACATTGAGTAATGAGATTATCTAGATATATCGTACTAAACGTACTAGAATATGAATTATGAATAAACAGTTTCTCACCTGAGTGTGATTATTAAACGTTGTCATAGATTGTTCACCGAAGTGTGTCAACACAATGTGCGAAAAATTATCTCTAATTAAATCAAGAAAATAATGAAAAGTGTATATGTACAAGTTGTAAAGCTTTACTTCGCTTTTATATATTTCGTTCCTTGATCACCTCTTTGTTTTGGTTGAACATCGATCATTACAATTTAAAATATATTTTATCCATCTCCTAGTAGCAGCGACATCTGACATCTACGTTGGAACGCAATTATGTATATTCTTATAGCATATTTCGCAAAATTAGTTGCTTTTACTGTAGCTATAACTTGAAAGCCATATGGATCGCTCGGGTTTTCTCGTTCTTACTCACTCACGTTTGCTACTACTGAAGACACAATGTTAGTTCATGTCTAACTATTATATTGATTAGTTATTCCATGATTATAAATGACTTTACATATAAATAAACACTACTAATTGCTTGTTTTCCTGATTTCAAGATTCTATTGATTTTCGTAACGACCTTCTCGTGATAATTGCAGATTTGGAATTAGTTAGTGACTTGTTTAATTTAGTTTCCTGTGTTCAATTAATGCAATGGTCCAATTGATCTAATGTAGTGACTAATTATCGTCAGTTTGACTACCAATAGATAATATTATTTCCCTTTGTCTTCATGGTGGAAAATAATTATTTCGAAGCTATCGATCAATTACCGATAATTTGTTTGTGCCACAATTTCTGAATAATCATTAGCAATAATGATTTTCCATAGAAACATTTTCTCATTTTCAAGATAAAGATGAGAAAAGGTGCTTTGAATCAATTTCACGAGCGTCTATTTTATTTAGAATTCAATCGACAGTTTCAAACATCCATAGTATTATATATTAATTATTATTGGGCGACAAACTAATTTCGATTTTGTAGTATAAAATGAAACACTTTCTTATAACAAAGAAAAGTTTTCAATAAATTATATATTTTCCATTTTGCTCAATCACCTTTTTCTATTTTTCTTTCGGCTTCTTGATGCTGCGATCATAAAATTTCTGGTCCTTCTCAGAAAAAATCTGAACCATTTGTGATTGAAGATCATCGTCATTTGTGAAAGTTTGAAAATTTTAAAGAATTCTGCAAATAAATGGTAATCAGATGGTGCCAGATCTGTATGGGGGATGTGGCATCACTTCCCTGTCAAGCTCCAATAGTTTCCCACAAGTTGCCAAAGATGTGTGAGGCTTTGAATTATCATGGTGGAACACTAAACCTTTCCGATTGGAAAATTCTTTCCGTTTTTCTTTGATTGCTTCAACCAGTTCCATTGTTGATAGTAAAACATCAGAATTGATCGGTTGGTTCCTCGGAAGCAGGTCAAAAACACAATACTATAGTAGTCCACCAAACTGACAAGATGAGTTTCTTTGTTGTTTTTCAGCTTTCGCCGTGGTTTGTGCTGGTTAATCGTGTTTGTTCCACGATCGTTTCCAAACTGTTACTGTCCAGGACCCATTTTTCATCACCAAGAAGAATGGGTCAGTTTCATTTCGTTTAAGGTGCAAATCTAAAATATTAAATCTTTGTGTTAATTGAATTTCTTCCAATTCGTGAGGTACTCAAATATCGAGCTTTTTAACTAGTCCAAGACAATGAAAGTGTTTTTCAATTGTGTGTGATACATGTAGCCTCTTAATAACCTCTCGAACAATTATATGACGATCCTCTTCAATTATGACTTTGATTTGGTTATTAACTTCAGTAGGCCGATCAGGCTCATCTTTGAGGGGAACATCTCCAGAACATAAATTTTTATACCAATTCTGACACGTGCGGTCTGTTAAGCAATCATCACCATAAACTTCACATATTTCTTTGCGATCTGCAGTATTTTTTTTCTTTTGTTAGTTTCTGTTAACGATCAATATTGAGTATGAACGTGGATAAGGAGCAATATGAATCTATGATAGAGTTGTGATAATGATAATAACTCATTGAAGTAGTACGAACTTGTAGCTTGTAATATTGCTTGAATCAAATATACACGTTTTAATCTGACGACAAATATGCTTTTTCTTGTTGTTGGTTATTCGAACTTTATCAAAAGTAGCGTATAATAGCTGAATTATTGAACCTATCCCTAAAATCAACTACGATAAAAGTAGAAGTACATACTTGAGTAGTGTTATCAATTGTATCAAAATAAAAAGATCACAATCCCCACTATTTCAACAATTAGTATAAAATCTAGGTACAATTAGTGACCGTTAAGTATTCAGTTATAAATTCAAACATCATCTCTTTCGCAAGTAATTGTTTAGGAAAAATATTATTAAAATGACTTTCAATTCTATTATGAAACTATTAACGAATTGATCGTACTTCGTTCCCAAGAGAAAAATTAATTTCTGTACAATGACGACTCTCAATATCACTATCTATCCATTCTCAATAGAAGAAATATATTTGCTCGTTCAGTTTTAGGTCTTATCGATCTTAAATGGTTTTCTAAATAATTTAAGTAAATTTTGCCTTTATCAGATAGTTAGTACTGAACAATAAATCATCAATTAAACTAGTACAAAACATTAACAAAAGATATTTGTCTATTTGTCATAAATCAAAAACCAGATATATATACAATGATGACACCTTAAATCGTCACTGGTTACTAAATAATCAGTATTGGACGAGAGATATTCAACATCAAGGCCCAATGAATAAACATTTTATTTTCGATACCTAATGAGAAGGGAAGGAATATATATACCCTATACTTCGTATATGATGATATGATATGATCCTGTACATCAGTGGTGGATAATATTCTCTCTGTGTAGTTGCTGAACCATTTGAATATAATATGGGTACAAACTCTACTTACTGTTGATTGAGTAACATTAAGTTCTTGACTTACTGGTCCAGTGGTTATTATAGAATTCATGGAAACAACGTTAATAATGTTATCTTTCTGCCTTCCTGACTGAAATTTTGATTGACTGGGAGATCAAAATCAGGGAATCTCCTGTGATATTCCATAGCAGCAGCTATACCATTACCATTACAGAACCTATAAACAATGTTTGCATATTTTGTGGCTAAAACTTATGAGGCATTTTAAACGAACTAACAAAAGCTCAACCATAGTTAACACAATATGACGTTAAGTAGATACACAGAAGAAAATATGTATTCTTATACACGTAAATAACTGCTGATGAAGGGTCAGGATAATTTTTATTTTTTAGAGTTGCTTGTTATTTTTATTTGCTACACTTGATACAATGTATTATTATCTGAATTAAAATTTTGACCATTTACAAATCAATCAATCAACACACATTAACGCATACGTTAAGTTTGAGTTTCCAATCAATTTAATTCATTATTCATCGAAAATAATACCCCTATGCTTCAAAATTTAAAAACAATTTATATTGCCCTTAGAAATAATACGATTATTTTATGATATTTCATTATGTTTTTGTTAAGATTTGATCGTTCACTAAAAATTGGTTATTCATATAGTCTAAAAATCACTTATTGCATCAGAAAAATATTATCCAGGGTGCAATATTCAATACGCATCCCTAAATAGATTATTCCATAGCCGGTCCTAGAATTTCTAAGTTTTGCTAATACCAGTCGAATGCTTCTTTATGATGAAAAAATTTAAAAAAATCAAATGAGCTGTGTGAACACTGTGGCCAAATAAAATTTACGCCCAATTTCACAATCACCGTGTAAATTAATAACGAAGAGAAGTTGACAATTTTTATTAGCCGTATGATATTCTCACCGATAATTTACTAATCTGGAGATGTACTAATTGTTTATATACGAGTATAATAGAGGAAATGGAATTGTCTATAAAAGAAAAAGTGGAGTTGGGAGATATTTTTTTATAAAAAACGTCAACAATTTAAAAACATGAACTTTTTTTCTTGTTTATCTTCGATTTGTCATAATATCGTTACGTAGACTTGAAATAATATTAAAACCGTTTGCGTTCACAATATTATAAATGTTTTGTTAACTTTCTCTTAGATTCGAAATTGTTTTCGGTTGTTTTAACGGTACTTATAGCTACAGAACGTATTATAGAACTAAATTGAGGTTGAACAAATTGGGTGTTCATGATATTAGATACGAGTGGCGTGAGAAAACGTAATTATCCATTTTTTCCACGGATATAACTTTTTTCCAGTTAACGCATATACGACTAGCATATTCAGGATCTGAAAAATATGTGAGATGTTTTAGGTTATACTAAAGGCCGCTTGACATGATGCCAGACAACAGAATGTTAACAATAACAAAACTAGATAAAGTAAACAAGAAAAAAGTCTATCAGTGTATCATTAGCATCAATTATAACTTTAGCTACTTTGCTTTTGGAGTGTGATAGACAGAAAAGAGTGTTAATAAAAATCTTAACCTCAAATTTCATTTAATATTTTGTGCCTAGCTTAACAATAAGAATGAAATTAAGTTTTACGATAGTCAGCTGATCTGTTGATCCAAAATTAACTAGATTTCTTCCCAGAATTGCAACTTGCATGCAATAAAATAACATCAAACCGATAAAGTTTGGTGCGAGATCTTGCATGAAACAATCAGCTAAACTTCATCTGTGCATGCTTTGGTGTTGTCTTGCATTATGTCAAGCGGCCTTAAAAGCCGACTGTTTCATGCAAGGTGTCCTACTTGCAACATTATCGGTTTTGTGCCATTTTTATTGCGTGCAATTCTAGAAAGAAATGAGTTTCTAATCTGATAATATTACGTCTCTTGCCAACGATTTCTTAGTTATCTTATATATGTTTTTTCGACTAATTCTATAGCTGAATTTATGTTTTCCCTTATTCTATCTGGCCAGAGCTTAGCCCACCATAGCCAAGGTGCCCTTTTCTGCCCATCAAACTCCAAAACAAGGCAGCAGCCTATAAACTGACCACAAAATATAAAATTAAATTTGAGATTAGTAAATTGTTTACCTCTTCTTAGGAAATTTTGATTAGTGGCAACTATGATGCAATGGAAAGAGACTTGCGTAATGTTAAGCGGCGTACAATATTCGCCTGTGCAATATTTGGATCTTCCAAGAAATTGCATGCAATTTCTTCCACGTTGTCTTGCCTCATGTCGAGACGCCTTGAAGAAGCTACCAAATTTCTCTGGTTAAGTGCATATTACATTTCAAAAGCGGTCTAGGAATGAAGATGAAGATATAGCTTGCTAGTGGAAAAATGATGACACGGCTTTCCAGAAAACACTCATATTTCATCATAAAAGTGTTTAAAATATTCTATCCACCCGTAAGCTCAGATATAATGATTTATATGAGGAAAACATTATTATATTTTGTTATAAATTGAAAATTTTCATATTGATATTATTTATAATTAAAACAACGGAGGTCAAATTGTGTCAAAATGAGTCAAATTTAAAATTTCTGTCAACTTTGTAGAAATAATCATTATGACTAATATTCCAAAGGTCTTTTAAGAATTAGTGATAAAAAAAGCAATTTAACTGTTTTAATTTTTTGTATTTCATTTATATAGTCAACACCAATATATTAAGAAAAGCTATTTTCATAAAAATATCGATATACTGGGTGAATAATTTACAAAATCCAAAATTAATATTAGCTATTATTAACGAAGAACTGATTTTTGTAGGATGATTAGGATTTTATATAAGTAGGTACATGGTACATATGCATGTAATTTACAAAAGTAACATTCAGTCTATCAACCGGGTGTCCTCTTAACTAAATTAAAATTACACTTTATAAATCGATTTCTATTAGGAGCGTTAGTAGATTTACTCTCGTTAAACGTTTATAGCAGAATATTTGACTAAAACAGAGAAATTACAGTGCTTTAGAGTTCATTCGAATCGAATCTGATCTGCCTTCACAAGTATTTTTATTACTGGTCCAGTAACTATAATCATCAAATTTCGTTCCTCAATTATTTTGTTGGTATCTCCAACAAAATTATCCCAAACATATAGAAAAGACAATAATATTAAGATTAACATATTTATCTAGGTTTTTCAAATCTATTGACAACACATATGGCACACAACTCGAATGTTGAAGATTGGATAAAGATCAAGTAAAGGAAGGAAACGTTGGCATTTAAAAAAACTTTTAAACAGTTTTATTTTGAGTCCTCAATCCATAACATCATTCGAAATTTCATATTAGGAAGGACAATAATATCAAGAATGATTTATCATTTCATCCTTATTGGTTTTGCGAGTTTTCTAATTGTTTTTTGTCATCTGCACACACAATCATTTTGAGTTTTTCTATGAGTCCTGAAAAACTGTTTAAATAAAATTGAACTCTCTAGTAGAAACATAGGAAAACATGACTATTAAGGTGAAGTAAAGTAAAGACAATGAGTAACTCATTGTTCAAATTTCTAGCTTTATTGAAAGGTATTATTTATGTCATTCATTTGATGACTGAATTTTCTTGTTACATTGTGAGTTTATTACTTAAAAGTTACGGTTTTTTATGTTTAACGGATTGATTGATAAAGTTCGGCTTCTAAAAATAAATAAACAAACTTTTTGTCAGTAACTTAATTTGGTAATCTTTTGGCTCATTAATCTACCGGTAAATGAAATCATTGCGGTTCCGGAATCGTTAGATACCGAAATGCTTGTTCATTACTGATTGACAAAAACTTTACTGTGAATAATAGAGAAATCGAAGATACGGTTTCTCGTGAGAGTCGCAGCCGTTATGACCGATTTTTTGGATTCAACTAAGATTGGTTAGAATAAAAATTAATGGTTCAGCGTTATTTAAGAAATTATATTGACCGGCTTTCGAAGTGGTCAGCGTGTCACACTATTTATAAAATAGAAATTTTTTATATGTCAGACTGAAAGTAATATACATTCAGGAAGGAAAAGGGTGAATGAAGAGCAAGGTGTTGAAACAAACTAAAGAAAAGTAAAAGGTATTCTTTGATGGAATAGTTAAAAAATTATGAAGGTTATTGCGATTTAGTGAAAGAAATCACTATAACAACAAAAGAAAAAATCTTAATAAGTGAGAAAGTAACAGTAAATTCAAATCAAAGTAAGGAAAAAATTCTTGTTGTATTGGAAGAGTAAATGAAGAGAAATGTGTCAAAAACAATTGTAGAAAATAGGAAGAAACTCTATGGTGGAAGAGTTGAACAATTTTGGAGGTTATCGCGATTTTATGAGAGAAATAACAACCTATATCTACAGAAAAAGAAATTTACTTGAAAGAGAAAATAAAAGAAGCAACACGAAATTCTTATCAAAGCAGCAAAAAATAGTCCCGTTGAAAGATTTGCATTTAATAAAAAAAATATCGCGCGAAAAATTTCAAGCCAAATAGATCACGAGCATCATAAGATAAACTATATAAGATATGAGACAAAGTTTTTTGTATAACTGTTCTATTTTGTTCATTTTGATAAAAGGTTATTCAATAATTACTGTTAAATTACGCTAAATCACCTTACCAACATACAGTATTGTTTACAGTAAACTTTTTGTTGAAAGTTTCTGCTGGTATTGAATATAAATATCTAACCATTAAGAATCATGAAGATTTATCAAAACTATGAAACTCGTTTACTGTAGAGAAGTTTTCTATGATGAGTTTACTCATTAAAAATGGGGTTGATGTGAATTCTCCAAGAAAACTTATTCGTAAGATTATGATATCAAATAAAAAGCCCAAGACCAAACATGAGAAAGAAAGGGAAGGCCTATGTTCAAAACTAACCATATGAGGTTAATTATATAGATAGATAGAAAGATGGAGCTGGCTGACGTGGAGATTTGATCAATATTTTAATGGATGATATTTCTTTTGTTTGTCGTAAAATAATTATGAATCTGTGACTTAATTTGATATGAATACAGCGGGACTCTTACGGCTTTCTTTACCGCATCTGACATTTCGTACGCCCCACATCTATCCACTCGTTTTCCTGGATAGCTCTGTCTTTAATATTTTGTTCAATTCCTTTCTTCCTTCCCTTCCTTCCATTCCTTCCTCGTCTCCTTCTATTCTGCTATTGATACACCAATGCTTTCTTCGGCGACATGCTCTGCTCTATCCTCATCACATGTCCGTGCCAAAGCAGTTGCTTAGTCTAAATTCTCTCTTAAGTCGTGTATACCCATTCATCGTCGTATATCTTTAATCCGTTTATGCTCTGTCCTGGATATCCTGCTCGAACCTCCATTCCATTAATTAATTCTTCTCCTGTCTATCTGTAAAATAGGTTCCACTACGACTTTTTCCCTTGTTACACTCCATTTCTTCTTCTTTTCTTGTTTCATCTTCCGAAATTATGCTTCCTAGGTATTCGAATTGTCTACACAGTCTAACCTTCTTTATTTGTAATTCGGGGTCTCCTTGTGTGCTACCTAGTGGCAGATATTCTGTTTTTGACATATTAAAATTCAAACCTCATTTTTCGAATTATTCCTACAACTTTCTCATCATATAATCTGTATCGTCCTCATCGTTAGCTATAATAACGTCGTTTGCGAAAAACAGAGTTGTTAAGCACTTATCCTCTATCTTAATTCCCATTCTCGTAATTTTAGGTCTTCAACTACTCAGAGCTCCCTGAATGTATGTTTCAAATAAGTTTGGTGCTAAACTGCACCCTTATCTCAAACCTTTTGAAATCGAAAAGGGTTTTGATAGGGTATTTCCCAATTTCACATTTTGACTTTCTGTATATGTTCTGAATAGCCCGAACATAAACATTGTTGAGGTCAGATTTCGTCAATATATCAAAAAGCGTTTTTAATGACACCGTGTGCTTATGATGTAATATATGCCATTTTACAGTCTTCTGGGATTTCGTCCCCATTCAACAGGCACTTATTGAATAGCTTTGTTATAATTTCGTGGTATATTTTCAGTCCATGTTTCAGCAACTCAATGGGAATATTTCCGGGTTCTCCTGCCTATTTGTTCTGGATACGTTTGACAAAATGCCTTCTGTTTATCAGATGGTAGATTTAGTATCAAAAATAACGGAAATATAAAATCCCAAAAGGTGAAATTCGACAACAGAAGTTGAATGATCAATCTATTATCCATAAAATGACTGACATTTACCTCGTTTATTAATGTTTATTAAATTGAATAGTTAACATGATTCTTGAAACACTTTGAGACATTTTTGGACACTAATTAAAAATATTTTCGACACGTTATTTCGTAAATATAATATCTAGAAGTTTATTGATCAATATATTATCCATAAAATGATAATGACTAACAATCGTTCTAATTGTACCATTTATGTTAAGGTTTATTAATTTGAATATTCAACATGATGATTTTGAATCGCTTTGAGAAATATTTTGGACACAAATTGAAAATATTTTCGACACGTTGTTTTGTAAATATAATCTCTTGGTGCTTCTAAGTGTTATGATTATGTTTTGTGACATTTTTAAACAATCGATTTTATTGATTATCTCGCTGGCTAAGTTTTATATTACTACGTAAGTATATGATCTAATCAAAAGGAGGAAGGATCAATCCAAAATAAGAGAGATATTGCTCAACTTAATACTAATAGATAAATAAGAAATTCGTTACGGTTTTGCGTAAATAATATTTTCGTCTCCTTTCACTTTTACTAGATTCATATTATGATAATGTTTATATTGCGCGCTTTGTTGAACTATTACTTTTCAATGCACTGTTGAGAATGACGCATTTCAACATTTTTACCGAGTTAACATATTGTTATAGATCTTTACCAGGTCGATTTCGTAATTGTTTGTCGGCTTGATGCTAAAATTATATTTTGTATTCCAACAATGATCAAATTTCACATTCATGAGTGAATTTGTTCAGGTATAACTTGATTTTCCTTCCTAATTATTATTTAAAATGGAAATTCGATATTATCTGTGTTATATATTGGTTCACGAAGTGATTATATCTCCTTTTAATATCTTTGATTTATAGAATTCCAAATATCTACTAAATTTATTTCTTTTATAATCACGAATATAAGAGTGAAACTATGTAGCGATTAAATTTTTAATAAGAAACTATTTTTAATGAAATCATTCCGCATATCTTTAATATTATATTAATGTTGAAATGATACCTGATCATTTCATGAAGTTTCTTGACCGCAAATTCAAAAACTGAATCGATAGTTGAGCCTAAGCAAATTTTCACACTTAAAAAACCGTTTGTTGGAACAGAAAATGTATTATTGATTTCTGACCACAAGACCAATTAATCAAGGCACGTGTTTTGTACTCGAAATTGCGCCGCAAAATACAGAAGAAGCGCCCAGAATTACTATCAGAAAGTATGATTGAGACAAAAAAACTCCCACAGGAATTTGAGAGGTATTTGATCATCGTGTGGACAGCCTAGACTTCGTCCGTAGCAACTTTCATCTCTTCTTTACTTCGGTGGTCAACGATGACGACGAGCTGAAAAACATATTACCATATAATTTCAAAGACAGGTGGCAACGAAACTGACTTTTTGGATATTACTCGTATTTCTAAGTAAATACTTATCACTCCCACCAACAGACTTCCACCTACAGACTTTGTCAATTATTTCCTTCAACTTCTACCTTTTCGTTTCTTCAACTCAATTTTCAGTTGTTTCAGGGTCCGTTATTTTTTATCCTATCACATTAAGTTTTTACCGATATTAGTTTTAGGTTATTTAATTTTCAAATTTCTTCATTTCTCATCTTCTAATTATCCAATAAGTTATAGTTGTTATTCTTATCATTCCGACATGCATATTGATACTTTTTCTCATAATTTTTTGTTTTATTCTGTATACGCGGGCTGCTACAGCTTGAGACAAATGAAAACAAATATCTATTGTAGGATGTGGTTTTATTGTTTTTAAATTCTCCACTAAGATCAGACACTTTTGTAATCGTTTGAATCATTCTCGAAGTATTTTTTCCATTCCGATTAAGGTACTTCCAAAGCATATGATTTGAACGCATCAACCGCTTTTTCAGCTGTAAAAAAACGTGGACCTCGTATTTTTTTTGATATTCCGGAATAAAAAGAAATCATTGGGTGCCAAACAAGGACTAACGGTGGATGACCCATCAATTCGATGTTTTGACTGTCCAAAACAGTTTTTTGTTTGAGCTGATGTGTGAGAGCTAGCATTGTCGTGATGGAGAATGATTCGTCTTCTGCGAATGGTTTCCATGATTTTTTCGAACACTTCTGGTAAACGAATGATAATGTGATCGTTCCATATTGCTCTAATCGAACGGTGACAACATGCCCAGTTATTCCGACAGGCGACCATTTGCTTCGATATGCTTCGTGCGCGTATAACTTTTGTTAGATTTGGCTCGTCTTGAAAAACCCATACATTCGATCCTTGTTTCTAGTATCTTTATCCTCAAACTTAAAGTACTAACCCTCTAATACAACTTTAATGAACGATACTCTTCATCAAGTATTGACCTCATGTTCCATTTCTTCATAATATTGGTATTTTCCCAGTTTATTTTCTTATATGACTTTTATTTCACTTATATCAATTTCCGTTTTCAATTTATTATATTCATGTTTATGTTACTCTAAATCCATTGTCTTTCTAAAATTCTTGCTATATTTTCCATGCTAATTATAAACTATAGGTTTGAGCAGTCCTCTTGCTTCATTCCTTTGTTCATTATGAATAATTTCCACTCTTGTTATCTAGAATGAGCTAGTGATCACACTCACCGCGGGTCAGCCTACTGCGTTATACATATCTGTAAATACAACCCAGTGGCACTAATTACATTACAAAACATGACCACCGAATCAAAGCTAATTCTGGAATTCCACAAATCACTTAATGAACTAACTAGAGATGTGGTGGTAGGGATATTTTGAAACCTTGGATATAGGGGAATCAAGGGCAATGAAATTTCCGAGAAGCTGGCCAAGGTTGAAGGCTGACATAGCTCTTACTCGTAGATTAGATAATAATTAAAACTGTGAGAAAGGAGAAAAATAAAGAGGTATAGATCTCGTTTAATGAGACAAACTTTTCCAGCTAGGTGGCAGAAATATTGCAGCTAAGCAGCGGGGATGCAAATATTCTTGTAGCCCTAATCGCAAGGCATTCAAAAATCGATTATCATAGATATAACACAGACAGTACTGGTTCTGTTCAATACAATAAAGGTTACACATCTTCTACAACTGTTATGTTCTCATCAACACAGAGAGAAAAATAATAGGATTCGATTTGACTTAGTGGAGAGGCTTTGAAGCAAAGCTAGCAAGTAATAGAGAGACCGAGGCGTCTACAACGGGGCTACCCGGGTTTTTTTGACCAACAATATCTTAGTATTCTACTTTTGCCCTTAGTATTTTAGTTATGATTCTTGTTATTATGATTTATGGTAGATGTGTGTACAATTGAATGATTTCGACAAATTGCAGTTCGTTTATGAAAATCTTATGGTAAATTTACTTTTTGACTTTCTATAATATTCCAAATAACATATTCCTAATGTGTTTTATATCCCTTCATAGTAGTTACGAACATATTCATCTCACTATTTATTGTATGCAGAATGTGAATATTGTGTCAAGTGCAATTTAAGCAACTTCATCCATTCATGTTTAGACGAAACTCGCCGACGCCGTCTAGGCGTCGACAAAATAAGGAAGGCGTCGCTTTGCCGGACAGAAAATGTAGAGTCGTATTTAACAACATGATACGATTTCGTCGCCTTGATACCACGTTTACCCTATTATTCTCATTGAATGGATATTCAATGGGATCGTCGCGACGCCAAAATAATATCAAGTCTATAGCTGAATGCATAGGTGTGACGACTAAAATTTTGTGAAATGTAACACTATATGTGAAATTTTCAGTAGATTTGATTTTGAATTATGGAGAAATACAAACATATCAGAAGGAAAATTTTGAAGAAAAGAATATGAAAGAAAAATGTTGACACCTATACTTGAGAAGACAACACAAAAAAGAATGACACCCTTACTTTGAATTGCTTTTGTTATACTACATGTTTCAAAGACATTAGCGCGGTAGTAACTCCCAAATTAAATGTTCTTATTATTATATTTCCTTATTGACGTAGACTACCGTTCTACCTATAAATGCGTGATACACTAAGAATAAGAAAAAAAAATACGATTGATTTCGATATTTACCTTTTAAAGGTCATATATAGATAAGAATAATGAAATTACAATCTTCAATTTTTACATATTTGAGTTTTTGATTCATCTGTGTAACCCCCTTAATATTTCGGTGCAAAATTTTTGAATTTTCTGTAATAATTTCGACAAATAATCGTCGACTACTCGGTTCCATTCGATTTTTGGGATATTACAAAGATGTAGAATGGATGTAGGATACTGCTTTCTGACTTATCTGTCCAAACTGTACCCCAAATCAATCGGGTTAAGGATGAGCGTTTGTGAGGCCCAAATCATTACTTTTAGTAGATTCTTCCTTTCCAATTCTTTCAAATTCTCTTAGCACAGAGAATACTTGGGGGCTTTTCAATTTTCCTTCTTTAAAATATTCCCAAGTCATTAGCAAGCCTCAGCCTTGTTTTACCGTCACATCCGCTCTTCCTTTTCCTTTACTTAAAGCGTCTATTTTTCACGAAACTTTTTGATTTGATTTTGAAGACTTAAAAGAGGTTTCTTCACTGCCACCATTCCAAAAAGGCCAGTTTTTTTCACTGTAGAAGTTATTGAAGATACAATCCTAGATTAATTGATCTGAGTCACTATCCCTGGACTCGTGAGTCGCTGATAACGTTCTCCAATCAATACAATACGTTTATCTTCAGTGGCTGTGCTCTTTCGAATGTTTTCTATCGTCAAAGCTCAAGATCAACGTATATTTTTTCCCGTTGTAGTCAACGGTACGTCGAGGTATTTTAAATTCGGCAGCAATAGTATGGTTACTTTTAACTAGACTATGAAGACTAGTGATTAATGCACCAATATAAGTTTAAATTTGCCAGAACAAAAACAAAGTGCATACGAACTGAACAAAAAAATAATTTGGTTCAAAATGTATAAATCACAGCACGTTCTTGCGTCTCACAGGGCTAAGTCACAATTAAAAAACAATAAACAAATCAGCCGCAAATTTTAACTTGTTGTACTCTCCGACAAAATATGAATATAAGCTTGTATGAAGTAAAAGCAAACGGCCACTGTTATTTTTATTTCGTCCTTCACTTGACAAAATAAAAGAGAAATTTAATAAATGGATTATGGGGTTGGGAAAAAATTTTAACAGATAGTGTGAATGTAATTGTTACTTCTTATCTTGATGCTTCATAGTTATTGTTATTTCTCCCAGTTTTGATAGTATAATTCAGAAAACTTGGGGCACTACCATCTCACTTGTATAACCAAGTACGCCATTCGTCATTGTTGGAAACAAGGAGTCTAATTATGAAAGAGTTTGTTTTTCTATCTATATAATATAGGCACCTAGTGACTATAAACTTTTAATTGAACCAAGCAGGTTCAAAAAACCATTTCCTCATATATAATGAATTACATGATATTGAATCCTTAAATAAAACTGTTGTGAGAAATAAGACTAAATCAACAACTGGGGAGAAACATACTTGGCTACAGGTAAAATAGTTTAGATTCCAAAAAAATTCAAAAACCCCTCCGATATTCATTAGGGAAGTACAGTTCTGATCAGTCAATACAATAATCACCAGGAAATCTTCATCGCCAAAAAGAGAGATTTTATAAGCTTACTCAAGCAAAGATGTTATACCTCAAGAATACGTAGCACTTTATAACAACTTACCATCTGGCAGGGTTGTTTTTTCGAGACGTTGCAGAGTGGAGCCACGATCGGGAAAACGATTAATGAAATTGCTCTTATGTTTACTTTTTCAATAAATAATTACAATATAGCTATTTTGTTTTATTTTTTCCTCTCTTTACCTTGGAATGTTGAGTTACAGAAAATAATGAAGATATTTTAGCAGTAGTCAAAAAAGTTCAGTAAGCAGATAAATATTAGGTTCTTAACTGTGTTCTATGTCCAATTCAGCTCAAAGGTGCTTTTTCCATATATATCTTATTATATAAATCCAAAACGGGTTCAAGAATGAGGATATTTTTACAAAGGTTACAGACCATAAAATTCCTAAATATCAAAAAACATTGAGCTTCGTTACTAGAGTTATGCACGTATAAAAACTTTATTTCCAGTTTTGCAAAAGTAGTCAGAAACGAACATAGCTTATTTTTGCTTTAAGGTATAGATATGGAGCTTCATGAAGAATTGTGTATCTGCCTATAGTACCAACTGTCCTTTCTAGAAATAGAAAGAATTTTATTCTTTCCTACATTTCCGAGCAGCTCATCACTATTATATTTTGATAAATATGATGATGGTGTATTTCTACTGATTATTATATTATGTTAATATACGAGAAATGTTGACGTAAGTGAATTTAACACAAAAAGTACAGAGGTCTGAATGAAATATGTTTTTTATACTACGAGAGACTTTTTCTACTGACAGATTGATAGTAATTGGTTTAAATGGATAACATGAAACCGAAAATTGATACATGAACAAACAGATAAACAGCATGATGTATTTTCAACGCTTATGCCTTCACAAATCTGGATTTTTAGTTTAGATTACCGATTACCGATAATTTCTGGACAAAATATATTCTTGATATAATTGCAAAAGTTTATTTCCGTACCATCGTGAAAATAGGGAAACAGCGATCATAAGTTGTGAAAAGAATCACGTTGGAAGAACAAATTATCCGATTATTTCGATGTTCGAGTAAACTTTATTTAATTATTTTCTATATTGATTGAGAACTCACCGTAGGGAATTAAAATATTGAAGATGAAATACTAACATAATAAAATTTTTTCATGACTCTTATTTTTGCTGAAACGATTAATTTTTGCATCTACGAAAAGAAAATAGAATCTATATTGTCACTGATTATCTAAATCAATGGGATAGTAATTGACAATTTTGATTGTTAGGTATACCAAAATGAGAGGACATTGGAAAAAAATTATTTCACATAGAAACCTGTAAATTTTCATAGACATCTAGACACGCGGTAACGAGTCAAGCTAAGTTCAAGTAACAGAACAGGCGAGCAGCACCGTGTGGGATATTACACGAACCATTTGGAGCCACTTTTGACCCACTCATTTCTCGAAAACTATTTTACAGAAACCTGTCAAATTTGGTTAATATATTGAAACTTGCGAGAGACATATGTGTTCCAAATTTCATGAACACATCTCAAACGGTTATTTTGAGATTAAGGTTCAAAAACCGTAATTTTTATCACTGACTGACCTAACATCATCATCAAAACTCTAAAATAGTTCCAGATGACCTAGAAAGTTCAAATTTGGAATGTAGTTTGATAATTGGGTTAATAGGAAGAAATAAATCAGAAACTGGTAAATTGTTATCGTTTTATTATAATTTTTAACTTAATTGTTTCTATTAGTAACACTTAACTTATGTTACAGCTATAAATAATTATGGCAGCTGGTCTTTCTGTGGATTTTAAGGTCTTCACGTGTATTTGTAAAGAGTTGAATAAAACCCTTAATTTTTTTCATTCAAATATTTCCGTTTTAGTACTTATAACTAAGAGTATAGTTGAATTTTATATTTAATACGTTATTAACTTGGATTTAGTATTGATATTTAGCTCTCTTAAGCACTCATATATTATAACCTCCGCAAGTTCTAAATCTGTTTCTTATCGTTTCTCATTTTATTATTCAGAAAATTTGACTTGCAGGTAGAAACTAGCCGTCGAACATAATAATTCGTATATGAGAACTGGCCAAGTCAAACCTTAGGCTGCAATATATCAACCTAAGTTATAAGAAGAAATAATATTCTATGTTTTTATAAATAAATTTAAGGACTGACCTATTTAGATCTCACTTCTTTTCTCGTTGAAGTCAACAACCAAGGCATATCATAATATAACTTGGGTCTCATTTCACATTTATATTTTTGATAGGATTGACTTTTTCTCTCTTCAAAAGCATGACCTGATTTTGAGCTTTGACAACAATAAACGTTATTCAAAAATATAAACTTGCAATGCAATTAACGCTGTAAATTCGCGGGAATGGCTTTTATGTCTTGAAAGGAAAATATTTGTCGAATTTCACTAGATATTTCTCTTATTATAGTACCCATACCAACAAAGTGAAACAATTTCATATTAAAAATGAAACCTATAAAAACTGTGCGTTATGAGAACTAGACCTTTAAAAAATATTAATGATATAAAGAGCTTAAAATAACAATAAATGTGTAATTCAATTATCAAGAAAATTTTATCTATAATAAAGATAAGTTTCTATCCAGATTTATTTCAAAATAAGAATAGATTGTATGTTTGGATAATGTCTATGTATTTCACGTAATTGTACAAGAGCTGCTATCAGAAATAGAACCACGTGTTGTTTTAGGATGGAAGATTCTTGTTTCGCTGTCGCTTACGTTTGCTACAAAAACAGTTATTCTTTCATTCAAGAATTCTTCACTCTCTTTTTCTGAATAATGACACTTGTTCTGTATTATTATCCGTAAAACCTTCATGCTCTAATAATTTTGCTTGTATATAAACTTTTTTCTCTCTCTAGGAGTAAGCGATGTATTTAAACAAGTTAATTATGCATTACATAATATTTTTATTAGAAATTTGAGAACTCACATATAATCACGAGATTTGGAATTGGAACTTTTTGTTTCCTCTTTCTTTCAGGATCAAGTTTTAGTATTTCAAACAAATATTTCAGTGCTCACAGACGATAAAGATATAGATAATTTAGTTAGTTGATTTGTTATTATTGGACTCATCTCTCGATTTTAACGAAATATTGAAGATTTATATGATAGTTAATTTCAATTTCATATAATTATGAATTCAATGGAAATATTAAGAGGGATCAGAGGTTCATGTTAATAATTCAATTGTTATTTGTGAGTTTATTTCAAACTTTTAGATCGAGATATTTGAAGATTATTGTGAATTCTACACAATTACGAGTATTGCTACTAAGTTTCGAGATATGGCATCAATGATGTGAATATGTCAAATTTGATATTGCCATAATTAATTTTGACATTTTCAATGAAGAACTTACTCATACGTGTGCTATTTGAATTATTTGTACATACTTGAAACTTTCATCTTGGTAACGGAATGAAAATAAATCGCGAACTTATTCTTATGATGCTTTTCCATCATATTCGACGTGAACTGAATCAACACCAATGTGCTGATCAACTGGTTGCGACTGTTGGTGATGACGCATCACCTCAAGTCACCGTGTTTGCTGGTTTTCCAATTTCAATCGAGGTCGCACTTCGCAGCAGGATTAATTTCATGGAGATCCTCCAAAATCGACTGTTGTGCCAGAAAACATTGATGGTGTGCGGAAACTGATACTCGACATTTGGCTGTCAAGAAGATTTGTTCGCGTTGGATACCGCATAATTGTGACAATCGTTCAAAAACAACTTGTGTCGATTTGTACGAATAAATGCTGAAAAAATCAATTGCGGTCCCTCTAAAGAAGTCTATAAGCGCGATAAATCATGGATCTATGCATATACACTCGAAACTTAACAACAGTCCTCTGTATGGGTCTTTCAAGGCGAGAAAAATCCAACCGATGTTGTATTAGAGCAATATAGAACTGTGAATTCTAAATGTTACAGGATCATTTGTTTGCCAGAAGTGTTCAAAAAAATCAGGAAAACCAATCGTAGAATACAACATCTTCTTCTTCTCATGCCATCTTCTCATTGAAGGTTGGCAACCACGTTTTTAAATGCGTGTTGAGATATGAAACAATTCTCCAACACTGAGATTTGTCCTTTCTCTTATGTTACGGAGCCAGGATTTCTTCATCTTGCCGATACTTTTCTTTCCCTCTACTCTTCCTGCATTATGTTCTGTAGCAGTAGGTATTTGTCTTTGCGTAAGATGTGACCTTTGACACATCAGTTCAAACAAAAACGTTTTTGTACAGTCATTGAATCATCGAATTGATGGGTCATCCGCCGCAACCAATTAATTCTTGTTCCCGCATATCAAAAATAAATTGCGTTTTTTCACACCTGAGGAAGCAGTTAATGAGTTTAAATCATATGTTTTGGAGGTAACTCAATCGGAATGCAATTGGTTTAAACGCATGCAAAAGTGTAAGGATCTTAATATTTTGGAAAACAATAAAGCCATATCAAGTACAAATTTTTGATTTTATTTGTCTATCTCAAAACCTGAGTATCGGACCTAATATATATAAAACATAATCTGTAATTCAGTGTGAAATGGATAGCAAAAAACCATATCCGTATGCTGTAAGTTTCTAAGATTCGCAAGGGTTGAGTTGCGACCAAGAATTTTCACGATATTTATTTAGTTCGTTAATACCAAAGAAGAAAGTTCTGTAGGTCAGAATAGGTAATTTCGATCTCTCTAAATCCTATATATTAGAAAGAGCAACAATAATAGACAACAACGTGCTTAGGGTAGAAGTAGAAGCAGAGACATGTCATACATTCGAGGAATTTCCGTAAACCAACCTTGGTATAACATAAAAAATATTTCAACTGTTCACTTAAGGAAGTGATACATCTATGGACGAATGCTTGATTATTTTATTACTCTCTTTTTCATAAAACTGACTATAGTATCTTGAAAAAAATGAATACCGATTTTCTCAACAGAGATAGAGAAAATATAATATACTTAATATTATAGAGAGAGAAATGCTTTATAGTCAAAAAATTGTCAAAATTTGAAGACAAAAGTTGTAAAAACTTATATATGGAAAATTTATTTATCTTTTCTGCTTATTTATATAAACACCAAGAAATATGTTAACCTATCTATCAATTTAATGTAGTTTTACATAGGTAAGGAATATTTGGCAGTAGGTTTGACACAGTGAACAAACATTAATTAACAAGATAAATATTGAGCTTTTCGACATTTACATAGGCAATGAAATATTTGAAATAGATTGATATCCCCAAAATAAGAAATAATATACCGTGATCAAATTATGGTATCAATTGGAGAATCAGTGCATTCACATGACTTTAAACAATCATATTCCATGGAAAATTAAGTTGGAAAAACTAATAGATAGTAAAAGATCTGATGAATACGGTGTAATTAAAATAAATTCGGACTATTTACAGAGCATTATAAGTAGAATACGAGTAGTGAATGATATATCGATATCTAGCGACAACCTTCAGGTTTGGAACGTGTACCCACGTATATTTCTTGACGTACGCATACCGAAAGCAGCACGCAGTATGCAAAATAGCGACGCTACTAGAAAAAGCGTCTTGCGTGTGAGAGTTCATACGATGTTCCTCGTTGTATATGATGGAACGTGCATTCCAACTGAAAGTCAATCATTTTACGTTGGTATTGATATACAGGTTCACTTACCTAGCATGGAAGCACTCGAAAGCAGAAACAATGGTGAAAGCGGTTGCGACATTCCATAAGTTCGCCATAACAATATAATGGAGGAGCAGGGAACACTTCATATTTCAAAAGCGTTTGCGATTCAAGCACATGTTACAAAGTAACCCATCTGCGAATGAATCTGTTCGAATCGATATTAAGGACGTCCTACGGAATGATTATTGCTTACCTTATGGAAAGTGTATCTCAATATATCAAACTTCGATTGAGAAAAAAATTGAGATATACTGAGCTAAGGAACAAAGATATTAAAATATATTATATTGCAAATTCGATAAATATGAATTGTTCGTTTAAACAAAATAGACGACTAAAGTAATATAAATGAGAAAATGTATGTTGAGTGAACGATAATTTATGTTTAACTTCATAACTTTGTTTGATGACTAGGGGAGCTGATCCTTTTACTCCACATCTGACATATTTACAAATCAATTTATTTTCACTTCCCACTGTAAAAATTGTGCATGAAATAGCTCAAATTCCATAAAGTCACATACCAGTATCAAAATGGATCTGTTTCGAGAAACGTACGGTGATTTAATACATGGGTTTAAAATAAATGACACCAACACACTATAATGTCAGTAAATTCAAAAAGGAAATTCGTGTTGCAAGATTAACGTGGTCTATCATACTATATAATATGCAATAAAATGTACTCGTTCCAATTTTATATTGCGAAGCGACATTACTTTCCGGTACTCCTTTATATCAACGAATTGATCTATGCTTTCACCCCAAAAACTAACATATATTTCTGTTTTCAGATAAAGAAAACGCTGCATCCTTTGACCGACTAGCGAGTTATGTGTGATAACCGTATCGAGAATAATAGCGAATATCCGTGTTGATAACTTTTATTGTGCTTAATATGTTATTGACTGTGAAAATGCCAATAAAGAGACTACTGTTGATGTTGATGTTTCTAGGGATCTGTTTAGGCTACGGATCTGCAAAAGGTGAGTTCTCTATAATTAGAATAATAGTTATCATTCACCATTCATGAAAGATTGTCTTCTTGATATTAATATTTTCGTATTGATAATTGAAAAGTTTGATTTTTCCTGTTGAAATATATCTAGTTTTTATTATTAGGAATGTTATTATTAACTTTGAATTGAGTCGATAGTGGGAAGACAAGAGGAAAAAAATATATTCAAGAATATTCAAATGTACTAGATTATAATGACAAGCTTCGCTATTGGTAGATAATTTGGACACATTCCGAATATATTCTGAATATTTTCCGGACGTATCAAATGCGCATTCTTTGTTCAGAACGTATTCTGAACATACATATCTCCACGAACGATATATGAACATCTAAAATTATAATTTGATTTCAAAACTAGCTTGAAGAATAAAATGTATATAATTAACTGGCAAAAGGTTTATTTTTGATATTTGTAAGTCAACTACCACGTTTTTTTAAATACAGTAATCACATAGTTTGGAGGTTATTTCGTGGTAAATATCACAAGAAGAAAGAATGCACATGCGCCAGATTAAAAATTACTGTCCGAGAATAAATTGGACGTATTCAGAACGCGATCGGAATTAGAAATCTGTGCTCCATGAACACAGGATTTTAAATCCTGAACATGTTGTATTTTCACCGCGAACGCATAATTTCAAACACGGCATAAATCTGGTAACAGAACATGTTTAGGATATCTACCGCGAACAGAGCTATTATATCGTTTGTAATTATAACTCGGTTAAATCGTGGAATTTCCCTTGCAAATAATAATTAAGTTAAAAAAGTTATAAGAGTTCTTGTGTCTTAATTTATTGGAAATAAATGGTTTAAAATCTATTTTCAATCGGAATTTAATAAACATTTTAATGTATTTGAAAGTGACTAGCGGAATTTTTAATTAGGGACAGCATACATCACTGTTTTATATGTTATTAACAAATATGATGCAATATGGCGCATTATTCTGACTAGAAACTTAGTGGGGGCTCTAATCAAATGGTTCGAAGGTTTAAATAATTGAACGATTTAAAAATTATTTCTATTACCTAACAACGCAGCTCTGTTTGGACTTTGGGCTTCTCAACAATGGACCTCGGGCGCATTAACAATGAGTCTTCATATAATTTAGTCCCTTGACTTGACGCACCATCCTGTACTTCACAAGTTGCGGATATCATACGTGACATTGTCCAACTATCTCATTTTTAGCCTTTTTGTTTCCCTGGTACACAGTCACAACCTTTCTGGTACTTGCGAATGAATATATGCAACCCATTGGATTCTTTCAGCTTTGATTAAACAAATAATGTTTTGGTTATGTAGGATTTCGCTCATTTCCATGAATTATCCTGATGGATTGTCATTGAATATCCTCAATCTTCCTCTGTCGCACTCTATCAGCGTTCAAATTTCAACACCGTATGAGATTATTGGGAAACTAAACAATTTGTAGATTTGCATTTTGGAGGTACTGTTTAGATTCTGGATTTTCAGTAGGGTCTGGGTTTTATTCGCTTTTTGATAAGTCCTTTGACTTGGAGCACCATCCTGTACTTCACAAACTTCGGATATCATACGTGCCATTGTCCAACTACCTAATTCATAGACTCTTTGTTTTCCTGATTCACTTTAACATTCAAAAATTATTTGGCAGTCATGAATGAATATGTGCGAACCAATATCTTGATTTTGTAGGATTTCGTTTATTTCCGTAAATTTTTCTGATAGCTTTTCTTTCGAATATCCTCAATCATTCTCTGTTGCACTCTATCAACATCTAAATTTGAGATTATTGGGAAAATAAACAATTTGTAGATCTGCATTTTGGAGGTACGGATTAGATATTGGCTTTTCAGTAGGGTCCAGGTTTTATTCGCTGTCTGATTAGTCCCTTGACTTGGAGTACCATCCTGTACTTCACAAATTTCTTTGTTTTCCTGGTACACTTCAATAGTCAAAACTTTTGGTACTCGTGAATGAATATGTGCAAACCATTGGATACATCCAGTTTTGATGAAACAAATAATGTCTTGGTTTTGTAGGATTTCGCTTATTTCCATGAATTTTCCTGATGAATTTTCTTTAATCGTCCAAATTTTAACTCCGTATGAGATTATTGGGAAAATAAGCAATTTGTGGATCTTCATTTCAATGGTGCGTTTTAGATATTGGCTTTTCAGTAGGGTCTAGCTTTTATTTGCTCCTTGATGGATGTCGAGCAATTTGGATTGTTATCAGATTCTCATGGTACTTAAACTTTGTTACTTTCTTAAGAGTTCTGTTCTATTGTACGTTAAAAGGTTTTATCCCTTGAAGCGACCATATACAGTGTTTCCATTGGTTATGAGTCCGACCTCTCTTGCTTTCTCTTCTATGTATTTGAACTCCATCAGTCTAGTTGTACTTCTTGCTATTAGTGCGGTACCATATATTTTTGCAGATTTGTTAAATATTGTACGATATGTTTACTATGCTTAATGACAAAGTGAAGAGTAGGTATGAACAGTGTTACTTATAGTCCATTACCTTGCCTCGACTCTTTATAGATCTTGAATGGGTCACTCAGTTTTTTTATTTTAACTTAAGCTTTAGAATTTTCCATATACATCATTATCAAGTTTCTCAGCTTTCTAGACACTTCCAGATATTCAAGTGTTGCTGGTAAGTTAGAAAATCAATCCATCTGAGTTTAAAATAATTGTTTCTTCAAATAACTATTTCGATTTTTATAATTATTAGCCTTGAAAGTGTAAATTTCAAAAGATAATCATAAAAAGTTTCATCAACTTGAATATGACAAGAGATCCATTTGTCTGGAAATTCAAGTATAACGATTTTTTTTGAAATATTAAAAATGGTGATTTGACTATCACGTATATATTGTATATTTCTGAATTCTAATAAAATTGCTAAAGAAACAGAAGCTAATTTCTATTCAGTTATTTGACTCCCTAAACCGATCCTGTTTGCAAAATAAATTTTGAATAGACATAATACGATTAATTAATCGAAAATATTATAGGATTAATTGCAATGAAATGAACTAGTTTTAACTGTCTTAATAGCCTTCTTCGGTTCTTAAGCTACCGATGACATCTATTCTGTTGAATAAATCGTTGAAGTGTTGTTAGTACATAGGTAATTCCTATTTATAACGAAATAAAACGAACCTATCCATTAAATGCCAATAAAAGTACAATATAAAGTTGTATGATATCATTAGATGAAGAAAAAAGATTCAATATTTAAAAATTAATGTTTTTTAACAACATTGATAACAGACTATCTAATTACAAAATACAAGATACCGAGCAGAGCCAATCAGATTATCAGGTAATATGTGGTTATGAATTTTTTTGTAAGCGGCAATAAAAATGCTTGGAAACCTACATAAAATTTCCCAAATATATGAAACACCGATGACCTTTCGCAAACTAATGTAAAAACTCATAAATTGCTATTGGAATGGCAGGGTTCTCAGGAAATATTCAAAAACCAAATAATCGCTTCTGATATTACAGTGAAAATGCAATGATTCGACCACATTTGAATGAATAGTGGACAGAATACGGCAGAAAGCGGCCATCTAAGTTCTTCTTTGACACATTATGAGTTAAAGAGATGATTCACATATCGTTTCAGATGTGTAGTGGTCAAAACCAAATAAATAATGCGCAGTGAAGAATTTCTTTAGGTCACAATTCAAACAACCAGGACTTTATAAATCACATCGTTATAGGGGACAAAAGGTGACTTCCTTATTTTTTCCCACAAGCAAAAAAGCAGTATGGAAAAACAAGGATCTTACTCGTAGATTATCAACGACATAGAACTATAATATTGTACCGGTAAAGAGATTGCTATATTCAGTTGATTCTTTGGAGATCATCAACGTAGAACGTTATTGTGTCAATTTGACAAAGTTACGGGAAAGCTGTTCCATCTAAACGACTGGAGTACATTGGAAGTTATTCCGACAGTTCAGGTAGGAAACCCGGAGTTACAGATTGATCATCGAATGACTATTTTCTGCTTTCAGGCTAGAGATATACTTATACAGTTTTCTCTAGACACAAGATGTGTAAAAATCTGTTATACCTGTTTCTATGTATAGGGAGCAGATTTGTGTGGTCTAGATCAATTTTTGTCTTTCGTATTTTCATATTTCTATCAGATTGAAGACAATGATGACAATTAGACAATGAAGTATTAATTTAAAAAGGAAATGAATAGGCTACAATCAACTAAAATCGTTCTACATTAACATTTGGATCAAGAATTTAGAGAGATGTATTATGAAAAATTACGAATTCAAAGATGCCTTTATAATTTATTTTAAATATTATTCCACTATCAAAATAGTTTTTTCATTTTCTCATAACAAATAGCCGATCCTTTTCAACGACTAAAATACATGGTTGAACGTGTTTTTTCCAGCAATTTAGAGATTATGGGTTTAAGTTTTTTGTCTTCAAAAATAGAGAAGAGAAACGAAACGGTACTTCGTATTGGAAAATTTTTATGAATTACCTCTTATAGAATCCAATCGATTTAGCTTCCAGCCTTTTCCGTCCGTCTTTCTCCTCATCACACGTATTTTCATATTCAATTTTAACGCAACCCTAAAGTAATCTGGTTTACAGGATGAAGGTCCATATACTATTTGATTACGAAGCACCCTCTTGTGAGAGGACGGCCCAATTGAGGGTTTGTTTGTTTTATCGAGATCTAATTTTGATGGGGGTTGTACGTACCTATCGGATATACGAAAGGGTGTTGTAGTGACAAGGGGGAATGAAGCTTCTGGTTAATTATGCATTGTGTTGGGGCTATTCAGGAGGAATATATGAAAAATACTTTTCAGCTGGAAGTGAATGAGTTTTGAATTCTAAATTGAGAAATATTGTATTATATCGCAGCTTTAACAAAATTATTGTAAATATGTATGAAATATGGGCAAAATTAATATTTTTTTTTAGAAAAAAGATATGATAAACCAGTAGGAATAGATATCTTTTTCCTCAATAGCATACGAGGTCTGGCGATTAAATAACGAGACTGCTTGCCTAGAGGGCACTCTAGATGGGCGGGTTATAAAACTAGTAGTGCGTTGGGTACCTAGATATCTTATCCATGCACGATTTCGTCACTATTATAGTATATGTGCAGTAGCGGTGTGAAACGAACGTGTTTTTTTCTCAAATTTCTCTTTAAATTGAAAAAAAAAACAATTCTCTATCTCGTGCGCGTGTTTTTGAGAGATGTAAGCGCTGTAGTGAGGGCCGAAAGAGCATTGAAGATGACTAGCACCGAGATCGCCCTGTGACAGTTTCAACTCCGAAAACAGTGATCAAAATCAACCAATCATGAGTGAAGATCGTCGAATGAGCATTTGGTTGATTGCCGAGGCTGTAAACGCCCAAAAAGGAACGGTTAGAAAATTTTACCAGAGGAATTACACGTGATAAAAGTCTGTGCGAAGTTGATACCAAAGAATCTGCTTCCTGATCAAAAGCTCTTGCGTTAACGGGTCTGCTAAGATTTCCTTGAAAGGTTAGAAAAAGATCTGCTTTGAGAGGGACCCGATTTGAGTTAATGGAAACGGTAAAGAAAAAAACGCACTCACCAAAGAAAACTTTCAGCACTGCTTCTATCGGAGGAAGAAACGTTTAGAAAGGTGCGTAGTGAGGGGAGGGGGGGCGAGGGGAGTATATTGAAGGGGAGTATACGAATATAGAATAATTTTTATAATAAAACCCTTTTTCGTTACCAGTCTCGTTATTTAATAGCTAGACTTCGTAGACTCGAAGAATTGCATAGTGACGACCTATGTCAATGAAGGGATTATTATGTTAGGTTGATTGGTAATTCATCTATTTGAATACCACTATAACAGGTTAAAGGATGAATATTTCATGATTCTAGTAGCGCAAAAATATAGAAATACTAAATTGTCTTGTGTAAAATCCTATCTTATATCATCCAGGAATATATTATTGAAAATTCGATGAATATTGCAGGATCTTTGACAGATTTGACGCATATTTAGAATTGTGACACGTGCTAGAGCAAAAATAATCGAGTTTTTAATGTCAGCGATTCAGTTTCGTACATTGAACCAAGACGGTTTAGGATTGACAAACTTTGTTACCGAAATTGCTTTTCAGTCTCTGATAATTTCATCAAGTAACTTTAACGGTAAAACTATAGCCAATTACATGAACACACTTTGTAAATCAGCGGCATCATTCAAATTTTCAATTAATATGGTTCCAATAATGATTTGCGAGGTTTTTTGTGGTACCGCATGGAAAAATTCACATTAGTTAGATTTATCAATCACGACGATATCATATCATCATCATCATCATTTCGCTGCCTATCTCGTCCACTGCGGACATAAGTTTCACTAAACCTTGACTATTTTGCTTTGTCTTAGACAGCTGGTTAGATTTTCTCAATTATCCTTTCATCACGTAGGCTATTGTCCCCTGTTTCTGTATTCTCCATACCTTGGAAGCCATTCTAGTATTCTCTTCGACCATCTATTATCTTTCGTTTTAAATGTGTAACCAACATAGACCTTTCCATGACTTGTTGGGCTATTTTTATTTCATTTGCATTTTTTCATGTCATATTATGGTTTCCGAGCCATATGTCAATACTGGGAAGACGCATTGGTTGAACACCTCCCGTTTAAGACTTCCCAGTGGCATCGGTCACGAAAAGCACCAAAAAAGTAATGGCTACAATCAAATACAACCATGACGTGGTATATTACTCTGAATTACTGAGGCAGTTCATCAAAAATTATCGAATAAAGGCGTCGTAGAATCAGCCGAGGTGTGCGCTTGCTTCATGAAAATGCTCCATTTCAAACTGTTCCGCTTTCCAAGGATACTTACTGTACACGAATGTGGCTTGACATTGAACACCCACCATATGTCCTTGATCTGGCACCGTCCGACAAATTTTTTTCGCAAAGCTAAAGATTGAGTTGAGGGGTGAAAGATTTAACAGCGACGATGAAAATGAACAGGCGGTGTACGACCATTTAGACTCTAAAGATGCATCATATTTATATAGTGGCATAGTATGTTGAAATGAAAATACAATATATTTTTTCTATGTATGCACTTCCTTTCTTTGTTGAACTAAGAACTTATGGATCTAATACGTACATTTTTATCCTAAATATTTGAATTCGGACAATGACATAGAAAAATCAGAAGACTAGTTTTGAAAGGAAAATATTTCCAAAATTTCCATTCTACATTATTATTGAACTCCACAAAATGAACTATTTGAATTGTAAATTTTTCAAATTGATATGTACAAAATTCTTTACCAATAATTTTTCTCTGGGTTCGAATGAAATAAAGTTATATATGTTTTCTACCTCGATACACGTTCAGTATTTGTAAATGGACATGGGAGCCAAACGTAGCCGAATTAAATTTTTTATTTGATGGAGCAAGCTCCAATTGCCTTTTACAATCCTTTTTACGATTGTATAATGAGAACGTTGGTGAAGAAAATATTGATATATAGATATGAGTTTCTTCTATATACCATACATATAACGGACCTTTTTTTTTCAATTAATATGTATCCAACTATTTTCTTTTCTTCCATTTTAAATTAATCCTTATCTTTTACCATCATTCACATCTTCCTGAGAGATGATGGAAAGTTCAAATTCAATAGTTCATCTTCATTGAAACCTTGTACTTCGGTATATGCAATATTCAATTAGGTTCGGGCAGTTGCTACTGCAGTCTCATATTTTATGGGGTGTCGTATATAAAATTAAGTTCAGAACAAATATAGGTTTATTTAATCTGCTTTATGAAGGCAAGCAACCTCGTCAGTGCGAAGATTTTGTAGAACATCGTGAAAGAAAAAAACTATGGAAATAGTGATAGCAATGAAGGGACAGAAGCACCAAACCAGATTAATTAGGATCCAACAAAGAGTGTGAGAAAATTTGCCAAAGATACTACTTCTCATATTAATAAATAATATTAATGCTCCTGGCGTTATACGAAGGATGCGATTTATATAAAAAAAAACAAGAAATTGATGCTGCAGGTTAAAAGACTGCTTCGAAACGTCAGACGTAATTTCGGATAGAGCCAAAACTTAATGGAAAAAAAGTGCCCATACTTATTTAACTTTAAAAAACAAGAACCTATATTCACTACACTGGATTTTTGTGAAACGTTACAAGAAACGGAAGCCCCCAGTCCCAATTTTAATATAAATGTATCCTTTTTATCGACAGGGTTACATTTACGTAGAAAAATTTCAATTCACATAATGCTTACCAATTGATAATGATAATTAATAAATTTATTAATATTTCATATCAGAATCGGTTATTACTTCATAATTTTCGAATATTCGGTGCACAGTATCGAGTTTTATCAAGAGTATCTTTTTAGTGTAAATGTTGTTCAAGTTAATTTGAAATTTTACTTAATAAATTTAATATTGAAAAAGTTATGTTCAATTCTACTTGGTACGAACCGTATAACTTGCGCCCTCTATGGGGTCAAACATAAAAACAAATTCATTGTATCAGCTCTAAAAAAATATTCTTATAAAATTTCAAAACAATTTTTTCAGTAGTAGCGGCAAAAATATGTATAATTTTTATTCTTCAACGCCTTTTATCTTTAATACGGATTGCGTTACGAAAATTTTTACTGAGCAAACCTCAAATATTTCCCAGTTTTCTATCTATCCTAGAGACGGAATCACCTTTTGTTGAAAAACCCTATATTGATCTCATGTTTGAAATATACCTCATACTCTTATTTCCCTTTTTAAATATTTTTTAAATTACTTAAATTATCATTCACAAAATTTTATTATCGTAAATATACTGACGATTTTAAATGCATGTATTTAAAAAAAATATTGGTCGTAACTGTTAAAACATCTTATTTATCACGGTATACAAAGCATGGCAATAAAAAATAACGAGTACAAGTAAAACTTGATGCAGAAATTCATATTAGTAGCTAATGAAATTTTTATAGCGGTTGTTTTATAGTATGCAGAATCTACAAATTGTTGTTCACATACTTTTTGCCTTTTTTTCAAACTATAATGATTCGAAATTCTCTCATATGTTTCTTATAAACCGTGATTTGAGCTTGGATTAACATTTTTTGGGAAATTTTTAATTCAAAACAGATGAGGTGGTAAGAGGTTTCTGTTCTAGCCCATCATTCAGCTACCGGTCCTCCGCCAAAATTTAGATACTCAATCCTTATATCTATACAGGGTTATTGAGTAGTGTGATAAAGTTCCGTGCCTCCTTTGTCCATTGAGATATCAATTTGAAAATTTGCGGGATCATAACCATGATCAGTTTTCACATTTTGAAATTATTTACAATCTTACAAAGTATTCCATATCAATTTTTTTAAATGAAACACCCTATATTTTAATGCATATTTGAAATCAACTAATTCTTGGCCAAAATATCTGAATATTAGTAGAAACTCTGAAAAATTTTGTATTTCGTTAGTATTCATTGCATCAGATACAGGGTGAATAAAAATACTGATACATTATTGTATGTTATTTTATATGAGTATCGAAAAGTACTACCAACATACTGTTTTCTATTAAGCATCACTCTATATCTAAAGTTATTATTTCGTGAGATTCTCTGATTTTTTTATGCAAAAACAATAATTATGTACCTATATCTGATCATTAAACAATTAATTGTTAGTTGCCTAAGACTTATTGGTTCAAAACTGATATTTTGTTTGGTACTGTGGAGGTTGAATTGCAAATACAAAGAAAAACAAGTATATTACAAAAAATTAACTATTTTATATTCACTACAGTATACGTAAACATCTCGATTATCATAATAGTTGTCCGAAATGACCTATGCTCAAAGCGATAATTTAAAAAGTTTCCCACATTAAGAATACTTTCTATTGAAACATTCCAAAATTTTTCCGTATTCTCTTCATCATGTCATTGTTATTGAAGTATTTTCTACAATTTCATTCTCAATGTGACCTCAGAAAAATGATTCAATTTTTTTTAAATCTGGTGATCATGGTGACCAATGTACCGGACCAATTTTATTGATTCATCCCACAGGTAATGGTTCGTACAGTTCACCATTAATTAATTGATTAGAGTTACCCTGCACGTCATCATGCAAAACCCACATACTTTGACGTGAACGAAGTGGAAGTTTTCTAATAAAAGGGGTAATTGGTTTACTCGAAAATTTGAATACATTTAAATGTTTAAAATAATATGGTCCTACCACATATTCACAAAACACCTCAACACATTCAGTAACTATCTAATTTGACTGTATGTCACTATGTGATATGGAAGTGATATTCTCTTCGTCTTCATTCCTATTAATTAATTATTTCAGTTCCTATTCATTTTTATGAAAAATCTCCAATATATCAAATTCAAATTATAAATTGACATCCCTTTTCGCTTCAAAGAACGGCTAAAATACATTTCTGCACGTTGAGCGCTATCAGAAGCGCATTTTCGTATAACTATTCCGAAGTGATTCACTGTAATTTTAGACCTGTATAGTCTTTTTGAAAAAATTCAAAGGGTAGTTATTATCGCAACAGATATTGTTACACACCGATAAACTTTCGTGTTAAAATCGTATTACCTTATCTATACGCCGTAATCATCACCAATTCGTAATATCTACTGGCTAATCTTATCTTATTATCAATTAGAATTTTCTATATATAGTCACGCATCATTCGGAAATCATAATGTCCTGTTACTTTCTTTGTTACTTCTTCTATCCACTTATATGGTTATTTATGGTGATACTGAGCTTCCCACCCCCCGTTTTTGCACAGTACATCATGGATGATTTGCTATCGGAAAATGTGGAGAGATTACCATTCAATATTCTTTTCCTAAAAAAAATCGTAGATGATATCATCACAGCGGTACTTGAAGGTATGATTGATATTGTTCCTGAAACCCTCAACGGTTACAATGAATATATCCAATTCACAGTAGAGAAATCATCCAACAGATCTGTACCTTTCCTGCACATAAAACTAATAATAACCAATGGAAACAATATAATCCTTGACTGGTACGATAAACCATACGAAAGGATTGATCCAGAACACCCATGCTGAGGTAGGTAATGATGATAATGAACAAAACATCCATGATACCCAAACCAAGGGATACTTTTTGGTTCTATTCCATACATCAAGACTCTTTCTGCAAAAATTAGCAAGGAGTTCAAAGAAGAAACAAACATAAAAATTGTGATCTATGGTATTAAGAATTGCTATAAGATATATGTAGGTACGACATCTCAAAATTTGAAATTACCATGCACTTAATATAAGAGCGAAGAAAAGTTAGAAAAACCAAAATATGCATCATCCGAACACGTAATAGAAGAGTTCCACCATATAGATTTCTATAACGTAAAATTTCTAGACATTGGAAGAAATTGTAACAAAATAAAATTCTTGGAGATCTATCATATAAACCAGATCTAGGAACCAATGAATAAACCTGATATTGAATAAGCATTTAGTTATTTATTACACTACAAAAACGTCTATTCTGCCAACAAATAGTTTGTATCCCAATTATTATTTTTGAGTTGGTGAGTGGTAGATAGTGAGAGCTCTCCGGCTTCCCAGCTCAATAAACAATTTTTAGACTATACAAAGAAAAAATTCCCAACCCAGGTGGTACAGCTTGGTTGCGAGTGTTGACGATCTCAAGCTGATCAGAACTCAAGGTGAGAGATTGAATTCTATTGGTTGTAATGATAACAATTTTTGTTTTTGATCATATATTCATAATAATAACCAATTGAATTTATTTATGAAATTGGATTTATATTGTTCTTATTGTGCAATTCATATATGCGTTGTAGCATTTTAATATATTTTCCGAGCTTTCAACTTCAGGGAAATAATTATTCGAGATTTGTGGTGGCTTTAAGTTGAATAAATTCTTATGAAAATATGTTTCTTATCTTATCGACACTCACAATTTGCGTATTTATATTGATGGTTGTGCTATGGCTGCTTCCATTTCAAGTGTTATAGCACAATTGGTAATGGAAGATCTTGAGGAAACTGTCCTAAGAAAACTTGATATAAATATTCCATCATTTTTCCGATATGTAGATGATTGCATAACCGCCGTACCAAAGAATCAAATTGGAAATATAAATAAAAAATTCAATTCACAATCGAGGTCGAGCAAAATAATAGAATCAATTGTCTTGATGTCACATTATATGAAATTAACAATAACGTATACCAAAAAAAAATTGGTCCTCGAGATATTTAAACTTCAATTCGTGTCATGCTATGTCACAAAAAATATCAGTGATAATAAGTTTGGCCGATAGATCTATCCAACAGATCCTGAATCTAGATGCTTAGCTATTCAAAAAGCAAAAACTGCATTGAAAGAGAATTATTATCCGAAAAGAATGATGAATAATATATTCAAGAGAGAGATAAACAGATACCATAATCAATTGAAAAACAAAACAGAAACGAAACATCAAAACATAAAACATTTTTCCCTAACATATGTACAAGGACTCTCCCAACAATCATTAAATTATTCCAATAAATCTAAGTATAAGTATATTTCATTAGTATCAAATATTTCACTGAATTAAAATCTAAAACACCAAAAAAAAAAGAAGTAATATTATGTATCAAGTGCCTTGTACTAATTGTGACACTGTCTACATATGGCAGGCATCTCAATATTTAGATAATAGACTTAAAGGTCATCAATACAATAAAAAAAATAGAACTGCATTAACGAACCATGAAATATCAAAAAAAAACATAAATTCAATTATGAAGGTTCAAAAATACTTGAAACGGAATCTGATACACGGAAAAGGGAATTTTTAGAAATGATTCACATTCATAAGAACGAAAATCTATGAATGATAAGAAAGATCTAAATAATTTAACTAAAATCTATAGCTCTATTTTGTAAATTCTTATGAAACTACAAATAATTTAATTGATTACTGATTCATATTTTAGATGTAGGGACCAAAGAAAAAAATAATTTTTCTTATTAGAATAATGTTCTAATTTTGAAACAGAAGAGATATAAAATCAAGAACATTTAGAAACATAAACATATCAAAAGCTCTAAGAAATGAGAAATTGAAGAAATTTATCTATACCGGAGTTGTCAATATCATCTAAGCTTTAGATAAAGACCAAAATTATGCCGAGACGTTGAAATCCTTAACGTTATTCATTGAAATGGACTTTAAATCAAGAACAAAGTATATGACGGAAAGATCTAAGGAATGAAAAATGTATATTATATAAAATAAGCTCAAAATTTTGGTGCATAAAGCAAATGAAAAGCAGAGCGATAAATCTTGAGAAAATACTACCTCTAGATCCATAATAGAAGTGTCCTTTATAGTTATACATCATGGTTCAAAAAAACTTATCTCAGTGCTTCAGTTCACAATTTTGCGGACTTGGAAGGTACTGTTATTTCAGCTTACCAGATGAAATTGCACATTCAAAAGCAATAAATGAAATTTATCACTTAGGAAGTGCAAACATGGACGTTTAATGGCTTTCGTTCGCTGAACTGAACATGGAGAACAATTGTACAAGTTTCCAAGTTCGAATAGTAAATGTATAGATAAACTGACGTCTTGGGTCGGTAGTTCAAACTTCTCGGAACTTTCTTTCCCTTTAATTGAAATTAAATATGCGTCCTTCCTATCATTTCCTGCTTGTGTTGGAAGAGATTATTATTAAAACACTTCTTTATATCTACATATAGGATATAAGGCTCAAAAGAATCTTTATATTTAAATTATATAAATTGGCAAGAACTGGGAACAAATTTTTAGAAGCGTGTTAAAATTTTAACAATGAATTATTCTTTTTCTCGTATTTCTGAAGACCGATAGTTAACTTAATATGAATCGTATATTTTCAAAAAAGGAAGTTAATATAAGCAAGTCTAACTAATATTCTTAATAACTTAACCTAATAACTTAATAATTCATTTTATTCATTTTCAACTTAGACGCTCTATTCCTCTTCTCGTGGTGTTTTATCGTGAGCTAAATGAATTTACTTCGATCTACTAAACTTTCCTGAACTACCTAACCATCATGGTTGCTACGCTATTAATATTTTATTTATCGGTTGTCGACCAAACTTAAATTCAATATCAATAAACTAATGAGAACTTCATGATTGAAGACGACCAATAGCTTATTAAAACTTAATAGGAGTATCAAAACTTATTAGTACTAAAGCCATAGAAAACCAGCATCAACCGTTAACTGTATGTGGATCTAATATTCTATCAGTCATATCACATTCACAAGAGGATATCTTGTCAAGTTATTGATGTTAATTTCCTTTCAAACAATGATTTTGTATCTGTATCTTGAAACCTTAAGAAACTTTAACACGCAAGTAAAGATTTGATCAGATGTTTTACTAGACGATCTGAAGCAGCAGTTGTCTTGTCTCTGTTGTTTCTGACATGCTTCATATTAATCAGGTTTCTTGGTTTGAATTAATTTCTTCGAATTGCAAAAGTCTGCATAGTTATGAATATAGTTTGTTATCTATCACAACCTAATACTTCACAGTTGTTTTTGGTCAAGATTTGAAACTTTGTAGATTTTAATAAAAGATAAGACTAGATAAATATAAGTGTCTCATAAATATATAAGCTTATATGCAGACCATTTAGGTCCATATTCTCGTAATTCTCTCCACTTCATTCGGTTCCTTGCTTTTCCTCTCTAGCTCTGGATGTTTTTTTCTCCAAGATCTTTTTCCACTACTTACCTCCACCATTTGTTTTTGGTCTAACTCTTTTCCTCTTGCCCACTGGTATCTTCCATGTAATTCGTTTCAAAATTTTGTGCTCGTCCATTCGTGGAGTTAGCTAGCCATGGTTAACTTTTCCTTTTTTTAAACTCGCTGATTGGTGACTCATTGAAAAGGGTGTAAATTTCATTATTTGATTGTCTCTCCCATGCTAATTCTGTTTGCTTTCCTCCAAAAATTCCTCTAAGTATTTTTTCCCACATGTCTAGTTTCTGTTTAGTTTTATTCATCATTATCCATGTTAGGGTGGGTTTCAAAATTCGAACTTTCGTAGATCTGGATATCTCTTTCGCTGTAGATATTCTTCTAAGGTTTTCTGCACAGCTGTTACTTTTGGCAATTCTTAGTTCGATTTCCTTTTCTTCTTGGCATTTATTATCTAGTAGTACACTACAATTCTCTTAGCTCTTTTCTCTTCTCTTTTAAGTTGTTTTTTGTATTGCTTCCAAGTTTAATCTTTCTTTCCAAAAACTTTATTTTGTCTTTATTGAAGTATAGCTTTCTTCTTTGTTTTTTGTAATTCATATATGCGTTGTTGCATTTTAATATATTTTCCGAGCTTTCGATTACTCATATATACATCTTCTGAGAAATAATTAATTGAGATTTGTAGTGGCTTTGAGTTGTATAAATTCTTGTAAACATTTTAAGTTCATAGGATTCAAAATTCAATATTCAAAGTGACGTTGATAGAAATATTGATTAACGAGTTAATATATAAGAAAAAGATTATTAGATAAAGACTGAAGTTAAGTCGAAACGGAAAAACTAATTTTAACATAGAAGAGACCTTTCTTCTGTTTCTTGTTATCAACTTCATCACGTCATCGGCATTAGCTAAGAATTGGTGACTTTTATCAAATATCATACCCGTTCTGTTGATACTGGTTTTTCTTATTATGCATTCCAAAGCTAGATAAAATAGTACCGTTGATAAGGGGTCACCTTGTCTTTAATCTTCTTATGTTTTGATAAGTTCAATTTTATTGTTATTAATCTTTGCTATATTAGATGTATCCTCTAACTATTTGAATTAGTTTGTTCGGAATCTCTAGTTCTCGTAATATTTGGATCAATTTTTTTTGGCCACACTAGCATGAACTCTTTTAAAATTAACAAAAAGGATTTGTGTTAGTATCTCATATTCATAAGAACCAGTAATCAGCTGTTCTAAACCGTCCTTGGTACTTTTCGAACAATTTTTCTGCGTATCTATCTAATTTTCTTCTCGAAATTGATGTGAGTTTTTGTATGTGACGTCTAGCAAGGTTATTCCTCTATAATTTCCATACGTTTTGCCTTCCTTCTTGTAAATGGGAGATATAATGGCTTCTCTGGCATTTTCTCGGTTTTCCAAATCCGACAAAGTGAATTGGAAATTTCTTCTTCAAGCTGTTCATCGCCATGTTTTATTTATTTTTCCACTCCATTATCTCCGGGACTTTTATTGTTTTTCATCTTATTCATCACTTCTTCAACTTCTTCTGATTTTCAAGGTTTTCGCATTTTCGCTTCTGTCATTTTTAACATTGAATATTTCTTCGAAATATTCTAACCATTTTCTAATTTTTACTTCTTCGTCACTTACAAGGTTTCCTTCTTTGCTTTTTATATATGTGGTATTACTCTCGTTTCGTTTTCTTTATGTGTTTAACATCTTCATAAAACTTTTTAATTTCCTATTCTTCATATTCTTCCTCTATAGTTTTTATTTGATCTTCTGAGCATTCGTTTTTTTTTCTAATTATTAACATAACTAACATATAAAGCGCTAATGTATGTGTATTTTATATTTTGTAACGTAAGGAATAGATACATCATTATTAGTGAGATTTCAACGGAAAAAAAGAAAAGTGAAGAAGGGATCTGTATTTATCACCAAGATAGACTTCAGGTATTTACGGTGAGAATTAATTAAACCGATTTTTGAAAGGTGCATCCACCCACTCGATTTTATTGGTAGAACCAGTTCACCCAATCTCATAAACTATTTATTCGTAATATGCATAAATACATGGCAAAAGATAATAAATTCACGTTTTAAATAATCAGTTACTTCAATATTCAACACATTATAAATCTGTATTACCCGGTAGTAACTCTACGAGCTACTTAGCTCTGTCGCAAGGCTTTTTGTTGTTCACTTAAGTTACTGTATATATTAACGACGAATTGTCTTATATCAGAGAACGGATTTACTTTAGACCAGTGAATGAATACTTTTAATACAGATTGTCCTAAGCTATCGTATACTTGCTCATTTATTTGAAGAAAAATGCTTCTTAAGACATAAAACAACTTCTTATTGACGTATTAGGAATTTACCAATCTTGTAGAAACTTTTTATTCCAAAATACGTCATTTAAAAATTATGATGTAAAAATGATGACGATATAATTGGATTTTTTTATTGATCCTATTGTTCCCAAAAAAAGATGTACATTAATTTTTTGTTTTTATAATCTGATGGTTTGTACGATGGTTTCTGATCTAACAAAAAAACAAGTCATTAATTACCATAATCAGTCTTATTATTCAACAAATTTTCCTTGCTCCCTTTGCCAGCGGGGTTTTATCTTTTTAACCATACCCAAATATCAGTTCCTATTCGCTTCAGCATAAGCGTTTATACATAAGATGAAATCTGGTAAGTGTTCAATCAATCCGTGAATTCGAGATCATCGAAATGGTGGAAGATGGAATGTCCTTGAGGGGAATTTGTTTTCTGATTCTTCAAATGCAGTTACGGCTTTTTTCAATTTCTCTCTTTGCTCTATAAAGCAGTAGATGGCCCATGATGTAAAGACTACAAAGTGCGCACCAGCTGGGAAGCAGCCAATGAGAATTCGCTCCCAAAACGAAGCGCCAATTTGAAACATTTGAATTGAATACTACTATAAATGAATTTTTTGCAAAAACTGAAAGTACAGGAAAATTGTAAAAACTAATGCAAAACAATAATTTGATCATCATAAATAAGATTATAGCTGTGTTTTCGGAGACTAGAATACTTATTTTCGGCGCGTGCTCACTTCGGTGCGATTACCTTTGGCCTTTGCTGCAAAATATTCATGTGTTAAGTGTTTACGTTTGTGTTGATGTATGTAGTAAAATTCTGTGAAAATCATAACAAAAACACAAGAAAAAGTAATGAGCATTATCACAGATTCCTACAAGACTCTGAGTTACGTGAAATATGGAGAAAAGCTTGTGGAGTTGAAGAACTTAACCTAGAAAATGGTAATAAAATATGAGATTTGTTTTGACAGTTTTTTATTATGAAAATTAAAACATCATCAACTTTTTACAGATCACTTTGATAATAGTTGCTATGAAGAAAAATCTCCTAATAGAAGTAATCATTTTGGAGTTCGTCATTTTCCCAAACTAAAAAAGACTGCTGTCCCAATGAAAAATATGCAACAGAATGAAATAGATTTTTCAAAAAGTTGCCTTTTTAGTCAAAGAGCGTATAGTCGAAAATATGCGTATATCAGATGAGGTTTTGCTGTGTTGATGTCGTACACGGATTTACTTAAGGTTGAGGCATATTAATAGAATTGTAAAAGGATCTTATTCCCAATTAAATAAAAATTTGGTTTTATACTATTGTCTGTTATTCTAATAAATGGAAAGTACAAATCACAATTATGTTCTTTATTAATCCATCACTCATGGCAGAAAGTTTCAATAAATAGAATTTTTACATTTAGGAAAATTTGTATATACATTAAGACTCCACGTCAGGAGCGCGTTTACTTTTAGTACTGCTCATTTGCCAATGCTCTTATAAGATGTAACTCTATTTAATTTAATTTGATATATCATTACCTTACATTAATTAATGTATAGATTTTCAATCATTTTCAATTTTTGTTATAAAAGAATTCAGTTAAATACATGGTTAAATTACGAAAGTTTTCAATTCAAATATTTCATATTGACGCGTTGTTTTGGAAGCGAATTCTCATTGGCTCACGAGAGATTCGTAGAACGAGTCGAAAATGAGCCCTCGGGAAGAGCACATCTTGTAGTTTTCACATCATGGAGAAGCCCATGACTATCGAAAAAAAAAAAAAAAAAATCCACGTAACTTTTTTGGTCAATGATACCGTCTTTGCCGTTTTCGGAGAATGTTTGCACTCTTCAATCCACTATCTTGATTGCTTTTCAATCGATGCCGAAAATTTGACTCATTTCTCTCAAATCTCGTATCAAGAGCCTCTAATTTATTGATTAGTAAATTATTCATTTTATAAGTTTTGGTATTTAATTACGACCTCTAGCTGTGAACCTACAACTCTGTAAATAATTTCCAGGTTTTACTCGAGGTCATTTTTGTTATAAATTTTTTTTTCCCGAAGCTGTACTATAAACGGTTCCCGAGTTATGGCCGAGAGCCATTCTTATTGGGACACCCGGTACATATCAATACCAGATTAGTTGTTTAGTTTGTCGATTAATGTATGTCAGATTGCGATTATCTTCCTTATTCTGTCATTCCTGCATTTGTCCGCTGCTGTTTTCCAGAAATCCATTTTAGTCATTATCAGCATGTTTCCCGTAGATATTTCTATCTGCTAAATTGTTATATATTCGTTTTATGTTCGTTTTTGATATTGTTTGCTCTTATAATATTTCAATAATCATAGATAAAGCTTCTCCACATACTTCTTTATTATTAGAAAACTATTTTGCAAATCTCTAATAGGATATTTATATTCAAATAACTGGTCTATTTATAAGTATCCTTGGAAACACTTTGTTCAGTATTAAAGGTTATACCACTTCTCTCTTTTTAATTCGCTTTCTATTGAATAATCTACGACAAGAAGGCGTGAAATTTAGCTGTTTGTTAATATTCCGCCTTCGTCATACAGATTCCGTTCATTATCATCAAAGACCACGTTGCCCGAGACTCCGAGATATGATCGGCAGATTTTATAGCTATTACTGCAACCTACAGCCCTAAAACCGTAAAACTGAAATAATTTCCCATAAGTAATATCATTATTTAATGGTGAAACTACTCTTCAAAGTATACAATAATTACATAAGTTCAGCGATTGCAAAATGAATAAAAGATTGATCTCATCACCACTATGGAATTTTAAAATACATAGTACACTAAGCACACCTCAAATCGTGTCACAGAATATAAAACTAATAAATTTCAATGCCCGCACAATATATTATTATTATTTTGAATAATGTCCAACAGTTAATTTTGAGTTGAGTAGCTTCATAATGTCAGAGACATGTTTGATACGATCATGTTTCGTTTTATCTGATAATATTCTTCTAACAATGCATAGAGTGATTTCGAATGAAGACTTAGATTCTTGATAACAATTTCTAGAAAGCATTCTACAACTACAACGAATTTCGTAGTGTAAACTAGTGGAAGCCTGTGGTTTGCTCTCGTGCCATTTTTTTCTATGATCAATTATTGATTTAATATGAAAACTGTTTTTTCAATATCGTTGTTATTTATTACATCAAAGTCTTTTTTCTATATTTTGTCACATAACAATCTGAGATAATTCCCGTATTTCAAGGCCGAAAATGTCCATGAAGGGTCAGCGTATTTATTGAGGCAGTTTTATGAAGACAAGCAACCTCATTATCACTTATGTGTATTGGAGGTAATCGCAAAAATTTTGTCAAACAGCGTCAGTAGTACATTAAAAACAAGAACCAGTAAAAGTCTGTTATAATTTAAACGACATCGCCATATAAATTCAAATCCTACAAGTACCACTCTATTTGTTAAATAATTTGAATTTGAAATAGCACTAATTTCATATTTAGTTGATAAAGGGTGTCGAAAAAAGGTGATCCCGTCTCTAGGATAGATAGAAAACAGAAAAATATTTGAGTGACAAATTTTCTTAATGCCATCCTTATTCAAGATAAAGGGCTTTAATGAAAAAATTTGAAATACACTGAAATGTTATCAACCTTAGGCGAATGGTTGGGAAACTCAAGTGCAGCTGCTACGCGTTATGCTTTGAACGACAAGAGCCATTCTAATTCTAAATTCTAAATTCAGTTGATCAAACAGTTAGCTCATGGAATGTAGCAAGACAAACAAATTAGACTTCTTCAAGTACTTGGGGAATACTTAAATAGCAACAGCTACATCCTCATCATTACAGACAAGTCCAAGAGCTTATGCTAGACGATCTATCGATTAGAGTGGATTTTTGTCAAACAATACAAGAAAAGACATCCCTCAATCCAAAAGTATGCTTAACTCCCATAAAGCACACTACTGGTGTGATGAGAATCCACATGTCAAAAGGGTATCACATCAGCAGCTTTAGGTAACAAATTAATAGATTATCATATTATGAAAATTTAAATGGTGATATGTACCTGGATAAGAAATCACTTATGCGAGAAATTAGAAAATTCAACGCTAAACGAGCGAAGATCTCCATTTTTATACACGATGGAGCTCTATCGCGCTTCGAAGATATTGGTTGAGTAACCATTTTCTAGCTTCTATTCATTGGCCTCATCGTTCATGCGATTTTAATCCCTTGGATGACCTCATAGCTGACTTCCAACCAAAAAAGGATAGGAGACTTGTTTATTCGTGAAAACGAAAGACATTTTGAACACCTACCTCAATTGAATTCTATTTTTTTTTTAATTTTAATCTTGTGATTTTATGTTTAATTGATACATTTGTAATTCCTTCATACCAGCATTTTCAAATCAAAATTGTCCGAAAACGGTACACAGTATCTTTATTTTATCAGAAGTACCTTTTTGGTGGTAAATTAAATCATGTTCAAGTTTACTTGGAATTTGGCTCAATGAACCTAGTATTGGAAAAGTTATATTTAATACTACTTGATGAAAAACGTATAAAGGGCGCCCTCTATGAGAGTCAGACAAAAAAAATTCATTGGATGTATCAGTTTCCAGAACATATTCGTATAAAATACAATACAATAAAATACAATATAGCCAGAAGTTGAGGCAAAATATCAACGCCCTTTATTTTGAAAACGGATGACGGAATGAAAATTCTTTACAGGGCTAACCTCAAATATTTTTCAGTTTTCTATCTATCTTTTTTTGAAACACCATATATAATACCCCCACATCTAAAGTATTCTAGTTAACCATTTTTTAATACTTGAGGGGCATTGAGAATCGGATTTTTCCAATTTCAATTCATGTTTCAATATGCTCAGGCCCCTTTCCAATTCCCTTCTGAAAAATCTTCGTTGTTAAGCAAATTTAGTAAATTGCTTCATTACCACGTATTTCCCACGTAAAGAAATATTCTAGAAGATGGTCCTTTCAAGTCAGTTTGTTTTTCTAATCAACACTATTTTTGTCAAATGTGAGTTCGAGTATGTTCTTCCTTCTTGAGGTTTTGACTCTTCAACAATTACCAATAATTAGTATAGTTTCGTTTATACTCGGACCTGATTCCTTCCTAGTAAGATATCATAACAAAAAAAAAATTAAAAAAGTAATCAGTCTTCGTAAAACAGTGAAGCTAGTAACTACGAACACGATCTCTTTAACTGTTCAAATATTTAATAACGTTCAAGTTACAACTAACTTTATAATCAAAATCCTTATTAATAAATTAAATTTTGTCGACTTTATTTTTCAAATCCCCCTAAATCTAAAGTAAATTGATGATTGAAAACATGATTTCCTGATATCTTTGAATTGGTTTTATGACGATAAAGATATGTTTCTATCATACTCTCGTATGTTGACATAAGCAGTGATGAGTTTGAATCCGCTCCATCTTGACAGTCTGCTACTAAAGCTGCTTTAGTGTCTGTCATGCAATGTGGAGATCGATTGACGAATTTTCCAACAAATATCAACAAATGGTTAAATATAGAAATCTGTGTATGGTAGAAGTAACTCGGAAGTTAGTTGGAGGAGAACTCACAGGATGAGAGAGAATCAGAGTGATAATTGAGTTGGTCTGCAATTAGACTGAGAATGCGAATCATGGAAACTTGAACCGAAGGTTTTTTCTCCATAATTACAAAACGTGCTATAATCACTCCTGTTTTGCCATTACTTAGCAATCAATCTGTCCACATTTGCCTTTCCAATGAAATTAAGTACCACTAAACTCAATAGAAACCGTTAGTGTCTCAATTCCTGATGTAGGAAAGACTATGACAGTGCAGATGGAAGTTATACTTTATCAAACTTTCCGGAAATGATTCCAGGAAAATAAAGGAAATTATTCAAGTCTTTGGTCATCTTTTTACTCTGTTTGTAATAAAATAATTCACTGTATTGACTTTATATCAGAACTTATATCCTATTATGAATCACATTTTTAGTCAGTGAGTTTTCGAAATACGATAACTATTGCTTAACTTCCGATAATGACAGTTTTTATTCCAACATTTTGATTATGTATATCACATAGTTCGTCTTAATTCTTCACTTTATAATGTTATGAAATCCTCAACCTCATTCGAAATTTCAAGATTATAGATGATAAATGGAAAGTAAACATGTTTAAGTGAGTCATAGCGGTTATTACAAGAATTTAACGTCTTCATAATTCTATTAAGTACGTGTTGCAATAATTTCAATCAAGAACAAATAAACCCAAATAACATTGTAAACTCCGATACCTCGAACTGCATATACTTGAAATACTTTGAGAACAAAAGTTATATCGGTTAATTCATGTTACTCATTGCTCTTAATGGACATTTTGGAAATTAATGCACTGCTCCAATTATCGATAGTTGACCAGCCCTCCCATGTAGCGAAATATTTTAAATCGTGCCCCGAAGCTTATCTGTAAAAAAATGTTTCATTTCGGAGAGTGATGCTGGAGCGGATTTAGAATTCGCTGATGGGCCGTAATGAATCTTGTATCGAAACAAAATATTATTCATACGTACGAGGGAGGTTTTAAAATGAACCGAAATTTGGCTATAAAAATTTTATTTAGTATTAAGTTTCAGAGCCGAAATATTTTACAGTTTTTCTAGATAGTCTTCGTCACAGTTTTGCCTCTGGAAGCTTTTGGAAGCTTTGCTCGTAAAATATATCGGATTGTCCCGTAACCATTCGCTTACCGAAGTAATCCAAATTGCTTTTAAATTGCAGTCCGCTAAGTACCTCTTTCAATGGACCAAATAATAATAGTCGCATAGTCACAAATCAGAACTATAGGTGTTCCAGTATTTCTCAATTCGTCCAACGTTTTCATCGTAAGTGGTTTGGTTTCGTTTTGCAACAATATTGCACTACGGATTGGAATATAGCATCCTTTTTATCTATGGACAGGAGAAACCGTGTTTTTTAGGAGGTTACTATGATACTGCGCTTTCTCAACTCGTTTTTCAGTAAGAAAATTGAAAAAATTATTCTTGTCATGCTCAAAAACACGGTACACAAAACAAACCCCCCCTCCCCGGAAACAAAATAACCTCTGCTTCAACTCTTGGTAGCCATCTGGTTGAAATTTTGCGATAACCGAGCCGTTCATAAATTATTCCCTCAAAACTATCTACGTGACCAATTCTACAGCCATACCGCGTACAGTACTGCGTCGGTCTCCCAAAATGAGTTTTTCTATAGCGCTGATGTCCTTATCTTGCCGAAGAGAAACTAAAACTTGTTCTGAAAGCGGAGTACCAATCATACACTTGAGACTTGGGATGGCACTCATCCTCGAACAGATCGAGTGATTTTCGTTAAATTTCCACCAATTTTACATTATTTTTGATCAGAAAACGAATAATGATGCATTGTACAGCAGACACTGGTACATTTTCTCGTGCATGACTATAAGTACACTAAAAAACGAGGTTACGGGGTTCCGAATGTTCTCTCTATGATTTGTTTATTCAAAAACTTCTGTTTATATTCAAGCCATTCTACGAGTATGTAATTTCATGCATACAGTATCAAAAACTCCAATTTTCTCCAATTTTCTAGTAGTTTAAATGCATTTTTGCTTAACGAACCCCTGTTTGTAAATTGAGAAATATGTTCAAATATATATTCAATATATAGCCGCCTCAATAAACTCGGCTACTACCCAAATCCGTGGATAGCTACAGATTACAAACATCAATACCGATCTTGAAAACATTCAGGAATGGGGTGGAAGCAATTTGATTCAGTTTAATGCAGCAAAAACCCAGGCTTTTATTTTTACAAACAAAAATTCGGACTGCAGCTTAGAATTTGGTCCTGCTGGACATAAAATATTACCATCGGCGCAAATTCGCTTGTTGGGTATTGGAAGCAATGTCCTGGAATAATCACGTGGCCGATTTAGCCAAAGCAGCTTCACAAAATCTTGCGTATGTTGAAGATGCTCGACTCAGTACAGAAGAGAGCAGATCGACTTAAAGGCGATCCAAACTTGACCAGACTTAGACAGCTAACAACCGTCCTTACTCAGATTAACCGATACTACTTCCGAGCTGTCCAACATAATCCCACCAAAAGCAGTTTTGCAAGCCCTACTCGACAGGCAGACATGGCTCAAGAACATCAAGTTTGCCTGCAGACTCCCATAACCTCAATTATTCGGGACTGAGAGAAGTAATAACCTAGAGACGTTTTTAAGAGCACCACAACCAAGTTCCAGATCAATATCTACAAGCACCTCCGCACGGCAGACACTACTCGAGCTACTCGAATGTGGTAGAGATCATCCTTTTGTGCTTGATTTTTACATAAAAAAATAATTTATCATTATTAGTATTATCACAACATAGAAACCTCTCGAATCTATTGAACGACCAACTTCTTAATTTATGATCAATACTACATTTTGTTGGAATTTTGATCTTCTCAGCACTTGGTTTCTGTACTGTATATTATAATAACTCACATCGTTGAAAACTTCATTATACAAGCCCGTTTAGATGTGAATAATAACAATCATTATTTGCACGTTGAGTGATATTCTGAATGTTTCCGAGTGATTTATTCAAGTATTCCGTACATAATACTTACTATCTTAAATTTATTTATTTTCTAGCTCATATCTCAACTTCCACATCCACTCGGTGATACATACATCATCGTATACTTACTTCAGTTAATATAATAAGACTCTACATGTTTGAGTCCCAGAAGTTCCATCAATGAATAGTTAAACTATTCCAAATTTCTAGCTCAGTTAACACAACAATCTTCAATAACATCTTGTTAAGAGAATCATTAATAATTCAACATTAATTAATTTAGGAAGTAATACTAACAATTTGTTTACAAAATTCATCTCTACTCCATCACCTACATAAATTGAAAGATGTTTGTCTCGAACCACTTAAATAGATTCCAGACTTTGAGACGTCTGGAGTGTTTCGAAGTTCTTTAAATATTCTTGATTTTTAATACAATGTGATTGATATTTTTCGATTATTACAATGTAACCTTAGGTAGGAGCTCCATAGTCTGGATGTTAAAAGTAATTTTCTATCAGTTGAATATGCCAACGTTCAGGTTATTTATCTTTATATCAATTTTTTCATATAATCATCAGTAACTGCTACTATTATGACATGATGTATAACTTTCTACTCTTAATACATGACGATTAATTTAATAAACTGGACTAGGATGGTGAGGAATTGACATCGCAAAGTGTGCAACGTTTTCCACGAAGATATATTGTTTAATTTTTTCCATTTTCCATTCTACATCATAGAAAAATCATTTTGAATAAAATATGTGTTCATATATTGAGTTTTGGAGCGATGCAACTATTTGATGTAGTGAATTGAGCATAGACCCAGCGACGTAACGTGTTCTATTTAATTAATATTGATTAATTTTAGTGCTAAATCTGCTTAGATTGTTGTATTGTTTGAGTAAAGTCACTAATGAAGCTAGTAGGAGCTGAAGGAAGCTGTAGTTTTTCATAATTTTTCATAATAATCTATAAATTCAATTTCCACTTCCCATCTTTCAGATTTCATACAATATTGATATTTGTATTCCATTCATCCATGATGATCTAGGTCTTCCCCTCTTTGTGTTCTCCTTCATTATTTTTTTGGCAATCTCACCTCCCCTAATCTCTGCACGTGCCTGTACCACATCAACATCTTTTCCTTAATATATTCTATAATTGCAATACTACGGTTTCAGGGGAATACTTCTCGCATAGATCAAGTCATACCTTATCAACAGAAGTTAGCTTGTAAGGGTTGATACAACGATGTCTTCTTACAAGCCAATAGAATGTGGTGTGCCTCAGGGTACTAGGCCCTCTTTTGTTTCTTCTGTTTATAAACGACATCGCCTATCTAGACGTCAGTGCTAAAATATGTCTATTTGCAGACGACACTAGTTTCTCTTGAAGTAACCCTGATCTCACGGAACATCACCCTTAAATCATGATGCGATTCTAATCTTCTCTGTCTCAACTTTCCAAAACTATCATATAAATTTTTTATCATCTTTCTAAGGTTCAAGAAAAATTATATTTTCATTTTTACTTCACCATTATAAATATATCAATATTATACAACTGACATAATTTTTTAGGTTTATATTTAAAGGGAAACTGGGAGTCTAGGCCTGATGGCATCGTATTTGGAGAGACCTCAAGAGGCCTTTTCAAATGCGGGGGCATAGCTACGTCACTTCGTAGTCTGTTAAGAAGCTTCGTCTCACCTTGTAATTATGATGCTTATTATGATTACCACGAACGGTTCCAGAAAATCCAGCTTAAATTTTCATTAAATGCCAGTTAACTAATTTGCTATTTCTTTTAAAAATGTCGATCTGTTCTTCAGAAAAATGTGTTAACGATTCTTTCGAAAAATTTTCCGTAGACTGGACGGAATATTTCAAACAAACAACTGAATAAATTAAGTCATGTTAATCGTGCTGGTTGATTCGTGATTTCTCTATAAACAAATCTGTTGTGAAAATAACTATTGTTATTCCAATCAGTAACCTTCATTTGGTTTTTTTGGAGGTCTATGTAAATTAATGGCGATTAACAGAAACCGCTAAGCTTAATTTATTAGGGTTTGAAAAGTATCATGTGAGCTATTAGTTTTACGGTACATATAAATAACACCTTTTCTTGTTGTGAAGATTTTAATCGTTCACAACAGGCAGGATAGAAGAGGGTCACTGCAGGTGTAGGAATTCAACAAAACAGTGATGAATGGATGGTGTTTGGTTGTTTTTTCTGAGATATCCATATAAATGATTTGCAGAAAATATCAGACAATCACTGTTATCATTTTTTCCCCATAAATATTTAGTCCAAATATATTATTTGTAGATTCTTCACATCTTCAATTATGAATGACTAGATAAATCAAGTCTCAACGATCCCAGCTAGTTTTTATTAGGACATGGTATATAGGCACTAGCTATTTGAGTATTTGTCTCTCAATAGGAAATTGACTCATTTTATCCTGAAGCCTTTCTACCTTTCCAGGTGTAAGGCATGGTGGAATTGAGTCAATAAGTAGGCTCCCTTTTTCACAGAAGTTACCATTCTTTCCTATCCTGAATCTTTTGTTTCATTTCCTTCCATCTTATACCTCGATTTTCCGCTTCCATCTCAATTTCTTCTGTCAAGTTCTTCCTCAACCTTCCTTTTTATTTGTGAGTTCGCGCTTCATTTTTCTTCCGTATTAATCGTTCTTCTCCTATTTTGGTGTGAATTGATTCAAATTAAAATTTTGTTTTATATTGTTATTCCTTCTTCTGTTGTATCTGGATTTATTTTATATTTTTCTTAAAAATCTTCTGATTTTGTACTTTTTATTTTGCTTTTTTATTTCTGTGTGAATGTCCATGCTTCTGATCAGTATATTCATATGGCTACGGTTTTATATATTTCTTTTTTCTTTGGCATCTCGTTTTCGACCAGAAACTGTGTTTTGATGGCATTTAATAATATTCCAGCTGCTCCAGTTTCCTCGTTTATCTCTTTTTCCTATCTTCAATCTTGTGTTCATGGCAAGCCAAAGTATTTTAAGCTTTTGACCTAGTCTATATTTTATTATTCAAATTTCATATAATATGTCTTCTTTTTTTGGCTTGCACTTAGTTTTTGTTCGTTTATTTTCATATTCATTATCTGTAGACTGTCATTGTATATTTTTAAGTATAGTTCAAGATTTCCTCATCTTCTGCCATTATGACAATGTTATCTACTTATAGCATCTCCAATATTTTGATGTATTAAAGTTTCCAATAACCGACTTCATACTGTTTAATTTGTATTTTTGCTCTTTCAATACCTTTTTCTGACCAAAAGCAGATATAAAAAGTATGAAATATGAGGATGATCCCAGGAGTATCTGACTCAACCAGGAAAACACAAATATTCTGGAAATATTTATTTTTCAACGTAATATCCCTTTTGCCCCATATACTTTTTCCAGTGATGTTGAATCAGTTTGATACCCTTTTTATAATAAGAATCGTCAAGCTCCTCAAAATAGCTATTAATTACCGACATCGCCCCTACATTGGTAAAAAATCTTCGACCACCGAGCAATTTTTTCGGATGTGAGGTGGTGCATTGTCTTGATGAGAAAATATATAAATAAATGAATAAATACTCGCCGTTTTCCCTTTCCAACATAGTCAAAGGAAATTATCCCCCTCGATACTCAATAAACCAACGCCATGACCTTGCCTCCAGATTGAACGATCTTTTCCTTCTTTGGAGCCGGCTCTCCCTTTTTAGTCCATTCTTTTGACAGTTTTTTTGTTTCGTGTGTTAAGTGATGAACCTACGTTTCATCGATGGTTATAAAATGGCGCGAAAATTGGGCTTTATTTCTGTGGAACATTGCCAAAAACTTGATGGAAATATCTTCATGACGCTGTTTTTGATAAATTGTGAGTAAACGTTGCACCCATCTCGCGCATAACTTTCTCATGTACAAATTTTCAGTTAGTATGCGATGTACAGCACTTTTCAAAATGTCTACAAGGTCTGTTAGCACAAGAACTTCCATTCGACGATCATCCAGTACCGCTCCGTGGATTCGTGGATCAATATTTCTGGACTCGTCACCTGATTTGGTAGAGCACTACTATGATGGTTTTCGCAAGTTGTATGGCCTCGTTTAAACTCTGCTATCCAATATTTCACTGTTGATAACGAAGGAGCAGTCTCATATAGAGTAGTATTTAGTTCAGCTTTTATATTGGTTGGACTAATGTCTTTCAAATAAAAACATTGCATCACATAACGATGAACAATTTTTTCCATGTTCACAAATTCATTGAAAAAGTTCACTATTGATGGCTGTTAAATGAATACTTATAACTTTTGTCCGGCAATACAAAATATATGAAATATAAGAAAGCTAATTAGTATAGTGAGAGCTAGAGTGTGTTGTTCAATATATTTTATATATTGCGATTACTTTTGACAAACTCAAACATAAACATGAATGTTCAAGTTTTTCAAAAGTGCCATTCAAATAATGCGTATTCCCTGTCGTCTTCTTTGTAATCATATATTTGGTGTTGGTTTCCTTCGGCCCCACAAATAAAAACTAGGCAAGTTGGGTGTGGAGATCTGGTTGGCCAAATAAATAAACTGTCCTATCCACCTTTCAGGTTCTGTTTGATCAAAAAAATGCCAAACATATATGGAATGATGTGCTGGGTAACCATCATATTGTGATAATATGTCCCGAGGAATAGCTAAGGATATGTCTTTCAGAAGAAGTGCCACTTAGTTTCATGAAAAGTATTACTATATTTATCCATCAACTCTCTTATTAGAAGAATTTGCCCAAATATTTGTCTGCCTGGAATCTCTAACCACACATTTACAGACCAACAATCCTGTTGATGGATCTCCTGTATCCAAGGAAGATTCATTTAGGACCGGTAATGCATATTATGGTAATTTACTTTACCATTTCTATGAAACGGAGCCTCGTTTGTTCATATATTCGTGAAAGTATCTCAGGTTCGTCGTGTGTCATATTTTATAGCCAGCTGCAATAATCCAGTCTGATATCAAAATCTTTAGCATTCAGACTTGTATGGGCCTATATGGTATGGGTGCAATCTCACCATTTATACATCTCTTAAGATATCTCCGGACAAAAAAAGATATTGATATCTTAATGTTCCTTCATTTCAATTTAAAAAGAAACTATTCCATTTTCTAGCTCCTATATAAATGTCTCAAAAAGGAATCACGTTATTTAGATATATGAAACAACGCCCTTCAGTTTTCAAGTTACTAATTAAATTTCTTTTGATTCATATATTTTGTATTGCTAAACGAAAGTTCCTTCAAACATCATCAACGATATAAAAATTGGCTCAGCAGAACTGGACTTGCCGGCATTTTTCAATCTCCCCAACCTCTTATTTAAAGAAAGACTAAACCTAGTGAGATGAGAAATGAACCGAATTTGTTGCAGATTGATCAGGGACTTGTTTTGGATCTTTAGTCAATCTATACGTAAAATATATTTTTTGCATGACTCCTTCCATATCCGGCGATTTTCCAGGAGTTTCTATGTCTCATTTTCCAAGGTTCTAGCACTGCTCTTACGAGGCACCTGAATTTTTTGATGAAATAAGTGAAACTTTCGCAGAGTAGATGCTCGAGTGCCTCTACAGATTGCTCGCAGAATCTACAGTTGTTCTCGGCCATGTCTATCGTCTTAAAGTGACATTTGATTGGGCTGACACCTGTAACCATCTTCTGTTGTCCTGGGTTGTTTGGTGGTAATTTTCAAAAAGTTAACAATATTGAAAATTATCCTTGTTATTTCTATAGTTCTCAGGAGAAAACAAATATTCTTTTCCATAATTCTCAGTACCTTAATGAAATGCGAAACCGCTACCGCTGACAACTTTGCTTTTATTAAAGTTCTTTCAAAACAAACTCAGAAGTAGAAATTTCCCACGCACATACATTTTTTCACATCATGCAGGTATTAAATAACTGAGTTGCGACGTTGTAATATATACATTAAGTAAGCTATGTTCCAAGAGTTTACAAAACTATCAAGTTTCGTTCAAGACAACCAAAGATAAATTTGTGTGGTATCACATGACGCTCTCTTGAGAATATGAGAAAACTACACATTATTAGTGGTTTGATTAAACCTAGTCAGATTTGTCTAATCTTATATTATAAATGCCACTATCGCATTACCGTCACCTTGTAGCTGGATATTTTTGTATTTTTGTTTGTTCATAAGTTCATTGACAGAATAATCGGTAAAAAATTTTCGAAATTATCCTCTGAGCTGTGCATTGATGACAATTTTTTCATGGGATATATCCCTCAATTCCTAATGAAATCTGTGGCCCTGGAATTTACACTATTCCCTGTTTCTTTACATGTTTAAAAAATAGTAATCCCGTCTCTAGGATAGATGGGAAACTGAAAAATACTTGTTTGCTCAGAAAAATCTTTCGTTACGTCATGCGTATTAAAGATAAAGGGCGTTGAAGAAAAAAAATATACACATTTTTTATGATTTTGCCGCAACTACTGACAACATTGTATTGACATTTTATACGCATATGTTTTGGAAGCTGATACATCCAATGAATGTGTTTTATGTCTGTCACTTCTAATGGAAATAAGATTCTCTTTATTTTTACTTTTGTGAACAGTCGAGATCGATTTACCTCATTCTCAAAGGATCATCCACATTTATTTCTTTATAGTCAGTTGTTTCGAAATGTTGTGAATAATACGAGGATATATTAAAAAATTCGTAGCCTACTAAGGAACCAAACAAAATTCCAATGTCAAAATATTTTATTACTCAACATATATTCCTCGTAATTGGATATATTTATTACAGCGAACCTGCAACGTCTCTAGACCTTTCAAAAAAAAAATGTTTCATCTTGCTCTGTGAACCAGACCTCCACAGCTTCTATTACCTCCTTGTTGGAAGAAAATTTACGACCTTTTTTTTTCATGTTGAGGAAAGAGATGACAGTCGGACAGAGCCAAATCTCGTGAATAAGGGGGGTGTTCTAGTAATGCTCACCCTAAATCACAAATTTTTTGCATGGCAATTTGTGGGCAGGGGCGTTGTCCTGCAAACACCTTTGGATAGCTTTCCGCGACTTTTCTCTTTAATTTTTTCCCGTAGAGTGGTCAGTAATGTTAAATAGTAATCTCCAGCTATTGTTCTACCCTTATCCAAAAAATCAATCATGGAAAACCGAAATGTCGCCATTCCATCGATTGTTGCTTTGTTTCTATATGTACCAAATCTCATCAAGTAACAATTCGGTTTAAAGATACCATTGCACGCTTTTGATCAACATTCAAACATTTGGGGATCTATTTTGCAACAATTTTTGTCCTGTCCAAATTGACGTGAACTATATGATGAATGCGTTTGAATGAAATATTCAGTGCTACAGATAAAAGCATGTCATGAACTGCATAGATATTTTCGGGGACTAACTCAGAAACTGGCCTCCCTGATCGGTCATTATCTTCAATGGAAAATAAACTTTGACGTCTTGAAAAATACACTGAAGCAGCTAGGTATGAAAATAAATGTGCAGTAATGACACTCAAACAAAAAACAATAAACATAGAAATAGAAGGACAGAAGATTAAAACAGTGAGCAGATTTGAATAATACAAAGACTATCTCTAGAATTGGTTTTTGGACGACGATTAGCAGACATTTCAAAACATATTCTAAGCATCATAATACGAGAAAACCATACTGGACAATTTACGGGAAAAGCAATAGCTATAGATTAATAGAAATAGAAAATTTAGGTAATGAAGAAGAGATTGCCAAGAGAATTGAAAATACTTCAAACACATATTACAGCACTAGAGAAATCTCAAGAAATGTGGAACTAAATGTTTATAAAACAATTTACGAACCAATTTTAATTAAAGGCTGTAAGGCTGTAAAACATTGACTCTTACTAATAGACAAAAAAGTATATTGCAAGCTGCAGAGATGAAATATTTAAGGCGTGTGAAAGGTGTAACAAATACGGATAGATTGGGAAGCAAAATTACGGAAAAAAACACGTGGGGTAAAGTAATTGGTATTATACTTGAGAAAAAATTCACAACGTTAAGAGAAGCAAAAATAACAGCATTAAAAACAAATACAGAAAATTTTCATATAGTACAATAAAAAACTTAGGAAACACACCACTATGTGGTTTATATGGTTCCGATTGATAATTAATAATTGTAAGAAATTTATGAAAAAAGTTTTCAACAAAAAACAAATTGACAAAGAAACCCACAAAAAATTAACAAACTATAACGGCATTTCTGCTGAGCTCTACACAAAATCGTTACATTTTCTTGATACTAAATTTATAAGAAACGAAGATAATGCAATTGATTGCTATAGGACCGAACCTAACCAATAAATTCTGGAAGATAAATCAATTATCATTTATATCACCCACGTAACACTAAAATTAACTTAATCAAATAGATGAAAAATAGAATCCTCAAAATTTCTGATCCAATTTTTCATAAAAAAAAACGTTAAAATACTTCATAAACCTTTTTATGAAAACTTATATTCTCCATATCTTTTAAAACGAATTTTGTATAATACATTTGACATTGAACCATCATTTTCAAACGTCATTTCTAACATTTCTATTCCATGAATTTATACACCTCTACCATATATAAAATCAGTTACTCCTAAGCTTTCTGGAATCTTTAAGCAACACAATATCAAAATAGCGTACAGTCAAACCCTTAATATTTAATCTATTTCTACTAAATTAAAAGATAAAACATCAATAAATAAATTGCCTAACATATTATATGGAATACCTTGTTTAAATTGTGACAATAAATACAGTGATCAGTCGAAAAGGTCACATCAGTCGGATAACTTCCCAGTGATAGCAGATTATATCCTGATAGATGTTAATTAGCGACTCATGTCTGTCCTGAAGAACACATATGAACTGCCAAAGTTTTGACAACTGACATTTTTTTTCCCGGTACAGCTGTCGGTTTCTGTCATATATCAGAAGTGCACTTCTTCTGTAGCGCTGTCATTTCGTTAATTAACAGCCATACTTCTTCTTCCTGTTACACGTAATCTTTTGGAATATAATATTTCTTTTTTGTGTAGAGTAATTATGATTTTTGTTCTCTATATAATGAAATATTATAAAGTACATGTTATCTGTTAATATGAAAAAGAGTCTTCATTATAAGTTTTTAAAAGGCAAACAACCCAACATTAACCCACAATTTATCTTTGTTTATTAGGAATAATGGATAACAGCTGCTCTTTAATATTGGTTCATAAAATTTTCAACTCGCACATTATGTTATGTGTTTAGGTTTATTACAGCAAGCATACCTTTTAAAGGTTGTGGTTTTATATAATCAACGATAAATTCCTTTTAACCTTTAACATTTCCGGAAATCCTCGGTAATGCTCAACATTAATCAACTTATACTTATGCATTATTGCTCAAAATTGGGAAACTTGGTGAGAACAATACGTACGAGCCGCGTCGAGTTTTCATTGGCACACCTACTCAAATTAAAATTTCACTCAAAACATGTTTGAAAAGCGCCAACGCTCAATGGTTTAATTAAAAAATGAAATGATAACACTCAGAATCGTTGAAAAATATAAGTTGAATATGAATATTGATAGAATATTGAAATATTGAAATGAATAAAATAGGTGATTGATTGTACTCTGGAGGAAGATAAACCTAACAAAGATTAGTTGACAGTCGTACAAGGTGGAATGTTAACATGTTTGGTTTAATGTGGAACAAAGAAAACTTTTCATTTATCTCAACAAATAACAAAAGTTTTTTGAACTGGAACAGAGACCATAGGAATATGCAATTGAACAGTGGAATACAATATATCGAACTGATGGATCTTATTCTAATGTCTGTATAGATGATAGTTGGATTAGAGGTTTCCGTTAAGAAATGAGTCACTAGATCTAGATCGTTTGTAATTGAAAATTTTTCTGGATCCATTATCGTATGGATGGTCGATGTCCATTAAAGATGTTCAGTGGTTATATTTAGGGTGACAAATAAAAACAAATATTTATAATTGCATATGGCTATATTAATTTTCAAAATATTCTCCATTATGATCAATATACTTGTGTGCGTTTGAGTATTTCCGAAGCCTTTTTTCCATTCCGGTTGAAGTACTTCCAAAACATGTCATTTGAAGGCATCAACCGCTTCTTCAGGTGTAGAAAAACGTTGACTCACAAGTCATTGGGTGCTAAACAAGGACTTACGGCATTGATTCAATGTTTTGACTGTTGAAAAACATTTTTGTTTGAATAAAAACAAATGAACTGATGAGTGGAAGCTGGTATTGACGTTTTCTGCGATTGGTTTCCCTGATTTTTTCGAGTAGTTCTGGGAAACAAATGCTGACTATTCTACGTTGCTCTAATGGAACGGCTGTTAACAGTTATTCCGAAAAATAGGCGACTATTTGCTTGACGAACAACTTTTGGCTTGTCTTAAAAGATCTAAATTCTCAATTGTTTTTTAATTTCGGGTTCATATGTGAACATCCATGATTCGGCGCCTGTGACGTCTTTTGTTCCGCGTATTTGACCATTTTCTTTTGGTGTTTGTTGAGGATGTTATGGCTACGCCGACGAAAAGGACTGAATTGGCTCTTATATCAATCACCACAATGTCAGGTCTGTTATTTATCACTTGTTCATTGGTGATGACCTATAATAGTATAGCCTGAAATTGTCTTTCCCAAGTACCCTCTGCGGCTGGTACTTGAAGTTCGTTCTATAGATATTGAGCCTTGTTGGACAGTTTCTGGTGAATGATGTTGCAAACTTGATTATACCAGATAGTACGTATTAGCTAACAGACTACAAGCAGATATTATAAGGTGAATTGTCTCTGATTTTTGTTAACAATTCTGCACATATCGAATTGAGTGTTCGAATCGTAAATCACATTCTTCTGTAGTTGTTTGTGTTGGTAATAGTATTATTATTGTAATTTGTTTCGAAATAGTTTGTTATATAGTTTGTACTCTAGGACATTTTTTTCCAATATCCGGGAGGGTTTCTGATTGTAAAAGCGTAAGATGACACCAGATAGAATAAGCCAGGAAAAATGCATTTTTTGCAATAAATTAATTTTTTTATATTCTTTACAATATTTTGAATGAAAAAGTTCTTACACCTAGCATCGTATCTCCAACCCATTAATTGTTATGAATTTTTTGAAATTCAAAATCGCCGAATATCCTAATTTTCCTGAATTAAATAATTGAATAATTGAAATTTTATAATTTTTAATTTCTTATCAAATATTTCAACTATCTTGAACAAATTAACCTGAATAGATTTGTATTATATTGTTTTTTTATATTTTATTTATGTTATAACAGTATACTCCCTACGCGTAAACACTTTCGAGAAAGAAGTATTTCTATCACACTCCCATCTCAATGTTTAAGATTAAAAAATTGTTTGCTATTTTTCAGAAGTATTAAGTTGAAAAAAATATTATTACTGCTTCTAATATCAATCTATCAAATTTCCCAACTTATTGTAATGTGTAATGAGATTATTAAAATATTTTATATAACTTTTTTTGGTGATTGAAGTTAACAGAAACATTTATTTTCAACATTTCTTTCTATTTATGAAAAAATCATTGGCAGATACCGTCTAAGAAGTAACCTTTTCTGAACCCTATTTTCCGGTAAGATAAAAAAGGACAAATACACTTGTCGTGATCCATGAAAAATTTGCAAATGTAACAATGAACATTGTTACTGGGATCATAAAATTCAATGCTTTCCAAAATACCTATCTACTTTCATTATTTTTGAGAAAAACATTTTTTTTCCAAGCAAAATGTTTCTTCAAAAATCAACTTCAATAATCGAAAAAATATATAAAATATTTTAATAATAAATAAAAATCTCATTACACACAACAGTAGGCTGGAAAATTTAATAAATTGATATTAAAAGCATTAAGAATTTTATTTTCAACTTAATACTGCTCTTGAAAGTGTCTGCGCGTAGGGAGCATATTGTTATAACATAAATAAAACACATAAAAAAACAAAATTCTTCAAATCTATTTAGGTTAATTTGTTGAAGATAATTGGAATATTTGATAAAAAATTATAACATTTCAATTCTTTAGATATAATTCGGATTTTAAAAAATTAGTAGAGACTTTATACATTCGAAATATTGTAAAGCATATAAAAAAAATTAATTTATTGCAAGAAATGCATTTCTTCTGGCTTACTCAGTTTTTCGTTGTTTAAACAATAACATCAAAAGATATCAAGTGTCATCTTAGACTTTTATAATCAGGAACACCTTCCGGACATTTAAAAAAAAATTATTACTTGTTACAATTTTGCAAACGAATGCGCCACTATGCCCTGCATTGAAATGTAAATAAACGATAATAATTTTTTATGAATTTTACTCTCTATTAAATATTTAGATGTGCCTACTAAAATGAGAGACGCAAAGAGAACAGAGACAAATTTCTTCAAGAAAAGTTTTTCCGATAGAATTATAGTTTATTCCCATTTTTTCCAATTTGGTCAATAAAGAACAATACCCACTAGACTGTTATAGGAAACTAAATGGTACGTGACAAATCATGAGATTGTGTTTTGAAAATAAATGTTTTCCAATAAAACTTCTCATATACTTTCATCTCGAAGCTCAGTAAAATGCTAAGAGTCGTTTTTTGTTAGTTTCCACATCATTTCGCCAATATCTATAGACAACCTTAGTTTCAAATTATTTGAAATTCATATTTACGGACTACGAATGTTTCTAAAAGAGTAAAGGTCAAGTGAGAGTCGACTCTTTTCAGTGAAGCATAATAGAAAGTTATAGATTTTGATCATATTTTACGACATTGCCTAAATAAAGTATATTTAATTTTAAGTTTAGTTGTTGCTACCATGAGTGATATGCGCAATATTGTTAGAGCAGTTAAAATCAAGCACTAAACACCCACAATTTCCTTTTATATCAAAAGTAAGACCTCTAACTTTACTTGTTTCGAATATATGAATCAAGGTTAGTACCATAATGTTTCGATTCTGCCAAGAGTTGCAGTTAAGTGCCTGATATTATCGCAAGCTACAGCAGATGAGTGTCAAAACTAATCTACCCCTTGGTAACTTTCCCAAATTGTTTGGTGATTATATCCATCTGCCTTTTCCAATATCCGTGTAATCTGTATTGAATGAGTACTACTATGCTTCCAAACTTTTGTGCTCTTTTAGCTATAGTGACTACAAGTTCTACTCCATTTCTGTTCCTATATTTACAAAATTGGTATCACTTCGCTTTAGGTATTCCCCATTATCATCCATTTTATCTTCTTTCGATTAAAAAACCTTTACTACTTTTCCCAATGTTTCATACCTTTTTAATTTGATTTTTCGATTCAGATTTATGTAATCTGAAAATTTGTATATTGGTATTCGTTATTAAAGATTGTCCCCTTCCTATTTAATATTTAATAAGGTCCACTATCACCACTACGAAACTCGCCTAAATAATACAGTAGAAGCGGTTCACTTTGACGTAGTCAACTTATATTTTTAGAATTTATATCCGTTCAAGAGCACTTCATCTTTTGTTTCCTCTAATGTCATCCTTACTAGACTTCTCATTTTTGTCGGTATTTCTAGTGTTCTAATACACCGTATTTGAGAAACAAAATGTTATCAATCAGTGAACTATTGGATCTAGAGCCTACTTCAAATTACCCCATAGTTCCTTCGGTCTACATCTGTATCATTTTCCTTATCACTTTCGTCAGCATTTTACAAATATCTAATAATATAATTCCCTTTTGCTTTTTAGAGGGTGTATGAGATATTTTTGCATTTATTTGTAACCTTTTAGTGATATCTTCTGCATCAGTTACTTGTTCACAAGTGGACTTTAGCGATGAACCAATTTTGATGAAAAATTGAGAACTCACATTAAACCAATTAATGGTTCAAATTATCGAGGATTTTAATAAAATCAATGCAGAATACAGAATGGGTCACCGCTCCCTAAAGGTATTGTTTTATGCAGACCATGGTATTGCCGTAGCAGAAAATGAAGACGACTTACAACATCTATTATATAAGATAAAAATTGCTGCCGAAAAATTTAATATGAGCGTCTCAGCCAATAAGACACAATCAATGGTAATATCAAAAAATCCTATTAAATGCAAATTGGCAATCGTTAGCGGAATAATACAGTAGGTACCAAGATTCAATTACCTGGGAGTGAAAGAAGCCTGACAGAGGAGGAACGAACACAAACGATGAAAGCAGCAAAAGTCAGCGGCTGTCTGAGAGTTATAGTGTGGAGAAACAAAGCGATAAGCTCACAGAGCAAGACCAGAATCTATAAAATATGTGGGAAACCTATTCTTACATATGCCTCAGAAATCAGAGTCGTGACATCAAAAACAAAAAGAATAATCAGAGCCGCAGAGATGAAAATACTGCGGAGTATCAAGGGAGTCACCGAATAAGGAGAGAGAGATAAAGATGGATCAGGGCACGAAAAAGATTCTGGAGGGATCACGTAGAAATAATGCCAGAAGACAGATGGGAAAAGTGAGCTAAGACCGAACAAACGCAGATCTGTGGGCAAACCACCAAAGAGGTGGTACGAGAGCTGAAGTTCAGCTTCTTAGGAAGATCCAAGAAGAGGGCCAAACGTACAGGATTGAACAGGACCAGGTCCTATTGAAAGAGGAAGAGGAAGAGGAAGAAGACGAAGACATTAACCAATCTAATGCACAAAATCTCTTCGTTTTCTCTTGTTTATGTTTTGGTTATTGTTAATAAGAATTCTAAATCTGTGGAATCAACTGTCATTTTATTATTTTACTCGACAAGGTAACTTCTTTATATAACAAACAGATAATCGTTTGTTATAGTTGGAAAATTAAAAAATAATGAGGCTCAACAAATTAGAACAGGAATTATATATTACATTATGACAAAGAAAAACAATCCTGTAATCGCAAATATCACAGGATTTTTTTCTGGAGCCATCAAAACTCAATTTTCAGGTAATTTTCTATTACAACCACTTTTGATCGGTTATCATCTGTAGGTGTCCGTACATCATGTAGTTGGCGTTCAGATCCAAGTTGAACGACTACAGGGCCGTTTTTGACCCAGAAAGCGACATGTGAGCGTATAGTGCTGTCAGATTTATTAAAAATTTTGCCGTTTTGAGTTTGCTGGTCAAAGTAGCACATCTGTTTCTCAGGTATTTTGCGTATGCAGACTCTAACATCATGAGAATATGATACATGTGTATTTATGACTAGTGTTGTCAACATGTTTCATGAAAAGCACATAACATTGGAGTGGCACTAAAGACAAATTATAATTGTCACAAACCAAGCTTTATCTGTTCATAGCATAACTTTCATGCATCGCATAGGGCTTCGTGAATTCTAAATGAATATGTTCTAAGTACCTTAAATTACACTTAATCGTTTTGAAAAATTGAAAAACGAATCCTATACGATGTTTGCTTTGATAATTTTATTTATTGGTACTATTTTCTCACGCGGCAATCCTTGACGCATAGCAATAGATTAATTGGAGAGTAGGGGGTCATCGGGATTTCCGTCATCGTCTTCTGCTGTCAATTTTTTCGGGTTTAAGTAGGTACATATATCATCGCAGGTAAAAGTCTACGTAAGGTAATCACATCCAGTTTCACAGCCCTTTGTGCAGCCACAGCGAATCTTCTTGAGGAGACACTTCAGCGTAAGTGGATCCACTGATGGCACAGGAATGAGGCAGTCGTTTTTCGTCACCCAGGAGAATTCGGTGGATGGTTATATATACCCTAGCTAATCCTTAGCCTGGAAAGAGATCAAAAAACGTATATGGGTACGATTGAATAAAGATTGGCGTGACAGCTTGCGTATATAGCACACACATAGTAACAAGTGACGGACGATTTAAAAACATATTTGTAAGCTCTGAGAGCTCTGTGAAATCAACTCTTTTTTCACCTCCGTTTATGCCCCCTTTCATGTCACAACCTCAGCATGTCTCCATGACATTTATATTCGATATTATGCCAATATAATGCTTAGTAATAAATACCCATGCCCTGTGCTCTTATGATGTTGAATGTTGTTCAGTCTAACTACAGAAGACCTGTGAGAAAAATGTGCCCGTTTGGCCAGCAAACTCAAAAGAGCACAAAACATTCACCTGTCGCTTTAGGGGTCGGGAACGCCCTCGCAGTCGTCTATCTAGGTTATGTAATGCTAACTACCTGATGTAAAATTAACCCACTTATGATAACCCGTAAAAATTGACTGTAAAAGGTAATTTCTTTAAAATTGAATTTTGACAGGACAGCTCTAGAAAAAAAATTTTTTTTCTCATTTTGTGATTTTCTGAAAAAGCATCAAATTCTTAAAAAGCTCTGTTATTTTGTGAATACACGTTTTTTTGCAGTGGTTTTTGAGGTAAAATTCTTGGCCTAAATAATACTCAAGAATCCTCGCGAAAATCAACTTTTATCAAATCACAACAGGCGAAGTTAATCCGTTTATAAGCAATCATCTTTTATTGATACTTCAAGTAATTGTTGACTTTTCCCATGTAGAGTGAATTCTCTCAAATAATCCACAAATTATCTATAGAAATAGTGAAATATAAATTGACTTTTATGTCAAAAAAGGGTAAAAATTGATCTAGAACCCAAGATATGTTCAGCCTATACAAATTTATTTATTATCTTGATAGTATCTTTTTTATTAAAAGGAACACACATATGAATTATTTATTTTGTTTTTAGGTCTTCTGTTATAAAATTGATATTTTTTAATTTTTGAAACATGGATCAAAATTATTGTTGATTCATCAATTACATTTCCAATTATCGACTCTATTACTTGTCCGATTTCTAAATTTTCATTTTTATTGAGGAAAATAGTTGATTTGAATGATTTAGGACAAAAATAATAATTGGAGAAATAACGTGGGTATTCTTTGCCATTTTTAGAGTTTTGCTTTGAAGTTAAACGTAAAAAATTATAATCTTACAGAATGGTGCGTAACTATCAAACAATTATGTGAAATTCTTCTTCTTCATCATTTTCATTCAATTTTAGATACAGTCAATTTATAACTGATTCCATTCTTCTTTGATTTACGTTCTTCAGTGAATATTGCGAGGATATTTTCAATATTAATGTCCCGAGTGCATGTCAAATTGTCGATAATTTAATTTTCATAGCATAGCTTATAATCCTATTTTTTCTAAGACAGCGCAAGGAGGGAGTCATAGGTTAACAGAAAAAAGATGGTTCGTCCAAAACACCACCGAGCCTGATAAATGCCCAATAAGATATTTAATGTAAAGCATGATATCAAACAATCTATCATTATAATTTTGCAGGCTTTTTAAAATGTTGAAAGAAAAAAGAGGAAAACATATTACGGTCGATCGTCTTTTCTTAACTGTAAACCCATCATGGATGAAAGAAACATCAAAAGGTTTTTTTAAAAATTGTCTAGTAGGACGAAATGAAATTTCAAAGTGGACAAGAGATGCAGCGGAAGCTATAGGAATTGACACGAAAAGAATAAAAGTAACAAATCACTCGAACCGTGCTGCGGCAGTTACTCAGCTTGCCAAGGTTGGGGTTTCAGAAAATCAAATTATGAAGGTTACCGGACACTCAAACCAGGCCTCGATAAAGAGTTACCTCCAAGTAAATAGTGTACACCACGAGGAAATTGTACAAAAAATGCGAAATGACAGTAGCGAAGTAACAATAAGAAGTGGTGGAAGCAGCATAGAAACACCATCGTCGGCCTCCAGTAAAGTTGTATATTCTAATTGCATTTTCAATAATTGTTCCTTTTCTTAAAATATAAAATTAAAACCAAATGATGTTTATTAATCCTAGACGAAAATTTGGCAGGCACTAGTGCAAATTATCGATAATTTGCACTAGATTATGTGAAATCGTGTCCTCTAAGTAACTATTTCAGTAGTTTTTTTCATTATAATTCTTTCATCAATTATTGGATATCGGCATCTTCCAACTTTTCTCATACATCTCTATTCTTTAGCTGTTCTCTTGATGCCATGATCCTTAGACTAATGCGGCAATATTTCAGTTTGCTTACAAGGATAAATTGCGTAGTTGTGACGTTTAATCCTCCATTGGAATTTTATTCCTTGCTACTTCTATGCTTCTCCGTTCATATATTTTCCCTTCCTATGTTTTTTGACTACAACGATAGTATGTTCTATCTATCCATGTTTTCCAAGTTATTCAACGCTTCAATTGGTTTCTCGAGGTTCCTTGTTTTATTTCTGCCTCACTATATGTGCCATCCACTGCTACCTAACCCTATTATGACCATATGTTGGTAACTCTGATTTCTCAGTACTAAAAATATTATCCTTAAAGTTTTACTAGTATATTTATGAATGTGTGTGAAAAAATTCGTGAGGTGAACTATTGAAGTGTTTGATTCCCATCGTGATATGAGTTAAAGTAAAAACCTAAGAACTTCGCGTATATGAACCGACTTAAAAAAATATGAAAGCACGCTAGAGCTCTTGACATTCTTCCGCAGCATGCTACTTCTATTATGTGAAATGGCTCCAGCAACGTCAATTCCCAATTTATGGTATCGCTTGGCACTGGTTTTCATCTCAATTCTTGTGGGGTGTTGGAGTGAGGGAGTGGTTGACGATCTTCACTATCCTATGATGCTGAGCAAAATAAATTTGTATCATTTTTCTAACTGAATTCGATGTAATCTAATATTTAGAACAATCGCGTTGAGAATAAGAAATAAACAAAAAAACTGAAATAAGAATATGAGAAGACAGACAATAGTTGATAGGTTAGGAGTACTACAAATATTTGTATTCCGTTGTTATTGGATTATAGGATTGAAATCAACGATTTGTTTAGTTCTATAATAGGTTGTACGAGATATGGAAGTTATCTCTGATGGGATAATTGTCAGAGTAAATTTTACATAGTTACTTTATTTTGTGCTGTTATGAAATGAAAAGCATTTAAAAAAATTACTTTTCTGTGAACAAATTTGTCGAACATAATAAGAAAATAAGAAAATTGTATTATCATGTTAGCAAAAATATTCTAATTTAGATTAATTGATTAAAATTAAACGATGCTGTGATTAATGGGAGTTGCCTGAACTTTTTGCTGGACTGCGACAATACACTGTGTAATTAATGTAATCTATCAACGTTCTTGCGCTACCAAACTTTTGAAAAATTACTCTTATGTGGTAGCAAGATGAATCCCCGGACTAATCACGTTTATATTATCCGAAAATTTATATATAAAAAAGGAGGATCTGAAACTCCATTACATTATAAAATGTATCTCTTTGTTATGCATGTATTTACAGTGAATATGAGTTTTGTCTGACATTAAAGTCAAGTTAGGTATTTAATTACGCAACGCATTTCTCTCTTTATATTCTTTGAAGTCTTTACTTTGAAGTATGTTTTTTCTTATCCATCTGGGAATATCATATGAATGCTTTATTCAATTCAAGAATACCCTTTTCCTCGTTTCTCATCATTCTTTAAAGTTATAAGCATTAGCTTATTTAATGATGAGTACCTCTACATTGTGAAGTAGGTTATAATCTATCTATATATGTATAAAATGAATTGCTGTTCGTTATTCCCGCTACAACTCAAGAACAAAAATTTTGTTTTTCCCTGATGTTTTGTCACAAATCAAATTTCTGAACGCAACCATTATATTTGACAACTAGTATTTCTATAAATCCTCTATGTCGATCGATACCTCAGACAAAAAGTGCATCCTTTTGTCTTTGTGTGTGATGATTACTGCGACATTTCAAGTTATGTGCTATTTTTTTGTTGATCTTTTGTGATAGTGACACTTTGCTGCTAAATGCGCGAGAACTTTTCTCACTTTGATGACCAGAGAGAGACAGATCAAGAACATAGTTGTCTTGCTATTTCAGAATTGCGTTCCTTAGTGACAATGAAGTAAATAGACTGAGGATGCAATAATAATAAAATCACAGTGGTCACCTTGACCACATTACCCGCAGATTTCTGTCACATCACAGACTCAAAAGAGGAACTTACTCTACGTGTTTTCTCAGATATAGCGCAACAGTTCAATAACCATAATTATCTGGGTGATTGAACAATATTGGCGGCAAAAGATGTCGAGGATCTCAATGCGACCATTCAGAAGTTTCAGTTGGTTTAGTAGTAGCCAACTATCCCATGTTTTCAAATTCACTGGAATTGCCTGTTGCGTAACAACAAGACTGACTGTTAAAAAGGTGATGAATAACGTCATTGAGGTAACAATCACAAAGAAAAATACAAAGGAGAGGATGTCTTGATCCTGCATATACATATGATTCCAACAGTTTCACCATTCGATTTTAAACGTTAACAATTTTGGGTACGTCTGACCTTTGCGATAACCATAAATAAATCGCAAGGCCTGTCGTTGGAATTTCGCGAAATCAACTTGGAGTTTCCTTGTTTCTACATGGACAATTATAAGTCGAGTGTTCACGTGTCAGAAAACCGTCTTTGTTTATTTACGCACCACAAAACAAAAAAATATGGTTTATTGAAAAGCTTCAAATTGATTAACAGACTGTATAATATCTGTGTGTGTGTCTGAATTTCAATTTGTAAGTAAGCAACATCATGTGTAATAAATCGGAGCATTTTTTTATTTGTTATAATTAAAAAATAATTACTTTTGTTTGTTTTAAGTTTATTTTATACATAAGTGTAGGTTTTTTATTTTTCGATTGAGGCAGTACGAGGTCTGCCAGGTTAGCTAGTGGTAAATAAAAAGGACTATTAATCTTTCAATGAATTATCTTTGAAATGGAGTTTGATATATTTTAGAATATATCTTTCACTTTCGCTAGTAATAATAACTTTCCGTGAAGTATTTCAAATCTTTAAGGTACTCATAAATGTACGAAATCTGTCTCATATCAAAGCTAAGAAAAAATACTAGTTTTTATGAATAAGTGAACATATGAAAACAATGAAGAGAGAAAACAAAAACACAAATAAAACACAAAGCTCGGTATTATAATTGACATAAAAGTTTGTAATGCGTCTTGCAAGTACATTGGTTGCAGTTGGAATAAATTACATTTTTTTCGTGAAATTTCTCAATTTTTAGTTCCAAATATAACCTGGTATAATAAATTAGCTGCTTATATATCTATATCTCGTCAAAAATTGTATCGAGCTATAACGGTGTAGTTGGTAAGGTTGTCGTAGTGCTAGATCGGAGGTTCGAGTCCTATGTCGAACCTAATTTTTATTAAATAAGTCAACTGCTCTTAGTAGCAAACTCACAAGCTGACAAATTCAAATACAGGTGAAGCTAATAAAAGCTCATATAAAATTGAGTAAAATGTCAAGATATAAGAAGATTACCCAGGAAGTTGTTATAAAGTTGAGGGAAAGAAAAACGATCCAGATCTTCTAATAGATCAAAACAAAATCAAAACACTAACATCAAGCATCATCTAACAGGAATCTTTAATGATGATGATGAATTTCAAGGCATTTTAGTTCTTTGTTTCCTTCCACATAGGGCCATAATATTATTTATTATTTCCAACACTGTTAATTTTCATAGAATGAAATTAAAAAAAAAACGAAACAAACTCTGCAGTTATTTCATTCCGTTGAGTTAATTATAAATTTTCTTTTCATTGTTATCTAATCTCGGATAGATATGAAATGAAAAATTTGACAATCTGTACCACCTACATTGAGAATTGATTACGTTTTCTACATTACAAAACTGTACCAAACCCAGTTGCGTCAGGTGAAGTGCCGAAATCTCTTCGAAAACCATCAAGTATCGATAATAAATTTAACCAAAAACTCACACACCCCTTTCAAAATGCCACGCCTTTGAATGGTAGTAGCCTAAAAAAGATTTATATAGATAAATGACATTCCAAAATGAATATATAATATTCGCATACTCACGTGAATCTTTTTATCTGTAAGATAATCCAGTCAACCACAAAGTTTGAAATCACTATATGTTGCTCTATGAGAAACATATCAGTATTGGAGAAAATTTATAGAGCATAGTAGTTTCGATGTAAACGTAATTAATTATTATAATTCAACTGTTCCACTCTTAAACTACTTTATTAATTAGTATAGAAATCGATCAGTATCAAAAGCCCAGCTGAGAAACGTTCGCTGAGAACTGCTCGGAATTTTCTTAATAAACTGGTGTTACTTAGAACTACAGTTCAGGAAATATTTTTGCGGTTCTGAATGATACAATTCCGTAGAATTACAATGAAAAAAATTTATTATTTGTTGCTGAGAAGCTTTCTGTTATTCAGTTTAATTTTAAATTTTACTTAATTCCTATTAAATTCCTAAAAAATTCCTAAAATGTGATCATTGCATTCTTCATGATAAGCCAAACTATGGTAAAACCATATATCGGTGAACTTTCTTCAAGTCTTTATCAGTTTTAATTAGAAACAGAGAGTCAAAACAACTAATTACATCAATTTACCATGTTTGAAACTTATATAACAGAGCTTTGCTTCAACATCCGTTGGAATTAATATTTTCTCAGTAAACGTATATCAATACAAATCATTGAAAAAAGGGTTCTTTCGCGAGCTTAATCTAATTTTCTACTCACTTACTGTAAGCTTCGGCTGGTGTGGCATTTATCTACTTTGAGGGATGAGTCTGCATGGCTTCAATGGGTCCAAGCGCATTTCCCGAAGCGAATTTCTCATAAAATTAAGTGTGCTTCGTGCGTGAACAGCTTTTGTTGGATTTGGTCGTTGGCTCGTTTTGATGGACCTATACAGTCGAATGTTGTTCAGTTTGGGATTCATGTCACGCTTGTCACGATCTTATAGATATTGAAGCGCCGTGATTGAACTCTTTCTGCATTTCTTTGCACCAAGCAACACGAGCTTCTTTTTGAGCGTTTATAAAATCAAGCGGCATCCCACGCAAGCAAATCTTATTGATAGCCAAATTTTTATGCAATATTGGATGAATGCGAGGGGAACTAATCCCCAAGTGCGCCTCAATCTCACATGGTATGTTAGATTTCACATAATGATCTTGCAATATCAATTTAGGTACAGTATCGTTATTTCCTGGCCCAACAGTCGATTTTGGACGACTTTCAAGAAATTCTTTTTATAGCGAAGTGCGACCACGATTGAATTAAAAAAAACAGCAAAAGACGGTAATTCAAGATGGTGCTTCTTCGCCAAAAGTCGAAGCTAGTTGTACGGCACACTGTTGTCGAAAATCGTAGAAAATCGTCGAACAAAAATGTTCTCGATTCAATTTCTTTTTTTGTTTATCAAGATGAATGTTGTAATCTGAAATTCCATTAAAAAGCTAAGAAAAATTTAGTTTTTAGGCACTGTTTTCAACAAAAAATCTATTCACGTTTTTTAGATTTCTTTTTAAATTGCTGATTAAACAGTCATACATTCACTCTGAACTCTGTATGTATCATCAATGATTTCATAAATCAAGTTATTAACAAATTAACAATATTGTCACTTCTTTTACATAAAAATGAATGAATAGCCGAAAATGGAAAAATGATAACACCACCATATTTCCGTAATAATTTGATCCCTTTTGCCAACAAAATCTTTATAAATGGGCGGACATATTTGAGATGTCACTATACATGACTTGATATAATCCTGTACGTCATGCACACTCTCTGTCTTTTGTCTTTGTTAAAAATGCAGTCATATATGAGACTATTCTTTTAAAAACATGACGTTGAATAATCGTTCTTTTATTAAACAACTGACCACATATTGAGAATATATAGTTTCATGTTTGTATCTGTGAAATAAACGAAGATCCTAAATTTTAATTTGCCTCCGTAACATATAAATAGAGCTATTTCTTCAGAATTGTCTGAATTTTTTAATCGAAAAAGTAATTATTGTCAGTGGACAAGAAGCAGACCAATTATAATTTCCCTGAAATCTTTATCACAACTGTTCACACAAAACATGCAGTTCCTCAAAATATCCTAGAGCCTGTGGATATTTTTTTATTGAATTGTTTGAGGTTGTACTACACACTTTTTTTTAATTTCCAAAATTTTCTATTTAATTGTTTCTTTTTATGTAGAAAGCGAGCACAAAAGTTCAAGCCCTTTTACACATTCTTGCGACTCTCCCAAAAAAGGATAATTTGACGTTTTGGGCGTCTGCAGGTGTTTAGGAGTTACGTCAGCCTATAGAGTAGGTCATGCAAAAACTGTTTTAAATGTGATAGTGTCGGACAACTCGGAAAAGCATTTGCTGGAGTTGTATCGGTCAAACCAAGTCAGGTTGGCGACCTTTTTTGTGTGTTCTAAGATGTTTGAGTTTCTGGTTAACTCTGGATCGCCTTTAATCCGAATTGCTCTCTTCTGCCGTGTGAAGATGCTGATTTGGAACTTCTAAAGGTTATAAGAAAAACGTTTCTAGGCTATCACTTCCCTCAGTCCCGATAAATTGAAATTCTGGGAGTCTGCAGGCGAACTCGGTGTTCATGAGCCACGTCTGCTTGTCGAGGCGGGGTTAGTATTGGTAAAACAGAGTCAGGTCTATGTTCTAGGTTGTCCAAGTTTCTGGTCAACTCTAAATCGCCTATAAGTCGAACTGCTCTCGTCCGTATTGAGTCGAGCATCTTCAGGGTAAAATTATTGTGAAAATAGCTGCTCAATCAATTTCTTCCATCGCAGAATGTTTCCAAGATTATTATTGATGATTATGATGTATTACTGCCTACGGATTTGAGTTTATTGGGGCGGTTGATTTGAAAGATGACACCAGCGTACTATTGTCAGCTAAGCTATACATCAGAGTTTTTGATTAGATCGTGTATTTACAAGAGAAAGAGAGTAGGTGACAAGGTGCATTCCTATGGAAAACCAGCGTTCACCTCAAACTTTCTTAAAGTGCGTCTATCAATAGCGACTTAGGTGGATCTGTCTTTGAGAAAACTACTAAGCATTTCGATAACTAAGCACGACAAACCGTACGATCTTAATTTATTTGGAAAGTCTCTTTTTTTGTATGGGTTGAATTCGAGCAATTCACCTATCTACAGGAAAGAGACGTCTTTCATAAGATAGAGAATAATGTTTGCATAGCGAGAATGTTAGTTCAGCCGCGCATTTTTTCAATACGATTGGTGGTATTTCATCTGGACCAGTGGCTTTTTTGATGTCCAAACCTTTGAGAAGTTTTGCCACATTTCGGTATCGAAATACTATTTCTGGCATAGATAAATCAACTCTTGGTGGGCTGGTTAGTAGTTTTCCTTGTGAATTAAGATTGAGTCGAAACAAACATGCAACCCAACACGTCTCTTCTCTATTGCGGTCACTGTGATTGACCCAACTCCTTGTCCTACCACTTTTGTTACAGACCAGAATGACCTTGATCCATTTGACAATTAAGAAGTTTGTTTTTTACTCAAGAAAGTAGCAGCTCGTACATAACCACCTTTTTACTTTTATTGTCTCATTGCTAGGCCGGCTCATGAATATTTATTAGTGATAATATTGAACTGTTCCACCAATGCAAAGCTATAAATTAGCCTCACAATACCTGCAGAGATTTGATTATTCCAGTCTATTTGTGTTGCCCAACAATATAATATACACAAGCTGGAGAATTGATACGAATTACATTAAAACGAATTAAATTGGATTTCATTACAGCTTAAATTTCAATAGTTATTACATATCTGCTTGCATTACCGACAAAACCTACTAAATAGAAAATATACAGGGCTTACAATGTCAATAATATCATCGTTATTTTGGAATTATAGAGCTTAGGAATTGAAATAGACATAAGTTGTGAATAATACATATTAGTAACGAGTGATTTTTTTGCTGGTATCTTTTTGGCCACACTGTTTTTGATAGATCACTCGTGAATCGTGTCTTGTGTCATTGTCAAACTTGTTCAGTTTGGTCTTTAATTTAATCATGAACCGAATTAAGAAAGAACAGCGCTTGCAAATTATTGAATTTTACTATCAAAATTAATGCTCGGTTAAGAGCGTAGTTTTTCCAATTTATGGGCAGTTTAGTCGGCCTACAGAGGGAACTATTTGGAAGCTTGTGACTAAATTTCGAACCCAGTTTACACTATTGGACATTAAACCTCTAACAAGCAAACGTACATTGAGGACCGAAGAAAATATTGCGGCTGTATCCGCCAGTGTTACTGATGACCGTGAAATGACGATTCGCCGCTGTTCTCAGTAATTGGGCCTCTGTTACTGGGTATAAAAACTTATAAGGTACGGCCGGTGAAGCCACACGATCTCTTACAACGTCTAACATTTGGTGAATGGGCGCTGGCAAAGTTGGAGGGAGATAGACTTTTTTATTGAAAAATTGTGTTCAGCGTCGAAGCTCATTTACGATTGAATAGATACGTTGACAAGCAAAATTGTCACATATGCCGTTAAGACCAGCCAGCTATCAATGCATCCCGAAAAAGTCACTGTTTGGTGTAGATTATGGGAAGGTGGCATCATCGGGCCGTTCTTCTTTAAAAGCGACGATGGCCGGAACGTAACTGCGAATGGCGACCGCTACTTTGTGATTATTGACGATTTTTTCTGCCGTTTCAACAAGACGGTACCAAATGCCACACGGCACGCGAAAAAATGGCCAAAATGAGAATCGTCTTCGGTGAACAGTTCATTTCACGTTTGGGGCCCATCAATTGGCCGCCTAGATCTGTGATTTAATGCCTTTGGACTATTTATTGTGTGGTCATGTTGTAACTAATATCTACAGGGATAAACCAGCAACGATTGACGCACTAGAAGCCAATATTGAAGCATTTATTTGTGAAATAATCGCCGATATGTTGAAGAGAGTGTGCCAAAATTGTGCATGGGCTGTCTAAAGCGGCCAACATTTGCATAAAATCATCTTCAAACATCTGATACTGATCGTTCTATTGATTCCAATAAATCTTTCATCAAATTTTTCAGATTTTTTGTGTTTTCTTCAGAATCAAATCCTATACCTCTCAAAAAATAAAAAACATTTGGTGCAATCATAATTGAGAAAATTAATTTTCAAGATGTAAAACTTTTATAATATCTCTATCACAAACTTTATGTAGAATGTGTGAATGTACTTGAGAATTGAATTACATGTTCAAATTGATCACCATTCACTTCTTAACAATAACCGACGCAATTTTGGAATTCTTGTGCAAAATTTTGTATGACCTCAAGGGTTATTTTCTTACTCGTAATTTCTTTCGTTATTCTAACTTTTAAATCAGCAATTTTGCCTGTTCTATTAAAATATACTTCGCATAAGACAATTCGAGAACTTGCCGCCGACAATGATGTAAGTAAAACATCTATTTTGAGAGTTTTGTATAAATAAAAATACCACCCTTACAAAGTTCAGTTGGTTCAGGAGTTAAATTAAGATGATGCTGATAGAAGGCGAGAATTCTGTAAATTGATGATGGACAGAACGGACGCAGATTTGCAATTTATCAATAAAATAGTTTTTTTTTCTGATGAAGCCCCGTGTCATTTAAACGGAACGTTTAACAAGCAAAACTAGATATTATAGCAGAGAAAATCCTAAAATATCCTAAAAAAGTGAACGTTTGGACTGGTATCATTAACAATAGAATTATTGACACTTATTATTGTGAGGGTGTGTTAATGGTGAGGTTTATCTATATTTTCCACTAACTTCTTGGTGCCTACACTGCAAATACTTTTTCCTGATGTTAATTATACAAATGGGATAGATCGATCTATTCAGCACGAACAAGACGGACTGCCACTGTATTTTGCACGTACAGCTAAATATTTCAGTGTATTATTACTAGAGTAAAATCTATTTCTTTCGAAAGGAAGCCTGAAATTTAAGGAATGAAACTTATTAATTCCAACTTCTATTGATCATAATTAAATGAAAACTTCAATATTTCGTTCATATTGTACTCGAAATGTGATATACAATACAAATTGTTCTAAACAAAGGAAGTTAAGCCAATCTTTTGACAAAGTTTCTCATAAAGCAACAAGTGAATTTCGTTCGCTATGCCCCGATGCAGTAAAATCTATTTGACTAGCAATATCATACACATTCGTATTCCGTTTATTCATATTTCCTTGGGGTATCATACCCGTAGATATTTAATCAAATACAAGCTGTGTGCTGTTCAATTTAATATGGTTCCAGTTTTACTTATCACAATACACTTTGATCTTGTCTTTGTTAAATGCATCAAAGCTACCATTTAGCTTTTAAACTGATTTCGTCACGCTAATAGATAAAATTGTTAACTTACAATATAATTGTATGGATACAATATAATTTAGTACATTTCAGAGCTCGTTAAAGGTCGATTATGTAGTTAAGTCTTGTGGCGATTAACCCAATGTGAAAAGTAGACTAATGGCTTCCGAATAATTTTGGAAATGTAGTTGTTTTATACTGGCGTACTTTTCTTTTTAAACTCATCTAGTATTATGTTTTCATTTGCTTATGTCTATTTATAAACTATTATTCTGAATAAGTATCAAAAAATTACTGGGACTATTTCCTTCGAAAAATTTAAGCCAACCAAAAAGCTGTAATATTTTATGTTTACCTAGCAACGATCAAATTTCAGCGATAATACTGCACTAGTGCAAATTATCGATAATTTGCACTAGTGCCAAATTTTCGTCTAGGATTAATAAACATCATTTGGTTTTAATTTTATATTTTAAGAAAAGGAACAATTATTGAAAATGCAATTAGAATATACAACTTTACTGGAGGCCGACGATGGTGTTTCTATGCTGCTTCCACCACTTCTTATTGTTACTTAAACACAGAATTAAGTTTATTTCAAATTAAATTAAATCTCAGGAAATAGTCTGCCAAAATGCCCTCTCGTGCATGTCAAATTGTCTTATAATTTCCTCTCGTGCGCATTCGCGCACTCGAGAAAATTAAATTGTCGACAATTTGACATGCACTCGGGACATTAATATTGATAATTTCTTTATTGTTCAATTCATTCAATAGAGGACAGTTCAATTGATAACAAGAAAAATTGATATTTAAAATCTTGTGTAAGAATAATCTTATTATGAGAAGTCCATCATAGCTGACACCTGACTTGCGTAGATTCCTACGATCCAGAAACAAAGCTACAATCGATGGAATGGCGACACTCTGGTTCTCCAAGACCAAGTTTTGTGTCCAAGAATCTGCTGGAAAAGCTCTTGCCTCAGTTTTTTGGGATTGCCATGGAGTAATCATGTTGGATTTTTTTGATAAGGGTAGAACAATAACTGAAATTTTATTTGGTTATATGGTAAGCTAAGAATTTCTCGATATATCCTCGTACAAGCGGTACTTAACGATGAGTCCAACTTTTGCACTACCATCGCGCTCCAACATACGGCTGAACATTGGAAGAAAGGCTGGGTGCAGTGCTGCAACTGCACAATGCGTCCAACATTTGTGCCAACATTCATCTTCCAACGTTAGCTGAACATTGGACGATAACGAACCCTACCTAAACTTAAGTGTTGCGTCCAATGTTTTTAACGATGAACGCTGGTATCATTGGACAAATCGTGTGGTCGTGGTGCGCATATCGGTCGACGAATATTTTGTTATCAACGTTGGTATTGGAACGTTGGCGTTTCAGCCGCGTCAAAGAAATACCCAACATTGGAAAAAATTTGGCACCATCACAAGTTGTGTTCCATAATAACACAGAAAGTAACTTATCTTTGTAATAAGTAAATGAGCAAATGCCCAAATATGTAGGCTTAATTTTCGTACTAATTTTATATTCACAATTTCATAATTAAATTATATAATTTAATTGAGATTATGTTGATTATAAATATTTATTATTAATTAACTCAATCGATTATATCGAAACATGGAATTACACAGGTTCAAAATTAATTATTAATTGGACATATAGAAATGAATCCTTGAACTCAACTAATAACATATAAAATTATTAATAATACAAACTACACATACCAATTATCATTACATAAATCGAATAAAGTTTTTTTATATTTTATCAAGCGTTATTAGAATCATTGTGTCATTATTTTGTTCCAACATCGCTTCGTTTTTGGGTGGATTGTTTATATCTTAAATATTTTGTAACCTCACTCCCTTGACTGGAGACTGTTCATCAGGTAGTGGTATTCGGCCTCAGTTAAGGTATATGAACAACTAGTACTTAATATTAAATTGGACGCCACCAGCTCTTTAACGAACGACGTTAAGAGTGAATAAAAAAGTTGGACAAGATTTACCACTGTAAACAATAAAAAAAAGGTTCAAGCAACAAATAAATTCATTAAAAAATATATAATCGATTCGAATCAACTGCTATTCAAAAGTGCACAACGAATAGAAGAATTTATAAGTTGGAAGCAACTTGAATTTGTGTGTATTGAGGATAAGACTGATATTCATCTATGGGAACTAGAATGGTTGATTCAACTAAGTTCCCCATTCTTGGGGTTGAATTTAATGAAATTCTGGTGTACTGGTTGAATCCTTTGCGGGGTTGAACTCCAGCCTGGCAGCTGTGGAATTGAAAAATGATCGAACGAGTAAGTAGAACAAATTTGAATAAAAAGGAGCTTGTGATGAAAAATCTGAATTTATTTTTTTCCAAAATATAACTAAACTGTTTCATCCTATTACTCATTCCGTTCCCCATAATCTGTAGAATTTATACATTTGAAAAAAACATTAATTCAGTTGCCTTGAGACGGCTATAATTATACCTCAGCATAAAAGAGGAGATAATAAAATCAAACCATCAAATTATCGTCCAATTGCTTCAAATATAAAATGCTTACTACCCATCAATTTGGGTTTTTAAGTAACAAATACACAAATGATGCTATATCCTCTCTCCCTAATAATTGTCTACTCTAGCCTAAACATCTTCCACTGCAACAACTTTTTGTGGTTTCGTAATATTTTAATCAACAAATTGCAGTACTACGGTTTCAGGGGAACACTTCTCGCATGGTTCAAGTTATACCTTACCAACAGAGGTTGGGGGTTGATAAAACGATGTTTTCTTACAAGCCAATAGAATGTGGAGTGCCCCAAGGCTCAGTACAAGGCCCTATTTTGTTTCTTCTATTTATAAACGACATCGCTTATCTAGACATCAGTGGTAAAATATGTCTATTTGCTGACAACACTAATTTCTCTTGGAGCAACCCTGATCACACGGCACTTCATCTAGTGACCTAACCACCCAAATCATTGTGCGATTCTAATCTTCTGTATCTCAACGTTTCTAAAACTATCATATAAAAATACATTGCTACCTTTTTTATGTAATAACACCACCATTGACCTCATTGAATCTGTGAAATTCTTAGGAATTGTTGTGGACAATTCCTTGAAATGGGAGTTACATATTAGCGCTTCTAAGAAATTAAGTTCCTCTTGTTTTGCGCTGAGATTAGTTTCCAAAGAACTGAACTCCAAAGAACTGAACCGATATGCCCTTCCCTTCTGGGGTACGTATGGTGTGACTCAATTTAAGCGAATCTTCACACTACAAAACAGAGTTGCTAGATATTTACTCAGACCAAACAGCAGGGCTCACTGCAGGGACTTCATTATTCATCTTCGAATCCGTTTGCCTAATAAGTACGCTTCTCCAATTTCAGAAACATCGTTGCACGGTTATTCACGTAGGAACGCCGAGCAGGACATTTACCTACCTACATCACGTTCAGAATTAGTTAATGGCTTAATATTTTACATTGCAAAAGAATGCACAATCACTTGCCAATTGAATACAAATCGATATAATATTTTCCCGCATTATGCGATAATTTGAGGGCATATTAACTGGAAATTACTTTCTTCTCTGTAAACGACTCCTATTCTAATAATAATATTAAATTCCGGGCATGCTGCCCACTGGTTTAAATTCATTATGGACTAATAATTATTATCTATTACTATTTCCTATACTGTTGTTACTTATTGTGGTTGTGTTCTGTATATGTTTGTTTTTCAATTTTAACAAGCTTGTGTCTACGAATTGTAACAATTGTAACAACAAAGCATTTCTTTCTCTCTCAATAAATCCAGTATGACAGTTTTCAGCTATTGCTTCACATCATAATACATATTCAGTTCACTGCCTTCATTAAATAATATTTTAATCGTAAATTTTCCAACAATAAATATTTAAATGTTCCACACCGCCAGCGAAGTCGTTACAACATATCGATTTTACTTTTATATTAATTATCTAATGAAACATAATAAATCTCGATTAAACTTAGAACTGACCTAGATCTGCATTCACTTTCAATGAAAGATACACAATCCTACATTTCGATTAGTAAATTTATTCGCTAGTGCTTTGTTCGATATTATCCTTTGTTTAAAAATCGTTTTGTTCAACAGTGAACCATTATTTGATACAGTCAACTATCAAAACATACGTGGTGAATTCACTCTAACGATAATTAACATGATTCACTCTAAACCGTCATGTCATCACAACAAATACTAAGGAAGCATTATAACCTACCGATTGGTCCACTTACCATGAATACTCAATCAGACATTTTGTAGCGGCAGAAAAGAACTCTTCTTTCCAACAAATGTTATCGTTTCCATTAATAAGTACTTGTTGGTTGCTATTTCTACAAATAAGCAACGAAGATTGAACCTTTGGAAAACCAACACTTTCTTGAAGCATGATAAAGACCATTGTTTCGTAAATAGTTAAGTTCCAGAAGAATAAGTTTCATCTTTTCTAACATATCGATGGAGACAGTGTTTTTATATGCAATATTCTGCTAACGCATCCCTTAGATCGCAAACTAAGAGTATTGTCTGGAAAGTTTTCGATCTGAAAAAGAAACAAAATATTTTAATCCTTCTATTTCATTGGAGTTTTTCCATCAATGTGACACGTCGTTGTCTGATCTATTTCTTGAAAATGAAAATTTGAACTAAGAAACAGAAAATCATCATTGAGGACCAGATCTGGTTAATACGGTGGGTGGTCCACCAATTCAGAGTGCAATTCCTAAATTTTAGTCATGCCGGTCACAGAAGTGTAGAAAAGTGCGTTATCCTGGAGAAGAAGCACGTTCTTTTTTTTAAATTCGTTCGCTTTCTTTTAACTCAACAAGCAATGATCCGTAATACCCCCTGTTAATGTTCTTCCTTGATAGCCGATGAACACAATTCCATGTCTATCCGAAAAAATGGTGGCTCTCACGTTTCCGGCCGATGAAAACGTCTTTGTCCTTTGCAATCCAGTGTGTTGACTGTTTTTCCTAGTTGATCCAGAGTTACAGGTCCATTCGAAAATTTTGACTCATTTGCTTAAACCATGTCAATAAGGCCTGGGAAATGTTTATTCTAATGACATTCCTTGACCAAAGTCATTATATGGCAAACGTGTTCTGCCGATAGCCCCTTTTATCTGTCTAACCATTTGGTGAACTTTTTCGTTGCTATCGTTGGTTGCTGCTGGTAGCCGTCCGGAAAGCTCATCGTGAGTCAAGATGATACGGAAACGTTTCAATTCAGTGGCTTCAAATGTTACGGTCTTCATTGATAGTGCAGAATCTCCGTACCTAGTCTGATTCCTCTTTCATAGTAGCCGTATTTCCTTTCAAATACTCAAATATTCAATGTCAACTCGACACTCTTCACAACGACTAAGCGTTCAAATTCCGTAGACTTTTTCGACCAGTCTTCGACCGCTCACAAAACTTCCAATGAGTCTAAGCATTTTCAAAATAGTATTATGTTGAAATGTTATTCGAAATTCTTCATCATTAATTTAAGAGAAAGTTAAACTCTTCATATTGGTATTAGAGTTAAATTATGTTAAATTTTGACAAATGACACCTGAAACGTTGCAAAAACTAACAACTAACTATCCAAACAGATAAACCAAGATATTTTTTTTCCACTCCTCCGTTTAAATTTCTCATTCCAAATTAAATCAGCAGCTACCAGTCATTTGTTGGCTAGTTTTTGTAATTCTTTATCAATTAGGAAAGGGCTGCACCACAATCTCATATTTTCACGAAACAATATTATAGAATTAATTTTTGAAATTGAATGTTAACAAGAAAATTTTCAAACAATGTAGATAAAATGAACGGTTTTAGAAGTGTCTAGATCTGACGATATCTAAGCTGAGGTTCAAAAATATACCTACAAAACCACTATAATAGTTATACGCATCATAAATTCAATATAGTATATCACACATATCAAGCCAGAAACAAATACCTGAATTTATGAGACAAAACATTCTTCTTATGAAACGGTACCAGAAATGGTAAGAAGATACAGAAGAATAAGGCAGAGATGCGCGTGCTATGGAGAATCAAAGACATTGTAAAATTGAAATCTGTATTGTTGATCATGTTACGTTTTTCCTTCAAACATTTTTAATATTCCTTTCTTCACGTATTGTGGCACAGTAGTCACTTCTGATTTATTTATTCCAACATTCGAGTTTTTGAACAACTTAATTTGTTATCGATCGCCCATTTGATTCGAGAAATGCAATAAAACCTCGAAATGTATTCGAAATCGTCGTCTACCTATCCCCACTCTAGAGTTTATATCAAAGTTTTCATGAATTTGTGGTGATATTATTCTTTATATTCGCTGTTCTACAGCTGCCAGGTTGGAAGTTTTAGCCACAATAAAGGATTCAACCGGTGCACCATCACAAGCAACAAATAAAATTCCAACATCTGGAATCCAGCAACTATCCCAGATTTCCATAGATTGATCCCAATCTTTTAATTTATAACTGCTTTTTATTCGTTGTGCTGTTTTGGATGCGCAATTAATGCAAATTTATTAATTTTTCAATAAATTTAGTTGTTGCTTTTTTATTGTATATGATAGCTTTAGCTCCTCCGCTTCCTGAGGGAGAGTCTCCTACTGGGAAAGTGAGGTTATAATGTTATGATTAAATTACGAGATGATGTTCTATCCATATTAGATTCAACAAATGCATCTTGATTAGAAGAAATCTCAAACAAGCTTTGAGTAAAAAAAATGCATTGTATTTCTAATTATAGCACTTTATGTTAAAATGTAGAATAAATATTTTTGGTACTGTGTATCAGTTATTATATATATCAAGCTAAATAAGTTTTTGCCGTGATGTAAATAATAAAAAGTTACTGCGGTAGTCACTGCGACTCTATTAATTTCTTTTGAACTACCCATATTCTCTCAATTCTATAATAATCTAAAGTTCTTTACTATTAAAACTTGAGATTACTGTTGTATACTGAAACTTTCTCACTTTTGTTTCAGCTTTTCACTTTATTTATGCATTCTGAAATCACCCTTTTGATTAGTTACATAGTTATAGAATTTTAGTCCATTGATGACAGATTGAATATTTATAACAAATCGGCAAAAATATCCTTGACTACAATTCTAAATGCCTTTCAGGCTGTTGATTACTGAATACGAAATCATTCAACTTATTCCATTGTGTAGAGTTTGTCGAGAAATAAATGCTGTAAAAAAATGTATGATCGCGTAGTAGAAAATTCGCTCCGCTTCGAAAGTAATTTTAAATAATACCTCTGCTTCTAATTGAAAATCGAGTTTCACAAAAAACGACTTCTAAAACAGTTTTGCTGCATTTATGCGTTTACTGAGATTAGATAAGCAGAAGAAATCTCTTATAAACTAAACACGTTCTCGTTTTTTCAATAATTCCAGTTTTTTACTATGTACTAATTGAATAAAAATTAATAAGAATTTCTATTCAATAATATACTCAATTTATTCTTCGGAATTTGAGATAGGTAGTTGGTAATACAACTCTAACATTTTTTCAACAATATTATGAAAGTTTGAGAGAGATATCTACTTCTTATAACAGATATAGTTTTCTTCAATGAATTATTAGCGTACTTTCACTTCCGCTGAGAGTACTAGATTGATTGAATGTACATCAAACGAGATAAAAATCCGTAGATTTGGTCAATCATACCGATAGGATCTACATATATTAATCTGTTTCTAAATCACTTAACTTGCGAGCTTTTAAATTCGTAAATGTAAAAACATAGAAAAGCAATCAAAAGTATTGGTAGCAGGAGAGGTTTTTAAAAGTTCCATTCAAATAGAAGGATTGAAACAGGGAGATACTTTATCATAAAAAAATTAATCTCATATCAGATAATCGTATATTCTGATATTACTAGATCAAAACTTCACACAAAGAGAACAAGATATATGAAGATGATAGAATGTGGAGTGAAAGAGTTTACTAGAACATTCAGCATAGATGCGAGAAACTCAACAGGTCAACTAGAAGTAACAATTAAGAATATGAATGACGAAACATATAAAATAGATGAAATATTTTTCAAATGGAACAAAAGAATAGAAGAATAGACGCTGTAGGCAATTTATTTGAATTGAACATACCTTGAGGTGGGGTGGAAGCTTATACCTTCCTCATAGTGAGCTGTGTAATGCTGTGAGTTGGGGGAGTCTCACCTCACTAAATCACTCTCCTCATTTACGTAGGGAGGAGACGGAATATGGTACACCCTCTTAAATCGGCTCTCCCTTACTTTCTTGCTTTGTCTTGCTTGTTTTGTCGAATCTTTTTGCGGCCATTGACAAAAATTTTGTATGAAACTTGTGAGTAAAGTAACTCTTTTCATTTCATTTTCAGAAATTGCCGGAAAACCGTCCTACTCAAGAAAATCAGTATTACTTTACCTAAATTGTTGCCTAAATAACTATTTTTGTTTCCAAATCGATGTTAACATTAGTAATTCCACTCCTGTATTTCAAGAACTTATTGTGACATATTGTCATTATTTTTTTTTGTTACAGGTTAGTACAAATTTGATGAGTGTTAACTGCGAGGAATATTTAAGAAGAAAACTCTATTAGGTTTGTTATTTCAAAAAATCTGATTATTTTCCACGCAAATTTCAAAAAATGAAATGGTTCTCGCAATGATAACAATATAATAATCAAGTCTTTCTATTTTCTCACGCTACAATTGATTGAAAAAAGTGGGAAACCATCTTTTTTACGGAGGTCCAAAACTATCAATGACGTTCGAAACAGTGAGAATTTGGATACCTACTAAATAAATGAAATTGCAGCAATAATTCATAGTTTTTATAATAGACTTTCTTTAAAAACAGAAGTCGATGTTTATACCGCTTAATTGAATGAAGCAATCAAATCACATTTGTACTTTCCCAGTTTGTGGTCTGTTAGGGAATCCATATATGTAATAGTCCTATATTGACAATTGGTATGGGAAAAAACGTCCCTACGTTACGGTGCCGACAATATTCATTTTTTCTGTCGTTCGAGACACTTTATCTGCTTCATGCGCGCATAAGATGCGCAGAACTAACTAAAGCGCTCGGAGGAGAGAGAAAACGATACACTATTTGTTTCACTTAGACAGAGCACCTTCCACCTCTAGGAACTGTCTATATAGAAATATCACATATATGATGGGATCGATAAGTCATAGATTAGTACTCACGAAACAGTTTGACATTCCATTTCTGACAGATCACAAAATGTCATTTTATATATCTCCTGGATATTCTATAAATACATAAGCAAAGGTAGATATTTGATTTTAGAATATTTTATTATACAATAAAGTTACATTTTCTTTATATCAAAAGTACAATTATGGAATGAGCATTGCATGAATGACAATTCCTCAAATTATTCTGTACAGCAGTCGGACTTTGTGTTGAAATTATATTTTTGTTCTGTCATCACGACTTACGTTGATGTACTTCGTAAATCCGATATTATTTCTGCACTACCACAGGCTCATAATACTTTATTAGCTATTTCTGTCTTGTGTGATACCGATTCATCAACATACCCTTAAGCGACGTTGATGATTTCCAACCGGCATGTTTCTTGAGGATCATCAAATTTCCTCCAGATTTATCTAAAAGTTTAGAAGAAGATATTTGAAATGACCAGTATATGAGTTAGTATTTTCAAGTTGAAGAAAATCATCTACTAATTGGGGAACCTTATAAAACTGGTTTTTAACCGCAACCTGATTGATAAATTTTCCGTTGTGATAAATAAACCATAATTCATGCATTAGATGTTAACATAACCTTAAACTTACTATTAAAACAGATGACAGATATCTTGAATGACAGATGATTAGGCATAAATTTAAAACACTTTTAGTTATAGTTTGTGATAGTATCAAACTATCACAATGTGTTCAGATTCCAATCAGTTAAATAGTACATTACGCACATGTGGAGAAAAGTAGGGCATCCTCGCTCGAGATTTTTGTCACACGAGCAGAAGGCGAGATTGCCCTACTTTTTGTCGTGTGGTGCGTTTACTATTTTTTCTTTCGCCGGGATGAAACGTTCATCTTTCATGTATTCTAATTCACTATCACTAGAATCGTCTAAAATCATTTTTCTAATTTCAATTCTCTATTTGCACGCGTTAATAAATATCAAAAGTCGTGTGATGCAAACTTTCATTGAGATTAAATATTTCGATAAACAAGTTGCTTTGATACGGGGGACAAAAGAAAGTTTTCCCGGGAATAGGCTACTTTTAACCAGGGACGAAAAGCGAACTTTTCATCCCGGTGGGAGAAAAAATTGATTTCAGAACACAATATGAGTGTTGTCTAAAGAAAGAAGCTGATATTTTTGGAAGTATAACATATTCTGTCTATTCAGACATTAGGTGCTTCATATAATTTCTCTAGTACCTTCATACTCTTCATTGAATATTGATTTGACGTTATCTATAATCTGACTACTTAACAGTGGATTTCAATTAGATTTTCTTGATTTATTCTTTAGAAGCCTCCACATTAATTCTGTGGGGCGGGATATAACTTTAAGAAGTTAGTTACCCAAGAACGACCTTCTCAATTCCGTATCAACATCTTTTTTGTTATTCTAGTACAAGGGTTCCAACTTAAGTTTCGAGATATTGCAATACTGATGGAGGCGTGTAAAATTTGACATAGCCACCATAAAGTTGGACATTTTTAATGGTACGTACGTACTCAGAACGTTTTGTCATACGAGTGCAATTTGAGATGTTTATAGATACTTGAAATATCCATCTTGGTCAAAGAATGTAATTAAATTAAGTGTCATAATTTTCTGTAACTATTGACGAGGATTAAACCAACAGCTGTATGCCGATCAACTTGCTTCGGCTTTTGCTGATGAAACATCATCTCGAGACACCGTTTTTCATTGGTTGTCCGAATTCAATCGTGCACAAAGTCTGTTGTTGTGTCAGAAAACATAGATGATGTGCTTAAACTGATATTGCCAGATCATCATGTTAAATACCGTGAGATTGAAGTATACTTTGGCATTAGTTCCACTAGCAACCATTAAATATTGCATGAACATTTTGCTGTCAAAAAGATTGGTGTGGGCTAGATACCGCATAATTTGGCGCTAGCTCAAAAAAAGTTCGTGTCGATTGGTGCAAAGAAATGCTGAAGAAATTCAATCGCGATGCTTCAAAAGACGTCTTCTCCGATACGACAATGTGAGCTATATTCTAACAAAACATCGAATTAATGTGTCTTACGCCTTACAGTCCTTGTTTGGCACCTAATGATTTCTTCTTATTCCCGCAGATCAAGAATAAATTGCAAAGTCATTGTCATTTCAATCGGAATGGTAAAAATGCCTCGAAAATTAGTTAACACGCATGCAAAAGTGTATTGATCTTAACGAAGAATATTTTGAAAAATAATAAAGTCATTATTTGTGTATCTCAAAACTTAGGTAAGTAAGAACCCTCGTAGTAATCAGAATATTAGAGAAGTATATCATTTTATGAACACACTATATGATAAACTCGTTATACAAAATATTGGATAAAATAATAGCTTCATTCTATTCGTCTCTGGTTTTTCAGTAGTTTGCTTTTCCCAATTGTTTGCATTATTCTGTTGAAACACGTAGTGCGACTCGATGAGCTTTATGAATGTGCTTACATAGTGGTTTATTCCAATAGCCAGACATATTTAGTTTGTTGATTTTGCAGCAAACTGCATTGAATTTAGTGAATTTAACTCTTAAACGACATCGCCAGCTATAACTTTGTTAAAAATTTGGAATTCACAACAAATTTCTCTCAATAAAATTCACACGTAGGTTATGTAAATTATAATATAACGTTTTTTGTATTTCTTTACATTCCTTCTATTCGTGGGTTGAATTGATAAATAAACACTGTCTCTTACGTTCTCAATTTATTTACACACTATACAGTATACTTAACATTTACTTATAAATATGACTTAAATATGAATATAAATAGAATTCTACAAAGCTCTAGAGCAAAAAGAAGCAAAAGAAATAAATAAGTAGACCGCCAGGAATTATTAAAAAAATACTGTAAATAAACCGCCTGGTATAATGAAAAGTTCTGAAAGGAAATATCAAAGGCCCTTCCTCAATTTATACAAAATGTGAAAGAAGCCGCACGAATTCGCCGATTATTAAAATTCCGTAGTTGCTGGACAGGGCCGGTCTAGGGAACCACTTTGCGAACTTGTTCCTAACAATAATATATTATTCAATGACATATTCAATTGACAATAATTGTCACACCACGAGTGTAGCAATATTCATCACTTACGAATAGAATACTATATTTTTATGTATAACTTTCAGGAAAAAACAAATTTTCTCAAAACATTATAATTATAATTCTATACTATAGTTATTGAGATTGAAAGGTAGATTATCTTCACCTATCTTATTATGAGTAGTATTGGTAAGATTGTTAAAAATTCATAAGGCATAGTCTTGTTAATCACTTCCACAATTTTTTTCCTAGTTCTAAATTGTTATTTATATTTTCGTTGTTGTTACCATTGGCAAGCGTGGATGGGTTCAACCTTCTAGTTTTATAACATCTGTGAAATTACCAAACCCGCTCACACAATTTGTTGTCGAGAATCAACGAAATGAATGGAATTTGTATTTATTTATGGCAATGTTTGCTGTATTTACCGTTCTGGTAAATAAAAAATAATGATGTTGAAGTGACATGGTATAGTCAGGGTTAAAGTTGTTTTCTACAAATTCCATAAAAGTTCATCTGGATAGATGTTTTGTTTTTCTAACAGATATATTGACTTAAGAACTCCGTTCTGATATTCCATCACTTCAATTTCCATGGAATGTAATTCGTTCTCGCGACAGACTCTCATTACACTCATGATCAATGCAGCTAGTGCAAAATAGTGATAAAATATCTCTAATTTTCTTTTTGATGACTCAATTCTTCAAGAAATCTATTCCGTTCCACCAGTTTGAAAATCTTGGCTGTTTTTGATCGATGGCCTTTGGACTGGTGTTTAAGGAACATTTACATCTCTATCGTTTTCTAAATTGATGTTATAGTCAAAATTCCGAGTCATCTTTTTCTTAGCAATACACCCAAGTAACATATTTTTGGAAACAGAAGTGGTTTTTTATGTTGTACTGATCCAAAAATTTCCTTTATGTGGCATTATACTTTACCTAATAATTTGTAGGTAGCACATTTTTTGTTTTGCTTGCAATTATCTCCAATATTTTAGGAGGAAAACTGCGTTTGGACTTTATTAAAGCACTAGTATCAGTCGGAGTATTTGTACGTATAATAAATAGAAGTCATAATAGAAATTCATGTACGGAATGGCACGATTAATGTTTGTAACAATAAATGTCATCGCCGGCGCCGTAGCGTCTTTGCACCACCTTCTTACGCCAAGTTAATGCATTGGCAGATTGACGTGACTTTTTAAATTAAGAATAAATTATATTCTCATACCTATTATTTTGTCTAATCGATAATAGTAAGAACTTTCGTTACTTGTCATTACTTGTTAATATTCTTTGACTAATCCGTAGAATATGTGATGGTTGTAGATGAATTCATTTGTTGTACAAGTCCCTCAAATAAGAATATGAATACTGAATACACTGTTTACATCACTACTTCACCAACACTCATAATTACACTGTATGACGTGCGTTTCAAGAGCCTAATGACCTTTTTCATATTAAATTTTTCCACCAATAAACCTTCTCCCGCGAAATTTAATTCCAGCGGGAAAACCTCCATGGCGGGATTCCTCACATATACTTCATGAACTACTAAACTATGGAGTGGGCTGTAAGGAGTGGGCCGTTTAACATATTTAGCAATTTCAATGCTTTTAAATGCATCCAAAAATTTATTATTGGATACATTTTCTATCAATTTTACATTATTAATTTTTTCGGTCCGTCTATATTTTAAATGAGCTTTGTGCTCTTTGAACCGTACATTAACGGATCTCTAGTCTAGTCTAGTCTCGCCAATAAACTTCTCTTCATAATCGCTACAGCTAATTTTATATACACTACTCTTTTACAAATTGGTATTCCATCCTTAGAATTACCCAATGTATTAATGAATTTGTAAACGTATTCAAAACCCACTCTGTTAAATATTTTTTTGATTGGTTTATAAATCCAATAATACATTAAAACAATTGTTGTTGTTACGGGAAGTATATTGGGCAAACTAAGAGATCCGTTATTGTCCGGTTTAAAGAGCACACAGCTCATTTAGAATTTGAACGGACCGGAAAATCGAATATTGCCGATCACATTGCGAGTCAAACGGCCAATTCCTTATAGCCCACTCTATGGTTTAGTAGTCAAGGAATAAAGGTAACCAAGTTTATAAACGTGAAAAGGACATTTAGGTAAATTAAACCTCTACAAAAAATGTATGTTTATCTGTTGTCCTTGTGATTAGGAAAAAATTATTGCTTGGAAACATCAATGGTTGCTTTGTGTAGATTTGATACTCGTATATGTCAAATTTCGAATTGATTGAAGGAGAGCATTGATTTGTCTTTGGAATAGTAGAGTGAAGCATTTGGGACAAGAAATGTGCCTTTGAGAACTTCCTTGACTATCAGTTAAGCAAACTCAATAAAGAAGTCATTATTAAGCAAAAAAGAAATCATATTTCAATCTTTGAATATAATGCTGGTTAAAATAAAATGAATTAGTCAGAGCGATGGACTAAGAAGTTTTAAAGAACATTTGACGACAATTTCCTGAATTTAGATACGGCAATTGATTCATGAAGAAAATTTATTGAAACTTAAAAATATATTGTGCGAAACATGTGGACAGGTTCCAATATAATATGAGTAGATATGAGTATTTAGTTAAAGATCCTCCAAAGTTATCTCGTTAGATTTCCAGATAAAACAGAAAACTATAATGGGAAATATGAAGACTGCTGCTACCAGGATTTAGATGTAATGGAGGAGGTATATTACAATTGGTGAGAATTTCACATGATAGCAGATTGCTACTGGTCTTTGAACAGAGATTGTCACTGAAAAAATTATGAGAAAAAAATTTTTCTTCATACCTAGGTCGAGAGGACGTTCTTTCGTCCTTAGTAGCAGGAACGAAAGTTCAACATTTACTCCCTGTAGAAAGTACACGCACGTCCTCCATAATAGCGGGAGGAAAAAATTTCTCATGCGTAATCACACTCGTAACTAGGGACTATTTATTCTGTTGCTGTGACAAATTGTTGAGAGCTGTCATTAGTACTCCTACCTCTAACCTGAATAAATATTTATTGATTGCATAAAAAGTGAAATTAATAACGTACTTTCGACTGGCTATGGAGAAAAATCATATACACTACACGGGCCAAAAGTTAAAATCTCGATCCTGCTTGTCATGACGAGCAGGGCCGAAAACTTAATTTTTGGCCCTTGTAGTGTAATATAATATTAAAGAATGCATTTCATGGAAATACAACATGAATTTTCGTCATTTCTCTATCTATTTATGTCTATCCAAGAAATATTAACAGGGTATGATATGTTAGCCTTTTTTAAAATGTTAAATTTTCCATATGAAGAACAACAAAATGACTACTGAATAATTTGATTATAGATTTCATATAAATTCTGAGGAATATCTGACATACGAAGACAGCTTAATGGACTTTTCATTGGAAAAGTTATTTTACAATAAAAAAGTTTTTGAACGTAATTTTTCAACTATGCATTCAGTCAGTTTTCATTTTTTCAATATATTCTGAAAATAATCCAATGTTTCGCAATATACGAATCTGTCTTTCCCATCAACTTTTTATTTTTTGATTCGCTATCTGTCAAACTATTTTCTCAAGGTTTTTCAAGTAAAATGAATCAATTATGGAGGATAAAAATATGAATAATGACGCTGTTTGGTTAATTTTCTTAGATAAATAACTGACTAATTTTTTTCTATCATAAATACGATTGCTCTTTGTTGGCTTAATAACGTATCAAATATTGAAAACATTGGAAGAACCTTTGAAAGTCCAATAAACGATCTTATTGAGCGAAAAATACAGTACGCTGCTCCGAACATATTTTTGTTTTATGGCTATAATGGTTTACCCATGTTTCATCTACTGTGATATCTTCACGGAACATATTATAACATTTATTCGAATTTCCAATGCGAGTGAGATTTGGATGAGCATAAACGAATCCCACACAAAGACAATTTTATCAAATAACTCAAAATGTTGCGCACCCTTTCGGTTGTTATATCCATTTCGTTAACCGTCTCATTTCTTTTCATTTGGTGATAGCTGAGTACAAGCAAGCGAAAAGGATTTCATTATAAAAATTATTCTAAATTCGAAAGCTCTTCTTCAATATACGCCCCTCCCCTCGCCACACATCTTTCCCTATGTTTTTTCCATTGATCGAAGCAGTGAAAAGAAAAAAAGTCGCACGGTGCAAAATCAGGTGAGTACGGCGGGTGTTCGAGCACTGGAGTGCGCTTACTGGCCAAATACTGCTTCACAGATAACGTGTTATGGGCAGGTGCGTTGTTCTGGTGCAAAATCAGGCCGTTTTTAGTGTTGCCAAAACTGACAAATAGCAAGTCTGGTTGACAGTCTGACCCTCTAGAACCAATTCAGTCATCACGATATCGTTAATGTCGAAAAAGTCGAAAAAACCGATCAACATTGCCTCACTAAAGTACTTACTCCATTTAAAAACACGCGCACGAGATAAAGAATTGTCCCCATAAGTCTCTTGCAACAATTTATATTACTCAGTAGGAGTTTTTCTCAATTTAACGAGAGATTTGAGATTGATACGTTGCTGTTTGTCGACAGACATGGTTTTCGGCACGAAATATTCAAATTACTACTGCACAAATACTATAATAGTGACAAAAACCTGTTTTGGAAGGTGCATAGACAAGATATCTAGATACTCAACGCACTATTCGTTATTTAACCCACCCGTCTAGGCCGCCCTCTAGTCGCGAAGTCTCGTGGAATACCATTTACAAATCATTCAACAAAATGGGGCATTTTAAGAATGATATTCACATAACTTTATTTCTTAATTCGTTGTTTAACGTTGAGAATAGTATTTAATTGACACTCGAAATTCTCTGTCCTCCATATACACACAGCATTGTTTGTTTTCATACTATGTCTTAAACGGAGATGTCCGATGTGGGTGAATTCCATCCTTGAAAAAATTAGGATGCTGCTTACATTGGACAGACATAATGAAAGTGAATCAAATGGTCGTCAAACTGATAAAAAAATTGATAGAGTTTATATCCAGAAAAATGATAATTACATGGTTGACGGATGAGATCTAAACGATGTAATACAATCATAGATGATCAACTCCGCACTACTCTATATTTCATTTTAATTTTATAGAGAAACAAAAAAACTTTCACAACAAAGCTACATAATTTTTATTTTAAATACACATCGTAGAAAATCTATTAACTCTAACGTCATTTTTTTTTAATTATTCACTATATTTTTCAATTTTTCTCATTATCTTCAGCTTGTAGTAGTCTGTCTATGTTATTCTGACAACTACAGAAATTCAATGTCCACCTGTCAAGTTCAGTCATCAACTCTCATGTGGTGGTAATATTCATAGAAGCTGTTTTTTCCACTTTACGTGAAACAGAATAAAAATAAGAAAGCTGCAGCTTCGAACTGTTAATCTTCAGGTAAAAATATATGTCTAAATATTTACACTAGTATAAGAGATTTTTGAGCACGAAAAGCCAGAAATAATGGAGAATAAAAGTGAATAAGTCGACATTGCTCTGTTTTGAAGGTGATGTCAATCGTGATATATTAAATATTTACATAGTTAATTCTTATTATCACCGCAGAAAGAAAGGTACATAGGGTGCATTTCAAATATGCTTTTTTATTTTGACGATACTTCAGCTTGTAGAAATTGATCTAAAGACTTTTTTGTAAGTAGAGATGATTTGATAATTTTTTTAGTGAAGCGCTAATGTCGGTATACAACGTACACCGTTATCTATGAACGTAACCATAATCTACATGCTTCCTTTTGTATGGTTTGACAGAAATGAAGAGTTATTGCAATACGCGAGTCGCATGGGTAGCACCACTGCTCCACTCATAGGGAACTTTCATATATATGGTCAATTATAGAGATAAAGATATAAGATGTCTTCATTTGTATCCAATCTCTTTGGAATGGAAATGTATTTCTTGTTACAGTCACCTTCATTTACAATTCTTATGCGTTCTGAAATTTTGACTGAGATTCGCTAACAATTCCTCAGACTTAGTAGCGGAATGGTTAATTGAAACATTACAGTTGAATTTTAGGAACATTACACTTAAATTTACATATCAAACGGCATGTTGGAAAATATTCAAATTATTTCCACGAAATTGGAAACTAGAATTTTTTGGACCAAAAAAAGCCCTGTTTTCTTTGTTCGAATTTAATTAAGTATTCAAATCGACACTTTTTTTACATCTTGAAACAGAATTAGATAAGTTCATTAACTGGTTGTCAAAGAAGAGAAAAAATAGGTGCTTGTAGGAAATTTGAAGGAAAATAGACACCACAGAAAATACTTTTTCTCTGATAACACTCTAAAAAGATACTCAATCAATTTACAGGGAGAATGCACATAAAGTTGTATATTTTGGAATTGTAATGAGTAATTAATTAATTAATAACTTTACGATATCACCAATATTAATGTGGTATTTTCATTGATGGGTGAATGTATACATCATAATTACTTTTGCTGTTCCAAATAGTTCTTAGATTTTTACTTCTCAAAATACTCAATAAATAGTGAATATTTTCCATTCAGTTCTCCATACAACTCACATATTTAATTTTCGTGGGCATTAACTATGTACATTAGCAAAATTTCTACCAATATTTGAATGATACATTGAGATGGTTATGACTGCAACAAAAGCAATCAATTTATATCAGCTGCAGATTATAAAAACCGTTGCCAACAATTTTGTTTGATCTAACATAGGCGTAGATATTTCATTTTAAGAATTTATCATTAATCATTAATATTACTTTTGAAAATATGTATAGCATTATAAATTGGGCAACATAATAGGTCGTTATTTAGAGAGATGCACTCAAATCTAATCCTACATGAAATTTGGAATAAAATCATTATTATACCTCATTAACTTGTTCCAACTAACGTGAATAGGTGATTAAAATGTACCTGCCTGCGAGGAAGTTTGGTTTAAACAGGGTACCAGACGTGAACTGAGCCCTTTTTTACCCCATTCTTCTATTATAACTTCGGTAGTATTTTATCTGACGCAAATAATCTTGTCGTCATTGAACGATCCACATGCTGACAAAACTTAACATAATGTGTCTAACTTGATATAATTGTATTCTGGACAATCTACTACTCGATAAATGGAGAATTCAATTACTCACTTTATATTTAATTCAATAACTCTTACAATGATTGCATTATCAGATTTATGAATATTTTCCTTCCGAATATATTCAAAATAACTTGCTGTGTTTGTATATCTTAATTATTAAATTCATACTTGTCTTTTTCCTCACTACATTGTGCAATTTCATTGTCTTCATTCGCCCATGGTTTAAACAATTCCATATTTCTATCCATTTGAAGAGATTTATGAATTGAACGAATCTCACCTAACGACGCTACTGCTTATCGCAGGCTGTAGGCAGGAATATTTCAAATAAATTGTGTACGCCTTCCGACAGTTTCGGCCGATAGAAATGCATTTATCTTTACGATTCGATGTTTTCATTGGTAAACAGTGGGAAAAAGTACATGTTCATTTGAACTAAAAACCCTGGATCTCTTACCTGAGAAATAAAGAATTGGTATTTTAAGTATATGAATGATATAATGTTCTCCCTAAATAATAAACTTGAAATGTCTTCAATAATTCTTATAGTAATCGAAATTATGTGATAATACCCACTGTAAGTTTGTGAAATGTTCATTTAAACTGGTTTTAGTTATTATATAAAACTGTTCTGCCTCCCAGTACTGCCGTTCTACGAGGATGATCCCAGAAGTACCCGGTCTGATCTAGAGATGGCAGTAGTTGCTTTAAAAATTGGTCATCGTTATGTGATACAATAGTTTTGTTTGAAAGGTATTAGCCCAAACAATATAAAAGCTGAACTAGACTCTACTCTGGATGAGACTGCTCCTTCGTTATTAACAGTAAAATATTGGGTAGTAGAGTTTAAACGAGCCGTACGACCTGCGAGGACCAGTATCGCAGTGATCGACCAAATGAGGTGATGACTTCAGAAATGTTGAAGAAAATCCACAAAGCGGTACTAGATGATCGTCGACTGAAAAAGCGCGAGCTAGCAGACATAGTAGGCATTTCAAAAAGTGCGGTACATCGCATATTAACTGGAAATTTGCACAAGAGAGCGGTGCGCAAGATGGATGCCACGTTTGCTCAAAATGGAAAAAACACAAGGACGTGATGTTTCTATCGAGTAATTGGCGATGTTTCACAGAAAAAAGCCAAAGTTTTGCATCGTTTTATATTCAAGGATGAAACGTGGATCCTTCATTTCACAACCGAAACAAAAGAACAATCAAAATAATGGGGGAAAGGGAGGACCTGCTTCAAAGAAGCGTTCCATCTGTAGGCAAGGTCATGGCGTCGGTTTTTTGGGATGCGCGTAGGATAATTTTCCTTGGCTATTTTGAAACAGGAAAAACTATCAACGACTAGTTTTATGCGAACTTATTGTAATGTTGTAACGAAGAAATCCATCAGAAATACCCATTGGCTAAGAAGAAAGTGTTGTTTCAAGACAACATAAAATGCTGTAATCTTCCAGGACGTAAATATGTTTACATAATATTCAACCAAAATCGTATTTTTCAGCATCGAGTAAATACTCCATATAGTCGAAGGTTTAACGATTTCTGTTTTTTGTGACAAATAAGTCAAAATTAGGTCCTCCGTGATAGTTACACATTTCTTTGAATCCATATATTTCGTGAATATACTATAAATACTTTCGCATCTCGACTTCCACTCTTCGAATACCTCACTTTAACTGCTGCTTTCTATGATTTCTGCAATAACCGCAACCAAAAACCATCTAAACTTTTAGAAAGAAGAACTTGAATTTTTAAAATGTCGAATTAGTGAGTTGGTATTTCATTTCTACAATAATGATGAACTGCATACTTCTAATGCCTACCTAGATTTTCCAAATAATTTGGGGTTACTAGGTACGTACATACTATGACAACAACGTATTTAACTTTCTGGCTTTGTCCGGTAAGTATGTATGTCATAGTTTAGGAGAAAAAGTTGTAATTTCTCAAAGGAAAAGCGTCCGGGAAATACGTACTTTCCGGTAGATGTATTTTACGTTTGATTCATTTTGAAGACTGTACTTGATGATATGTAGATAGTTTCATGCAGTTACTTTGCATTCTATTGTCTTCTCATTATCTCAATTACATTCACATTATCTTTTTATGTCTTTGATTTAATAATTGTTAACGTGATATTAATGAAAAAAAATTCTTAAGCCTTCAATCTTATCAAATCAAACTAAACTACGATGTAAAAGTATGCCTATCTACTTTGTGTTTGGTTGTTATTAATTCCAAGGAATTTAATTAGACATACCACACTCAATTTTTCATTTGTCTTCTAATGGGATTAAAAAAAATTTCCCTACCTAAGTGATACATTTTAGGAGGATGAATGCGATGTTACATTATAACGAAATTGCGAACACCGGCAATAAACTCTGATTAATGTTTCTAGTAAGGATAACAAGGTTTCCACCAGGTGCTACGCTTAAACTTTTCATTAAGTATACAAACTAATGTATTTTCCTTTGGTACAAGCTCTTTCAATTCAACGTAAATTACAAAATGTTGGCAGTGTCGAATTTTCTACTGAAATTTAATCAGAAATAACTAACTTATGTGCGGTAATGTTTATAATCAATTTTATAGAAGAATCTAATGATGAACTTTTTGAAGTGTTGGCAAATATAATCAAGATAGATCTATGAGATCCTAGGGACAGTATTGAATACTGTAATTCAACGATTATTTTGTAACTATATATGTAACTAGCTATAACCATAGTTATAATCAAGTGTAGGTCGAACGGCTTTTTACGGATTACTTCAAGCTACGAGTAAAAAATAGAAATCGATCATTTTCGATTGTTCGAGTGATTTCATGTGATTTCTTGTAATCTGTTGCACGGAAACCTTTAAAGGATTTTTCTTATTGTTCGAGTAATATGCGTTACGATTTTATGGTAACCCTAGTAGTAGAACCCTATGGACAGATAGGGTTCTACTTAAGTTTAGAAATAGACAAATAAAAACAAATATTTATAATCGAATATGGATTTAGTGTTTTTCAAAATATACTTCATTATGATCAATACACTCATGCATGCGTTTGAACCAATTGTTGCGAAGAATTTTTTCGATAACGATTGAAATACCTCCAAAACATTTTATTTGAATGCATCAATCCCTTCTACAAGTAAGAGAGAGAGATTTGTTGGAAAAACTTTTTGGTATAGGAAAGGTTTGTTGGAGTTGGCCCTGATATAGGAACTGCTCCTCTGTAGGGCTGGGGTTGTGAAGGTTCTGTTGGTCCTGGCTAGAAAAGAGGGTAAGCTGCGACTATTAGTCGAAAGAAAACAAAAAAAGAGCTCTAGAAAGTTAAAAGGGTCCTTCTGGGATTGTAGATTTTTTTTTGTTTTTCGAAAAATTCAATTTAAATGGGAAGCGGGCGGGTACAGCTACGGTGATATTATTCCCTATCGTCGGCCATTTGACTGGTAAACTGATTCACCAGGTTACAGGTAAAACGCAAAAAACCTGCAACACCAATGATCTTCTTCATGTATAGAAAAACGTTGACCTTGCAATTTATTTTTTGTCTGCGGAAATAAGAACAAATTAATCACAAATGTGAGAGCTCGCATTGACGTGATGTAGAAATATTTATCTTCTGCGATTAGTTTTCCTGATTTCGAACACTTTCGGCAAACAAATGCTGGTTAGGTGCGTCATCAACCGTCGTTGTATATGGCTTGTCTTGAAAAAGAAAATCTCGAAACACGTCAAATCCCAATTATAAATTGGTTTTAACCCCTAAGGTCGATATGTGATGCCTTCATTCAATCCATTCGAATGACAGATGTAAACATCAATATTTACAATTGGGATGTGATTTATAATTTAAAATGTGTATTCAACTGAATTTCAAGCGTTGTTTGATTTCATGTCATATTTAACAAGATTCATGTACATAACCAACACATAATATTTCTATAAAAAGAAAATTATTTACTCAAGTCAGTGTGATATCTCTGGACATTTTAACGATACTCGCTTTCGCTTTCACAAATTTTCAAGTACTTTTTGGTTTATAATGTGGTGCTCCTTCTTACAGAGTTACAGACCGGTATATAAATATATTGTAGCTTTTTTAAGTAGTACTCAATAACGAAATGGAAATTAAATTATAAGCACTGAATTAACAAAAAACCTGTGAGTGTATTACTTTGGTTCCTTTATCTAGTAAGGAGTTTTCACCAGTAAGTAATGTCAATTTGGCAGTTACCATTACCATTATATCGGAATCCATGACGTTCATAATTGTATATCATAATTTACCATGTACACTGTGTCCCATTTTGGTTGAGACTGCACTATATACCCACTATATATAAATATATATTGAATATTCCCACTACTTTTGTTCCTGAACTACAAGGTAAAAAGATAAAGTCAGTGGCGTGTTTAAAATTTTTTTTATAGCATTGTTTTTAAGATTGGGCATAAATTTGGTATTTTTTTAAAAGAACACTCTGCATATTTGGATGTAGAATGTTTCTGACACATTGATATATCACAATGGAATCTTTAATAAATTTCAGATTCAAAAATCAGAAAAATCCATATTTATGTTTGTTTATTCAATAGTGAATCCTTTCACATTTGCATTCAAATATTAATTTTCCAAAGCTTAATGTTATTTGAACCTTTTTATTTAATTAGGTATATTCTAAACAAAAATTCAAAATATCAGTCTTTGTAATTAACTTAAAAATGTTGAAAACAAAAAAAAATATATCGGTACAGGTTCAACATTGAAAATAGTTATTACAAGAATCAAATTAGAAAATGAATTACAAAAAAAAAACATATAAATCTAGTAAAATTGTCGTCCATTTTGTCTTCTACATAAACCACATACAGTTTCAATTGGCCTTATTGCATTTAAAATCATAAAGTGTAGTCTTTGTGAGTCTCTGAATGCTTCGGTTGAGGCTCGAAGTTCATCTATAATATTCCGATTTGCATGAATTTTATTTCTTAAGTATGAGCATACAAAGGAATCTATAATAATTGAGTCCGGTGACCTCGGGGGCCATCTGATTGGCTCGTGTGTGACAATAGAACGTCTACCAAAATGAGCTCTCAAATATTCTCTAACTACCCTTGATTTATGAACGGGCGCTCCATCTTACTGGAAAGGTATGCTCTCCACCAACTCTGGTATATTATTTTGTAATATATTTAGGTATCGTTGGGCAGTTAAACTATCTCAAAAAAAAACATTAAACACTAAAACCAAATCGGCCTTGTTTCTGTCGATCAAAAGTAATATATTAATTTTCTTGATACCAATGTGTTGTATTTTGTCTATTAAATATGCCGCTGCTGCATATATGGGATTCGTCAGACCATATTACCATCCGGAACTGGCGCTCAGATTCTGGACACGGCCACTGGCGGCGGACTGTGACTCCGCATATGTATCTGTCGCACGGAGAATGTTGTATACAATATTCATCAGATTAAAAAATAATAACGATAAAAAACTTTTAATATTTATTTAACCATAAAATACAAATAAAACATTTTGATTCTGAAAAATTTGAAAACATGAATAAAAGTAATTGCATATAAAGTTGAAAATTAAGGTAAATTACATCCGCTACGAATACAAGTTAAATGTCCCAGACACATGAACTTGCCACAAGTCTGGCATGAAAAACGCGTAGGTCGGTTTATCTTTCGGTCACAGTATGCACAACGTCCACGACTATTTTCAGCATCATTTACAGGTTGGAGATTTTGTATTCCAAATATTTAGTCTAATCGTTGAAGTTTTGGGAATATTGGTCTGTATTTTTTGGCCAACGTTTTGTAAATGAAAAAGTACCATTGAATTCACTCCGGCTATATTGAGTATTGAGTACAAAACTACCATCGGCCATCGTTTCGTATTTCTAGCATAGTCATATGATGCGCACAAGTTGTCTAGAGTATTTACACCACCCTTGGAATTGTTGTAATCTATAATCACTTCTGGTTTTACTGTTACTTCATCAATTTTATCATCATGATAAAGACTTGATATCAGTGAGACGTTTTTGTTCTTCTTGGGAATATAAGATACCAACGTTAAATTTTTATCGTAAGCAAACATACTTGAACATATTGGTCTTTTTGTTGTATTCGAAATTTCTAAAGGTGACTCGCTTGTTTTTACTAACAGTACCTAAAATGTGAGAGTGAAATCCGTAAACAGAGAACGGACTAGGGAGGAATACTGGTAAACCAGTTATCACATGTCACATTTCTCTTAGAATGTCTGATTGGTTCAACTAGTCTTTGAACAAGGGATAAAGGAGAATTGTTCAAAGAGTGAGGTCCATCCGGCTGTTTGCCAACATAAACCTCCAAATTGCTCGTATAAAAAGTTTTGGAATCCATCATTACAAAAATTTTCAAGCCATATATTATTTGGCTTACTGGGAATGTATTATCGAAAACTGCACCTTCCCCGAAACGCCTCTAGTCTTTCATCGATTGTCACATTTTGAAATGGCGTGTATGTAGACTTAAACTTTTCAACAGAAGCATTGAAGATATCCCTGATTGAAGCCAATTTGTTTGTAGATTTTCTTTCCAACCGTGTATCTATATCATCAAAACGTAAATGTTGTAGTAGGAAGCTAAACCGAAATAGTGACATTGTAAGACGGAATTGTTCAACACCAGTTCCATTGTTGTTCCACAACTCTTTCACATTTAGACTACTTGACTTGAGAACTCCTCCCAAATAGAGTATGCTAATCAATGCCTGAATTTCAGCCGCATCCGTTCCTTTCGCATTCCTTTTACAGGTTTAATTTTCTTGATCTCTCTCGATATGTTGTTTTTACATCCAACAATTTTCGCTAGCAAAGTCTTTACAGGTGCTTTAGGGCCTGGTAATCAGATTCTCTGAACGAGTTTTGGTGAAAGCAGGAACTTGTTTGAACCATTTAGTTCCATCTTTTCCAGTGAAAAAAGGTATCTGTGTATGATATTCTACCTCACTTATTTCCATCATATGAAATTTCTTGCTTAGTGTCGGAATTCTCAAATTGTTCTTTCACATTATCGTCATCATGCAAATCATTATTTATTTCGTCTGCATCATCTTCGCTTAAACATTCTAGCATTAATTTGTTCAGTCTGTCCTGTTCTTGTTCGTACGACATTATAGGATACTTATAAAATATGAAACATTAGTTATTATAATGATTCAAAATGTGAAAACTGGCCTCTCACCTTTCATGAAGTTAAAAATAACAACAACAAGTTTCAAAATATTTATTTGTTACTTGCGGCGCACACTAACTTAACACTATGGCACCGTTGCACTTCAAACTCAAAACTGATGTTCTCTGAAGCACTGTCGAGGCATACTATAACGGAAATGACCAGGTAGTAGGGAAAAAATACTTATAAGAGATGTTTGCGGAGTGAGAGTGAGAGTCCCTGTATTTAACTACATTAAATTTGGGGTCTTGCTTCCACACAAGCTAAAACAATTCACTAGTTTCTTTTCGATACCGTATCCCGCGATGGCTGACGTCTTTCTGGATACCTAATAAGATCTTTTTTTGATTCGTTGAAGTTTGTAGCAAAATAAAATAAGCCTATTCTTTACCTGTTTAAATACAATTGCAGCGCTGCATCGACATTTTCGTTTGAAAGGTCTTTCAAAATTTTCAAAACTCACTTTCACCGTTAGCCATCATTATTGATTTGTATGGACTCTATTTGTGACTTAGTTCACATGTGTGTAATGAACAAACCATTTTTTATGCATGTGAAAAACATCATGGTCTACTATTAAATAGACAAACATAAATATGGATTTTTCTGATTTTTGAAGCTGAAATTTATTGAAGATTAGGTTGAGATATATGCAAAAATTCTACATTAAACAGTGCTCTAAAAACATTTTTGAATACGCCACTGACTTTTATGTACAAAATATCTATCATAAGCAGATTTAATTTCTTTTAAATGTTATACAGGACCTGAGAAATAATAACATCACCGAAAGTGAACATTGTTCTTTTCGCATGTATGGCTTATATTTTATGTTGATGTTGATGTTTACTCAATATAAGGGTGTGGGGACAAACAAATCCATACAGTTTTGGACAAATTAGCAAGCAGACGTCGACTTTCTCGTAACTTGGCAGTTTTCAAAGGTTCCAAATGTGAGAAGTTCAGTTTCTAGTATGAAAAATCTAAGAGTAAACGAACGATGTAAAATTATTGGCAAGTTTTATGAATGAAATCCATATCTCAAGAAATCGTTTACGGTTAATCAATTTTTAAGAATGAGAGTAGCCAGATAACCAAATTACGATAGTTCTTCTAACGCATCTCCGTCTAGGACATACGCGACTGACCCGTAAATATTTATTCTATGCTAAACCTTAACCTAAATATGTCAACTTCAATTGAAAATTGACCATAAAACACATAGTCGCAAAGCGTTTATCTTTTATATAAAAAATTACGATATCTGTTGAGACAATAAAAGATCATCAAGATCAGGCGAAGGAGCCAATAAAATATATAAGTTTTGGTTAAAACGACTCACGGAAAACTGGGAGTTTTCCACAATGGGACAGAAAATTCAGAAACGATTGGAAATATATAAGCAGTAGTCTAATGGAACAGAATGTAGTTTCAAAATCAAGAAAATCGGTATCCAAATGGTCTGAGAAGCAACAAATGAAACAAAAATCAGAACTTTCGCTCGCTAGCTAGGATTTGAAAATGAAAATAATTTTCGACGAGTCATGTTCTACTGTTGATGGAAGTGGAACGAAAAGATTTAACAAGTGAATTCAAAAGTGTATTTTAAAAGTTATAAAAAGTTCAACTTCAATGTGTTGGTATGGTTGGCGAAATCTTTTCGTGGTCGTTATTCAACATATATTTGTCATTATCGATGTACTGGCTTCTAGGAAGGAACTCCAAATTGTCCACACACAACAAACTATAAACCTCTCTGGACATAGGGCGTATAACTTTGGGGCTGTGTCAGTAAAAGTCATATTCAAATAATACAATTTTTCCAAAATAAAGTATTGAGAAACATCGTTAATGCACCTTGGTAACAGTGATCCCAAGGTAAAAAATGTTAACCAGATTATAAACAAATTTGCCAGTAACCATGAACAACGGATACTACAGCATGGGAACGTTGAGGTTATCCAATTCCTCGACAATGCCAATTTAGTGAGAAGGCTTGATAATATCAAACCGTTTGAGTTAGTTTAAATGACGATGTTAGTTGAAAGCAGAGTATTGGGCTAATATGGAGTAACACGTAAATGGTAGTGTTGCTAAAATTACTAGACACTAAGGTATATTAATGAGTAGAACCTTAGGATTTAAAAATTTTCACGTTAGTTAGCTTATTTATTTTTAGTGTTATCTATAGCAAAAAAATGTGTCTATTTCAAAATTTTGTGAACACTAGAATATATAAAAAAAAATGAGTTAACAGTTCATAGAGAAAAACATCCTAAAGGAGATTTGGTGTTTTGACCCGATATAGCAACTGCTGATTATGTGAAGGACGTTGTCAAACCTTTTGCAGAGAGCCGTAACCATTGTTTCATAGAGTAAAGTGTAAATAATTGAATTAAAACGAAGAGTTCGTACATATTTTTGGTCCCCAAACACATACTTGAATTTTCTTTCAAATAATATGAAATTTGATATCACCAATCGATGTATGAGCTGCTATTTTTTTTCTAAATAATCAAAATGATCCAATCACGCGAATATGCTTAGTAATGCTTACTAATATCCTAAATCACCTAGTAGTTATTATGAATTTTTTGTCAATTTATCGTGAAAAGACAAAAATTCAATTCGCATTGTGTCATAAATTTTATAGCTTTTAATTCAAAGTTACATGATTAATGGTTCATTTATATGACTAATATAACCATAGCATTCACTATTAGGAATGCAGTAAAATGGCCATCACGTAAATAAAAATATACAAAGGACATTAGTAGATTCATATAACATAAATATATTGTCGTCAGAATTAGCTATTGATTTCTATAGTAATACGAAGGTTATTCAGAAAGTGAGGTAAAGCAAAATACAAGTGAAAATTGACATCAAATTTTGTAATACAATTATAACATTCACGATATCAACCTATCGAACGTCATCGTCATTAAAATTCCGAATTGCTAGCGATATCAAGATTATAGGCGATTAGAGAAAAAGTTATTCGCCATAATCTTTCTTGGCAACAAATGTTTCAAACATTTTTTCGTTTTGTGATGGAAATATTTGTGTACCCCCGCTATTGAATTAGTCACTAGAAATATGAAAGAATATGTCATTCGCTCAACTTCAATGTGTTTTCGAAGCAATTTTCGACTAAAAATTTGTGGCAATTTTGATCGAAAATTTCAATGAACAAACTTCGTGAATGCACTTCCTCGCTCTCATCCATATTGGACTTTTTGTACACTTGTCGATGAATTTCCAAAAGTTTTTTCGATTTTTTACGCTGACAAACACCAAAATATATGATAAGCACGCGCCTAGTCAGATTGAACAGAAACGTTGTTGAATCTCCGAATAGTCCTTGTATACAAACTGAAATATACTGGATGGATAATGGTTAGTGGAAAATTTCAATCTTCATTTCTTCGAATCATAATGAAGCGAATTTCGTAAATGAATTTGACACATGTAGTTAAGAAACAAACGTTTTCAAAAGTTCGTGAGCTGAAATTCTAAAAGATTAGTGTGACTATTTCCTTCGAAAAATTTAAGCCAACCAAAAAGCTGTAATATTTTATGTTTACCTAGCAACGATCAAATTTCAGCGATAATACTGCACTAGTGCAAATTATCGATAATTTGCACTAGTGCCAAATTTTCGTCTAGGATTAATAAACATCATTTGGTTTTAATTTTATATTTTAAAAAAAGGAACAATTATTGAAAATGCAATTAGAATATACAACTTTACTGGAGGCCGACGATGGTGTTTCTATGCTGCTTCCACCACTTCTTATTGTTACTTCGCTACTGTCATTCCCATTTTTTGTACAATTTCCTCGTGGTGTTCACTATTTACTTGGAGGTAACTCTTTATCGAGGCCTGATTTGAGTGTCCGGTAACCTTCATAATTTGATTTTCTGAAACCCCAACCTTGGCAAGCTGAGTAACTGCCGCAGCACGGTTCGAGTGATTTGTCACTTTTATTCTTTTCGTGTCAATTCCTATAGCTTCCGCTGCATCTCTTGTCCACTTTGAAATTTCATTTCGTCCTACTGGACAATTTTTAAAAAAACCTTTTGATGTTTCTTTCATCCATGATGGGTTTACAGTTAAGAAAAGACGATCGACCGTAATATGTTTTCCTCTTTTTTCTTTCAACATTTTAAAAAGCCTGCAAAATTATAATGATAGATTGTTTGATATCATGCTTTACATTAAATACCTTATTGGGCATTTATCAGGCTCGGTGGTGTTTTGGACTAACCATTTTTTTTCTGTTAACCTATGACTCCCTCCTTGCGCTGTCTTAGAAAAAATAGGATTATAAGCTATGCGTCCTGTAGGGTTGCCGTAGTTGTTAAATTCTTCTTCAAAGTAACTCAAAAGGCAATTACATGCTTCTCCTCCTCTCCACGCCAGTTCATATGAAGCAATATGAAAGAACTTGCGTTGAAGTCCGTCCGGAGTCGACTCGTCCCAAATGGCACACATTTTATCAATATCTTGTCCTGATAAGCTAGATGCACTTGTTTTTCTTTTTTCAGGACACTTTTGCAACTGCTTCCTTTTTGCGTCTCTCGCAGTTCTGGCGCATTCAAACGTTACATCTTTAAAAGGATCGAAAATAATGTTAAACTCTTCATAAGATTTTTGTTGCAAAATTTTCGCTACTGTATTCCAAAGTGTTTTGACAACACCTTCTTTATATTCTTCCCCATCACTACGTCTCATGTTGAAAGCGAAATCTCTTAGAATTACGGCCAGCTGTGCGACAGAAGTTTCCTTGTTCAAAGTGTATTTTCGTTCATCACAAAATTGTTGAAACTGTCGCCACGCAGAATCTCTCGACTTTTTCGTATTCAGTGGAGTTAGTTTATCCACTGCGGCGTCTATTACTTGCGTGGAATTCTGCCCAAAACGTAAACTCATTTTGAAATATTTTTTCACGAACAAAACTGTTGTCAATAAGTTACCGTAGATACCAATTCAATGCCAATATGATGATCGTCAACTACGGTATAATTTAAAGAATAACAAATTTTAAACACAGAATTAAGTTTATTTTAAATTAAATTTTTCTCAGGAAATAGTCTGCCAAAATGCCCTCTCGTGCATGTCAAATTGTCTCATAATTTCCTCGAGTGCGCGAATTATCGACAATTTGACATGCACTCGGGACATTAATATTGATAATTTTTCACATAATTTATTATACAAAAGCTCCTAACAATATCTGACACTGCTACAAATTGTAGTGGAAACCTTGTGAACATATATTCAGCTATCATCTTCTGAAGTCTTGTCCGGCTTTGAGAAAAAACTTCATTTTGAAGCTTCAAAACTTCTTATGAAAGGACATGAGAAGAAAAAAGAATGTTGATTCTCATACAAACAGATCAAAAACAGCAGATGAAAATAAAATTGTCTTATAGGATTCTCGACTGAAGAGAACAGAAACAGTGTAACTAACTGAGTACCAAACTGAGAAAATTGTCCTTATAGCCAGCCATAGATGAATTGTACAACAGTGAATGATAGAAAAAAAAATTGAAACCACAAAATCACACAATTGATGCAGATATAATTGACGAACAAACCGGTAAAATTAGGGATAAACTCTCAAAAAAATTTGTTGTACATTTTCTTTTGAGCCCTTTATCAATTATAGTAATTCCTGTTTTGACTTCTAGCTTAATTCCTCAGGTTTAGGTCCCTTCCTCGATTCTTGAGGGTGAGAAGTAAGATTTCATTCAAAATACACTATGGAGTGAATCTTCAAGCGACGATAATGTTTACGAATACTCAGATGCCGTCTCATCTTTTTTGAACATTTCATTGAGAGTTGCGAGTTTTCTTGTTCACCACTGTACATAACAAGAAACATCACTAGAATCTAAAATATGTTCAAGAGAAATTGAGATGAAAATTTCGTTGGGATGTGATCCGTTTGCCTAATTTTTCCGGCGTGTATCATACGATAAATTTTGCGATATTGACTATTATTGATCACATGGGTCATGAGTGCGTGTTTTTTGAGGCTTACAGTGATAAAATTGAATAGTATGAAATAATAAAATGCTCGTATGGTTGATGTGTGTGTTTACTCAGTATCTCCCAAAAGGTACAATCATTTAATAATCAATAACCTATTAAACTTAACGAATAACCTCACATAATATAATATCACTGCATTGCAAAACCAATTAATACTTTCATATACAATGCTGATTGTCGAATGAACAACAAAGGTACGTTGAACATACTATACCTTTACAATTAAAAACAATAGTGCGCTCGTATATCCACTGGCGTGATTGTACATACATACACGTTAAATACAGTTTCATTAAATTTTATACCAGAGCGCAAATGAGAAATTGATTTTCCATTCGATATGAATTCACTACAATCAACGTTTATCTTTTAGTCGTCAATTCCGAATATTTTATTGTTTAATAACATTTCATTTGCACAAATTATTTTGAAACGATAGAAACACGTGAAAAACATTTTTACTTCAAACTATAAGTGAGGATGATTGATTATAAATTGAATTTTGTACATCAATTTCAATAGAATACGTGACATGTACCGAGATTTTTTAAAATTCATCTGTATACAGGTACGGAACAATAATAATGTGACGTCAATAGTTATGTGGCATATGATGACTCACATTCTAATTAAATAAGTACTAACCCACTCACAACTCGGAGCTTGTTGAGTAATGACTATAGTAGAAGCCAGAATTCCAGAGAATAACATCTTATTATCAAATTGAATCAAACTAAACACACTGCTTACACTTCCACCACATACACATGAACAATTACACTGTCTGAGGCGCGTTTCGATAACCAAGGTATCGTCTCTAGAGATTGAAGGTAAACTAAAACCTATTAACCTGATCTACTCATTTTATACTAAATGTTTCCACCAATTACCCTCCTCCCATGAAAAATAATTACAGAGGGTACATTTCTTCCTCTACTACTAAACTTTAAGAAATAGGCCCTTGGTCATTATTTAAACTGTTCTTATATTAAATTATCTCGATGCTTTCAAATGTATCTAACAAATTATTATTAGATACACTTTAAACAATTTTACATATCAATATAAGTTATATTTATTCCTTGAACATGACTGGCAGCGTAATCAACAATACTTGATTTTTTGGCTTGTCCAAAATTCAGCTTAGGTACTCTTCAAACCGAACATTGCAGCCTTCGTTATTAATTAACACAACCATTGACGTCGTTGATTATGTAAAATTCTAAGGGCTTGTTGTGGACAATTCTTTGAAATGGGAGTTACATATTGCTGCAATTATCAAAGAACTCATCCACCTCCTTAACAGTCTATGCCCTTATTGAGTCGCATCTACGATATGCCCTTCCCTTCTGGGGTATGTGTGGTGCGATTCAATTTGAGCGAATCTTCAAACTACAAAAGAGAGCTGTTAGATATTTACTTGGACTAAACAGCAGGGCTCACTGCAGGGACTTCATTATTCAACTTCGAATCCGTTTGCCTAATTCGTGAGCACGCTTCTCCAATTTCAGAAAGGCCGTTGTACGGATTTCCACTTAGGAATGCGGAACGTGACCTTTACCTACCTACTCCACGTTCAGAGTTAGTGAAGGGCTCAATATTTCACAATTCAAAAAAATGCACAATCATTTTCCAATTGGAATCAAATCGAAATCATCTTTTCCCGCATTCCGCAATAATTTTTGGGCAAATTTACTGGAAAGTGCCTTCTACTCTGTAAATGACTATTCTAATATTTGATTCCGGGCATGCTGCATATTGGTTTAATTTTTGCTGTGAACAATTTTTTGACAATAAAGCATTTCTCTCTATCTCTCTTCGTCAGCTAATTTCATAGATACCACTCTTTTCCAAATTCAGTATTTTATCCTTAGGATTGTCCAACAATTATTCTAATGTATAGCTGGATATATAGGATTGAAAGGGCTAGTGCAAATTTTTCTTGTTTTTCATTTTGATTTTGGTAAAGGATGGCTCCACATAGAGATTACTTAAACCTAAGACAGTGTAGTGGTGGTTAAGCAGTGTTATTATGAATATCACCAACACCAAAAATTCCAATAAAATTCCAATAAAATGGATCAAGTCAAACACAACACACGGTGATTGAACTGTTGTATGGAATATGAAGGTGGAGCAACTACAACTGCTATCATTACATGAACAACAAAATACATGTTCATTCGCTTCAATATCGACAGTTGTGGAAAGAAGAAATACTATTTAGGGAAAATTTACTTTTGTCAGAAGAAATCTGTGAAAATTTCTGTTTACAAAAATAAGCTTATCTAAAGAACAGAACTGCAAAAATAAATTCTATTTGCTCAATAATTTATTTGTGAATGTCCCTAGCTTATGTTTGTAATTACGCTTACATTTTTGAGTGACATTTGATTATCTTTTTTTCTATAAATAATGTTTCCTGTTGTAAGAAATATTGTAATTGAGAGCCACTATGAATCAAAAACGTTCAATTCGAGTGGATCAAGAAAGACGTACCGTTGGAAACGAGGAACTAAAATATAAAAACCTCGTAATTATAAACATTGGAATAAGTATGGTGAACATACCTCATATTTTATATAGTAAAAATAACTTATTTATCGTTGTCAAGTAAAAGTATTACGTTCACCGACTTATTGGGGGCACATCACCATTAATCAACAAAAGGAAGAATAGTCATAAAAATGTTCGCTATATTTTACCGTCTCGTTTCTAATGGCACGTGTTTATTGATCGACTCAAATTACACGTTTTTGATTTTTCGTAGTCTACAATTAGCCTTACTGTTTTTAACGATTGGAGAATGGACTGGGGTAAGAGTTATTTAGACTAGCTCAAGATAGAGAGAGTTTTGTGAATGTTAAACCAGAAGAACGATCTTCTGGTTTAACAACCGTCACAATTTTAATCAAACTCCAAGCAGTACTATTGTTAATTGCATTTGGGTACCTCTCACAAAACAAAGCATTAGCCATAATCATCGATCTTTCGTTAGTTTCATAATACCAAATCTTATAAACTTTTCCAAGAGTCTAATAGTTTTTGACAGTTCATTCTAACAAATTTATATTGTGATTGGATAACTTTATTTTCTCAAGGCAGTACCTATGTATACCTATGTTACTGTTTTCGATTAGTGAAATGACATGAAAAAATATACATGACCGATGATTTAGAAGAAAGGATCCAAATATGGATTCTAAACAGATAACCTCAATAACTTTTTGTCGTCTCTGCCACATAAAAGTTAATTTCCTATAGAAAAAATAGATTTTTATGCAGTTAGAATAGAATCCATTTTTTGTCTTTTTCACTTCTGCTTTTCAAATTTCCCCACATTCACTCTACTGTAAAATAATTGATTATCTGAATACAGTGTGCAGAAATTCACATAGAATTATTATGTATCCATGTGATAATTTGAAACATTCGAACAAGGTTCACTATTATCTGTCTTAACTTTTCATTTAGTATAATAAAGAAGCCACTTCACTGTTTATGCATCAGGCGTTAGTAGAATATGTTTCCTAGGGGCATCTGGGAAGTATTTCAAGGAATATTTGACATATAATTATCTGACGTTAGCTGAAACCTATAACAAGTATGATTACAATAAATGGTAATATAAATTTAGTGCTATATTCAGAACTCTATGGAACTTATCCCAAGGGTATGATTTAGATAAAAATATGAAAATTGAGATTTCCAGACTCTATATTTTTTGGTATCGCATCGCATAGTATTGGTTATTCAAGGACGCATCGACTGTAACTGTCCTATTCAGACATAAATGAGGACGTTGCTCTACTATGTGAACGAAATTCAAATATAAGGGAGATCATATTGTTCATTTGCTGTCTTCACAAACTCCAAAGCAGGGCTAAATACACTCAATCCTATAGCAGTTAACCATAAACAGTATGGGATCTTTGTGTGCTCGTTCCAAAGTCGATACGTTGCCGTTGAGAAGTCATTGTGGTCTGCTTACTGTAGCAACGAAACTGCCAAACAAGTTGCATTAATGTCTGAACCCCACAATCAAAGAGTGGCCAGAATTAGTGATAACAACTCCAAGCTATCATTGAAATCATGTGCCTACTTAATACGTAAAAACAGGAAACGGTTGTGAGTCTTTGACGGTATTGTGAGGTCAGTAGACGTTTGAAGTTGATATAGATGACAGAGGATTTCGTGTGTAGATTTCACCACCGGACATCTTTGTCTAACATTGACCTCCATTGTTTGAAGCACTCTAGTGGGAAGTTCTCATTTCTCTATTGGAGAACTCTACTCTTTCAGCTTAACGTACTCTAAAATGTGCCTCTACAGTTCGAAGTCTCAATTTTTATGGTTTATGATCCATTTCAATCTGATTTTTGACTTTCTTTGGACTATAGGGAATTATTAGAATTTATATTGCGTTTTACTATTCGTTTCGAAGTTTTTACCGTTACAAGAGTGATATGTTTGTTCTATAGGGTTTTGAGGAGACTGAATTACATCACATTTCGAAGACTGAGTCTTGATATGTCTAGCAACTTTCCAATGTGGAATAATAATTCCTATTATTCCACAGTTTTATGATGATTGACCAAATTTTCCCATAAATCGTTTCATCAATTGCCATTTTTCATTCAATTTCTATCACTACAGCGTCTAATAATCATATATTCAGTTACAATATAAAGTAACAATATATCTATGGAGGTTCCAACAGATTATCTTCTGTAGCTTTTTCCATTTTATTAATTCTCATGTATTAGGAATATATTATGAAGAAAATGGAAATGAGTGAATTTTGTTATCATGTAATATAATTTGTTCGAAGTTGATATTTATTATACGTGGGTGGTATCTTATCCATGACCATCACCATCACTTGCGGTTGCTTTTTGCAATTTCTTCTTCCACCTTATTATACAAGAATGCGTAACACTCTCTTGTTATTGTTCAACCTTTTTGAATATAGACCATTCAAAAAAACGGTAGTCATAAATTTGCAATCCATTGTTTAACAGTTTTTTCATTTCAAAAGTGTAGCTGTGGATCCAGGTTTTTTCTAGTGTTATGATTTGACGTAATAAATCCGATTGTTTTACGCCAATGAGCCCTGGGTATTGTTCACTTGTGAATATAAGTTACGCCTGCTTAATTCTTCAATCAGTATGTGGTAAATGCTCTCTTTCGATATACTAATAGCCTCATATATCTCTCTAACCTCAATTTGACAATAGTCCAGAACCATTCGATGAATTTTTTCAATGATATCGCACTGGTTGTGTCAATTTTTGGTCATCCCGAAGATTCATCATCAGTTAAACGTATACAGCCACATTTTAGTTCTGCTACCCATTAATTTACGGTGGTACATGATGGTACAGAGTCTCCGTATATCTAATTTCTATTCCATTTGCGTGGGCGTATTGAGTTTTAGTAACAAATATAGATACTTACTTTGGTCCATTAAGAGAAAAATCTTCGTAGCGACTCTCTCATACAATTGCCAAATAGGAACTAAGCGTCCAAAATGGCTGAAATTTGTGAGAGGATCAATCAATGCATCTGTAAATATATTGATATAGGTGATGACATCTTCAAATTGAGATCGGACTACCCATGGATATATCTTTCAATTTTTCAACTAAAAAAAAACGTACTAACCAATCCTCAAATATATCTTGAGTAACATTGAAAGTTTTAGCATGTGTGTTTATTGAAACTGCACGGGACTCGGTTTCTCCAGACCTAAAGATTATACTTATTGTTACAAATATGATAAAGAAGAACAAAAAAATAAATTTTGATGATTTTTAGAGATCGAATCGAATAATATTGTATTTATATCGCGTACTTCTAACATCGAATCTCCTTCAGATGTAGCTTGGAACCTGTATGTTTTTTATAGTTTTTCGATAAAAGCCAAAGCGAATTGTCGTAAAATTTCAGTCGACCTTAACCTCACTTTAATGTCCTCGCTTGAGTTGTTCCCTAGTATAACGTAAGGGAACGGTTAGTAGTCTCTATTCACACGTTGTAGGGTAAATGGAGCACGTAATGTCATAATCTAAGAATGAATGGAAATGAAAGCAGAAATCGAAAACTTTGAGAACAATTATTATTTTATTAATATATCCATTGAAGCAACATTTGTGTTTTTGTGTTACTAAATGTAGGATGCAATAATAGAAGCTAAAATACTTCTTTTCGTTCCTGTTGACCGAGTAAAGGAGCAGTTCATCAAGAGAAATCTATCGCAGTCCATATTTGACTGTTATGCTTTGATTTTATTCAAAGATTATATTGTGCTCATAAACAAAAGAAGAGAGAGCACGATTTCTGAATTTTTAAGTCTCCAACTGAAGAATCAATTGGATTGGTTGGTTAAGATGATAGATTCTAAAAAAAAAAAAATGCATTGTAATATATTCTAAAATTGAATGGAGAGATTTCTATTATCAGTGACAGTTGGTGAGCTCGGTGGAGGGTGGCATTTTTAGAGTAGTGTGGGGAAAATCTTTCATCTGACAAGGTCCCACCTGGAGTGATAAATCGAGTTATGTATCAAAAAAAGGAATCTCATATTTGAACAGCTGTAGACGAAACTGGACTCATCTTGTTAACTAAATGCCTACGTATTGTAATGTTTTTCTGTCAGTCTCTTACTCACTTAATTTATTTAAACATTATACACTTGACTTAACTAACTCTTTTAATTTATTTATATTCACCGGTTGATTTTTGTTCTATCACTTTTCAGTATAAAGTAACTCTTGCTGTCAGACAAGCTCGAATATATCAGAGGATTCTAGAAAGTAAGTTAGAAACTACTCGTCGCTGTTTATTAAAAAAAAGTTCCATTATAACCGGAGAGGACCGGATTCACGAACCATGTCGTGGACGAGTTCGTAACAGTATTTTACATAAATGACTATACATCTGACATAGTCATTCAGTTGTTAATGAATGATTTCTCTCTAATATTTTATCTTGGAGTTTCAAGAAAGTGAGCTAATTTTTGTTCATACATCAAAGAAAACAACCGTTGTTAAACCAAGCTCAATTTTCCGTCAATATTTGAAGTAGGATGGGGAGGGGTGATGTATAGGTCATCAATATCCATAATTCATTTCAATGATGCAATCCAATTTGAGACGATAAAAGAAAAATCGTTGAAGAAATATTGATTCCTTGACATTCAAAGCATTGTCTTGAATTTTTGTTGAATTCAAATAAAAAAAATTGGGTTTATCAATTTCTTAAACCCCAAGTTAATTGGAGTTGAAAATGAGAAATTAAATTTTTGGCAATAATATGTGTGCGAATGGTCTCTAAGAATTAATCAAATAATAGATAACAAACTTGGAAAAGTATATTTTGTAGAGAAATGTACAACTTCCAACGATTCATATCTTCGCCGACGATAGCACATACAAATCCGTAGATCACAACCATCAATACCGATCTTAAAAACATTCTGGAATAAGGTGGAAGCAAACTGATTAAATTTAATGCAGCAACGACCCAAGCTGCTATTTTTTCAAATAAGACTGGCAGTGCATCTCAGGATTTGGTCCTGTCTGGACATAAACTATCACTACCATCACAAATTCATTTGTTGGGTATTGATGTTGGAAGCAATATGACACGGTGCTGATTTAACCAAGGCAACTTCACAAAAACTTGGAGCTCTCTTTAAGATCAAAAAGCTATATACCTGACAATAGTTCTTTATCCTGTACAAGACTCAGATTCATCCATCTTTGGAATATTGTTTGTAACTTGGAAAGCTCAGAGCAAAGAGGAAAAATTGCCGACCTCATTCTGTTTTACCGATACTACCATGGTAGATGCTTTTCCTAGCTGTCGAACATAATTCTGCCTAGAGCAGTTTTTCCAAGACTCACTCGACAGGCAGACGTGGCTCATAAACATCGAGTTCACCTGCAGACGCCCAGTACTTCAATTTATCGGGACTCATTTCTTTGGAGAAGTGCAAGCCTGTGGAATGAGGTACCAAGCCAGAGCACTATAGCCTACAGAAGTTACAGATCAATATCAATAGGCATCTCTTAACGAGTTTACCCTCTTGTGTTTCCTCTTTACATATATATTATGTTATTACACATATATAAAAATATTAACTTATCTGAAGAACCTACTAGTAAATAACGTAAAATGGGATTCAGTTATGGTTAGATATTAAAAAATTGAAAAAAGCTAATAAACAGTGAAATACTATTAAGTGTAGACGATTCAAATTAAATCAACTTTTCTTCAATCCAGCAAAACTTTTATTGAATCATATATTGGTTGAAAAAGCGGGAAAGTATATGAAAATTGATTAAAGTCAAAAGCTTGATAAAAAGTAAGTGAAAATTTCACTAGAAAATCTCATCGACAACAAACTAAAAGAGCAAGTTGAATAAAATGTGGTGAAAATATGTCAGATGAATATTGATAAACCATAATTCTATCTACTGGGTGTACCATAAAGATCGTTTAGGAACTAAACGACATATTGAACTTAACTCCATGCACAGTTCTTGGAAAATATGTAATGGAAATCAATTCTATCGAATGTTTCATGAAGCAAATTTGGGAGGATCCTTTCAATATGTAGTCAAGACTGAATAAATGAATTTTTCTTCTACAAAGAGAGCGAAAAATAGGATTTGTGGTTATATTTCGTAATTATATAGCTGTGAGCTATGAAACGACCTCTTATGGTAATCAATGTATTGTTTTTATTTTCCCTATTAATATTAGTATATTATAAAACTAATCCACGTTTTTCAAACTTCACACCTCAACCATCACGAAATAGGATTTATCAAGAAATATTCGATTCGACTACTTGTTGTTTTTCCTGCCCAAATTTTTTTGTATGAACTGTATGTTTCCATGTGCATTTGCAACTACTTTTCACCTATATTTCATTTATTAAAATGATTTTCTATTCTTATCGTTGTTTATTTCTTGTTTTCTAATGAAACGAAGTAGTCGTGACAAACCTTTTTAAGCGATTGAAGTTGCAATCATCGATCTTAATTTGCATCAATTACACGTATACGGACATAATCGGATATTAATAGAAAACTTCTCTCACTTAATACTTTTGAAATTCTCTAGAGAAAACTATTGTACCATTTGCTGTAATGAGAAAATTTCTCTTAGAAATGCAACAGCTCCAGCACATTTTTCGGGAGTTATGAGATATTGAAGTATCAACCCTTTCTGATAAAAATAATATAGGAAAAAATCTCTTAACGTTTTAAAACATTGCAATTTCATTTTTACTGTGAAAAATTCATAGCATTTTAATTAAATTTAATTGGTTATCGATTTTTATTATTCAACCCTTAAAAACTACCCCTTTGTAGAAAATGAAATGAAAATAAATCCAATGACTACCAAGTTTCAAATTTTGCATTCTTTTCGGTATGGAAGTTTCTTGTCTCTACTTGAAGTAATTTTCACTTGTCTATACCATGTCAACCCTTAAGAGCCACCCCTTTTGTCAAAGGGGTGTGGATAAGCAATCCCCGCACTATAGGGACAGATTAATTTTGTTATAACTCCTAAATTTTTATCCTACAAAAAAAAAATTAAAATCAAAATAATCGTCATAAAAAATTCTTCAATTTGACTGTTCATTTGTTTTTCTATCTCTTATAGTTATGGAGAAAAAATGAGAAAAAAACAACAACAAATGCAATAGCTACAGCACACTTTTCGGGAGTTATGAGATATTGAGTTTCAATTAAGTTACAAAGCTAACTTACACACATCATTTGATTTTAAAATAAACCATAATGAACTTAACCTTGTGGCAGAAGCGTAAAGCTCAGTTCAAGCCAAACTGAATCATTTTTAGGACTACATTTGATCTAACTCCGATATCCGGAGTTAGAAATCAAAATTCTGATGATGAATCAGACATGTGGCATCACATAACACATATATCCCCTTTATTCGGGATTGTACTGCCAAAGATGGGATTCTTCCTTGAAGGGGCAAATTGTTTATCAACACATAAAAGTTGTTGCATTGGTATCGCTGATATTTCTCAACAAGGATCCTTGGGAGGCATTGTTCTAAACAGACAATCCAAATTATTTGAATCTGTCATTTTTATCTGCTGAAATCGGTTCCGACTGATCATATCAGCAATTGGTTCTACCCTTGTTACTTAAGCCCAATACAACTAGAAATTGCCTCATCTCAGTTATTATAACGGATATTTTTTTTTCTGTATTTTTTTGATAGTATAAAAACCTGATTATTCTACAAAATTATTCATAATATCAGCATCAAAGAGTTCCTTGAAGTATGTGATATTTATATCAACTTCTCTTTCCTCTATTTTATGTATCCAAACCGCTGTGTCCCTGGGGCTATCCCCTCCTTCTCTTCTTTCTACATATTTTTACCTTATTTTGCTGCCTTGTTTCGTTTCTTTATATTTTTGTCATTTTCTTCACCACGTTCATTAAAAGATTCACTTTTGTTCTTTATACATCTGTAAGAATTTAAAAAAAAAATTATGGGGAACCATCAGATATGGAACACTTGTAATCCGTTGTGTCTTAGTTGAAACTGGCGGTAAAATAATCATTCAATCTTTATAATCTGTTTTTTCAAATGTGATACAAACCATAAAGCATCAATTATCAGAAAAGTTTTTGATATTTTGTCTTAGAAACAGATTTTAGAAAAATTAAATGAACCAAAAAAATAGTAAAACGATATATGTTTTATAACAACTTACTTTTTATTTTTTAATTTTTCTAACTCTACATTCAACAAAATTATGCGTTAGTTTAGACTACATATTCGGTTTTATCAGCTATTATGGAGAATTATTTAATAATTTTTGAGAATTAAGTTTATCGTAATTTGTATTTCATATTAAAATAATAGCAAATAACCATACAAGTTTCAATGGAGTGATAAACATCACAATCCACAGTTAAAGTTCAATAACATCAACTTGAAATTTATAAAGAAAACTACTTTTTAAACCCACCTTTATCTGGAAGTCCCGTGTCGCGAAGTTATTACTCTCCAACTAATTCTCTTTTATATCGTTTTCATATATTTCGTACGTCCCACGTGGCCGTTTAGTGAGAACATAACTTCCAAATACAAACACTCCGGAGGTAGTTGGAAACAGTTACAAACTTAAGGATAATAACCCATTTGGTATGGTGTATTATTGTTACAGTTAGTAATCTTTTCAATAACAGACAGGGTTCACTTAAGTTCATGACAATAGTATACAAAATATTGTCGATATTTTGATAACAGCGACCTACCGATAATTCAAGTAGTGAAAGTAAATTGGAATTGAACACTGTATAGTGAAGAAATGAGAACACTTCTCTAGAATATAGAAAGAAAACTTTTTAAATCTTCTTGATTTTAAGTCTCTTCTGTTTGAAAATTAGTTTTTATAAATAATTTTTGAATAGATAAAATTGACGATTCGATTTTTCTTTAAGTCTTTATAAAAACTTGATTGATTGATAACATTATTCCGGCAACCGGATGAGATATTGAAATTTCACTGATGCACAATATTAGTTTGATTTATTTTTGTAAAAAACTCATATACATTTATAAGCAGAGGTTGGAGGAATTTGCAACATAGTTCAAAAGATAGAAAATCTTTTTTATGCTGAATATCGTTTTGCATGTAAATGCTATAAAAAAAATCTACTTTGGGGAAGGAAGAGTCAAACGGAACATTTATTTCATTCTGAATGTCTCTGATGGAAATATAATTCAACAAACAGTACTCTAAATTTTCGTCTTGTGAATAGTATTTAGATGAAACGGCTGCTTAATGTTAAATGTTACACTTCACCTACGAAGAATTACTGGAAAATCATCTTGCCTTACATTGATAATTGACTCGTCGTCATCAGTGTTTCCATAGGTTCCAGTACAACCCGGTGATATATATCGTTGCAGCTGTACCCGCCCCTACGCGACAACACGTATCCGTTTGACGCACCCAATTAATTCCAAATTGTATTTAGTTAATCAAGCCCCTTTTTTATCTCTCACGTGCTGTTAGTTGGACACATGCCTAATAAGTTGAACTCATACCACTAGAAGTCCTTCGTAAAAACCACTACAATCCTAGTTCTGCAGATGAAAAGTTTTCCTATATCAGGTCCATTCCAGACATAAAATTGTTACTATTTCTCAAATAAAAATACTCCAGTTAGTTTCTCTCTCTTTTTGATATTGGCTACAAGTTTCTTACCAATTGAATGCAGTAAATCATCAAATCAGTACATTGACTGTATATGAACCGAATATCAAAGGTTATTCATGTACTAAATGTGAAAGAAAAGGAGAATTTACTAATTAACCAATTTACTAACCAACAAAAAAAAATGAATCAAAGTGAACCGGGGGAAGTGGAGGAATCTAAAAACAATTAATTGAATATATTACCAAAACAAGTTGTAGTACTATATTATTAAAAAAGCAGTACATGAATACATTGCTCAACGAGAAGCGTTGAATGTGCTGCATCATCGTCAACTACTCTTGCTTTTACACTATCGACTATACGTGGTTTGTTCTCGAGTAGGAAATTAATGAAATTTATTCATATGATGAAAAAATGGAAAGAAGTTATTGTTTTTGGAAATATTGTCCATAAGATCAGACATTTTGCATACGTTTGAACAAATGATTGGAGCATTATTTCCATTACGATTGAGATACCTCCAAAACATATGATTTGAATGCATCACTATCTTCTTCGGGTGCAAAAAACGTTAACCTCGTAACTTATCTTTGGTTTGCGGACATAAAAAAAATAATTGAGTGCCAGACAAGGTGGATGACTCATCAATTCGATGTTTTGACTGTTCAAAAACGTTTTTGTTTAAGCTAATGTGGGAGAGCTCGCAATGTCTTGGTGGAGTATGATTCATCTTCTTCGATTTTATCGAACACTTCTGGCAAGCAAATTCTGATGTACTATTCAGAATCGACCATTCTACTTTGCTCTAATGGAGCGTTGACTACATGTTCATTTATTCCAGAAAACAGGCGATCATTTGCTTCGAAGTGCTTCGTATGCAAACAACTTTTGTTGGACTTAACCCGTATTGAAATCCCTTATATTGATTGTTGTCGGATTCATATGCATACATTGATGATTCGTAGCTTTTTTAAACATTGATATATCGATGTTTTAACATCGATATCGAAACCTAAAACATCGATGTTACATCGTTCTTCATGATCGAACATTACAAACGCGCCTCGCTCTCAGGCGCAACACGAAGCAGTTGCTTCGCTTGTCCACACTGACGAGTATTGACGACTATTGTGTTGTTAGTTGTTGGTAGGTAGGTGGGAATGAGCGCAGAGTCTTCTAACGAGCGGAAAAAGGCGATAATAATGAAAGTGACATATGGAGCTACCATAAAATATTAACACACAATAATATGAAAAAAAAATACGAAAGGTAAAACTAAAGCAAAAACAGAATTTTTAATATTCATGTCATCTACTGTTACGCCAATAAAGGGAAATGCGTTGGAGATATGGGATGACATGAAGGCATTATTTCCTAGGCTTCATAATTTAGCTATGATCTATTTGCCTATCGTGTTAACTTCGGTACCCAGCGAGCGGTTATTCTCTGAAGCTGGAGCTACAATTTGTCAAAGTTATTATTTTTAAATTCTCTGTTAAAAAAAATAAACACATACATGTTTTCTATTAAACTGAAATAATGATTATTCATGAGAAGTAAATATTAAAAATTGTGTCTATTTCCTGCGAAAAACATAGATTTATGGATATATCTTTCATAAACCTCGATGTTTCTAACGTCGATGTTTCACTTTTCAAAATATCGATGTTCTAACATCGATGTTTTTTATGAGCGATGTTACATCTCTATTTCTTTGAACTAATCGACACGAGTTTTTTTGAGCTATTGTCAAATCTTTTTGGAAGCAAAGTATTCATGCAATATTGAATGTATGCAAGTGTAACTGAGGCCCAAGTATGCTTTAATCTTACCGTATGTCATTTGACGATCTCACAATATTAGTTTTCTTTAGCATTGATGTTTCCTGGCTCAGCTGCAGATCTTGGACGATCTTCACGAAATTAATCCTGTAGCAAAGTGCGACAACGATTGAATTCAAAAAACCAGCAAAATACGGTTGATTTAATCTACGTCAAAAGTTAAAGAAAATCTTCGAACGAAAATGTTCGCGTCTTAAATCAATTTTTGGACAGATAAGTATCTGTAAGCAATTCAAGTAGCACTCGTTTGACAATATGTTCTGAGTACGTTTACCATTAACAATGTCAATTTTTATTATGACAATATCAGATTTTGACATATTTACATCAGTATTGCCATATCTCAAAACTTAAACTGTTACAGCAGTTTCAGCTGCCACACACACAAACAAAACTATTTCAAAACACACATACATTGTGGGATTTAAATATATATAATTGAGCTATTCTTATTTTGCATTTCTGACTGATTTTCAAAAATTCTTCCTTTATCGATTAAAAAGGATCTCACCTTCTACTTTTGCATGTGAGTGAAATCAATAATAATGTGTATCGACGTACCCAGAGGTAATGTAAAATATAATTGATTATTACTTCAAGTCACGTTCTATGTTTTAAACTTAAACACCGACGGCTTTATTTATGGTCCTCGCTAATTTGAACTAAGTATATAGTTTACTCAAACTTATAATTAATTGTTACGTAAAATGTTCCGGAGGTAAATGGGATACCAAAGACGACCTGTTGAAGGTGACCCTTAAAATTTTCCTGAAGTTTATTAGATAAGTTCATTTATAGGGCAACTTTGAAGTGTGTTAGTTGAGCGTGCCATTATAATAAATGATGTATATAGTTTCTCTCAAAAAGTTGAGGCAAATGAAGAACAAGTAGGATTATCATCTAATTAGTGATATGAGATAATAATTTTTTTAACTTTCCATAAAACGTCTAGTGAAATTTGTGAAAACACTAAACACACGAAAATGTTAACTCAGTAATAAGTTGTTGCTCTATAAGATTCTACTTCACTCATTTATCGATTTGATTTTACGATGAAAAAGATAATGGGGAATAAGGCAACTGTTAAAGATCTATAATTTCATACCCCAATAAACGAAACTGGATTTGCGTTTGAGAGAAATGATAAATCAGAAAATTAGTTGAAATTATGCTTCGAAATATCAATATTCCCGTTTGACATAAATCAAATACATTTTTATATATTTAGAAGTTGAGGCCGCACCTTCTAAATATAATATATGTTTCCTGTTCTTGGGAGAATAGCTCTCAATTTCATACCAACAAAATGAAACCATATACAGACATAATATGGTATCTATTCAACTTAAATTAATGTGTCAGGAGCACAACCGCATGCCATCTGACGGCGTCGGTCATGAGTTAATTTAGTGGAAACTATAAGAAAAATGGTAGATACCTCATTCTATCATCTGAATACAAGGCAAAAGCTAATAGTATCGGTGCAGATTTTTTAATTGGATATTTGTGTGACTATTTCCTTCGAAAAATTTAAGCCAACCAAAAAGCTGTAATATTTTATGTTTACCTAGCAACGATCAAATTTCAGCGATAATACTGCACTAGTGCAAATTATCGATAATTTGCACTAGTGCCAAATTTTCGTCTAGGATTAATAAACATCATTTGGTTTTAATTTTATATTTTAAGAAAAGGAACAATTATTGTTTATTTTAAATTAAATTTTTCTCAGGAAATAGTCTGCCAAAATGCCCTCTCGTGCATGTCAAATTGTCTCATGCGCATTCGCGCACTCGAGAAAATTAAATTATCGACAATTTGACATGCACTCGGGACATTAATATTGATAATTGTGGTTTGATAAAGTTTCGAGAGTTAGTTAGTTGACTATAATTTTATTGACGATATTCACCTACAATACAATATTGCCTTGATTTAACCTGAAAGATCTCATCACAAGCCGTGTATATTCTTTTTTAATATTTCACACAACAATGAAATAAATAGTGTAGAATTGATAAGCCTGTTACGTACTATTCATGTTGCGATCCGTTCTCATCCTTGACTATATTTTCTAGCTGGATCTAATGTACCAAAGTTTTGAGAGCGAATCGCACAATAAATTTTCATTATACGACGCTCTGTTTATGTATTTCTGAAAAATATAAATGGAAATTTTTAAATCACGATGGGAGATTATGTATAGCATTGTGGTGGTTATTAACCTCGGAGTTAAGAAAGACTAATATGAACTGAGTTGATTGAACGCGTGGACAAGGTTGATAGAAACCAAATTTATGTTCCTAATAGTTTTGAAAATCAAGAATTAGTTATTGTATATTCACGTAAACAAAATAAGGTGTATAATTACACGAAGCTCGATTTGTGCACAACCAAACGAAGATAAACAAAACAGAGAACATGAGAATAATATATACAGATAGTTATTTGTCTTATGGTAAGAAATGTTTACAGTTGATATAGTTGTTTCCAATTTGTGTGTACGTATTGAACTTGACCGTAAATTGGTGTATTTATTGTGTAATAATAACCCAGTGATATTGAAAACATGATTGATTTCCATCCTGTATTCCCGATTGATGAGGTAATAATGTTTATAGTTGATATAGTTGTACCTAATATGGTTATACGTAATGAACTTGACCGTAAATTGTTATTTATTGTGTAATTATAACCCAGTGTTCTCGAAAACATTATTCATTTCCATCTTGTTTTTCCGATTGGAATGTTTATTTACATTAATTACAGAATTCGGCGTACACCGTACAGCGTTATCCTTCAACCGATCCATACACGAAAGCATGTATTATATTGATCTACGGTAAACACAAAAATTCAGACGCGTGTAGATTATAGAAAGTCCAAAGATAAATTCGTAATGAAAACGGAAAAATAAACAGTTCAGATTCAATTTGAATTTGTAGTATATTTAGTGGACCGATATCTCAATAGCAATATCCTCAATAAATGTAATTATCAAGGAGGTTCAGATTTAATGAAGGGCTTTTCGAAGCTTGTTCAATTCAACTTTATAAGTGTATGAGTAGAGAATGAGGATGTATTGTGAACTTATGTGGCAGAATCCAAGAATGTTTTTCAAAGTACAAAAAATATCGTCCAAAATCAGAAATCAGAAAGTGGTTGAATATCTTTGAAAGTTAGAAGTTTTCGGTCTCGATATTTATTTATATTTAGAGGTATAAAACAATGGAAATAAATACGCATTACTCATGATACAAAAGAATGAAGAATATTCTAATTTCGCTAGTCTTGAACAGAAAGACAATGACCATGTGTGTCTTGAAAATGGCAAACATTCTTCTCCACCAACCAACTAGTTACATTGAGTTACTGTTCTAAATATCTACAGGGATAGTAGAGCTAAACAAGAGTATTTGATAAGAACCTGTCTCTTGAGAGAAAATAAGTAGTCTGGGAATAGAAATATAGTTCAGAATGTATTATTAGCTCGTTACAAAATTATCATCTCACAATTACAATGCTTTTCCATAATTTGCCAAAAATTTTCTCAGTTCACTATGGGAAAAGATTTATGTCTTACAAATTAGACAACTTATAGAAGATATTCAATTTAAATATCTATGTCTGAGCTAGATCTAAACGCTTGGACAACTGAAACATACTGAAAATTATATTAAAATATTTTTCTACTAGGGTGTCTGAGGTACGAATATGCTGTCTAACTATCTGAAATAACGTCACATGGCTCAGTTTCGGGCTACAGACCCCAAATCACATAGATTGAAAACGCAGATTGTTAACCACTAATCAAATGGCACTTTGGAATACGATATGAAATATAGTTTTATCGCTATCATCAAAGGTAGTTCCTAAAAATTCCACTAGATAGTCAAGGAATCGTTTATATATTATTTCATAGCTCTAACTTCTAAAATATTCGAGAGAACAAAGGCTCAAATGACACTCTGGGCACTGTATATTTAGTATGTTGACATGAATAAATGTGAAAATGTACTAAATCTGAAGAACGAGGATGGTCTCATAAGTATCTGGCCTAATCTAGAGACAGCGATAGTTGCTTGAAAAATACCACTGTATTAGAAAGTACGCAACCTATACAGTATATGTTTCAAGTTTGAAAATGCCACATTGTTTAGTATTTGTTTGGCAGTCATTAGTAGTGAACGTTTTCAGTGAATTTGTAAATATGGAAAAATTGTAAATCGTTATGTGATACAATACTTTTATTTGAAAGGGATTAGTTCAACTAATATGAAAGCTGAACTCGATTATACTCTGGGTGAGATTGCTCCTTCGTTATCAACAGCAAAATATTGGGCAACAGAGTTTAAACGAGGCAGTACGACCTACGAAGTCCAGCATTGCAGTGGTCGACCAAATTAGAAAACGACTCTAGAAATGTTGAATAAAATCCACAAAGTAGCACTGAGTTATCGTCGACTGGAAGTGCGGAGATATAAGAGACAGTAGGTAAGAAAAATTGGACATAAGAAAGCTGTGTACAAGATGGGTGCCGCGTGGGTCACAATGGAACAAAAACAACGTCGCGAATATGTTTTCATCGAGTGTTTGGCAAGATTTTACAGAAATAAAGCCGAAGTTTTGCGCTATTTCCTAACCATGGTGAAAACATGGGTCTATTACTTCACACCCGAAACAAAAGAACAATCAAAACAAAAGACTGAAAAAGAAAAACTGGCTCCAAAGAAGGAAAATATCGTTCCATGTGCGGGAAGGTCAAGACGTCTGTTTTTTGGGCAGCGAATTCATTGTAGCGTTTGATTGAAGAGATCGAGCAAAAACGGTCGCATTTGGCTAATAAAGAAGTGTTGTATTATCAAGACAATGCACTAAGTCACACATCCGTTATTGTAATGCCCCAAATTAATGAATTAAAGTTTGAATTGCTACCTGATGCACCCCATTCTCTAGATTTAGTCCCCTCGTATCATTTTCTATTCCCAGGCTTGAAAAAATGTCTCATTGGTCAAAAACTTTCCAACAATGAAGATGTGAAGTCACCAGTTAATGGCAATTTTGAGGAGCTTATTCTTATTATAGAAAAACAAAAATCGTATGCTGAAATTAATTTTTCTGTTCATTTATACCGCCAATAAATCCCTCTAGTTACTTCTCCTCCTCTCTTTCAGGTTGAATTTTTAGTGATAGACTTGTAATGGAAAAATTTCATTTCATGCTCTTTGTTAGGACGAAACAAAAGGCTAGTTTTCAAAGCGATGCAATGTGACAAGTATCGCATCATTCAGAGTAAAGTTCAAATTGTAACATCATAGAGGGATTCACCAGTATTGCAATTGACTGATAGGAAATTCCGAATTCCGGATTGCTTCTAAAATATATTGACAATAAAAAAGGGCATGAATTACCTTTTTATTCTTGTTCAATTAAAGTAATATGGATATAAATAGGATTCAAAAAAATTGAACAAATACGCTTTTAAAGCACATCAAACTAAACAGTTGAAAACAATTTTTAAAATAAGCTTGAAACAGTAGTTGATGAAAAATATTAGTATTGTTGTAAAAAAAGCGTCGAGCGCTCGATGTACGAGAAATATGGAAGAGAAGAGCCCTACACTTTTGTCACAATAATACTATATTTTCCATTAACTACGGTTTTAAGATTATTTCAAAGAAAAGCTCTAGTCATTAGTATTGTGAATCTCCAGCAAAGGGCACACAGTTGTTAAATTTGTTTCGATGTAAAGAGAGTTTGCAGTGACAATTTAAAAAAAAAAAATGTCATTACAATTTTTTTACAGCATAAATGGGATTGAATCCACTACCGGGAGGTTGACACGTTAGCCCGCTCAGCTAACCAACGCAATTAAAGTGGTGGGATATACTAACAGTAATAAGCCACTTGCTTTCAGTTCAAAAGAGAGTTACAACCAAATTCAAAATCTCATAACTACAAAAATCCACTCACAGGTGAAGATTATAAAAGCCTGTTGAAAATGAGTGTTAGTCCGTTTCACTAATAAAAACATAACTAAGTGTACGTAAATTTTCATTTTCCGACAAATTAGTTTATAGTTTTCTGAAAAACAGGAAAGGAAAACTCACAGTTTCTAAAGTTTCAAAGAAAAAATGGGGAAAAAGATCACCTGTTTTGAGCAGTTCAAGAAAATGTCGGCAAAGTCGATATATTACACATGATTGTGAGTGACATTCATTGCTAACGCATTTTTTATGCCCTTTGAGGTATTATTGAAATTGCTATTCAAGCGGAAACATTTTGTCAGTATTATTATTATCGCGTTATTCTTTCTAGTAATAGTTGGCTTCATTGAAAGTGGTTTATTTTCAGAGCAGTACTAGAGCTTTGAATTTTTATAGCAATAAAAGGGCATATCTGTTCGAAATTTATATTCTGAACGAGAAGGATCTAGTCATGAAGTATATTTGTATTCCCTCCAACAATAATTATCTGAAATTGTTTGGTTCTACATCATGCTTGTGTAATAGTATTACAAAAATCATCTGGTTTTTCCGAATTAATTTTGAGCTTGAGATTCCAAAATTCTTATTCCAATTAAGTATATTGCAAAATGGGGAATGTCAGATCAACTAGTTCTTGTAATATTGGTGTTGACCATAAAACATGAACATTGAAGAATAATTTTCATTCAAACCACCAGCTAAATAACCTTTTCTTTACCGAAATCTGTAGACCACAAAAAATATGAGTTGGCAGAACATGAATATCAGAATACGGGGTCTAGTTATTAAATAACGAGACAGTGCGACTGCGCGCCTAGATGGCGCCCTAGACGGGTGGGGTAAAAAACGAGTAATATGTTGGGTATCTAGATATCTTCTCTATGCACGTACCAAAACACGTTTCTTCACTATTATAGTATTTGTGCAGTGGCGGTTTGAAACGAACGTGTTTTTTTCTCGTGCCGAAAACCATGTGTGACGAAAAACAAAAGCAACGTATCAATCTCAAATTTCTCGTTAAATTGGAAAAAACGCCTGCTGAGCGCTATAAATTGTTGCTAGAGGCCTATGGGGACAATCCTGTATCTCGTGCGTTTTTGAGTGGTGTGAGCGATTTAGTGTAAGCCACTGAAGATGACCGGCGCCCAGGTTGCCCTGGGACTGTTTCAATGACCCTCCTGATGATTGCCGAGGCTGTAAACGCCGATAAAGAAATGGTAAGAAAAATTTTACACGAGGAATTACACGTGATAAAAGTCTGTGCGAAGTTGATGCTAAAAAATTTGACTCATGAACAAAAACTCTTCTGTCAACAGGTCTGCTCAGATTTCCTTGAAAGGTTAGAAAGTTAAGAAAAAGATCTGTTTTGAAAGGGAAGCGATTTGAGTCGATGGAAATGGTAAAGCAAAAAAACGACAAAACTCCTAAAGGCCCTCACCAAAAAAAACTTGCTCACTCACCAGAATTGCAACGATCAATGGAAAAAACTAATGGGAAGGTGTGTTGCGAAGGGAGGGGAATAAGTTGAAGATAATTCGGATGTAGAATAATTTTTATAATAAGACCTTTTTCGTAACCAGTCTCGTCATGTAATAGCAAGCCTCGTAATCGTTGATTTATTCGGCAGCTGATAGTAAACTACAATTGTATCGAATTTCATAATAGCCGTAGCTAACCATTTAATCTTGTTTCTTCTCTCACAGAAAATTCTAGTTGTACCTACCTACCCATGTTTAATCTATTGTCAATTTCTATATTTGTAGCTTCCTTTTTATTCATGAAGCCTTTCGCAACGTCCAACTAGAAATTAGTAAAAAAAGCTCCTGAAGTAGTAGACGCTAGGTGCAAAAAAGACTTTCAGTTCTAGGATTTTACAATATACTACAAAAGGGATAAGAAATACAACCCGATTCTATAAGGGTTGAAACAGCGGCACATCAAGGGGCTCACGGTATGTAGCTGCTACGGCAAGTCATCAGATTCAGCCTCAGTCCTTCAGGAAGACTGAGGTAGATATTCCTACTCTTCCTCAAACTGTAATTAACTAATGCACCTTTGGGTTTGTCCGTAGCTTTAAGAAGAGTATATAAATGTGATTGGTGAAGAACGGATTTTCCCTCTAGAACCCTCTACGGGGTAGTTTGTATCATTAATAACATTAGTGTGTACATCTGCACAAAGAGTTCAGAGGCACTTATTTGCATTGCAAAACATAACTATCGAATTGATGTTTCTGAAGAAATATAAAACTCTCAATGATCTGGCTGGCAAAATGAGGATAGAGCTGCACTAAATCCCTGAATTCAAAGGACTCGGTGGCATTGAAATTGCCTGGCTATTCTTGGAACCACTCAATTACTGTTCTATTAGCGGATGATGTAACATCTTAAACTATGAGAAATGAAGGAGTATCCTCTTGAAATGGGCAGCGGAAAAGACTTTGGTATCTATTTAAAGAGTACGTTGACGTCGGTTATTACAGATACATTACAAGAAGAGTTGCTGATCCGGATGATCTTCATTTTGTTACACATCCTAAGTAACTTCCAAGCTCTTATCAACACACTGAAATACAAGGAAATAATCAAATAGGAGAGCCTTGCTTCCAAGCCAGCAATGACTGGGTGCTTCTTGGATTTGTGAGAACTGCAAAAATATTACCCATGGAATCAGGAGCGACAGGTTCTCTTTATTCTTAATAATAATAATAGTCGTAATACTGTGAAGTAGCTTTGTACTATATAATAAAAAGCACAATAGAAGAATAGCGATGTGGTATCACCAACAATAGTCGTATTGAATATACGAGTATGAAATTAATCTTCTCAAAAGAATATAAAATTTTATTATCCTCCATAGGACCCACTATTTCTACGGAACAAACAAGGTAATTGTTTCTTGTGGATAGAAAAGATCTTGAAATTCGACGGGCGAATCGACCATATATTTAAACAAATTGCCATTCTCGGTGCACTCGAGTTTTCCCCAAACATTATCTGTAGATTTTATGTTCGAATTGTGAAAGTGATCCGACCGGAACTATTTGATTTATTATGGCTCGTTTCAAGCTTAGTCACGTGATATATGTATACGGACTAATTTCGTTTCTGTCAATACGAGGTTGTAGTTTATGTTTTGCAGATGCTTTTATATATGTTATCAAACCAGTGGCGACTATCAAATGTCATTGGTAAATGGTCATTACAGGTATTTCCCATAATTTATTATCAACAATAAAGAGCTCCGGCGATGTTCGGAAACTGCACTTAATGAAGACATAAATCAAATCAACAATAAAGTTCTTTATTATGATGGAGTATCAGATAACGGAAATTGATAACTTGGCCAACAATCCCTTGGGTTAGTTTTCAGGTCAAATATATGGGTTAGATATATCTAACATATTGATTCCGTAACAAAGGGTGGTTATCTAAAATTTTTTCCAAACTAAATAAATGGTAGATTGAAAAACTATGATAACACGCTGTATCAGAAAACCGAAATAGGAAAAATGAAAAGTAATCTATAATGTAGGAAGAATCAGTGGAAGAATTTCATTTGTTACTTGAAAAGTAATGAAAAGCTATTTACTAATTCTTCAGCTGCTCAACAATGGAATTCACTTCCGGCAACCTCATAATTAATGGACTACTCGAACATTTCAAATATAGTAAGAGAGAAAATTCGATTTTGAAACAGTATAAGTTATAATATTTCAGGATATCCTACTTCGCTAGAAATTCCTTAAAATATTCATCCCTGCTAATTTTTGACAAAATTTTATAAATATTCATTAAAATTAGTTATATATAGGTGGAAAATTCTTACACCAGTACATACATGGGGTCTGTAAAACTCCATTTTCCTAATTTTAACATTTCCTTTGACTTCAAATTTCCCCGTATTTTATACTTTCATTTTCAAGCAATAATCTGGAAATCAAAATAACACAAAAAATTTATTTAAAAAAACTAAATAAAGGAACCATGGTTATTTTGTCATGCTGAAAAACATTTTTTATATAAAAATCAGTCAAACAAAAATAAAGATTCCTGCCGTAAAAATGTTTGAAAAACAAAAGTCTAACAACGAGAGAGCAAAAAAGAAATTCATAAATATATTTGAGAGTTACATGCAAGTCATTCCTCCTTGTCTGAATTAACACAATTTTCACAGGAGTATTTGATTTTGCGATCTCGACTTCTTGGGCATACGGAAGACCTTCCCTATAAACTTTGAAACTTTGGCCGGTGGATCTTCAACGTTATTTTTGTCGAAATTCTCAATTTTCTGACGAATATTTCGGGGTATCCTTCCTATAATTAATCTGTCCTTAAATCTTGATTGTTTTCTCTGTATATCACAAGAGCATTAATAGTTTTCAGAGGAAACTATTGTAAGTGACCATCTACGTGAATTTCATGAAACATTGTAAATTGACGATAGTTCATCGACGACATCTACAACATTATTCTTCAATTCTCATATTAGTAACGCGCACTATGTCTTCGATCATCTCATTATCGAAAAGAAGTCTTCATCTTTCGCAATTTGTTCAACACCAGGCAAAAGAGTAATAATGTTATCTGTTCTTGTTCGAAGACGTCCACTTTCAGGTTATTCATTCCACTTGGTTCCATCTTCTCCAACATATATATTTTTGTTTTTTCGAAGAAGGCTAACATTCGTATTTTCCAAACCACTTCGAGTTTCACCTTTTGATGTTTCTTTGTCTGGGTCATTTTTAGGAATTTGATCTTCCACTGTTATATCCTGCTTAGAATCGGTACCGGAGTTGGGTTCACTTTCAGAAACCAAATCAATATTATTTTCGCTTCCTGAACTCACTACGTCATCATCAGTTTTTGACTTAAATAAAAAAGTTACCACGTGACTAAAGTAACTTCTCTTAACTTACTTTATGATGAATACTCCATTTTAGTGCGTAGAGCTCAAAATAGATAAAAAAATAATACTTTACGGCATCAGTTACACGAGTACATAGGTGGGATTTAATACAACCCAGAGTGTTTCAACCAAGTACTAACTTTAGACCCAAAAGAGAGGGAAGATACATATTTGGAAAGCTACAGGGACAGACACACGCATAGCTTCACATTTGGTTTCTTTTTCAAAGAAATGTAACGCCGGGTTAATGATAATATTTTACACCATGAATAATACGGTTCCTTTGAATCATATAATTTAATTTTCACATTTCTTTGCACTAACAATTTTCATAAATAACTCTAATCGTTGTCGCACTGTTTTATCTTTAATATATACATAATACATGAAAATCCACTGACTTCTATTTTTTAAATTTCCGGGTTCGTTGTAACTGATAGCTTTTGAATTCTTTAGGTTGATGTAGGAGGAATTAGAAGGGGCGCGACACTAGTTGCATATTTCTCACTTAGTGAAAAACGTAAAAATGTGATTAAACAATTTATTACAACTACATTTACATTAAAGAATTTTCATTTTAACAGTGCATGAGCTCTGACACGAAACAGAAGCCGAGAGTACCTTATAATTTTTGATGTTTCCCCTCCACCACTTTACCATTGTCATATTCCATTGACCATCTACAGCCGTTCAGAGTTTTACGAGATTCCCGAGTTTGCTGGTGTTGTATTATGTGAGTGTTCAATCCAGTGCTGTTACAGTTAAATTGTGGTATAAATATCGTTCAAGAGTTTGGCAAAGAAGCACACGTGATTAATAATGATTACATGAAATATGATTCTATTTCCATGTTATTTACTTTGAAGAATTAGGCAATGATGCTATGAGGCCTAATAGTCTTGAAAGGCATTTGTCAAACAAAGCATACGCCTTTAAAAGAGAGAACAAAAAGTTTTTTAATGCTCAATCTGAAAATTCCCATAGTAGTTGGATACTAGCGGATGTACTTCTCAAACATCTGAAAAGTGCTTAAGATTTCGGAGTTAGTCTTCTTCTTCTTTCTTCTCCATCGTACGCTAGGACTTGGTCCTGAGTTCGCTTCAATGGTTGCCTAGCTGCAGCTGGGATGATGAAGCCAAGCTTTCATACCATCTTGTCGGTGGTCGTCGCTTGAAGGAGGTTTTGAAGGATCAAAATTTTCCCAAACACATATGACGAAAATGTTCACAGATTGTCAACTGACCTAGTCAATGCTGCCAGAAGCATTGTAAGAAAATTTGAAATTTTTTTATGGATGTGCACTGATTGTAGAGAGAGGAAAAATGAAAAATAAATATATATAATTTAATTAGCCCAATTATTTATTTACTGTTTGCTGAGTATTATCTCTGTGAACTATATACATAAACTAGGTTGGGTGAGGTTGGGTTATTTGGACGATTAAGTTATTTTATTCATCTGTTTTGTGGACGACAAGCAATAGCCATTTGAAAAAGGATTACCAAATCTGAATCTCCTCAAAAATGGTCAAAAATACCGGAAAATTTCAAATTGTTCCGAATGTATCCTGAACCGATTACCACGAGAACTAAGATGCTGTCAAACCAATTATTGGGACAACCTACAAGGGCTGAGATCTGCTGAATGTATCAACCTAAGTAAGAACAATTTACAAATACAACAGGAGTTCTATCGGGGCACAGTCACCTCAACAAACACCTGGAGATGCTAGACCTAGCTGATAATGCGGCTTGCAGATTTTGTTACACAGAGAACTAAACCTCTATTCACATTCTCTCGAAGTGTGAAACACTACGAAACTCCAAAGCACTAAATCTGGGTGCGTATGAAATATTGATGAAAAATAATCAGCTGTAAACACTAGGTTCTTAGGTATCAGCAAGAAATGGAGACACAATAGATCCTTTGGGTCCTAAATCCTCACATAAAAGATGCTGTGGTCAAGTAATGCGTATACATTTTGCGAATGAGAGAATCATCGTTATGGGATATTAAAAATACTTCACACTTCACGATGAGTTTTATATATACAATATAGAATAATGCCCTGAAAATATATAATATGGAGGAAAAGCAAAATTCGCTGATAAATTTCTGGCCTGATATGCGATTTAGACAAGAGGGATATTCAGATCGAGTAAGAGAGAAAGTTTTAGATTCTGAAAGGTATATTAACATCGACGTCACAAAATTTATTGATTATGTACGTCATCATCACGCTAGAAATGATTAATATTTTGGCCGGATCTAGCGTTTTTTTTATGTAAGTGTCAAAATTGGCTACTTCAAAATAACATACCTTTTTTACTAAAACAAAATAACATCCTAATTTACCTGGTGGCTCCTAGAATTGTACATTTTTAACACTTTTATCTCGAAAATTATATGATGGAAGATGACAAGGTACAATTACGGTATATAATTTTTAGAAAAAGACGTGAAATATATATTGAAGTCGTTCAATACCTAATGGGAGATGTTTGCAGAAAATTACGTCTCGTTGAGGAATATAGGCCCCTCTATTCAACTTTGTTAGTTACTAATGCGTTAATTATGGCAAATAAGAAAAGTTCCATTGAAAATACTTATTACAAAAATATGTGGATATTATTTTTCTTCTGTATTATTCAATTTCTTCTGTTTCGATCCTAGGATTCAGCCCATGTTTTGGACGTCTACCTCTTAGTCTCATCAATAAAACAATTATCTACAACATATATGAAATTGAATTGGAGAAATTAACAATTAACATGTTTTATAAAAAGCGTAGGTGCTTGGTATGTTATGAGAAACAAGTACAACTATTTCTGTACATGGAAAGCAATAATAATGGAAATATTAACTTTCGTTTCCCACACATCGATATTGTTCAACGACAAATTTCTACTTTTTGTTGATTCGACAACTGAAATGAGTTACATATTCGATAACAAACTTTTGCTTGTTGAACAGATCTAATTTAGCTAATCATTTATGTTGGGAAAAGTTCTGTTTAAGGCTTTGAACTATGATACAGTTACGTAATATCATAAAATTGCACTCAGTTCAGGCGTAAATTGCATATTTCGCAAGTTAGTACTCAAACTATATGTATAAAAGTTTAGGTAGAAGCAGAAGCCAATCTAACTTTATTGAGTAACAGAATTATTACCCGTCTATCTCAATATCAGAAAGTCTTTCTAATTTCCACTAACATTTTTGAGGAATGAAACAAATATTTTCTTATCCAGAATAATCGAGAATTGTATAAGATTCCGTATCTCATAAGGATAAAATGGTAGCCATATAAGATCGCTTTTTTGTCCGTCCATCAATAACTTCCATCTTGAGAAGGTATCGAGATGAAATTTAGGTTTATAATTACTTCTTTCTTCTTCTTCCTGCTGTGTATAGGCATCATTGCCTGTTTTTCTTCACGTCATTGCCTCTGCTCAGTCACCTGGGAGGTTATCACTCCATCTTTTTCTAGGTCTTCTTTGTTCTGCTGGTGATTTGTCCCTTGATATTTCCACAATTCGTTCTTCCGTCATGCGGTCAATGTGCTCATTCCATTTTATCTTTCTATCCAGTACCCAGTCATTGATATTATCTATCCCGCATGTTCGTCTTATGTTTTCACTCCTTTCTCTCTCCATTAGTGTTCTTCCCGCTATTCTTCGAACTATTTTCATTTCTGTCCGTTTCGTTTTAGAGGTCTCAGGTCGGGTCTCTGCTGCATAGGATAATATAGGTCTGATTGCGGTCTTGTATATGCGGGCTTTTGCTTCAGTTCGAATGTATTTATTTCGCCAGATTGTGTCATTTAGGTATGCTGCTGCTCTTGAGGCTCTTGTAGCTTGATTTCTTATTTCCTTCTCCACTTGTAGCTGTGAAAAAAATGGATTTTCTAAATTGACAAAAGAAAACTATGAGGCAGTTTATACCGCAAAAACGTATATTTTGAATGGAGTTCACTTTTCCCTTTAATATTTAATCACAAAATCCGAAAAATCTCAGAGTAGTATTCTTTTATTTAGCGGCTGATATAACACGTTACCTCACTCTTTGATCGTAGAAAACATTTTTTATTATCTAGAAATTTTTCTACACCGATAAGTCCTTCTTCAAAAAGTATCATTTTTTAAAGGTCTGATACTTCAATCAGTTGCGTTAGTTATCTTTTCCAATGTGGAATCATGAGATTTGGGAGAACAGGACAGAATATAAGATACATTAAATGAAAATATCGGAGAAGTACCAAAATTTAAATGCCTGGAGATACTGATAAGCAATAGATGAGAAGGAAAAATATGATGTACATAACGAATAAAAACCTATTGAAAAGCATAGTAAATAAGAAGGATGAATCTATATATAGAAAAATAATAACGATTTATTTAACAAAAATCCTTACTATGGTGAAAATTGTTTAAGTTAAGTTGACAAAAAATGTAAATAGGATAACTAAAATCATCCTAGGACCAGTGGATTTTAAGGAACAGAAATACAGAAGAAGAACGTTAATAGAAATATTGGAGTCCTCATATGAAGAAGGTATAGTGAAGAAAAGATAGAAAAATCATAAAATCAGTAATAAAAAAATTTGTTATAATGAACAGATTCCAATGGTAACAAGAGATTACCTCACTAGCACAATGATAAATCACGTACATATTATGGCTAATGCGGAGTCAAGTGGAAAAGTTATGATAAGAGCAAAGAACTCATTCTTTGGATTTTCCAAATCGTCACCTCTTGCATCAGTTGAATGAATCCTAAAAGAGAGAAAGAGAAAGCTGTAACAAATGACATCACCGACAATGGAAAGATGAGCTTTCTCAGTCCTAGAAACCTTGACTGTGAATAACTTTGGTAAAATGATTCAGATGTATGCAACATCGAAATTAGTGAAGGCTACTAAAAATGCCATTTTAATTTTAACGGATGTTGATCTCATCACTCAATTTCTAAATTGTTCTTTGCTAATTGATATGAGAATTTTGCCTTGAAACATCTCTAAAAAAGGAATACAAGTGTGTGAAATCGCATGACCATTGCGGCAAATTTTTAACGATGTGAGATAACAAGACGATAGATCAAGTAAAACGACTATTGTTTCGGTTGTTATGTAGAACTTGGCATCATATGCTAAAGTTGTACATCATCCAGCTCAATGTCCTCAATTTTTAGCTGTAAAGACTTTGTTATTATCTCATGATAGCGAACATCAATAACGGTAACTGCTTGGACAACTTCATTTTCAAAAAAATGCGATTGGACATTGCTAGAGCATAAACTACTTAAGAGAAAATGTGTCTTATCGTTTAAGATGATTTCTCAGTATAGTCACTTTTGTCTGTTCGGCGTATTAATGACGCTTGAAATCCTTTGTACGCTCCTGCTATCAAGTCAATTGAACTCTGTTGTTAATTCAACATTCGCATCAATGTCAGTTACATGTTCAATTGCTGACCAATAGCGAGTCGAAGTTTACGGCTCTTTCATCTCAAATTTTCCACTGACTTTGTTTGCTGAAATTCGGGTCTTATTGTGGACACTTTAGTAGAAGACTTTTCACAAACATTTCACGGATTATTATTATTATTATTATTAGAACAGAAATATGGATGATCAATCTAGAAATGACACGGTCAGAGACCTTTATGTGAAAGTTTGAGACATCTTTGTTGTGAAATTATTCGATTCTACATTTAGTGCAAGAGAAGTTGGTGATATGGTTAGGATCGACTCCGATGCTCTAGATAGCCAATAATTCAGTTGAACCGTTTTTGATCTTGGAATGGTACAATTTGAGTCTAGAAGTTGAAATTCTTGAATGGTTATTTGAAAAAATTGTTCAACAATAAATATTCAGTCAATTGATTGACTATCAATATATATTTTTAATGCTCAAGAGGTTCAAGTTGTCACATAATATTCGTTTTCAACATGAGGTTATCTTAAAGTTAAACTGGCCAATTTTCTATCTTTGTCTTGATTCACGAGACCATCTGGTCTGAGATCCAAGAGGAGTCCGGCGGAACCTTAACATACCAACTCAGATTTTCTATCGTATTTTGTTTTTGTTTTTAGTTTATCTTAATAACTACTAAAAGTGTGTTGACATTTGTAAATAGTGATTTATCTTTTTATACAACTAAAGATACGTACTTTTGTGTCCGGGTAGAGATATTTATTTGCACATCAACCTAGAAAGTGTATTGAATGTATTGAATTGTTGGCTATTTATTTCTTCGTGAGATTCAGACCTAGTGCTCTTAGATATATTTACCGTTTTATTATTAAATTGGGGTTAAGGAGAAGGAAGATACGTTACCTACTCATTCAAGTTGTGGAATTAATAGGTGCTTACCAATTTGCAATTGCAGTGAAGCTTTGGTTAACACAAAGGAATGAATTAAAACTTGTTAAACCTTATCTGAATACATGAAGCGTACGAAATACTAATTGAAAAAGATCTTACACCCTATGGTTACATGAACAGCTATTTTCGCTGAGTAATTGGCTAAAAGTAATGTCGAAACCATCTTGATACAGGATTGTGTATTCCTTCGGCTGATGACTCCAAAAGATCGAGAAACAAACTTTCATTGTTCGAAAACTGTTTTCGATTTTTTTTGCAAGAATCGAAAAAGATTTAGAATTTTTAGGAAGAATCATAAATTATTTGTATTGTATTCAAAAAATGAGGAGGATCGATTTTTGATTTATTAGGATGCAGAAACAATAGGAATACGTAAATTAGAATCTATTTCCGAAAAATTATATTTCCGTTTCTAATAAAGCTAATCGAAAATCCTTACTAGTTGACATTAGTCCTAAAGTCCTAATGAGTGCTTTGTCAGTTTCATTGGCTGAGGAAATTAGAAGGAGTAGCAGTTCATGTAAGTATACGGTCTAATGAAGAAATTCTCACATTTGATGTATTCAATGAAGACTTCAAAATTAGGTACAAACGTGAATAATTTTTTATGACAAAGCTTATTATTATAGATCTAAAAACAAGTTCGCGTAACCATGGTAATATTCTAATAATGATAATAATTCTAGACATTAATTTTTGTACTTGATATCGTACCTATTTCTGTTAAGTTGTGATACTCGTTATAGTTGAAAACAACCTTTCAAATGTGACCTTACTTTTGCATTTATTACCGCACCCATTTATCGGTTCAGAGAAGTCAACCTTCTATTTATTGTGATATTTACTTTGCTAAATTATTCCACTCAAATCATTTCATGGTTCCAATTTCCTGTTGGTGAATATAGAGAGCTACTATATAATAAATGTATTTGGAACATAACTCTGCATGAAAAAATCCACCAAGCTGAAATATTTCGTTAAATTATTCAAATTGCATTTCAAATTAATAGGAAATTGGTAACACTGAATATGGAAGAATAATTCGTTACCCAAGTGCATCGAACCATTTTTTATTATTGTGTCCATATATTGAAACATCCTTTTCGTAAATTGAATAAACTGTGCAACCATAGTCTGAAGCTTTATGATTCAAAGTATATAATAGTTTTATTGAGTCAATATATTTCATATATTTATATATTTTTGATACATAATAATCAAAATAGAGACAATGTAGAGTTGTTGTATGTCAATACGTGGCGAATTTGAAGTTTATAGTAAAATAGTCAGTTTGAGAATTGAAAAAAAGTCGATAAGTAGGAATAATTTATTTTGGCAGAATTAATTGTTGGCAATTGTAGTCATCAATACATAACTTGGATGAACCAAAAAGATTAGTTAAAAACAGGTTTATTGCATATATTTCACCAAAAAAGTTTCACTTGAAATTGGGAAAATATTAGTCATTGTTAAACGATAATACAAAAGGATTATTTTATCCTTACATTTATGAACACATTTATAACTTGGAAGGAATGGTTTAGTTTTGGACGACTTATAGCAAATTCTAATGATGAAAATATCTTGAGAGCATATGAATAGCTTTAAAGTGTGAACTCAGAAACAATACCAAAAGTATATAGAAGCACCAAGGAACCAGTTTAACAAAAAAAAATGACCAATCCATAGAGTCCACGACTAAAGGAGCATTAAGGCAAGACCGAGAGGATAACTGAGTCCGGGGGTATTCATAATGATAATGTATTGGAAAAAGTCAAAAGAAAAATGAAACAAATATAAGTAGGTTATATGAAAATTGAAGTAGTCGGAATCTCTGAATGTGCTTTTGCCGACGATTTGGTATGAATGTGCTGTTGCCGACGATTTGGTATTGTTTTCTAAAACTGAAGAGGAATTGCAATATAATTGAAGAGCAAAATAAAGATAGTGTATTGTAGGGTGTGCAAATAAATGAAGTGAGTAAAAGAAAGTATCTATAATTTCACCCCACCGATAGAAATAGAATAAATAAGAAAAAATAACAATACTATTCATTTCCTTTCCTTATAATGAAATAATTAATCGTATTTTTTGTCACCCCTCGTAAATCACATTCATTTTATTCCGTCTAGTGTTGAATAGATGATGGAAAATATCGAGATTTTCCTTAATTCTCTCCTTCATAGTGTATTATGATCGATAACGCTCTCACAATGCCCCCATATTCTTGAATAACCTAATTGTTAAATCATAGTGGGTATGAGGATAATGAAATAAGCCGGAGATTCGGACTAGAACTTCATTTTATATAGAAAGGGTACATCATTGCTTCAAATCAAAGCTCAGGGCATCATTTTAGACAATAATTAGTCAATTATTCAAATTATACGACATCAAACCCTTCAGACTCTAACTAATTCCAGGTATTGAATAGCACGGTAACAATCCGTTTATTCAAGTAGATAACTTTGCTCTAATTGTTTGGGTAAATTCTGTGAGAGTCAACTGATCGTTATTTCAGATTATCGAACTCTGCAGTTCCTAAATTGTTCATACGTAGCACGTTAAATTGTTAAACACTTCTAACGCAAAAGTGATGTTTCCACACAATGAAAATTGAACGTATCAAAAAAATTTTAGCAGATACCTGAAAGTGCTCCGTTTATTATTGAGAAGTGGCAATAAAAAGTAGTGGGAATCTCATAGAGAGTTGTTGGGTTTGTTGAATTGAGACAGCCCAGAAAAACATTTTATCTAATCTCGAACAATTTATTTTTAAAAAACTATTTAATAATATCAACTCGATCATCCATAATCAAAGTGAAAAGTATATAAATCAGAGCTACTAATCAATATAAGGACTTTTCTAAGTTGGTAATATATTAAGTATGTTGTTCATTCCATTTTGAGTCAAAAGTTTCCAATTCTTTTTTAATCTGTTAAAGTCTGTATACGTACTGTTTTTTCATGTGACTAATTAACAACATTTTTGCCTCTCCCACCACTGCACTGGCAAATTTTCTCAATATCTTCACTGCTTGTTACTCAAATATACTTCCGCTTGTGATTTAACGATCCATCAATTTTTTTAACAATCGAAGTATTTCGAAACTTTCAGTTATTCATGATAATGTCATTCTGGGGTACTGCATGGTATAGTCATCATTATCAGCAACTTAAAACATCGACCCTTCACTATATTGAAAGGTCTGATAGATATAAGCAATTCATTTATTACTTCGCTAATGTCAAGTGAACTTAAACCGCTCAAATCACATCTTCTGTAATAGCCAACGATATCACCTTAAAAAAATATCAGTTGTATTAATCCGCCAAATCGTTTTCTCTGTGTATATATGTGAGTTTTTGGCTATGTCATCTCATCTTCATCAATGCCATGCACTTCCATAAATGATTTTACATCGACTCCTTTAATAACCTTGAAGATAATTTGATGTATAACCCGCAAAACGATGCCATATACTTCTGACCTTTTCTGTAGGTGTGAGCAAGAGCAACTCGTTCATCTGTATCTGTTACCTTCAGCTTTTTCTTTCCCAAGATAAATTTGTAGTTTTTTCTATACTCCGATTATTTGCTATATCAACCAAGATTCTGCTTTATTGTATCATCAATATTATTACTACTTTTTGAAAGATATACCTTAAGTAATAACTAGGGTCACATTTCACAATGTTAAATATCACTTTCAGTTGTAGAAAAGTGTTGACTTCGCGGGAATAAGAAAAATTATTGCGTGCCAGACTGTACAGTGTATGACCCATCAATTCAATATATTGAGTGTTCAAAAACGTTTTAATTGAAGTGGTGTGTGAGAGCTCGAATTGTAGTGGTGGAGTTTTTTAGAATTTTTTCGTACACTCCTGGCAAATGTGGTGTGCCAATCAAAATTGATCGTTCCACGTTGCTCTAACAGAAGCGATCTTTCCATTCATTCCGAAAAAACTTGCTTCGAAGTACTTCGTGCTGAAATAACTTTTTTTGGATTTGGTGCGTCTAAAAAGGCCCATAAGACGATTGTTGTTTAATTATAGAGTTAATATGCATAGATCCATGATTTGTCACTTGTCACAATCGCATAAACATCTTCTTTGAAGAACTGTGATTGAATTTATTCAGCATTTTTTTGTACAAATGGACACAAGCTTTTTTTTGAACGATTGTCAATTTATGTGGTATCCAACGCGAACAAATAATTTTGACAGCCAAATTTTCATGCAATATTGAATGTATGCAAGTGGAGCTGATATCCAAATATGCCTTAATCTTACGATATCAGTTTACGCACAGCATCGATGTTTTCTGGCACAACAGCCGATTTTGGACGACCTTCACGAAATTTATCCTGTAGTGAAGTGCGACTACGACTGAATTCGGATTCACGATTGTGCTTCATCACCAGTAGTCGAAGCCATTTGATCCGTACACTGCTGTTGGTTTAATCCACGTAGAAAATAATAGGAGTGCTTAGCATGATTCCTTTTTTTGGCCAAAATGAATGTTTCGAATATATGTCAACAACTCGAATAGGACTTGTTTGACAACACGTTCTGAGTGCGTTCACAATTAAAAATATCAAAATTTATGATGGCAACGTCAGATTTGACATATTCACATCAGTATTGTTATATCTCGAAAATTGAGAAGCAACCCTTGTAGTCCACATAGTTTAATCTAAAAGTATTTTATCCTAGGTTCAAATTTAGATTTATCAACATTCTGTCATCTTAAAAAATATAACTGTCACATTGTGTCCAAATATTTTTTATTCACCAACTAATGCCTAAAAATTGAGCAAGGCAGTTTTGCTTCCGAGGTTCGGATATCCAAGCAGAAGTTCTCCAGTCATAGATTATTGTTGCTCTTGTACTTGATCTGTAATTAGGCTGAACCTCCACATCAGTTATGTTGCCCATTTACTATATTAAGAAGTAACCTAAACTTCAATAACAGATCTTAACATCCACGTAGAAAGGTAATACCAGATACTATGTATTATTGGTAGTTTTTCATTGTTCTCCGACATTTTGCACGCCAAGTTTTCGTATTACGATGTTTCCCGGAGCCGAATTTGAGCTCAGACTCACATTATCAGATAAAATATTATTCCACTACACTACAATAATTAAAAACACAGAGAATTTAACAGAAGTGGTTCAATGTGGTGTTATATATTTGGCAGCTGGAGCTCTCGACTGAAGAGTGCAGTTATCAGGATGTAGAATATTTGATAAAAGTTTCTTTTTCTGAGCTTAGAGTTTAGTATTAAATTCAACTGGTCTTTTTCTTTTGTCAATTCGTTATTCAGTTTTATTGTCATCAACGCTTACTAATACCTCGTTTCTTTTGTTTCAGGTAAGAACAGGTCATGAAAAGAACGTCAAGATGAGGTCTTCTAAAACAAAGTAGTATTCTTATAGAAAAACATCATCACATAATGGCTAATTGATTTTTCGATGACTTCAACTTCCTTTCAATTGCTGGAACTGATGGAAAACTCCGATTTTCGACCTAATCTACCTGAATCGATATATATACAATATTTTCAGTTTTGCTGCCGCGACGCTTCGAAGTTTGGCTTGAAATATTAATCCCTGAAAAGCGAACGCGAACAATGATGAGGGAAAATGTCCTAAGCTCTGGAATTCAGCCTCCAGTTTTCCATTTAATTTTTGATCTGTCAATTGTGAAATAATCATCCTTTCACGTTTAATTATTAATAGATAGCAGAGACGCCGTATACCTGCTTAAAGCCTACGAGGTCTCTCAAAATAGATGTATATTATCATTATTCAAATCTCAAAGCTTCCGATTCCATATTTTCCTATACGGATAATATAAGAACATATTCAGTATTTTGATATGAGAAAGTATATGTACCGATAAAATCCCATTATTTCTAGTTGCTATATCCTAATGTCACGTAATTCTCAACAATTACCGCACTATTTTTTGGAAGATTCATGATTTTCTTTATTTCTTAAATGAAGACCTCGCCTCAAAAACTGAGGATTATAATTTAATAGTTGCTTGTTGCTTCACTTATATTTCCTACTTCACTATCAAGAGTCGTTATTTTCAGCTTTTAGTTGAGTTTCTCTATTGTTCAATGAGTATTTCAGAAGACCGAAGAGACAAATTTGGATTATGGATTAGGAATTAGTACGACAGATAAAAAAGTAAGAAATCAAACGGCCTCAGCATTGAAATGATCTTCAGTATTTAAAAAATGTTACTATACCTAAGTGGATATTGATAAGACAACTATATTGAACTAGTTTATCTTCTCATGGTATGAGTATATTCAAAAATTATCTTCACAACTTTAAAAATTCACAACTTCGAAAATAAACAAGATATTTATATTCTGTCTTTTGCATGTATTACTGCAAATAATAAAGTTTTATTTAGTCTGTAATCTGAAATCAATTTCAAGCCAGGTACGCTGCAACATGTCACCTGTAATTGTACTAAAAACTTGTGTAATGCGGCGTTTCAAGTCATCAATGTCATTAACCGGTGTCCGGTAAACAATATCCTTCAAATAACCCCACAAGAAGAAGTCGAGGGGTATTATGTCCGGAGCCCTTGGTGGTCATGGAATTGGGCCATCCCGTCCAATCCATCGGATGGGAAAAGTTTCGTTGAGGTGTTCTCGAAATGCTGTGAACCAGTGTGGTGGTGCACCATCCTGTTGGAAGTAAGCAATCGGCTGTAATTCTTCCAACTGAGGAAGAGCAAAGTTTTGAAGCATATCCAGGTACATACAGCCAGTAACTGTGGTTTCTATTAAGAATAAAGGACCACTGATTTTGTTGTGCATAAGCCCACACCACACATCAACCTTTGGGCTGTCTCGTTGAAGCTCGACTACTGCATGTGGGGTTTCTGAAGCCCAAATCCGTACGTTATGTTGGTTAATTGTACCAGACACATGGAACGTGGCCTCATCACTGAAACACACCTTTTTGAAGAAATCTTCATAATGCTTGATACGTTGTAACATGTCTACAGCAAATTCCACACGTTTTGGTCGATCTGTTGGTAACAGTGCCTGCAGTATCTTATAGGCATACAGACGCAGCTGTTTATGAAGAACTCCGTGGATTGTGGTTGTAGGCATTTGGAGTTGCCTTGAAGCCTGACGAATTGAAGTTTTCGGATTGTGCTGGAATATTTGCCGTCTTCGCTCCACATTTTCTGGACTTGTTCTGGGTCATCTGGCTCAACTTTTATGCAATACTGATCTGGTGCTCATGAAACTTGTGTGCCATGCACGGATGGAGGGTTAAGATGGTGCGTCTGTTTGGAATTTTGTCCTGAAGTTCCGTTGAACTTGTTTATCTGATTTCGTCTCTATGAACAATAACACGTATTGAGATTTCTGTTGTGGTTTCCACATCTTCAGTTATAACTTTTCAGCCTATGGAAAAAAATTTTTATTAGTTGCCGTAATACATTCGAAAGACATAATATAAATATCTTGTTTATGTTCGAAGTTATGAATTTTTGAAGTTGTATAGATAATTTTGAAACACCCTGTATTTAAAAAGTCATACAGAGTTAGTATTAATCCAAAATGAGACAATGAGAGCACATAGGTACCTGACAAAGGTAGAAAACGATATTTACTGATGACTCATTGTATCGATGAACCTGCATTGAAAATATGATCCAGAATATGCGTTGCTAATAGTTCATAAGGATGATTTCAACGTTGCTGGAAAAATTAACATACATATGTCAAAGAACTAGCTATGGTTTATTTGAAAATGCGTGGTATTGACATTTTTATTGGAAAGGGCTATATAAATGATCAAGGTTAGCAAAAAGTAAATATTTAAACTTTCTCAATTTTTGATGTAAATTTTGATATTACGAGGAATTCATTGTGTCAAGGATGATCTATTTCTAGTTTCGTCTATTTTTGGGAAGGTATAAAACAGAATACTGATCACACTGTTTACACTACCCCTCAAAGTTTCACTATAAGACGCACGTTTTGATAATCAAGGTTTCGTATTCAGAGACAGAAGGTAAACTAAAACTGTCTCATGTACTAGTACTGTGAATAGTGTTTTCAGTATGATTATCACCTACGGTTCTAGAAATTCAAACTTGATTATGAAAAAGTAGTCAATTCAAAATCGACTCAAATACGAGAGGGTACAAAAATAATCACACAGTGTTCTTTTGCTCTAATTTTTGGACAAATACTTTGGTTCTGCTGGTGAAAGTTTCTTATCCAATCAATTAGAATATATTTCATTGAGTTAATAGAATGATATCGGCCAAGTGGCCTTCGCCAAAGTTGATGATTCATTTTCCACCACTTTTGTTCGCATTTCAGGCGTCGAATTTCCACGTTTTAGGCGAATATTCTCCTTAATGGTTTTTCATAGTTAAGGTATAATGCTTTTTTGTATAATGCTTTTGAACTTCGATGTCTCTCATATTTGGAAATAATGTAGATAGAGGGTTTGTTATCTAGCGTTTTCAGGTGTCCCAGGTAATTTTCGTCTCTCTAAACTCCTATAGATTGTTCCATTGACTGATTTTTTTCACTAAGTTCAGACTTGTGTCCAGACCACTGCTCCATATGAAATTATTGAACTCACTATTCCGGTATGCGTCCACAAGCCCAATTTTTCCTTGCAAAGTTTCGGTACGCCATCAGAGTTTTCGTTGCTTCAGTGGTAATCTCCTTTTCCTGTTTCAAAAGAGTTTACTATATAGAGTAAGTTCGAGATATCTTCCATCTGTTCTCCACTCAATAGCTCGCTCGTCTAGTAAGTGAAAAGCTTGTTTAGGTTGGTTTAACATCATTTTTTTGGATATTTGAACTATTCCAGAGTCGCTACCTAGCTCGAATGACTATTAATGTTGAAAAGTCTTTTTTTGGAATTCTCCATCACCATCTTATGATGATATATTGTGATCCATATTCGAGGTCATGATAAATTTGTTGATAGTGTTTTTGGAATAAACGATACAGATTGATTGATTTATATATTGATATATTACACCATTGAGAAAATATGTTGATCGAATAATGATTGTTGAGTTAAAAATGTCTTTAATCCAGAACTAATAATCAACGTATATAAATATGTCACAATATCATTTCAATAACGATGCTGAAGTAAAACTATGTTCGTTACTTCACAGACAATACAGTTGAACTGAACGTATGATATTTATATAGAGCACAGTGGTTGCTGAAATGTTTTTTTTTCTATTCTTCCATCTTCATTTTATCACACGGAGAACTATGATTATAAAGAATGCTGAATGAATTTGCTCGTCTCTAAAAATGTTCATTCCATCACTGGATTTCTTGTCGTTAGCTGAATACCCACTTGAAATATATTTTTGTGACATTCATTTACGTCATTGTGAAGCGAGCATATTTGCGGGCTCAAGGGGAATCGGAGAACAATTAACGTCAAGCCACAAACACTTCCACTGACAGCCATATCGTTTGAAATTAAACCCTTTCGATTGCGAACTTTTTGGACTATCGTTGTGGAGGAGTTCAAGGATTTGTATAACGAGGCTACATATTTTTTCAACGTTTTCTTCTCTAGTAGAATTCTTAAAAATATTCATGTCGAAAATCCTAAAATTTTATATAAAAACAATTTGTGAAGTGGCTGAATAATTCTGCATAATTTAATTCAATCAATTCCAATAGACATTAAATAAAATTTATGAAATTTTCTTGATGCGATACATTCAATAAATTGATAATTAATTAATAATATTCTATTATTCCTTTGTAAATATTTATCATACATGATCAAGTGATACAGGGCGTTTCTGAATAGCACTCCAATCCCTCGGGAAATGATTATATAGGTAAATATAAGGAAAAAGTTGGTATAACAAAACTTCCAAAAAATGCTTCGTAAGGTAGTTATTGTGAGCGATAGATTTCGCCCGGATTCCTCATCCACCAAACTATATTGAATGTCTCGGGTCTGAAATTATCTTGTAAATTTGTTTGATCTATACGTATTTTGACCTGAAAAATTGTGTAAAATAGGTATTAGATCTGCAACTGTAATCGTTTTTACGTTAACTAACCTAAAATACAAAATATTCAACTTCAAAATACATTTTTTTATGTTTGGAGTGAATTAACTTCGTTAAATGCCCGATAAATGCATTAAACTTTCACATAAAACTTACAGATAATTTAATTCTGAAGGGAATCTGTATAACCTCAATAGAAAGTGAATGCAAGTTGAAGATATCTTTATTTTACTGAATGAAAATCGAAACAAAAATGGATAAATCGTGTAAATAACCTTATATTCGACGATGTTCTATGTTACAGATTGGAGACCTATTTTAATCAATTTTTCAGGTCAAAATAAAAAAAATATAGAGTTGATTGACCGTGAATTACGAATAGACCAACTATGTGGTTAATAGTTTTCAATCCCTAGCATTTACTAGGACCCTTTGCAGTTTCTGAATCATAACTTGTGGATAAACATCGTCCGACAAATGTAAATTATGGAAGTACATTATGTCATTCTCATTAATCTCACTTCGTCAGTGAACGGGTCATTACATTTGCTTTTATTTCAGGAAATCAGTCTCTTGTATACAAATTCATATTGGATATTATATTTTTGAAAAATTCCAAATTGATACATTTTTTCATTAAAACGACTTTCTATGATATTATGAAGTATCAAATCGGAGATTCCAAACTCTCACTCACCTTTTGAAAATTGTGATTTCAGCTTAACTATTCAAAAATAAGTTAATTCCATCTGTGATGTGATGAATAATGGAATTAAATTATGTAAAATATACATGAGGAAAATGCATTTCATGTTTTCGATGATATAGCAGGCGTATCCTTTAAGTTTCAGGATGCAGTCTTAACTTGTTCTACGATCGTTACATAAAGCATAAGTGTCTAATAGTTTTTACATCAACTAACGTAAAATACAGAAAACTTTACTCCAAAATACACTATTTTTATGTTTGGAGTAAAATAACTTCGATGAATGTCTAATAAATACCTTAAACTTCCACATAAAACTTACAGAAAATTGAATTTTGAAGAGAACGATGTGTACAACTTCAATAAAAAGTAAATGCAAGTTGAAAATATCTTTATTTTACTGAATGAAAATTAAACCAAAAAATGGGCAAATTTTGTAAGTAACCTTACATTTAACGATGTTTTTCATGTTACAGTAACAGATCTGAGATCTATTTGATTCAGATTTTTAGGTCAAAATACGTATAGACCAAATAAATTTGCATGACAATTTCCTATTATTGGTGGATGAGGAATGCGGGCGAAATCTATCGCTCACCATAACTCGCTTACGAAGCGTTTTTAAAAGTTTTGTATATTGAACGGCTACATTCTATTTTACAAGTAATGTATAAACATATACACTGGCATACATATGAATACATATACAGAGTGAGTTTTATGTATGGAACGCCTCAATTATATCGGAAACGGTTTGTTCTATTTTCATCAAAATTTGCGCGCAAGGGTCTTGTGATACGGCCGGTATTATGGAGGTATCTACAATGTTGTCACATCTTTCCTTTTTCTGGAAAAATAATGAACTTGGTTATTTCGAATGGATCACCCTATTATTTTGTGCTTTTAGAAATCCTTAAGAAACACTGATTATTTTTCACGTAATATTTTCTACATCTTTACAGCAGATGCTCAAAATGTTGTCAATTTACTTCAATACAACAAGCCATGAGATTTTTGAAACTTTGCATATGAAAATATGTATATATATGTACACACTCTTACATAAATGTCTTTTTTTTACTTCGTTATCCATTGATTATGAACGATCTAATTTTCATCGCCTTGGGTCCTTGAATTGGATCTAACGAAGGAGTGCTGTAAGAGTGTACTTTTTGGGGTTTTGATCCTTTATCCTTAGAAGGAGTTCTAACACCTATTTTTTTCATAAAGTGACTTATTTTACTGAGACTGACTTCGCTTCTAATGACATAAGGTACTGTTCGTGATTGAAGAAATAGGAGGTTCTTCCAGAAACTATTCTGAGTCTTTTCTGTTTGTTTCAAGTATCTTAACAATCCAAATGCCGTTTCCACAAATGACGGTAGGTAGTATAACGCTATTATCCAGGGTCTTTATTGAGTTGAGAGATGATATACCCGCTAAGTTTATATTCCTAAGAGGTACTCCTTGAGTGAGTCTCACTTTTTCTTCTTGCTGTCTTAGGCTGTTTAGAAATAATCCATTAAATGTGAAAATGGTTACCAAATATTCGAGAGCTCAATAGTAGCTTCTTTACAATGAAATTGTGGTTATCGATCTATATTAGAATTTCTACGCGAAACTACTATTTTAGTTTTGCTGTGATTTACTTTCAGCTTGAATTTTTCACAGTAGGACTCTAAAATCTTGAGGTTTCTTTGCAGCTCTATTGAGAATCTCCAAACAAGACCATATTATTAGCGTAAAGTAGCATATTGATATTTTCATTGTTATCCAAAGTTACTCTTTTAGCACCATTTTTTCGTTTTTTTTTTAATTTTTTTGAAAATTTGAGGAGATTTAATCATCTTGCTTAATGAACAATGAAGCCGAGTCGAATTTTTAGTATACTTACAATTACCATATTTTTTATTGATTTCAGATTTTTGTGGCTAATTATCGTTAGTCTCTCATTCTTTTTGTTATCTATAACTTATTTAAATATTGATAGATTTCAGCTATTCTCCTGTAGAGTCTTATGAAAACGTTGCTCACTTTTTGAGAAACTCAACTAAATTATATATGTCTAAATGATGAAAACTTTCTCATATTTCTCATCCTAAAAGTGAGTTCTACTTATAGGAGTAAATCCACATCTCAAGAATATTTTGGGATCTACAATCTTTAATAGAGTTCCATTTTTTCTCATTTTTTGCACTCTCTTTATTCTGAACTCTATATTCCAAACCAAATATTTTTTTTCTATAATTGTCATCAAACTATGTCACTGGTTGTGAAAAATTATCAAAAGAGTAATTGAAGACCAAACTCTCAATTGAACGTATATTTCATAGAACTAAATAACCTAACCTATATTTGTGCATTTTGGAAATATACGTAGAGTTAATCGACCGTGAATTACGAATTGACCAACTATGTGGTTAACAGTTTTCAATCTCTACTACGACCCTTTGCAGTTTCGGAATCATAACTTGTGGATAAACATCGACTGATAAATGTAAATTATGGCAGTATATTGTGTTATTTCTCATTAATCTCACTTCGTCAGTGAACGGGTCTGATTACATTTGCTTTTATTACACGAAATCGACCTCTTGTATTCATATTATTTGGGATATTATATTTTTGGAAATTTCCAAATATTATGAAGTATTAATTCGGAAATTCCAAACTTTTGCTCACCTTTTGAAAATTATGTGATTTCAGCTTAACTATTTAAAAATAAATTAATTCCATCTGTGATGTGATGAATAATGGAATCAAATTGTGAAAAATAGATATGAGGAAAATGCATTCCATGTTTTCGATGACAAACCAGGCGTAACATTTAAGTTCCAGGACTCAGTCTTGTTTTCCGGTCTTTACAAAAAGCATTAAGTGTCTCATCTATCTTTTTATGTTTTTTGGTAATTCTTTTTACCCAAAGAGTGATGCTTTCATTCTATTTAATTTCAATTTACCCACTTCTTCCGATTTTTTCATCTATTTCTATTCACTACTCTGGTTTGCCATTACTTCCTATTATTGCACTTAGTCTTTCGTTTCTTTACTTCCTCTTGATATTATCATGCTCTTAGTCTTATTTGTATTTAATTCCATATTCATTTTATTCATTTCCATATTTAATAAATCCAGATTATATTGTAAATTTTCTTCTCATTTCGCTACCAATAGCAAATCATCATCGAATATCAATTCCGGTATTTATGTTAGTTTTATCCTAAAAGTCTCCATACTAGATTTTTTTTAGCTCTTTATTGTTTCAATTGTTCCATCCATTACTATTGTGCAAAGTAGTGGGTTTGGTACACATCCCTGGTTAATACCTATGTTTGTGGTTAATTTCCCCTTCATTGATGAATTTTCTTATGTTTTTTCAATAATGTTTCATTTAATTATGTAATTGTGAACATCAAGTCAAGTTATCTGAGCTCCCTCCACTGCTAAAGCCACATTATGAGTCCTTTAAAGTGTCTTCGACCTTATTTCTTATTCTTTTCGCTGGTTACTTGCTATTGATATAGCTGCGTAGTTCCTAAACGTTCTTTTTTTGTCACTTTCATATATAGATAGTATAATTCCTAGGTTTCGATCCTCATGTTTTTTGTTCGACTGCATTATCTCATAAGTAATTCTGATGATTTATTCATTCATCTATATATTTCATCATTTCAGCAATTATATTGTTTCGTTCTGGTGCTTTTCTCAGCCTGAATCTTTTAATTACTTTTATTATCTCTTTCTAATACTAATATTAGCCCAATCTCTCTATTACTCTATCTTTCTCCGTGATTATATTTCCTTCATTGTCTTTTCTATTCTTAATATTATATTTCATTCTCTTTCTCAATTGTTTTCTGTCATTTTGTATCGAAGTTCATCCATTAATACATTTAGTCAACTTTGGCTTCTTTTGATTGATACTTCTTTTCTTATTGCTTTATACTTTTCATAATCTTCTTTATGTTTCATATTAAACTATTTCATCTATTTTTCTTTCTTACCTTTCTTTAACTTTCTTATCTCATTCATTCACCACACTGTACTCTCTATTTTTTCATATAATATTTTTGATACTCCACATGTTTCTTGGGCAGCTTTAAGGATACATTTTTAAATTTTATTTCTTCTTCTTCTCAATTTATAACATTTAGTTTTTCTCTCACTATCTTACCTCTTGTTCTTTGGATTCTATTCATTCTCTCATACTTCTTCTCATACTTCATAATATTTTTTGGTTGACTAATAATTGTGAAATAGTCATTTCGATTGAGCTCTGGTAAATTTAAGAATATTTTTATTTTTAAATTTTGTATTTGCTATAATCATATTTTTTTTTCTATGCATAATACATCATTCAATAAGTCTGACTGACATACAGATTGCGTTGCCATTATGAAATCCGTATGACGCTTATGAAGTACCAACTTGCAGAAGACTAGTCAGAAAAATATGACAGCCATTTAGGTGAAGCTACTTTTATTATTTCCAAAACAATGGATTCCAAACAATTTCGTGTGTTAATTTATCATTGCTTCTTGATAAAAAAAAAAATACTGTATAAGCTCAGCAATATCTTCCGGATTCTGTACCATCGAAAAGAACCATTAGTTATTGGTTTGCTGAATTTAAACTTGGTCGTGCAGACACCGATGATGGTGAAGGTTCTGAGGTTACTCCATAAAACATAAAAAAGTCCACACATTGGTTATATTTAATCACAAATTGAAATTGCTGGAAATAGCAGATATAATTATGCATGAACATTTGATCATCAGAAAGCTTTTTTCAAAGTAAGTGCCGAGTTTATTCACAGTCGATCCAGAACAACAACGTGTAAAAGTCAGAAGAGAAATACTTCTTGAAGGACGGAATAGAGAAGTTAAAGAAACGTTGGAATAATTGTAGCTGTTGAAGGTGATCACATTGATGAATGAAATCGCAAATACAAATGCAAATAAAGTGTGTTTTCCTCAGTTAGTCAAACTTGTGGTCTCCATTAATTCTTATTTTTCTACGTATCTACGTATTCGTTATGTTTACCATCTCTACCATTGGTCTCCCACGATTAATACAGTCACTCTGTGTACTCATTATGACAAACAGCGTATATGGCTCATTTTCATAGTTTTCATGTCGTGTAAAACATTTTCTACACACACATACGTAGATTTTAGAGCGCAAATATAATTATTATTCCATGATTTTGATGTAGATTCACTAATTAGTCCTCGAAATATATCAACTTTGAATGTATAATTACCAGAACGAATATAAAATAATGATATGCGCTACAAGTAATAGTTTCAGTTTACTAACCAATTGCATTACGGTTTTAAATCATTTTACATTTTTGTTTCAAATTAATGGGAATTTCCGATCTACATTTTATACTATCAACATACTTGTATATTGCATGAGTTTGAAAATGTTCATTTTATTTTCGTGATGGAAAAATGAATCGTTTCACCGATAGAGAAATATACGAATCGGGAATTCCATTAATATCATTAAATAGGGATTCTGATAGATTAATATTAGACTAGTATATCTGAGTACAAAAGAAAAAATGATATAACAGCCTAGCATTAATAATGAAATGATAATATTCACCTTAAATTTTTTCAACATTAATAAGAACATCAATATTGGCAATCCCGTGGATGAATACACTCCTATAAACGTCGAGACGTCGACACTATGAGATAAATCAAGTCTGTTCATGGTACATTTTCACCTCAACTACCTAGTCTGTAAAGAATGATGCAAATTGTTCGCCTCTCTATTACATTTCACACATATTCGATAGAATTTAAATCTGGTAACCTAGATGACTACGCCGAAACCTTTACGATAATTTCTTACAAGAATTACCTAGTTCAACGTATATTATGTACTTGGGCGTTATCTTATGGATGTGAGTACAAGTGATTTGTGGAACATCATCAACATATCACCCTGCTGTCATACTGCTTTGAATGAACACACCTATAAGTGTCGTTTGATACCATAATCAATAGTCTTCTTAAGAACAGTTTGGTCCTAGATTTTCAGAATCTATCCGAACGTCAAAAATTGAGAGGCTCTACCAGGCATTATATAATGTCGTTGGTTTTAGATGAAGAAAACGCGAAATTTTCTTTTCTAGATATTATCTGTACTCGGATTTGAACCCGTATCGACTTGGTTAACAGGCAAGGCACCATTCCACATGGACTGTTCTCAGTACTAGCCAAAGCGTTGACACCAGTGGTTTATAGTCTGTGTGACCTTTTTGGAACAGATCGAAGGCTTGAATGCATAGATAAGTTCTTCGCATAGTATTCTTCCTAAATCAAACCGTTGAGTAAAAGTTTTTGAGTATAACGGACTCACAGAGTTGCCTGAAGCGTTTATTTTTACTTTCGTTGGTACGCCACGCTTGACCAGCTGGTCTTCTTCGTATTGCTGAATCTTTTTTTAACCAGACCCGATACATACGAATTATTGTCATTATAGTACAGTTTATGATTAGAAATTTTTGGATGTAATGAACAAACATTCAGTTATTCCACAATTCTAGTTTTCGATGATAATGGATTGATAATATTTGCGAAAAATGCCATTAATTATAACATTTACAAGAACATTGATATTGGCGATCCCGTAGATGAATACACTCCTATAAAAGTCGAGGCGTTGACACTATGAGTTAAATCATGTTTGTTTATGGTACATTTTTTCCACAACTACCTAGTCTGTGAAGAGTGATGTAAATTCATCGCCTCCCCATTATATTTCACACATATTCGATAAAATATAGATCTGGTAACCTGGATGACTACGGCTTAACCTTCACCCAAATATCTTGTAAGATCTACCTATTTCAACGTACAATATGTAGATAGGCGTTGTCTTGGGTAATTTCAAGTTAGACAGTAAAATGGTTTTTAGAACATTATCAACATATATATACCACAGTTTAGACCTATTAGAACAATGGATCCGAACTTTAAATTTGAACGGCAGTACCAGGCATTATATAATATTGGTGGTTTGCCACTTTCTTCAGATACATAAAATGCGAAATTTTTATTTTCAATGTTGTCTGTACTCTGTACTGTGATTTGAACCCATTCTGACTTGGGTAACAGACAGGGCACCATTTCACTTAAACTGTTCTCAGTACTAGCCCAAGCATTGAGGACAATGATTTACAGTCTTTGAGACTATATTGAAACAGATCAAAGGTTCAAAAGCATCGCTTTTCTCTTTATCAAACCATTGAGTAGCAATTGTTGAACTCTCATAGAGTTGCCTGAAGCATCTATTTTCACTTTCGTTGGTACGCCTCGCTTGACCAGCTGGTCTTCTTCGTGTTGCTCAATCTTTTATAGAAAATGAGAAAATATGATTTTCCATTATTATGTATCATGTTGACTATGATATAAACAATGACCTAAGCTGCTTAAAAGTTCATAAATAACTGTATTATTGCATTAAATGAAAAGGAAACTTCCCGTAAGTAGTCGAGTGAAAAGTCCATTTCATACTTTTCAAGTTAAATATTGATGTTAATAAGTGGTCATGATTCAGAGTAATATTTCCAAAATGCTGCTACAGTATATAAATATAATAAGAAATTACTAGCTGTTTCTCAAGAAGTTAAAAAGCAATATGTACACTAGAGATATGAGATCAACGTTTGATCTCAATTGTCGCTTTGTCAAATTAAATTATTTGTTTATTTTTACTTTACAATTAATACTTAAAATCTACGACTGAAAAATTTTCCAAAACTGAGGATATATGAAATTTCCTTGAAAGCAATTCTTTGATTAAATAAAAAATACCGTATAATCTACAACGTAATATACTCATGTCATGAACTTTAAATACAACAGGTAAATGTAAGGAAAATTATACCAGCTGGATTAATTCATTTTTGGCTGTAGATGGTGAAGAGAAAATAATTATTAAATTAAAGTCTATCAAATAGAATCTAACTGAACTAAGAGTCAACAAATCAATTCCTTCTGAATATTGGTGTTAAATACTTCACTTCAGTTATTGATTGAGGAGGAATATACAAGACGAATTTCGTAATGGTTGTCCAAAATCGGCTGTTGTACCAGAAAACATCGATGCTGTGCGTCAGCTTGTATTGCAAAATTTTCTTGTGACATACCGTGAGATTGAGGCGTAAGTGAGCATCAGTTCCACTTGCATTTATATAATATTGCATACACATTTGGCTGTTAAAAATATTTGTTCGCGTTGAATAGCATATAATTTGACTGCAGAAAAAGTTTAATCGTGGTGCTCCAAAAGAAGTCTATAAGATCGTAATAGGTGACGAATCATGGATCGATGCCTATGAATCCAAAACTAAACAACAATCGACTGTGTGGATCATTCAAGACGAGCCAAATCCGAAGCAAATGGTCGCTTGTTTTTACGGAATAACTGAACATGTGGCACCTTTCCAATAGAGTTACGGCCAATTCTAAATGATACACCAGCATCCTCTACCACGTCCAATAGAAAAAAAGGAAATCTAAATAAAAATCTGATGAACAAGAAATTGAAAACAGAAGCTGAAGCGCTGAGGATGGATGTCCAGTTGGAATTTTATAGGTCATGAAAAGCTAGTCATCCATTATTGAACATAAAATAATCGGAACGATTTATCCAAAAATGACAATGACATGAAAAGAGAAGTTTGAATTGAAATATTGTTTCATTGGTATTTTAATCGGATACTGTTGGTTGCTGTCGATCGTTCTCAAACCATTATTCATTCAATACTCATTTTCTTAGACTCATTTAGGTATTAGGTGTGCATTGCTCCACTAGTAACATATTCAGTTCAAACAATGTGCTGGTGAGTCCCATTCTTGCAAATCTCGCTAGCAGTCGCAGGAAAATCTCTAGACTCTGACGGATAGTAAGATATACAATTTATTTCTAGCATGGACACTACGTTGTTTGTGCGTATTTTTTTTTTTTTTTTTTGTAATCATTGATTGGATTTTTGCATATACTGCAGGATCTGTCTTGAAAAGAGAACCGTTTCGATACTATTTCTGCCAGAGCTGATGAACGCCAGTCTATAAAGAGTGTTTCAGATGTTTCTACCATAGGTGCACTGCTAGAAAAGGGCAGTCATTTTAAGGAGATTGAATAAAATTTCTAATAAAATGTTTCTCAATAATTATTTGACTATATTTTTGACATATTACTGAGAATCTTATACTGATTTTCTATGACTGGCATTAGGAGAAAATTGAATATTTTTTTCGTACACTCTTTGGAAGTTACACCGAATAGAGTTTCACTAGAGTGAATTCCATAATTCAGCAGGGGATTTAGTTTCGTGGGGTAACTTTCCATGACTTTTGAAATAACAACCCTTCTATTCGATCATTGATCAATATCTGTGACATAAAAATGAACTTTTCGTCCGATAATAATCGGTTTATAGCGTTTTTCTGGACTAAGACCACAATCTAATTTAATGGTCCAATAATATCAGGCTTCTGTTATAGTATATTGCAATTATTGGAAGTAAATGACAATCCAGTGAGCACACAGCGTGATTAAGATAAGAGTTTATTAGGGTTCACTGGCATTTGATAGGGTTTAATATTATATCGATTTGATCCGTTCTTTCATAGTTCGTTACTGGTAGCATTCTTTAAAGTTTTTGTATATTCAGGTCAGGAAGTCTTTGCTGCCGTAGATTGGTGAACAAAAAAATTCATCGCATTCGGTGAATTTAAGGGAAAGGAATTGGTGGAAAGTTTTGAATTGATCGTACTTTTTCACATGACCTCAATTCATGCTCAATGCTCAATTTTAAAAACAGTTTACCCTGTTTTTCTGTCAATTATCTCTTACCTTATATAATATGGAATTCAGGAACATGAGAGAAAACAAATTTATCATCACATGTTTTTCGTAGAATTAATATACATAGCGATGGATTTCCAACGCAACCTCGTAACTCGATTTTTAAGGATTTTGGGATTTAAACGGAAAATTAAACGGTAAATATCGTCGCATCGATCTATAAAGTTATAAATAGAAGTATTCATCCATTTTTTTTATTTTTAAAAAATACAATCTCTTATCTCAATTCAAAAAAACTGTGTCATGCCCAACCTCGTATCTCAAAATACAATATGGCGCATAAACTGTTTTTATGAAAATTCAAAATGATATTTTTTAAAATCTGCAAGTATTATCTGTACTATAGGCAATGAAAAAGAATAATATTTTATGATTATTTAATTTTATAATTCTATTCGAAAAGTCGATGAAAGTGATTAAAAGTATCAATGAAACTATGTGATATTAATACTTATACTAGAATTAAGACAAAAAATTTACCTAGATTTGAAAGAATAATATATTGTAGTAATTAAGAACTCTCATTACTTTTTTTCGATTAAGAATGATTTAAAAAGTTTAAAAAGGAAAATAAAATAATTTACAAAACTTTTTCATGTACTTATATTTGTAAAGAATGCTATACAATCACGTATGTTACATTTTTTTTGCTGTAAACACATATCTAAGAAAATAAAAGGAAAAATAATAATTAAATGATTTAAATACCAAACTTATCTACCAAATGTATCAAGAGAGTGAATATTTTTCAAATGAAAAAAAATTGTTTATAAAATTTTCAATTTCATTATAAAATGTTTTTTGTCATTCCTGAAAAGTAGTAGTTTTTGAGGTACGAGGTTGCGTTGGAAATCCATCGATAAGAGAGTAATAAGAAAAAGGGAGGGAGGGAGAATCTCTTCTTCAAAACCAGCAGTAATATGCAATTACGTGAGGGTCTAACCTAAAGTATCTCTTTCACTAATTCTAGATTCTGATAAGAAAGATCTTCCTTCTCCTCAATATAATTTACGGAAATATCTGGAAACCAATAAAGCTTTTGATAAAGGTGTTTCAAATCATCCTCTTTCTCTTATGAACTTGCATCGACCTACTAACCAACAACAAATAAAATGACTTTTATGGCATAAAAAATTTACCAAATTCAAATTTATAGAAACTGATCATTGATGCCATGAGTGATGAAGTTTCTATGGAAATAATTCAATATTCTCGTATTATTCTTCCTTTGTTGAGTATTCAATTCCATCTGGTAAACTCTCCCTTTCTCATTCATAGAATCCTGACATCCCTCAAGGACTAAGTTCCACTCTAATCATCTCACAATAAAGGAGATATGAGACAACTTGCTTCCGTAAAATATATCTAATTCTTTACTGCCATGGTGCATACTTCCCCTCTACTTGCCAACTGCTCTAAAATACAATAAACCTCCAACAAGAGAGATTCATATACCTAGAGTGAGTAATCACTCACCAAATGAATGGACTTTTTGCACTTTAGCAATTTTTAAAAGAAGACAATATAGTCCGCAGTAATTTCCAAGCAAACCTGGTCACGAACAAATAGGTTTGATTGGTAAGGATTAATCAAAGTCAATATTTCTAAATCGACCTTCGAGCTTCACTTGATATGATCAAAAATGTATTCTTTGGGTATCAATTTTCCTTCCTCCTTGTCTTGTATATATCGCGTACTCGCATTGAGACCTAGATGAGTTGATAGTCTCCTGATAGACCAATAATTTTCCAGTTCGAGAAATAATAAAATACTTTCTGAATGTGAGTCAACTGAGGAGGCATTAAGTACATCTTCCCTTCAACTGAACTTGAATCAAATAATGAATAATCTGTCACTGACAATTACAGTGACATTATGACAAAATTTGGCTTATTGGCAATATTTTGATTCAAACTTATAGGCATAGTGCTTGTTTGGATGAAAACTCTTTTGAGCTTGACAGTTGGTTATTGTTATTCTTCCGCATCAACTTCTTATATAGCTGGAGAGAGCTGTGTGAGAGTTAACTTGATTCTTAACCAAACATTTCAAAGATCTCCATCTAGGTTTTGTTAAAAACAGATTCTAGTCTATTCGCTCTTTCCTTTGACTCACATCCAGCTGTTTTTTTATTTTTTTTCTCTCGAACACCTTGAGTCGTCTTTTTCACACCATATCATCTCGCAGGATAAAGTCAAGAACATTTCTTCTTGCAGAAATTACTTTCGGCTTCTGATATGGTTATTTCCACTCAAAAACACTCTAGCGGTAACATTCCGTATGGTTTTAACAGTATAATCTTTAAAACCCTCGCTATTTCACAATTTCATACAGAATACTCAGTCTTTTACGATATCTGCCACTTCTTCAGGAAAGTACTCCATTCTCTTTTCAAAATTGATATGTAACTGATATAAATGAGATGGTATTTGAAGAAATTTTGCTCTCTGTGAATATTTCGAGATATTTTCATCATGGACGTATTCTTACCGGCTAGAACCTCATCTCATTAAATTGAGCTTAACCAATAATTATTTTTAAGATAGTTCCACGGCCAATCAGATCAATAAAAAATCAGTTAACTTCACAAACTCATAACAAGTTGGAAAATAAAGAATCTCGATAGAACGTTTCTACTTTGCTATATCTATTTTATATTCCAAAGTGTCTTTACCATTTCTCCTACTAAACGCTCTCGGGAATTTTAGGGCACACAATAAGTTTAAATAGACATTGTTGTGGTTTAGTTTCGTTAATAGAAGTTTCTTTATAGATCTAGTTTTAAACTTTAACAATGTTCGCAACTACAAAACAACGATACAAAGTCAATTTGTTCTGTAAATGAAAAAGAACATGGTATGTTGTTAATGGTATTTCCTGTTTAAATGATAATTTCGAATGTCGTTGTTGACGGGAAATATAAAGCTGTTCATAAGTTAAGGATATTTAGAACCTGTGTTTCAGAACTATATCAACGTTTTCAGACAGCTAAGGCTAGAAATCTACTAAAATTGACCTCAATATGTCATTTCGTAATTCTTGATGGACTCCATGCCAAATATGTTCCACATTTCAAGATATTTTCACCAAGAACGTACTATTACCCGTCTTGAACCTCATCTCATTGCATTAGCTTCACTAGCGTATGATGAAGAAGAAGAAGATATTGTTGTGGTGTAGGAGTCAATTTGTTCTGTAAATGACAAAGAACACGATATGTTGCTAACAGAAGTATATAGAACAGAACAGAAATATAAAACTGTTCATTAATTGAGGATGTTTAGGAATAGCTCCGTATTCGGAACTATGCGTTTTGAAAAAAATAAGGATAAAGATCCACCAAGTGTAAATGTGTCTAATAGTTTCAAGGTGAATTAAATTGTTTTCAAAAGACGGAGAATTGGAAGACGCAGGTTAACAACAAATGTATTTTCACTTAATAAGCTTCTTCAAGGAGTTTTCTAAATACTCGCATAAGGTTAAACACATGTCAGTGTATTCAAAATTTGAGTACATTTTGATTAACAATATCCAATTTAAAAAATTACAAGGCTTAACAAATTGTTGACTCAACGTCATAGCTATCAATAAATAACATTTTTCCATGGAAAACTCAGAGAAAATGCTATTTCCGTGTAAAATTCTAGGTTAAGTAATTATGAGTACTCGGCTATTGGGGACCTTAGTATGAAACAAACAACAGTTTGTGTCCCAGAACCACAATACATATCATCAAATTTTTGTTTGTTTTACACCAACGCCTCCAATAGCTCAGTGCCCCTACTTATTTAACTTTGAAAAACAAGATCATATATCGATTAGACTGGATTTTTGTGAAACTTTACAAGGAACGAAAGCCTTCATCCCAATTTTTCAAATGTATCTGCTTCTCCGATGGGGTCTCATTTACGCGACAACAAATTTTTATTTCATATAATAATAATAATGATAATTAGTAGCTTTATCAAAACTTCATACCACTATCGGTTATTACATAAAAAACGGTATACAGTATAGAATTTTATGAGGAGTACTTTTTTAGTGTAAAATTAAATGATGTCCATTGATGTTCAATGCTTAATAAATTTCATATTGAAAAAGTTATGTTCAATACTACGAACCTTATAACTAGCGCCATCTATGAGAGACAAAAACAAACTCTTTGGATGTATAAGCTTCCAAAACATTCGTATAAAATTTCAATACAACAACTTCCTTTACATTTTGAATACGGATGGCGTTACGAAATTTTTCTACTGAGTAAATCCCAAATATTTCTCAGTTTTCTATCTGTTCTAGAGACGAGATCACTTTTTTTGAAACACCCTGTATAACAGTAATACTAATACGACCAATAATATTTTTTAATTATTATTGATTGAAGTATGATTGGTATGATAAATATTTGATGGATTGTTGTATTGGAAATTTGTAGTATTGGTAATATTGGTGACGCTAGAGATGGATGTATATTTTTTTATAATCTTTCGATGGTACTTTTCGGTATGTCTTAGAGATTCCATTTAATAGTAGCGTATTTTTCCAGTATATCTTAATTAGGTTTGTGTTTACTTCTAACTGTACCAAGGGGGTCGAAATGACCCTCATGTAATTTCTATAATAAATACTTAGTATTGCTAAATTCCACAAAGAATTGGAAATACTACACAGCACTCTATTCAAAGATAAATCATGCGATAACATAATATTTTATAAGAGTAAACTCAGCCCAAAAGAGTCTCCAGCCCCAATAAGCTGTCATCTTTCATTATATCAAACATCATGGTAATGACAAATGAGCGAGATATTGCTCAATATTTTTAATAACTTCAATTTTATTTTGTTAGTATTTTGTCTCTAATGGAATATTTCCATCCACTTATTTCGAGTATTAATTCAATTCGGGAAATATACAATCGTTTCACAGAACTGTCGTTTTAAAAAAACATCGTTTTCACAAAATATCTGTATTTTTGATCCACATATATAATTCTCTCTACTGATTGTATCAAATTATAGGAAACCCTTCGTGAAATCGATTGACTCATTTTTAACGAATTTGGGAACCTTGATCAGCTATGCCCTTGGGAATGATTTTTATTGTACACTGATAATGAGTCAGCCAGAACGTTTATGCGTATGCCTCATTTTGTAAGTTTATTCGGGTTGTGGGTTATGAAATTGATTTTACCTTTGAATTTTATTACTGATTTGTCCACAAATATATCAGGTCCTGGTATAAAATGTAGAATATTCATAGAATTACTGAACCATTGAATCCGTGTTCTGATGTCTGTTTTTGCAGATTTACTGTTTGTAAATGTAACATCCAAAATAATCGGTTGAATCTTATTCTAATGAACACGTTAGAAAAAAATAGTATTTGGGTATTGGCACTAGAAGACTAATAATCATGTATATTAGGCAAAACCATAATTGCCATATTCAAAATTACTCTGATAAAGGCCATGAATTCCATATAGAATCTTTGGAGTTTTATATCTGAATTTGTTCTTGGCATAACAATTTTGTCTACTCTTCCGTGAAATACAGCTTAAAACATTGTAGTGGTTCTTTGATGTTGAAACCTTGTGGACCTAGTACTTTATTTGCTATTGAAAAATTGATATTTTGTAAGAAAATGTCGTTTCCCGTCATATAGTTCATGCATTGCTGTCTACAAGTGGTATATCTTCTTCCTCTGAATTGGATTCAATAAATGCAAATCTTTTATTTCTAATTACTATTACGTTACTATCTTTCCCTAAATGATCTTCAAATTGTATTTCACTCAAATCGTCGTCAAGCAATGCAAAATCAAGAACATCTTCCATATCACTTATATCATAATTAACATCAAAATTTTCGCTTTTAAAGCTTCATTACACAAAGGGTTACAACGTTTAACTTATGAGGAAAATATATTAAATAAAGTACTTATCATAATGTAAACTTATCAAAACAAAATTTTCTGATTTGGATGAGGAATAATCGATGAAAAAGCATTTTCTTCCGATATAAATCAATTTCCAGAGCAAATATTGGAGAATAGAAGGTTATAATATTTATCTACACCTCGTACTCCCATTTTTTTATGTCTACATTCCGTATATTCCATGGAAATGGATATTCTAATCTGCTTCTTTATTTTCACGTCTCCTTGCATATATGTTTTTCGCATTTATTACTATCTCTCCCATTTTTTGTCGAAAGTTTTCTTCTTGCTGTTTTTTTCTTATACTCCATTCTGTTAGTATCCGTCCATTCATCTTTCTATCTACCAGATTATCTAGTCGATATTCATGAACAATATTTAGTCATTCAGTACATCTTCCCTGGCTTTCTACATCTTTGGCTTTTTGTTTTTCGTTTGGGTATATATACTCATCCATTTCTCTGTATCATTCTCTCTATCTCTCTGCAACTCTTTTAATGGAGAGTAGAGGTGAGAAGAAGTATGTCATATGGGAGAAAAGATGAAAAAGTATACTGTATACTGTATACGCCAATACACAGTTCAAAATCTTTTTCAGCATGGCGCTGGTGTGTAGACAAAAGACATGATATGAATGCAGCATTTGTAGATGAATTGAAGTAAGCAGAAGTAACAAATTCATTATGGTGCATTATTGAAAATTTCAACAACTTACATTGTATGAAACTGTAAAAAAGTATCCAGAGCGTGAATAATGTATGCGCTTACGTTGAAATTCACCCCAATGCTAATACAACGCTAATGTAATAAATTTCGACGGACAATTTTTCATATACACAGATTGTTCTCCTTACCTCACCTTTTATATTTTAAATTACCAAAAAAAGCCCTCTCTTTGTTGTTGCGTTATATCGTGAAACGAACCATACGAATTTATGATCAGTGTCATATTTCAAATGTCATTCATCACTTCCTTTGTTGTTCACAAGAGATTGATGACCTTGTAACATATGCACCAATGTTTGAAGACATAGTTCATAAGAAAAAAATATGACAATGATGGACGTGTATTCCTAAAAGAAGAAGCTTATTTCTCTATAACTCTTTGTGTACAATTCCTCCCATTTTGTATGTTTACTAGAACTCAATAACATAAAATTCATTTTAATTATTGGTAAAAGAAATATGATATTAACTGTCTAACATATCTTACATGTTCAAGTTTGGAACCTGAATTGGCTGGTAATCTATTCCAAATTCTGAATAGCATGAGTGAATGTTTTTGTCACATAATAGAAATGTGCTTTGTCATAGAGACTTGTGTTGAATAGGGAGCGAGTTGCCTTGCTGTGTGAATATTCGTCTCTGTCACCGCGTCTACAAACACCCAAGCAGAATTCTTTTTTGTGGCATGTCTGTTTATATCGTTATTGTTAAGAGATTAGGCTGAGAGCTTTTTAACGATCTCAACTACAATTTACTTGAATTAAGGCTTAGATACATAACAACTGGTCAACTAATGAATTTTACATGACATTATACAAGAAAAATTGCTAATATCTACGCACCATAAAAATTAGGACAACAAATTTTGTAGTGTAATTTCACTCGAAACTTTTGGTTGATTCTAAACCTTGATTCGACGTCATTTTTTACATGTTTATTTATCCGTCGTCATCGTGGAATAGGAAATATCAGTTGGTTCTGAGTTTCACTAATATGTTCCTCAGAAGTAACATTGATAAACCATTATCATAAGCGAAAAAAATGAAGAAATGCTAAAGAACTCGTAGAAATCTTTTAGCTGTTCCAAAGTACAATACTAGTCCGGGAGCGGTCAATGCTGCCGTGTGCAATCATAGGGACAAGGATAAAACAGTGGTATTCTTAAGTATTTTGAGGCGCTGAATCCAAATATGCCCGCGAAAAACGGGAACGTTTTGCTTAAATTGCAATTGTCTAATCAAATTATGAATAAATGTATTTGTTTAACTTTTTTTGTACAAATATGGCCCATTTTTAGAAGATAAGATCTTCTGTCATTTTTGCGTATAATTTTTGAAAGCCGAAAAATCAACGATTTTAACTAACTTTCGATGTTAATAATTTATGACCAACTGAACATTTTTTAGAATTGAAAAATCGTACTCATTCTTTGAACCTTGCTCTACAAATTAGTATACTTCAATATTAGTGCAGAGCCGGCGTTTGGCACTTATCATCGCGATTGATAATTAAGCGGTTTCTCAACGTTGCAACGCGTTGCGACAAGCCTCGATCACCGCGCGCCAAAAGCAGGTCGCATTTTATGTACTCAATAGGGGAGAGAGAGAGAGAGAGAGAGAGAGAGAGAGAGAGAGAGAGAGAGAGAAATGCTTTATTGTCAAAAAATTCTCACAATTTGTAGGCAAAAGCTTGTAAAACATTCTGAAACTTTTAATAAGGTAGTTGTAGCAAAACCGATTTAGCAGTTTCTGTAGGTCACAACTTGAGCATTGGTAGGTATAGAAAGTCGCAAAGCCTGTCTTTCTTTCTTCGGTGGCCGTATTTTAGTAACAAACATGGTTTGGACTGTATGAGCGTTTTACGGAATCAACAGATTTATGACCAATACACAACAAACTGTGTAAAGTACATATGGTGGTTACATGAGAAAATTTTATAATATTCTATAATAACTCATGGCTTTTGCCTTACTCTTGTAATTGTCACGAGATATAATATTCTAGCTTTTATCGCAAATGTAGTGATTTGCGAGGATCCGGGATTCCTTTCAGTTTATTGGAAAAGCAGGCTCTTTATTGCAAAAGAAAATCAATTAGCTCATCAAGATTCTGAAAGTTTAATCAATTTGATAAAAGTTCTAACAAAACCGATTAAGCAGTTTCTATGGGTCCCAACTTGGGCATTGGTAGGTATAGAAAGTCGCAAAGCCTCTCTTTGTTCCGTTGGTGACCGTATTTCAGTAACCATTATCGTTTGGACCGGTGCAGATTACGGATTTACCGTTTAGGCGTTTTACGGAAAGGACAGATCCATGATGAATAACCAACAAACTGTTCAAAGTACATATGGTCGATCCATAAAAAGCCTCATAATATTCTGATAACCCATGGTTTTTGCTCCACTAGAAATAATATTCTAGCTTCTATCCCAAATGTAGTGATTTGCGAGGATCCGTCATTCCTTCCAGTTGAATGAAAAGGCAGGCTCTTATACCATTATATATAACTGGTTAAATCGGCAGTCCAATTTGAAGATGCCACTATACCTCCCATGAAATGCGTGGGCGGGGTGATTTGTATACTTCAGGTAACCCGGTTCAACTGGGTAAGAGGGAGCTTCGGTGGGGTTAACGGGTTAACGGTGAAACAATGATCTTAACGTTAATAACTATATTGAACAAATATGAATAAATGAAAAGTCCAGTCAAAAACATGAAAAATAGGGATAAACGCTCTAATAATATGAACAATAGCTCATTCGATTCAGAATCAACTCTAAAATAATGTTTCTAGAGGAATTTGGCGTAGATAATAAATTGGAATTTGTTATTAACAAAAAAAGTGAAAAAATAGTATTTAGTTTTTCATAAATAACTCAGAAAATATCAATAATGAGGCAACTTTTAAAAAAGCTGGTTAAAGACAAGGAAATTCCCGATGAGAAAACGAAATTCCAGAACTATTCCTACTTTTAATTTAACGTTGAAAATAGGGCTGCTACGATATGCGCGTGTCGCACGTAATGAGAGTTCATCACAAAAATAATTTCTTTATAATATATAATGTCTTTTTAAAAATTTGGAAAAAATTCTAGTATCTTCTTATAATGATGAGACGAAAGGTATACATAATTGGCCAATAAATATTGAACATCGTGGAGCCCTTTTGATATATGTACTTCATAAGATCCTATGATTCATAAAAATTTATTGATTTGTTAATTATGATTTTATATAACTATTGCAAAATTACATATCTGTTTTTCCATTCAATAATAGCAGTAATTTTTATTCAATTATTCAAATTCAATATGCTTGAAACATTTTCTTTTGCTATATTGTTGTCCAAAAAAATTATGAATTGAAAAAGAGATTTTTCATATTTCGATTCGATTATGTTTTATTAATTAGTTAAGAAATAATTTTGCTTTTGGAAATTATAATTGACACTTTTCAATACTTTGGCAAAAAAGTGTTTCATTAATTATTTATTTGTTTTCAAATTTAACAAACAATTGTAAGCAAATATTTTGCAACGTTATATTTTTTTTCTTGAGCAGAAAAAAGATTGTGAATTCATTTTTATATAAAAAGTACAAAAAAAATTCATTTCATTTTCATAATATTTTCTCATATCATACGATACTCGGGTAATTGTAGCTTCTTCTTGACTTGTCAATTAAAAAATTGTTTTATCTTTTAAATTAAAAGATATAGGATAAAGGACAATCAACTAATTTCAGATAAATCTAAGATCAAGTTTTTATCTATTGTTTATTAGCTACTACATGCATTTGTTTATAAAAATTCTGGAGTTTTTCATTTTTACTTATCTTTTGTACTCTTAAACTATGCAGATAGAACAATAAACCCGAGAACAATTTTGTTAACTATCCTCTTGGGAGAAGCGAGCTCAGGTAAAGAGAAGAGACATATTGCATGCAGAGCTTAGAAAACTAAAAATGAATGTCCTGAAAAATATGGATTAACCAAATTAAGGGAAAATTAGGGGTATTTAACGAGGTCTGAAACGGGTTAATAATCGTGAAAAGTGTCTATGTCTCAGGCCAGTTGGATAGTTCAGTTTCAACAATTGCATTGATAACTTTTTTGATCTTAATGGGAAAATGATTTCATCATATCAAAGCACAAAAAAAATTAATAGTTAATTGTGCACATCCATAGAACAATCAACCTTGTATATTTTTTTCTATAATCGTTCGACGATATCGCATGAGTATTCCTTACTCAATCAATTAATCATTAGTTCAAAGTGGACACAAATTATCCTCAAGCGTCCATTTGCATTCTGTTTCGTTTGTGCAGTAGTTAGTCTCTTCACTTCGCAGGCCGTTCCATAGCTTAATTGTTCGTGACAATATACTTCACGTCCTCGGAATTTAATTATGTCGATGACTTTCCACCATCTGTGAACAATCTACTGAATTTGCGCGATCTCTGCTTTCTGTTTTCTCCAGTTATTTACGTATTCCGCGACCAATGAATATGCAGCCTCACACTCTCTTGGAGTTTATCTTGTTGAGATTTATATTGGGAATTCAAGGAAAATAAAAGTTTCTGATAACAAAACGAAATTTTACTAATAGATTTGAGGTTTGAATTCAATTATTTTTTATCCTGTATTATCAAAAGTTATAGTAGTAGCAACAATGTTTATAAAAATATGGAAAAGAGAAAACTGGCAGTGATACCTCAAAGTAGGAAGTAGGAAGGGCCATACCGTATTGAAAGCTGCTAGGACACTCAAAAAATGAAAATTATTACGAAGCTTTCAATGGAAACAGTCTCCTTATTAATATATCAACAATTCTCATGGAAATAATATATTCCTTCTCAAATACTGAGAATTATTATAAATAAACGTCATTCTCATTATTATTGATTTCTAATGTCGGTTTCCAAAAATGTGAGAATTTCTACACCTAAATTTAAACATTTGTCTCTTGTTTAAACTAGTATGTGATTTTATGATGAGTACAATTTTCTTTACATCCATTTATTCATCCTCTTTTTGTTTATTGACGACGTATTTAGTTTTTATAATAAATAGAGTGGGATAAACATGAAATTCAGGTATTCTTGGAAGCAAAAGTTTGAGGCAGCCGTGGAGAGTGAGGAGAATATGTAATATTCAAGAGGAGGTCATAGTCAATTGTTTCCATAATGCAGATTAGACGCTTGAAGTTAGTTCAGGTCAGGAGAGCTCAGTTCGTCGAACTTTTTACTTAAAAAAATACTCGAGGGGTCGAATTTGCTCCATGCTAAACGTCAATTTTAAGAAATATTAGTTCAACAATAATCGAGCTTACCCAATCAAATAAAAATTTAAACTCGATGTCGTTGTCATCAACTATTATAGATAAGTTTTATTTCGAATAATCTATACAAATTCGTCATTCTGATGGTTATTGATCGAAACTATTCAAACCAAGTTATCCATTATGTGAATCATGAGTAAAATGAAAATTTCTATTGAATAATGGAATGGTGCCAACAGCTTCCAATCTTATAGCTTAGATTCGACATTTATTTCCATGGGTCCAGATCACGAAGCAAGTTTTTTTGTTCATTTTATCGATTAAAATAGGGTTTTCTTTAAGTTATGATTAAAATTGACCTCAGATTTACCTATACAGTGTTGAAGATGTAATTAAATTCACTTTCGTCCCTGGTATGCAGGACAAAAGTGGTCTATTCTCTCCCGATAAAAACTTTATTTTGCTCCCGGTATCGTAGCAACGACTTGTTTATTGCAATGTTAAATATCGATGACAGTTTGTTTCACACGTTTCACACGGCGAGAGAAAAATAGTATACGTAACTAGGGCAAAAAGCATCCTCGCCCACGATTTTTGACAGGACAAGAATGCCCTACTTTTCTCTCTAGGTGCGTAATGTTCTATTGCTATACATTTTTTTGTATATCCCCTGTTCGTTAGACAGACAATCGATAACCTCTATTCCTTAACTTTTCACCCAGAATACAAAATATAAACTTTTTCGATATTTATCCGCGTGGTTACAAAATTTATGAGGAGTAATTTTGCAGCCTCTATTTTGTGATCTTGTAACTTTTATTGACTATGATACAAATACATCACTTAACAATTAAATAATTTTTCTGAGAAGCGTAAAAGGCTAAATGAGTTATGAGTTTGCAGGGTGGGTGTGGGCCAAAGCTTTCAATTTAATGAATTTCCTGATGTTGAGTTTAGTATGAAGCAATTTCATAAATTGCAGCATAAACTACTTCCGGGACTACAACTTAAAACGCATCTTAATAAGTGCAATTATTAGATATCAGATATTATGAGAGCTACATACCATGTCTCAGATGTAAGCCGATAATATCTGCATTTGTTTCAATTTCAAAATTATCGTTATTTCTACACCACCCTCAGAGTTTTAGTCGTACTATCCTTTAGACTTTTGCTGGGCCAGAACAAAGCGAGATTTCTAGGCATATTGTATTATTTAAAAAGATAACTGATTATCGAGCAAATTTGATGAAAACAATAATATTTGTACTAAACGTTATTAATACACCATGAAAAATGTTAAATGCCGACGCAATTAGATTGTTTGCCCGGCAATTTCGAGGAACATTCTGTTTCTCCAATACTCCAATACAACTCCAAATATTCTTGATTACTAGTAATAATTGAAGACAGTTTTTTCTATAGAATCAAGAAATTATGAAATTGAAGGTTTCTGCATCAATTATTTTCTACATACATCAAAAAAAAGTTTAGTTTTAATAGAAATTATAAATGAAACTATTTTCGCATTGGGAATTTTTGTAACTCATCAAAATACGAGATGAGGCGTGCTTAATATTTTTCGAGACATTCGATAATATACTCATTTCTCAGTCGCTAAGCTCTAACTACATTTCACTCGCCCTTTGTCCACATAGAACGTAGCAGATTGTGAAAGAAAAGTTCAGTATTTTCAGTTACTGACTATTTTATACGTCAATTCTCCCGCTCACGATTTGTTAACCAAATAAATCGAAGTAAATAGTAGCTGAAAAAGGTGAAAACAAACCATGAGTTTCATAAAATCGAAGAAATAGGGACAATTTTCCTTTCTGCATGTACTAAATGTATTAATTTGAAGTTTACGCCATATTTGCTAATAATTTACAGTCTCAAAACATTCTCTTTCCAGATTCAAAGCAAAACATTTACTACTACCACTCGCATAAAGCAATTTATTTCGTTACATCCAATTGCATTTTATATTCGTTCTATCGGTTCCATTTAAATTTAAAACCAATCGCGAAAAGCGTATAACGATGTATACAATTTGTCTATGGGATTTAGTTGACACCAGCAATTTTTCGTCAAGAAAACATGAGGATCAGAAAATGAAAAAAAACCGTTGTTCCAAAGTATTCAATATAAATGATATTACATCTGTTTCCCTTTTTATTTGTATTGTGTATCGTGAAATATCTATTCATCATTCGTGACATGTTAAGAACTGACGATTTTAAACGGAATAAATTCTTTGTGTAGTCTTAGGATACTTATACCATTTACGACATACTTGAGGAATTTGTCTCCAAAAATCTGGACAACCTTTTTCGAGTAGTCGTTCACACACTGTCTCAACATATCCGTAAATTGTGTCATTTGAACCTAATTATGGATTGTTTCTCATTATAATAAACATAGTCCTTGAACCCATTTACTGGGTCTGTGCTGAAAAATTCACTACTGCAGCCAATTTTGGTATTACTAAGCAGTATTGTACAAGGATAAACGGCAATTAACGATATCTGTAGAGGCAAAGTGTATAAATTAAATCGAATGCTAGTTAGCGCCGTTCGCCATCAAACTGATTCCAATCCTTTAAAATGATATGTCGCGTCGAACAACCTCAAACTTGCCATATCTATATCCCTGATGTAAGGAATCCAGTTAGCTATCATCAAACTGATCTAATTAACTCAGCTAATCTGAGAATTACCTGGTTTCTGTCCGAAGTACTGTATTCAGTTTCTCAACTAGTATGTTCTGTTTTGACCAGATCATGCTTTCCATAAAATAAATGATCTCATAAAATATCTGAAGAAATACAGAATCTTAATCTCCACTTTAGTAATAAATTCTTTTCATAATCCGCCCTCCTAGCTAATTGTATATAATAGCAAGGGCTTGTATGACTATATTTCAAATGCCTTAAGTCACTATAAAGTATCTTCTGTTGGAGTTCAATACTAGAACAAAAAGACATCTTCTTTCTTTACTATATTTTACGACGTCTATTTTGAAGCTAGCTAATTTATCGAATCTAGTTTTATACCATCTCTTTCGTGACTTTGATCGGTGGAAATTACTTGATATGCAGTTTTCTCTTTTACATCTGAATCATCTGAAAAAATTTTTCACCTTGCAAAATGGTCATTATCGGACTATTGTGTTTGATCTTTGTTTCTTAAACATCTTCTATAAAAATTCTATAAATTTTTACTTTGCTCGACGAATCGACATATATTTATTCCTTTAGATGCTGTCTCTTGAAGAGCCCCATAAATATTGTCATCTGGCTGCTCCCACTCTCTGCTGGACTTTTGTTGCTAAGTGGACTCCGAGGTACTTAGAGCTCATCACATGATTTACTATTTCTAAAATTTGTTTAGCAAGCATTTCTGTAGGTCTTTCGTATTATCACTTTCAGGAGTAGAGTTTGTTGAGAAGCAGATGATTTCTATAACTTGGTACTCTTTAGAGTATCTTTCATTTGCAGTTTCAACGACAGATATTCTTTCGTCCATGATAATGGACCATGCTGATGGTCATAAAAAATCATCCACAATAGTTTTTGGATAATTCCGGAAAAAGTATTTCTTTGCGTGGGGGATTTACTGGAAAGGACGGTTATTTCGTTATGTATGTGACAACATGAGACCATAAAGCCCATCCCCAACATGTACAAATTTAGAGAATTCCGAACCCATATCTACCAAATTACCTTATCTCCTACGTTCCGTAGTAATTCAGATATTCAGACTTCACCTTTTCCAATTTGTTCCAGTCACTATGAATCGCTAATAACTACTAAGAAACCATGGTATTGCTGGAGATGGTTTTGAATACATGGACTGACTATTTGACCACAAGATTTGATGTATCCATTTAAAACTATATGAGTGTTCATTTTTCTAATCAATTTCATGCCAACTGATATTATGTGTCTATATGTGTATTTTTTATAATAAAGGTCTCCAAAACCATCATCTAGGTTTGTGGTATAAAACGAAGTGCTTCCCATTTTAACTTATTTCCATATGTACCCACCAGTGAAGTAATACAAATTAGATTTAATTAACTATATGCAGTACTACGGTTTCAGGGGAATACCTCTCAACTTACCAACAGATGTCGATTAACGACATTGCCTATCTAAACATCAGTGGGGAAATGTGTCTATTTGCAGACGACACTAGTTTCTCCTGGAGTAACCCTGATCTCACGGCAGTCACATAGGACCATATCAAGTGACCTAATCACCCTTAAATCATGGTGCTATCCTAATTTTCTCTGTCTTAATCTTATAACTGAACTCATTCATCTTAACAGTTTATTATGCCCTTATTGACGCGCCTCGGATATGTCATTCCCTTCTAGGATACATGTGGCGCGAATCTTCAAATCACAGAGGAGATCTGTTACATATCCCTATTCTACTTTGAATCCGTTTTCCTAATTCGTAAGCATTCTTCTCCAATTTCAGAAAGAACGTTGCATGGCTATCCATTTAGGACCGCGGAGCAAGACCTTTACCTATCTACTCCAAGTTTAGAATTAGTTGATGGCTCAACATTTCACAATGCAAAAAAATGCACAATCACTTGCCAATTGAAATCAAATCGATATAATCTTTTCCCATATTCCGCAATAGTTTCAGTCCCTTTATGTTTTTTAGTTCTTACAAGCCTTTGTCTACAAATTGTAACAATTTTTTGACAATAAAACATTTCTATCTTTCAATTGACAAGAGTATTTGGAAACAATTATTATATACTTTATTCTTCAATAAATCGCTAGCATGCATGAATGTAGGTTGTCATTTTCGAATGAATATTTTCTATTAATTGTTCATACAACAATAACAAATATTTCGCTGGACTGAAACGTTTTGTAAGTGAAAATCTCTAGATGCAATGAAATACTTTCAGCGATATCAAGTGAAAATATGTGACCGATCATTGAAGCATAGATCTCTCGTAAGGAAGAAAGTGGAAAGTATAAAATATAACAAAAAAAAAATGAATTTAAAGATAGTTTTTGAAATGGAAATTATATAAATTGAGAAGTTCAGATTAGTCAGTACTTATTTATTTATACAGCTATAGTCTAATGAACTAGAGATAAATTTGTTTAGATTTATTCAAGATACCTCAAAAATTTCGCTATTGGAAAATGAAAGAGAAATCGTTTTGTTAAAACGCAATTTTTATGGTGAATATAAATTTCTCACAGCACCTATCCAGTCATTATGGAGCTTCAGTTTATTAGGGGTGTCATAGTCCACTATTTATAAATTTCTACATAAAATAAAATGTTATGGCTTCTGCTTCAATAGAACACAAACGAACATGTAAACCTAGCTTCTCATTTTGATGAAGAAATATAAATTCTAACAATATATTTGACAAAATAGAAGACAACAAGGAATTACCAATATCAAACTATACTATCCAGCTATAGAGCAATTTATTTTGAATACATAAGGAAATTAATAATATTAATAATAATAAGAAATATCGAAATTTTGAATAATAATATTTCTCCAAGACTTTTACGTTTTAGTCCATAGTACGTTTACTTATACATAGACTATAAAGAGTTGCAATAACTATATAAGTTTCAACCGATAGTTCCTTGGTTTTTCCAGTTTGAAACTTACAAGCCTCAATTTGCGGCAACGAAAACAACTGGCATACCAAATATGTCTTAGTCAAAAAAGTATAAATCACAACACGTTTCTTCCGGCTAAACGGGATTGAATTACAATCATAAACACTGATGAAATTATTCAACATTGAAGAATAATAAACAAATGAGCCGGTAGTTGCAAGTTGCAATCGACGAAATATAAACATGCGCTCGTATAAAGTAACCAAATAATGGACACTATTTTTTTTGGTTCTTAAGGCAGCGGTTCGACCTTGTCTTGACAATATTAAAGAGAAATTTGTTGAAGTGTACTATTTAGAAATTTAATGCATGGACTATAGAGTGGGTAATACTAAATACGTTCTACAAGATTTTCACTTCGTTCATACTAGATTAAAAAAGTATACCGAAACCCAGCTCGAAGAATGACAATATGGATTTAGGCCCGGGAGATAAACAAATTATTCTATTTCTAGTTTTCAAACAAGCTTTCGACAGCCTGATAGAACAGATATACTCTTAAAAGACTTTTCCAAATTGCAGGTCCCAAAAACATTAATAGAACTCACCAGAATGAGGATGACTGGGTGTATATCACATGTAATTACGAGGGACGGAAAAACTAAGAAATTCGATATAAAAACATGCTAAGAACTTTAGTTTGAGAAAGAAAAATGAATGGAACCTGGATTTACAATCCTATTGGAATGTACAACCGATGATTTTGAATGAGATAGGCGAAAACTTTTTACCGCTAGTTTATTTCAAGCATTTACCAAATACCATTTGTAAAATGAATTGTGATGAACGTTAGATATGTTGAAGAAGAACTTAATTGAAAACATAATACATGATAATATTCAACTCTGTTTCAGATGTAAATCGATATAATTTATCCATATATATATATAAGCTACCTCCCAAATACTTAAATTATTCGATATCCGTGAAGGGAGCTCCATTGTTTGTTTTATCAAGAGAAATAAGTTACTTCGATTAGGGAAAATCCGTTCTTCATCTTAGGAGATGAACGTCGTGTGCAAGACAAGTCGTCAGCGGATCGGTTTTCTCTCTTCGCTCTAATGAACCTCATTAGATGTTTACGGATGATTTCTTCGACAACAATAATGGGATTGGAGGTTAAAGCACAAATATAAGGCTTTCCTTGATTATTCTGAAAAGATATTCTCAATTCTTCCATTAAATACAAGTGCATTTGAGACAACATTGTTGTTTACTACTTTTGTGTACTGCATATGCCTGAAACCAAATATGAAATGTTCGTAAAAAAATGAAGTAACTTCAGTGGTTCATTGGTTAAAATATTTTTTAGTTTCAGTTTATCCAAACGAAATTCGAGTGTCATTGCAGATAGGGTTGAATGTCAAATTAAAATGTAGAAAGGTAACAAAAGCAGGGATAAATGCTAAAAGTGTCAGAAGATTATAAGCGGCAGTTATCAATCGAAGAAAAAAAATTGGTTATGTATAGGGTAGCGAGTTATTCTAGTTAAAGTCCATTTCCTTCGCTGTATACTTTCTTCATACATACAGAAAGCCTTTACGATTCATACAGGCGTACAAATTTATTTTTTGTACCTTTTATTTATGAGCTTAGGCTTTAGAAGCAAAAACTTGTTTCAAATAAGACTGACTGTACTTGTGAGTGCGTAGTGACGACAAAGGCAAGACCATTTCTATCGATTACTATCTTTTCTACTTCTCTCCACTTTTAGACAGTTTCCTTCCATGGTCTTGAATTAATAAATACTTTTCATAAAGTTGTGAATTAATTTATTTTACTTTTTTTAGTAACTTGATATACTTTCAAATATGCTAATTTAGTATATAATAATGAATTATTTTGAAATTTCAAATTCTTGCCTAGGCTATGCCAAATGCTACTCTCAGAAACTCAGTCGGGTGTGATTAAAACAGTTTTTGGTACGGACTTTTCCACCATAGGAATATGATGATAGCGCAATGCTGAATTTATGATGGTAAATAATGTATTAAATGCCATTGAGTCAGTAAAATGTAGTTTGTAAATATTAAAAATGTAAAAGATCTTCTATATTTCCGAAATAAATTAAGTTGTTGTTGTTGTTAGAATCTTTTTACCATTTGCTTGAAAAGTATCGAGGTGAATGATTTCCGGTTTCGTGGGTGTGTGTCATAAATTTTGGTTTTGAAGAATTTCTCTCGTTTTTATAGGTCTTACAAGTATCACATGAATCAATTATTTCTTCGGCGCCGTTTTTCAGAGTAGGTCAATAGTACAGTCTTCAAGTTTGGGTTTCTGTTTCATTTACACCTCGGTGATAAGTTGTTGTTTTGATATTTTATGCGAAAATATCAATATCCTATTAAACTTGATTCCATTTTACCAAATCATAAGCCTTGTTCTTGAACGTTTCTCGTACTAGTTGCGGGGAACTTAGCTAAAACCGCCGTCTTCAAAGTATAGAGTGTTTTTCTTTTTGGCATTGAAATAGTCCATGAAAATTTTGAAAAAGTCTCCCTTTAGGTTATTTATTCGAACTTAAGCATATTCGTCGATCCTTGGACTATTGCTCGGCTCCCAATCATACCCTGAGGATGCTAGATTCAATACAGATGAAAACAGTTCGAGTTAAGACACAAATGACTCATTTTATGAAAAAAATGGTGAAAAATGAAAATCCTTATAACTATCATTATGGAAACCATTTGAATTACATAGAATAATTTCTTCTGACGATTCTGTCGTTCGAGGTCGTTCAGATCTAAATTTGGGAGCACAATTGACCCCTCAAAGGAGTAAGAGGTAGTTCTAGTAATAAAAGCTTACGACAAAGAACTCAATATCAAGCGTTTTCCCTGAATACCAGTTGTCTAGTTCAATTGAGTCGAGATATCAGAGCCCACGTGTACTTTCTCGTGAAATTTGACATTTCAAGAATATTAAAGATTGAATCATAAACCAAATTAGTTTTGAAATTTGGAAAAAAACTATAATAACTTACTATATATAATATTTTATCCCCCTTTCCACGTAGCCTATTAACATGCTCTAATTTTATTTCACTGCTCCTAACCCCTACTAATACCATGCAATCCTTTATTAAATCATAAGTAGAATTTAGTAGGATGCAACACGTTTTCCTACAAAGTGCTGACTGCATTTTAATAAATGTATTATGCCTGACGTTAGCTCACCATAAAGTGCACTTTGAATGTGACACGCTTTGAAATAGAAATCACTGTAACACTTTAATAGTATTGGGAATAATTGAATTAATGTTCGCTAGCAAATCGCAAGTGTTGAAGAGAATATTACGCTTGAATATTTTGTCTGCCATGAGTTCTCATCACCTAGAAGTGTCGAATTTGTCATTTAAATTTCAAATGATACGATGGTTTCTACTTAAGTTTTGATATGGACAAATATTTATAATTAGATGTGGCTTTATTACTTTTCTAAATATTCTCTATCAAGTTCAATACACTTTCCGTTTGAACCAATTGTCGAAGCATCTCTTCTGTTTCGATTGCCCTCCAAAACATGTGATTTGAACGTATCAACTAGTTGTAGAAAACGTTTAACTCGGAATTTATTTTCCATCTATGTGAATAAGAAGGAGTTATACGGTGCCAAATCGAAACTGTACGGCAAATGATCTATTAATTCGATGTATTGACTGTTCAAAAACATTTTTGCTTAAACTGATGTGTGAGAGCTCGACAATTGCTCGAAGTGCTTCATATGCGAAAAGCTTTTGTTGAATTTGGCTCGTCTTGAGACTCACATGCATAGATCCATGATTTGTCGCCTATATCGGTCTTTATACTTCTTTTGAGGCAACGCGATTCAATTTTCTAGTTTTTCTTTGCATCAATCGATACGAGCTTTATTTTGAGCGATTGTCATATTATGTGGTATCCAACGCGAACAAATCTTTTTGGCAGCCAAATTTTCCTGCAATATTGAATATATTCGATTGGAAATGATGTTCAAGTATGCCTCAATTTCACGGTATATTTTATAACGATCTTGCAATATCAGTTTAAGTACTGCGTCGATGTTTTCTTGCACAAAAGACGATTTTGAACGATCTTCACGAAATTCAATCGGCAAAATAAGGTAATTCGAGATGGTACTTTATCAACAAAAGTCGAGGTAAGTTGATCTGCACAATTCTAATGGTTTAATCCATGTGGAAAATGATAGAAAATCACTACATGAAAATGTTCGCGTTCAAATTCCACTTTTTTATCAAGTTGAATGTTTTAAGTATCTGTAAACAACTCAGCACTCGTATGGACAACACGTTCAGGGTACGTTCACCATCAAAAATATTAAACTTTATGATAGTATTGTCAGATTTGACATTTTCACATCAATGTTGCTATATCTCAAAACTTGAGTGGCAATTTCCATTTCAATCTATTTCATTATGTTTATTAGAAAAAATATGTAAATTGTTTTGTTCACAATATCGATAACTTCTGTCTCATTTATTATGAATATATTCTGTTCGTATCAGATCTGTATCAGATCAAGAATCGCGTTATCATTGTGAAAAATGCGCTAAATTTTTATTTTGTGAAGTTATCAACATAAATAAATGGATAAAGATAAATAATTGGATGAAGATTGATACTTTATCCGTCCAAATAATTCACCAAATACTTCATTTTGTGTTAGTATCCTTTAATAAATGTAACGTGAGTTTCTTTTCGAAGACTTATTTGCAAACATGAACTTTTTTCTACATCTATAGAAGAGGGATATCCCACCATTCATTGTATTTTCATATGTTAAGGTATCGGTTATCGTTTTCGATTAAAGCTGAAGTTTGGAAAAATGGCAAATAATAAATATCAAAATTATACACATAAGCTACTTACTTGACTCACTCTATATACTGATGGGGAGCGCATGAAAATCCGTTTAGTAGTTTTTGAGTTTATCGCAAACAGACAGGCAAACCAAGCGGAGGACTTTATTTCGTAATATTAAGTAATGTTTAATTCATGGCGAGATAATACTGTAAATTTCCTTGTTTTATCCAGAAATATTATATAAATTTGTACGGTTTAATACACGTTTAGTGGCGCTGTTTGCTTTGAATTGACCACCTGATCACATACAATTTGCCTTGACAATGGATAATATCAGACTAATTTTTTCATGGCATACAAGTTTAAAATAATTTTTGCGATAAAGTTGATATTTTTTGAGATATGATTTTCTAATAATCAAAAATTTGGATTTTTGACTCTTATATAAAAAAATATAATATTGAATGAGATTCAGAAACGTAAAAATAATATATTATTATTTATCAACATCATTCACAAGTTTTTTTATTTTTTTCTCAGTACAGTTGATATACTTTGATTTCACAAAACTTTTTTCAATTGCTTGTTTTTCTTGAATCACTCGGTAAGAAGCTTTGGCTCATAAACAGAGATTAAGTATTATTTTACATGTTGTATCCAAATCTCCTGAAACTTAATATATTATTTTGAAAATTAAGTACATTTTTTCAAATATGCAGGGTGTTTCTAAATTCATCCAACAAAATTCAGGAGGTTATTGCTCATATATACTTACGATGGGTCTTTCTTATAACAACATTTCTTCAACCCACCCCTTCTTGAGATATCACCCAAAGAAGGTGGTGACAAGAATTTAGTTTTGATTTTTTTCTAATATTTCAGTATTCCTTCAAACTTGAAATTCTGTAATTTTTGTTCACTGGATTAACCACAGGTATTTTTTGAATATTTCTGTCACATTATATGGGGGTGAAATTATCAACCCTTACATCATTTCATGTCAAAACTATTTTTAAAGATAAAGTTTTACGAAATGAAAACCTCGCTTTATTTGAGAATATATTATGTTGTTAATTTTTTTCTCGAAACCAATAACTGAAATGGAAAAAGGAAAAAATAAATACGATAATTTATGTTTTCTTCAATATTGGTAGGGAAACAGTAAAATATGTAAATTGTAATAAGAGTCATAATAAATACCCGAAAAGACCACCTAAGCCTTTTTAGAGTGTACGAAAATTACGAAACTTCAAGTTTCTAGCTTTACTGAAACTTTAGTAAAAAAAACATTATTCTAGTAATCACCCTCTAAGGGTGATATCTCAGAAACGGATGGGCTAAGGAAATGTTATTATGGGAAAGACTTATCTCAATTTTATACGAGAAATCACTTCCTGAAGTTTGCACAAGATATTTTTGATGAAATAATATTGATCCCAGAAGATGGTCAGGAATTTCTTTATCTAAATCAACATAGTCTCCGTCTTCATCAAGGTTAATATCAAATTCACTCATTCACGGATGCATCCAGGTTAGGCACACTTTAGAAGAGTGTGAGGTCAATGCTGGTATTATCCAGAGATGCATCTTGTACTTCAATGATCTATTCGGTAAATCTTCCAACCTGATCTAAAGTTACACTGGTGTCGTTTTTTATATCAACCACCTCAATGAACCCAACCAACATCCTGTAAATAAAACCAAATGCCTACTTCTAAAAATAGTTGTAGTACATGTGTGGAACTTGATTGGCGATTGATTTTGAATGTGTTTCTATACCCATAATGTTGCTGATTTCCTTTTTATTTTGTAGTTATATCTGCTATGCCCATAACTACCATTTTCAATCTTAAATGCTCCAGGTTTGCAACTATTTTAGTTCTAAGTACATAAAAGAATAGAAAATATAATGTACATTCAAACAATTCGTGCAGCCAAAATTTGACATCAATTGAAAATCTCTCTAACTTTTTTTCAGTGTACACATTTTAAGTCACTTAGACGTGTCGATGTTGGGCAGTAGAGTAATTAATCAAATTAGCAATCAAGTTAATTAAACCTGTTATTTAATAAGATTTAAATCTATTTGAGAAGCGCCCCTTTTCATCTTCTCGAACTTAAATGGGAAATTTATTGAGAAACAAAACAAAAGGAAAAAGAAGAGCTCAGCGGCAGCGACCGACGATCGTTTCGAAGTTGTGCGTCTTATTCAGAGTCGTAGTATTCTGACCGGTTACTTAATAATGTGTGGATAGCTTTGGATACGCCGCATTACCTCCATTACCATTTAGCAGATTTGATAGAATCAATGTCAGAATGTGTATCTGGAGGTTAATTATCTCAATGTTTTTACATTATATCATTTTGTCTATGCTAAATTAATTCTATTCAATTGGAAAATTTTTTAGTTATATCGTAATCGGGAAAATAATAATAACACTATGAAGAACAGAATCAATTCACTTGAAAAACTATTTCAGGGCTGAATCATTTAATATTTCCATTTATTTCTTCGATTATCTTTGTGTCCCAGGTAGGGCTGATATTCAACGCGTCAACGCTGATATAGGAACACATCTTTATCGAAATATCATTACATGAAAAAAGCAATCGTAGTATATCTATTCTACGGAGCAATAAAAATAATGAAAGCTTGAAGGAAATCTGTTTATCAATACAATCACTGCCTTTGCGATAGGGTGTTTCTAAATTCATTGAACAAAATTCAGGAGATAATTGCTCATATGAAAATGGGGTGGGTCATTCCTTCAACAAAATTTCCTCAGCCCACCCCTTTCCGAGATATCAAACCTTCACTTTTCCAATCATTGAAAAAATTATAAATCGTGGTTAATTTTTTTGCAACTATTGGTTTTGACAAAAAAATTGAACTATAAAAAATATTTTTAAATAAAATGACAAATTAAAAGTTATAATTTTATTTCATAAAACTACATCTTGAGAAAAAGTTTTGTCTTAAAATTAAGAAAAGTTGCTAATTTCACCCTCGTATAATGTAACAGAATTATTGAAAGAATACTTTTGGTTAGTCCTTACGAGAGCACGTAAATAACAGAATTTCAAGTTTATGGCTTTTTGAGAAAAAAGCAAATCTCAATTTTAGTCATCACCATTTAAGAGTGATATCTTAGAAAAGGGTGGGCTAGGGAGATTTCTTTTTAGGAAACACCTCTCAAGAATTTTGTCGTTAGAATTAAGCAACACACTTTATATGCGTATAGGTAATTCTAATGAATGACCACTGTTGGATAATAGTCCTTCCAAATTTGTTTGTGATATTGAATCAGGTAAACCATAAAATTTTGTAACTTTTGGTACACAAATTCCTCTTTATTCAATACTTGAAGAGACATGCTATGCCTGCTTGTTTTTTCTTTTCATAATTTCACATAATAAAATTCCAAAAGAAATTGAAAAGTTGAACAATATTGTAATTAAGTAGTACACTAAATCGTGACATGGTTTTGTCCGGATAATGTCTGCCACATAATGAAATTTCAAAAGAAATTGAGGGGTTGAATAATATTGTAATGAAGTACTAAAGTCAGTTGTGTCATGGTTTGTCCGAATAATGTCTGTCCACATGATGAAATTCCAAAAGAAATCGAAAGACTAAACAATATTGTAATGAAGTAGTAAAGTCAGGCATTGTCTTGTCCGTATAATGTCAGTCCACATAATGAAATTCCAAAAGAAATTGAGAGGTCGAACAATATTGTAATGAAGTAAAAAAGTCGATCGTGGCATGGTCTTGTACGTATAATGTCTGCCACATAATGAAATTCCAAAAGAAATTGAGAGGTCGAACAATATTGTAATGAAGTAACAAAGTCAGTCGTGGCATGGTCTTGTCCGTATAATATCAGTCCACGTAATGAAATTCCAAAAGAAATTGAAAGGTTGAACAATATTGTAACGAAGTAGTAAAATCAGTCGTAGCATCGTCTTGTCCGGATAATGTCTGTCTGTTCATGCACAACCCCACAGTTTTTCTCATACAAAACAATTTGATTCTCAGATTCCAATCTGACCTTAAAGTTTTTTCTTCTCATAAATTGGATGGTAAGTGAAGTTAACAAATACCAATTCAAGATATTTCGTACCTAGTAAGTAGGGTGATAATGAAATGAAACATTTAACGCATGGCTATAAGAAACGATATTCGGTTATATCTTAGTTTGCCCCTCCTCTTACTGAAAACCCATCAACTACAACATTACAAAGCTTTGAACAGAACCTTTCCTTTTTTTTACAATTGTTTTTAGATCTAAGAAATAATGTTTCATCATCTCTTACATTGATTATTTATTCATATTTATCCAACAATGAAAAAATTTTTCTTTGTATGAGCATTATAGCAAATCAGTCAGTATTATGTGTTTACAGAAGAAATATAACGAAAACTAACAACATAATCATCATAAAGAAAGTATCGTCAAGACTATATGATTTTCTAAGAAAAAGATTAAACTCCCTTTTGGCGGCTTATGTGGGCCACTAAATATTTATAAGTATTGGAATATTTATTGCAGTTTACCAGAACGATCACCACAAAATTGATACGTGAAAAGTATCGTGAATTATGTACTTACTGAATACAATTCACACATCATCAGCAACGTAACTAAGTTTTTCAAAGAATGAGAAATGTTCTGACATTAATATCTCGTGATGGATGATACCATGGCTATCATGCGTCTTCTTTTCACTTTTATTTTCTCCTTAGGTTTTAATATTCATATTTATCGAATGAGTGATATATAATAGAGAGGAGATGGAGTAGACCAGAGAAAAAATCCATACAATTCGGCAAAATATCAATCAAAAAGAAACTAATGAGGCATATATTCGGAATTGAAGAAATATTATAAGATTCTATCAATGGTACAAAAAGTGGAGCCTTCTTTTGTTCACATTAAGGTTTAGTTATTTATAATAAATTATGATGAAATAGACAAATTGGATAATCATCGATAATCAGGAAAGAGTAAGTAAGAAATAAAACATATTTTAATAAATGTGATCCCTGATGCTGTTTATATTCTGCTAAATAATTCAATGTCCGGTATCTAAACGCAAGTTGCTATCAAAAGCAGAATCAGTTACTGAAATTGAGTATCTCGATTTTGGAAACTTCATTTTCAAATACGATGTAGTTGAATCACTTGGCAATATTAAGCAGATACGAAAAATTTTTAGACAGCAGATGTCTATATAAATTCTGTAAATATGAGGCTCAATCATTATTTCCTATATTTGAAAGGTGAAATTAAGGATTTAAGGTACTTCCGTGCACATCAATCAATTTGGAAGTCCAAGTATGGAGCGTATACATTGTTATATTTTGTTTTCATTTTCATGAGCGTGTGATTATAAGCTGTTTGTTTACGAGTTTGAAATTTTTTTATTCAAATATAACTACGGCTACAAAATTATTTAACGAGTGTTTAGGGGAATGTACTTCATAGTAAACCCAAGTGTTTGAGTGACACAAAGCATTCAGTGAAGGTTGTTAAATCGTCGAAAATATGCCTCTTACGATGGACCTATCCACCCCTGGTAACGACTATAGCAGCAATAAATTTATTTCAAAAAAACTAGAAAACATATTTAAAGCAAATCAACCTAGAAAACTACTTCTTTGAAAATAAGCTTGAAATAATCAGGAATGAAAAATAGTAGTATTATTTTGAAAAAAGCGTTGGGCGTTCGATCTACGAAAAATATGGAACGAAACGTCCCACTATTTTTCCAAATAATACTAGAATTTTTCATTCATTATTATTTCAAGCCTTATTCACAGTTTTTTAATTTGATGTGCTTTGAAAGTATGTTTTATAGTTTTTTAAACTATATTCATTTTTTCAAACACACATACAGGTGAAGCTAATATAAGCGTGTCTGAAAATGTTTTATAGATAGACAATATAATTTTGTAAATAACTTGGGTGTCATGCTAGACTCGTAAAGTTTTTGGGAGAAAAGACGCGGAAAGCTATCCAAAGGTGTTTTGTTTTTGCAGAATAACGACCCTACACACAAATCTCATGTTGCCATGCAAAAAATTCGTGATTTAGGGTTTGAATTACTAGAATAACCCCCTTATTCACCAGATTTAGATCCGTCCGACTATCATCTCTTTCCCAAACTTAAAAGTTTAAAAGGTCGTGAATTTTCTTCCAACGGTAATAAAAAGGTAATAAAAGCTGTAGAGGTCTGGTTTGCAGAGCAAGAAGAAACATTTTTTTTAAAGGTCTAGAGACGTTGCAGGTTCGCTGTAACAATTAAGAGGAGAATATGTTGAGTAATAAAATATTTTGATATTGAAATTTTGTTTGGTTCTGTAGTAGGTTAAGAATTTTTCGAAAAAAAACGTTAAGTAGATACTGTGGAAGATATGCTTGATAACGAGACGTAGGTTTGTGACTATGACGAAGGAATTGGCCAACAATCTAGCGAATGGAGATAAAAAATTAGTCAAAAAAACCCATTCAAATTCGAATGGAAACTTCAGAGGGTCAAAAGGTCGATAGAGAGAGCTAGTTGGCCATTTTGAGACGTCTACGTAAAGCAATTCGTCGTGATCGACTGGATTTGTGGGTATAACACCATAATAATCCGCAGTGTTACTTTCCAGCATGATTGTTACTTTATAAATACAAAATTAATTATCATAAATCGCTAACATTTTCTTTCTGGATTGAAATTGGAACGCCGCAATTCTTAACTGATCAATTTTCGGAAGATTAATACATAAGTATTGGAAATATATTCAAGTTAGTACACTTGGGTGTTTAATTTTTCCCTCAATTAGTTGCTGCAACCCAAATTCCATTGTCTGCGACTATTACTTTTATTCGATTTGACTCAAAGTGAATATCTAATCTTCTTTTGTCTCAGTCTATCTAAAATAATATTCTGTGTGATAACTCCGTACCCTTATTTCCTGAATACTTTAGCATTTTCATCCTTATATCATCTATTTTTTGTACTTTCTCCTATTTAGTTCGCCTTTATTTCCTCGTTCTTTTACATTCTCCGCCTGGTGCTTCTCGTATCGCGCTTGTTTTTGTGTTGAATATCCCTCTCATCCTTTGGTCTTCCCCTCTTTCTACTCCTTTATGTCCCAATGTTAGTAACTCCTCGATGTGTTCCTTCCATCTGTCCATATTCAATTTCCTCAAGTTTTTATACTACTATTTGTAGTTAATGTTGCTCATTGGATTTTTCTTTAGTATGTGAACAGCATTTTGGCATTACTACTTGAGTTTTCCTCTACCTTTTATCCAAACTCCTCTCATGACCCACTCCACAAATATATTAATTTCTTATTTTAGATGTTCTATATACTTCAGTAACTACATTTCCGAGAATAGTTTTGAACGTATTCCAAAGTTCTTCAAGATTCATTTCAGGATTATTGGTATCCATTGTTTATGTCTTTTCTTCCTAGTTTTGTCTTGTATACCATGTGTTTCTCCTCAATTTGCTTATTTCGTTGTTCCTCTCTTCGCGTTCTGTCTCCCTTAGAAGAAAATGATCACTTCCTATATACTAGTCTTCACATTATATCTTTCAACATCTTTATTGTGCTTCTTTCAACCAGGATTTTTCGATTCTCCTGGTCATCTCGCGGCTATATCTGGCCGTTTCTGGTTTTATTACTTCTTCGAACTTTCCTTCTATTCTCTTCTTCTACATTGTTTCCTACTCTTTCAATCATATTTCCTATTATTATCAAAGTTTTTTTTTCGCAATTTCTAGCTTTATCGAAACTTTTCTCAAATTTATAATTTAATTTTTGATACAACTATTAGTAATTTATAATTCCATTTTCATCGTTTATTGATCATGTACGTGGCTGCAGCATTTGGCCATTGCATATTATCAATTCTTTTCCAGTTCTATATATCCTTGTATTTATCCTTTCGTGTTGGAATGCGAACAACAAAACAAAAACAAGTCCGTAGTATTTATGATAAGACCCGACGATCGTGTTTCTTATCTCGAGCCACTCTGGACAACCTAACCATTTTGTTTGCTAGCCGAGTATAAACTTTAGAAAAAATGATTATATATTATAAAGATTCGTGGGCATCTAAGATTCGGTGTATGAAATTCATCAACAATTTGCTTAAAGACATTCAGAGGAAAGGTAACAAAATTCTATTAGATATTATGAACACCTTGAATGCTGTTGCATACAAATAGCTTAAACATTCCCAACTCTACTCTATGGAGACGATATCTAAGTGGAAAATATTGACGAATAATACAAACAAGCTGAATTATTTATTATGAAAGTAGCGTAGATTGTAATGGACAAAAATTATCTCTTCCTAAAGAAAAAATATGCGGCCTTCGCGTCGTCGAAAATAACTATTTCTGCCTCACGTTTCGTCAAATTGCAGTTTGCATCTTCAGGATTTACTAGATGTTCTATTGAATCAGTCATAGATTCGATTTAAAAGTTAGTAGTGATAAAAAAGAAGGTCCGTTACATAATATACATAAAATAATGACACAAATTCATAGATTTTGTACATGTACCTGTATCTGAATCAATCTGATTGGAGTGGAAAAATATTCCTGTACATATGGAAATACGTATTTACAGGCAAAGCTTCTAAAGCAGTATATCTTGAGCGTGACTCAATCTATTATAGATTCAAATATATATTTTTCCAAATATTAATTATTTCCGATGATAATAAATAGAAAACTGATTGGAAAAATTTTATTAATTATCTGAGATTTTCTCGCTCAATATACTTCTAATGAATAGAATTTTCACTCCAGTAATTACACAAATCCAAAAATATATATCACTATTCCTATAATTGCTTGGGTCGTCTTTAGCTAACGACGAATCCAATAAGAATGGGGTAATACGGCTTGGATTTTTAACACCCCTGCAGTAGAACACTAACATTTCACTCGAACGAGACATAATCCCGTATCCCCTAGAATCTTTGCTGTCCCATTTGTTACATTTTCCACTACTTTGCTTGCGAAAATTAAGATCCTGGTGATGTACGATACGATCTAAAAATTTCGAATCCGAATTGACCTGAGAGATTTGTGGGATAAAGTCGGTCCGGAGACGTAGAAAGGCGTATAAATCATCTGAGATGGAGGAAGTATTAACATCGGTGGCGAGATAGTGAAATACACAATATTCCAACCAAAAATGAGAAATTACGGAGGTGATCAATTTCTAAAATGAATGTGGAAGACCTCGAACTTGATTTCAATGTAAACAAATTTCACCATAATACTTGTATATGTATCTCTTTTTATTTGGAAAACGACAAATATTTTAGATATACAACGAGCATATATCGAAAAATAGTTATATTTGGATGTGGTTTTATTGTTTATGAAAATATTCTCCATTAACATCAATACACATCTGCATGCGTTTTAACCAATTGTCGATTCCGATTGGTTCTTCAAAAACATGTGATTAGAACTCACCAACCGCTTCTGCAGGGGAGAAAAACGTTGACCTGGAAATTAATTTTTTATCTGCGGGAACAGAAAGAAGCCATTGGGTGCCAAACAAGGACTGTACGGTGGATGGCCCATCAATTCGATGTTTCGACTGTTCAACAATGTTTTGTTTGAACTGATGTATGAGAGCTCGAATTGTCGTGTTGGAGAATGACTCGTCTTCTGCGATAATTTTTCCTGATAGCTCCAGAAGCAAACATGCGCGATGGGATCATATGTATTAAGTAAGATGCATGACGTATAATAGATCTAGTTTAAGTTTTCAGGTAGGGTGGTAATTCGAACGACATGTTTTTCAGATAAATATTTTTTTTATATTTTTAGCTTATTGGAGTGCTATCACAAGATATACAAAATTGAATATTTCAAATGTATTTTGACCACATTCTCAATTTTAACTGTCGTTGGTTAATAAAATCTTCATAAATTCCAATATAACAAACATTTTAAAAAACGACTAGTAAGAACTGGTTTAATGTTGGAGAAAGTGAAATTAGATTAATTCTATTTTGGAATATATTCCATCAAACTATAATTATTCATGAGCAAAATAATTTCTCTTCGTTATGAGGAATGATGTGGATTCTCTATTCTATATCAAATGTGAAATTGTTGTAGTCCAATTGTAACACTAGACCACAATCCCCGAATTCCGCAAACTTGAAATTAGTTGACAAAAATGTAATTTCCTAGGAAATAAATCATAAAGATGTCCGACAACATAGCAGGGACAAGACAAAGGATGTTCTCCAACCATCCCTGTAATCACAGTGATTTATTATGCAGGTGACAACACGGAAACCTTCACATTCTCCTTTCTATCTTTCCATTTCTTTTGATATATAATGTGAAGTTCTTTCATACTGCGAGTTGTGAGATTGTTCCTTTTTTTGTCGAATCAATTATAACGTATTTGTGCTACACAATTTTCTAGAATACTTATATATTTATTTTTATTTTTGAATTGGAAGGACGTTAAGTGCAAGGGTCAGTAAGAAACGCTTTACAAGAGCAGCATGACAAATATTTCAATCAAAAAGTTACTTTACCCTGAAAATTGAATTTGAAACATATTCCTCTCCTAATTATTCATGTTTTGTCTAGCGAGTTGCCAATTATTTCGCAAAATCGAGTTTGTCTCTACCATCATCTCTTAATTTATCTAAAATTGCTTTTCATAAAGTCATTTTCAGAAGTTTGACAACAAAAAGTAATCGGAGGATCCAGAATATGCGAAATTAACATTCAGAAAATTTTTTTATAACATTGGTGGATGAACGGGCAGTCACAGAATATCGGACAAAACTATTTCCTTCAACTGATACGGTCATAATATCTCAAGTTCAGTAAAACAATGTTCCAGCAAATTAGCATACGAGAGTTTGTAGTTTTGAGATATGGCAACATTGATGTTAATATGTCAAATCTGACAATACTATCATAAAGTTCAATATTTTTGATGGTGAACTTACTAATACGAGTGCTAGCTCAGATGTTTACAAGTACTTGGAACATTCATCTTGCTAAAAAAATGGACTTAAATCAAACATTTTCGTGAAATTTTCAATGGCTTTCAACGTGAATTTAACAAACAGAAGTGTGTCGATCAACTCACTTCAACTTTTGGTGGTAAGTACCATCTCGAGCTACCGTGTTCCGCTGGTTATCCGAATTCAATCAAGGTCACACTATGCGTCAGGATGAATTTCTTGAAGGTCTTCCAAAACCGGCTGTTGAGTCAGAAAACATCGATGAGCTGCGTCTACGGATTTTGTGATATCGTCATGCACAGTCGGTTATCAAAATATTTGTTCGCGTTGAATACCGCATAATCGGTCAAATAAGCTTGTGTTGACTAGTGCATGGAAATATTGAAATCGCGTCGATAGGGGATGAATCTACGCATCTGAACCGGAAACTAAATAACAATCGACTGTATAGGTCTTTCAAAACTTGCTAAATCCAACTAAAGACTATTTGCTTCGCGTAAGAAGCACTTCGAAGCAAATAGTTTTTCCGGAATAAGTGGACATGTGGCCACCGTTCCGTAGAGATATTTGCAATTTTGAATATTTGCTTTCTTATTACTTAAGTAACAATTCTCGTTACTAATACTTAGTTCATAGACCAAAATAATCTCTAAAATTGAATTTTCTCTGCCGAGATATTTCAACAGAATCAATTTATCAAAATTAACTGGCGAAATGAAGAAATGCGATAGTACCAGGACCTCTTCTGTGAAATTGAGCTGAAGGGTTAAAATAGAATAGATACAATTTTAATTATGTGTATATTATTATGAAATATTTATTAGAATATCCATATTGAGAAGTTATGCTTGTATCGATTAAAACAATTTCAATTATAAGTTAGTGAAATGGAACGCAACCAAATTAGTTTCTTTTTAAGTTTGAATAAAACTTTTGTGATAATAAAAAAGGACGTTTAGTTCCATATCACAGCTACGCAATAAACATAGCTGCTTCGTTTGATATTTGATGTATATGAAAACTCAGAGTACGTAATTCCCTTTCAATTTCATCCTTAACGCACAGCGTTACCATTTGGACACAAGTGTAGACCCTCCTAGATACTTTGTTAAAAAAATCCCAAAGAACCAAACTTTGTGCGAGTATATACCTTTTTATTTTGAAAATATTGTTAATTGCTTACAGTAGAAATGTTCACCAGATATAACAGTGCTTTTCAGATAAAAGTATCCACCTTTAATAACTTTTGTAATACTGGTATTTAGAAAAAATCCAAAAACACGTCAATTTATGTTGGAAGAGGGCAAGCATTATGGCTTATTTAAACTTACTGGAAAAGCTACCCCCTCACCCCTAGCAGCATCCCCTTTATTTTTTTAAATTACTTTTCATATTTTTTATGTAAAATTTGGATACTCCTCTTTGAGCTGATTTCAAAAATGTATAATACTTGTAGGTTAAAGTGGTTAGTTTATGAGATAAACAATTTTTCTTTTAAGAGCACAAATTTTACTTATTATTTACTTTCACCTTATTTGCCTGTACTAAAATGGGTTGTACAACAGTTCAAACAGTTCAAAATGAGTACCATTCACTTCCATACAATGATATAATCTATTTTGAAATGCCTCTCTGACATTGCTTAATACGGCTGGATTTAATTGTCGACATTCATTTTCTATCCTCTCTCGTAAATCATCCAGAGATTCTGGTTGGGTAGCATAAACTTTTGTTTTTAAATACCCCCATAAAAAGAAGTCTAGGGGTGTTAAATCCGGTGACCTAGGTGGCCACTCCATCATCTGCCCCCTTCTACCTATCCAACGAGCGGGGAATGTTTCGTTTAAAAATTGTCGGACAGGCATGGGGGAGCTCCGTCTTGTTGAAATACCAGTAAATCTTCGGAAAGGTTATCATCATTTTCTATTATTGTTGTAATACGTGGGTCAACACCTTTCCTGAGTAACTCAAGATATGATTCACCATTTAAATTTCCGTTGATGAAGAAAGGTCCGACAATGTGGTCACCTAGGATACCACACCAAACGTTTAACTTTTGGGGATGTTGTGTATGGAATTCACGCATAATATGTGGATCACTTTCAGCCCAATATCTACAATTATGCCTACTTACTAAGCCATTTAATGACTATGAGCATTCATCAGAAAAGCAAATATTGTTTAACAATTGTGGATTGTTATTGATAATTTGCGTCATTGATTCGCAAAACTCTAGACGACGATCAAAATCATCTTCATTCAACTCGTGCACCAACTTAACTTTGTATGGGTGGTACTTGAATTTATGTAGAACTCGGAAAACTGTAGAAGATGAAACACCGATCGCTCTACTTATTGTTGACAACGATTGGGGTTGTTGAGCCTCTAAGCTGACTTGCCCTAAAATTGCCACTTGGATTGCTTCGTTATTTACGAGTCCCTCTCGCTTATGCACTTTATTGCAAACAGACCCTGTTGTGGTAAATTTCTCCATCAGTTGAATTACATACTTATGAGTTGCATGTCTTCTGTCATGTAATTCGTTAAATATTCTAGCAGCAGCTCTTGCACAATTATTATTTTGGTAGTATAAACCTACAATTTCATACAAAATAAATAATGTATCAAATTACTCTATCAATAGTGACTACAAATTCTAGTTGACAATGTCAAACTTTAATAAAAAGTAGAGTTTTTCATTGTTTGGATTTTTTAAGTAGAATAAATAGCACAGTTAAAAAGATTAAAGAGTTTGAACTGTTGTACAACCCATTTTAGTACAGGCAAATAAGGTGAAAGTAAATAATAAGTAAAATTAAAAGAAAAATTGTTTATCTCATAAACTAACCACTTTAACCTACAAGTATTATACATTTTTGAAATCAGCTCAAAGAGGAGTATCCAAATTTTACATAAAAAATATGAAAAGTAATTTAAAAAAATAAAGGGGATGCTGCTAGGGGTGAGGGGGTGGCTTTTCCAGTAAGTTTAAATAAGCCATAATGCTTGCCCCTTCCAACATAAATTGACGTGTTTTTGGATTTTTTCTAAATACCAGTATTACAAAAGTTATTAAAGGTGGATACTTTTATCTGAAAAGCACTGTATATTGAACGACCAGATACCGGCATACTAACTGACGAAGATTGAGAGGATGAAGATGAAGGTGATATTTTGTGGAAAAGATTTTAGCTGTTTAACTTCGAGCACTACATGAAAGTAAATTTTCAGGGAATATCAAATGTGAAAAATAGTTGTGGATGATGAACCAGAGAGTCTCATAATCACAATCGAATCTACTATCAAAACCGTAGCAGTGGAATTAAAAAATTGTGTATGTCATTTCAAAAAATATAACTTTCTCCGAAGGAAAGTTTTTTATAGATAATGTTTCAAGTATGCTAATTGATAAGACATACGTTTTGTTCAAAAATTGTCCTTACCCAAAAGTTTTTATGGATGAAATTAGGTGTTTTATAAGTACACTAATTATTAGTGTTTCAGTGAACGAGATATGCAAAATGAATTTGTGCGTTTTGGTTTTGAAACGTAGTGCATGAATAGAAGTTCTGAAAGTTGTTTGTCGTCAAGCAAAACAATGTGTCCAAAGTGTCAAGTCGATCTCTATATAGATTGTTTTCCTATTTCTCATACAAAATGAGATTTATCCACAATACTGAATTATTTTAACTTTCCGATTTCAAATCAAAGAAGAAGATTCGAAAACTATTTATATGTATTTTTTGGAAAGTATCAACAAGTAAGTAGTTATCGTCACATGGTAACATCACGTATTTCAAAAAGTTAGTGATATAGAAGAAAAAAGAACGGAATTAAAATTTTCTTCCCGCAATAATTTTATGAAGTACAAAAAAAAATTTTTTCTTATAAACCACAACCTCAACACGTTTCTCATACCATCATAAGGCATAGTTCTCATATTTTATTTAGGTCAGGATCCAGCCGTAAAAAACTTTGAAGCTATGGAATTTTGATAATCAACGTCGATTTTTATAAAAACTGAAATACAAGCTCTACTTATTGAAAATATACCTGATGCCTCTACTTTTGAGGGGTGAAAACTACTCCTTATCGTCAAAAATTCAATAATCTTGGATTTTAGCATATCTTTTAGTAAAATACAGTGTGAATGAATTACTCGTAGATCTGTTGATGTTCTCAAACAAGTTTATGATTAATAGGTCTCATGTAACCTATCCAAAGATCATAATCTGAGGGTAGTTATATTTAAAGCTTTTTTAAAAAACACTTCAAGCTCTACTCACCTTCTTCTACGAAATCTTTCCGAACTGGGCTTCTCATATTTCGGGGGGTACAAACTTCCCCTTATTGCAAACAAATCGTAAATCTGTTTCCCAAACACATTCATGATAAATCAGAATCGTGCATTCTCTCAAAATCATCCCCTAATCATGTAAAAAGCTAAAAAATAATTATCAACGATTCTTCTTGTAATTAAAGATTATTCAAAAGTGTATCCATATTGAATTGAGAAAATTTCGTCAGTATTTTTAAGAAGTGTTTTCAATTATTTTAACCCTTATGAAACCCTTTTCCAATGACCAAAAATTTCAAAATTATAGTTAAATTTTTTTAAAAGAAATAATAAGAAAATGAAATTTTTTATTTAGTAAATAATTTGAAAACTATTTTGATCAATTATATTTTATCATCACTGTTATCTCCTTCCTCTTTTCGTTCGTTAGATTGTACACTCCACGTTTGTGTTTTTCCTATGCTCCAAAATTCTTGCTACTAAATTTTGAAAAAAAAGCAGTTGGTTTTTCGACCATAACTCGCTCAATTTTCAAGCTAGAAATTTTTTTGACAAATAATTTTGTAGAGGAAAGTGGTTTCATAAGTCACATTTAGTACTCGGATGCAAACTTTGAACTAATGAATAATAATTTTTGACCAGAAAAACTGTACATTAAACATTTTCTCATGACATGAATAGATTTTGGTTTATTTAGGGAAATTCATTTTTTTTTAAGATTACAGAAATGCAGTGCTCAATGTAATCAATTATGTTTTTAATAAGCATTCAAAGTCTGTCAAATTACAGGGATTATATAAATAATACAAAAATAGAGTTAATTGCAAGTGGATTATGATTAATGTCAATTAAGGTAGTAATAGCGAGGTTATAATTATCACATTTTTTTTTAAAAACGAAAATGGAGAAAGCTTATTTTTGTTTCAAATCAGTTAAATCTTATATAACTTTTGACAATGCTCATTTCAAAAGTTTTTCCAAATGCTTTGAAAAAGATCTCCTGAGTTTTTTCCAAAAATTTCATCAATTTCAGGTTATTTGAAGTTAAAGGTTTTGAATTTCGGGGCTTCCCAAAAATAGCCATCCTTCCACGAGCAATAACTCAGTAATTATTGAGTTCACAGAGATTTTTAACAAACATATCTCTTTGATTTTTTAGTAGCTGTTTTCTGTTCATGATGATTTTGTTGATGAAATGAAAACTTGACAACTTACTCATGAGAAAGATATGCGTTTTTTCAATGGAAAACAATCAGTTCCAATCGTTAATAACTTTAGAAAAAAAACTTTGTGGAGTAAAAGTTGCTTATAATTAGTCTATTGACCTACGAGATTATTTTCATAAAATTAATTTTCATCTCCAACCTTGGGGCAAAAGCATCCTTAGGCACAACGTCGATTTTGAACAAGAATATGAATACCTTCATACCAATTTTCAAGAAGATCGACCTTGATTATGAAAGTTCCACGGGTAAACCGCTGGTACCCGGCCTATATCGTCCATTATAAAAATAGACTTTATTATGCATCCACCCTCTTTCAAACAATTTCAAACCCTTTTTCGGCTGATGTTCCATGCATTATGCAGTAAATTTTTGATAGCTCATATACCGATTCATCTCGATAAGTTTTAAAATATTCAGCGGTTTTTTTCAGTATGAGTTCAGCTGTAGCGACGCAAATTTTTCAAACCATTCTATCTTGTAAACGTTTAAACCAATTACGCACGGTACGATCATATATAGCATTCTCACCGTGAAAAGCACATATTCATTTGCATGTTTTTTGCGCGTTTTAAGCTTCACTGTAATCCTCACGTAGAAGATTTCGTTAGCTAAATTCTTTTAAAAAAATGTAATTTCAAATACCACCCGAGAATCGTGCATAAATCAAATAGGCAGTTCTCGATATATTGTCACGAACATCACCATTGGTGAAAATTTGAAATAGCTATTTGTACAGGGTGGGCCAGAAAGGCGTGAAACTCTCTTGCGTTTGAACGTTATGAGATAAAGCTGCGCCGGTGGTGGGGATGAGTAGCTCGGTTCTCGGAAATTTAGTCGCGATGAATCACTTCACCGGAGAGCAACGTGCATTCTGCATAAAACATTATTACAAAAATGGGGATTCGTGCGCTATTCTTCGGCGTTTGTTTCGACGTGACTTTGGATTACATGACATAAATCAGTGTCTGAGGGAAAGTGTGATTCGATCGTGGGTTAGTTCGAAGTTACTGGTTCGACTCTCAATCAGAGGCCTACCAGACGCCTAAGATCAATAAGAACAGAAGACATAATTCAAAAAATTAGAGGTTCAGTTCAACGTAATCCTAATCTATCCACTCGCAAGCGATCAGCCGAATTTGTTTTATCCAGAACATCTTTGTGTCGTATTTTGTCGAAAGATATAAAATTACACCCATCTGAAATTCAACTTCTGTAGAAATTACGCTTCCAGAGTTTCAACAATAGACCATTTTGACTCAAGTAGGCATGACAATAGACAGAATTGCCCTTACTGGGCTGCAAAGAACCCACGTGCAAAACATCAAAAACTTCCGCATTTGCCGAAAGTAACTGTTTGGGCGGTCATATCAGCTCACGGAATTATCGGACCTTATTTCTTTCAAAATCAACAGGGACAATCTGTCACTATAAATTCTGAACGATACATGTTTTTCTTTCTTTCCCTAACTGCAATAATTTGAAACCTATGATCGTACGACATGGTTTCAATAAGATGGCGAGACATGTGATACTTCTAATGCCTCTTTAGCGGTCGTAAACCAGATGTTTGCTAGGAAACTGGAATCTCGCCGAAGTGATATCGTGTAGCCGCCTAGAAGTCCGGACCTAACACCACCGGATTTTTTATGTGAGGATACCTGAAAAGTAAAGTCTTCTCCAATAATCCAGCCACGCTTAATCAGTTGAATACAAACATCCGAGAAGAAATAGCAGCTATTCCCCGCGCAATGTGGCAGCTATTTCTTGCCAATTTTGAGATCTAGATTCGAGGAATGTTTGCAGTGCGATGGTGCACACCTGGATGATGTTCTTTTTAAGAAATGAATTTCCCAGATGTATATTTTAAATAAAATAAGAATTGTATGTGGATTATATTTATTTTTTTTATTAATAGGAGTTACATATTGCCGCCTTATCTAAAAAGTTAAGTTCCTGCTTTGTGCTGAGATTAGTTACCAAAGAACTGAACTCATCCACCTTCTCCCCTTCTAGGGTACGAGCGAATATTCAAACTACAAAAGAGAGCTGTTAGATATTTAGGGACTTTTTAAAAAAAAATCTGACACTTCCTTCCTTATTCATCTTTGAATCCGTTTGCCTAATTCGTAAGCACGCTACTCCAATTTCAGAAAGGTCTTCACGTTCAGAATTAGAACTAGAAGGCTCAATATTTCACAATGTAAGAAAATGCACAATCACTTGCCAATTGAAATCAAATCGATTTCATCTTTTCCCGCATTCCCCAATAATTTGAGTTCATATTTACTGGAAAGTGACTTCTACTCTGTAAATGACTTCTATTGTATCACTTATATTTAATTCATGACATGCTGCAAACTGGTTTAATTTTACTATGGACTTATATACTAATTATTTCCTATTATTATCACCTATAATTTTATTACTTATTTTGGTTTTCTTCTGTAGATTGAAATATTTTTTTATTTGTATCTTCTGTTGGTTATTTTTATGTTTATTTTTCAGTTTTACAAGCTTTTGTCTACAAATTGTAACAATTTTTTGACAATGAAGCATTTCTGTTTTGTTTCACAGACTACTTTCAAAATTTTGATGGATCCGCTGAACCCACCCTGTAACTATATTAAGACCAATTTCCAAATTTTGAAAAAAGAGATCTATCTATGGAACAGTTTTCGACAAAAAAAGTTCGAATTGATTGCTTGATGGAGTTAATTACTTGTTAATTAAATCCATCACTTGATATTGATAGAAGAAGTCAAGCCAACATTTCAGTTCTTCACAATATAAATTTTAACAGACTCCCACTTTCGATTGTGAACCCATTTTTTGTCACACACAGCTTAGACCCCCCGTTGAGTCTCCCGTGGACCCCTGCTGGTCCACTTGGACCTCGTTGGAAATCACGGCTTCAAAAACAGAATGTCTCGACAAGAATTTGCAAGTAAATTTGTCGAGGTTCTTCTGAAACTACTCCCGGTATAATTCACGGCAGTTTTATAAATTCTGCTATTTTTTTAGTAATAGTTTTTTTTTCTAGAAATTTGATTGATATATTTTCCTGCTCTATAGCAGACAAATAAACGTGTCTGATATATTTTCTTTAAATGTCAATACATTTAGAGTCATTCTATGATGACACATTCACTTTCCTCCCTAAGGTGGAAAATTACGACTTTCTTTCTTACAATGAGGCCAGGAAATGTATAATTGGAATAGAGGTAGATGAAAATATATTTTTGATATCATATTATCAGCAATTTCATTATGAATAGCAATTGGTTCAATAACATTATCCACTAGATAATCTAATTTCAATATGCCTGTCTTTTATCTTCTTCTTCTTCTTACGTCAGGACTAGGTCCTGTATTTTCACCAAGGGTTCGCCAGGAGTAGTTGGGATGCTGAGGACCAGCTTTCATACCACCTTATAGGTGGTCGTCCAGGAGGTCGAGTTGGGTCTGTTTTCTTTTCCTTTGCAATTTTTGCTAACCGTTCATTTGGCATTCTGTCAACATGGTCTCTCCATTCTCTTCTGCGGCTCCTTGCCCATCTTACTACATCCTGAATATCGCACATGTACCTTATTTCTTCATTTCTCTTCCGATCGAGTAACGTATGTCCTGTTATTGATCTCAGAGTTCGCATTTCTGTTGTTCTTAGGAGCCGTTTAGTGGTTGTGTTCTCCGCTCTAGTTTCTATTGCATATGTCATGACCTACCTCACGCAAGTTTTATATATTCTAATTTTACATTTTGTGCTCATGTATTTATTTTGCCAAATTAAATCTCTAAGGTATCCTAATATTAATGCTGCCTTCGTTGTTTGTGCTTTTACTTCTTTCTTTAGATTTCTATCGCTTGTTATGTTTGTTCCTAGATATTTGAAGGACATCACTTGTTCTATACACTGATCGTAGATCGCTAGTTTACATCTTCTCGGTTCTTTAGATATTGTGAGAGATTTTGTTTTTTTTTTGTGGATATTTGCATGTTGTACGTGTTCGCAATTTGTTGGAATTTATATAGGAGCTTCTGTAGGTTATCTTCGTCTTCCGAGATGATTACTGCGTCATCAGCATAGCATATTATTTTTATCTCTTTGTCTTCCATTCGGTATCCTCTCCCGGCTTGCTTTACTTCGTTGATGATTTCGTCCATTAAAATATTGAACAGGATTGGGCCTGTCTGATAACAGTTGCCACAGGTATTTTATTGCCTAATTTGTTTGCCGTTCTCACAAAGGTATAATTATCGGTGTTAAGTTTTTCGATAACTCTTATTATATTGGGGTGAACGTTCTTTTTTTTAGTAGAGTTATAACATCAGTTAAGCGTATCCTATCAAACGCTTGGGTGAGATCAATGAAGCACATAAAGGCTGCCTTATTGAACTCTATGGCTTTTTCAGTTATTTGGCGCATTATAAATATCTTTTTGAACAACGAAAAACACTACACGTCGTTTGCTATTGTGCTTACACTTGATTTCGAATGATTCCATCTACTGTTAATGGATGTGACTAATTTTATTTTATGAGACTTTGTACTGATAAGTCTCTTATAACATTCGATTACGCTCCCATGTACTATAATTAAGTAAAACTCTTAATGTTTAATGATCACAATATGTTTAATTCCAACTCAACTGATATAATCTAAATGAAAATTTAGAGCACGTATTTTTTAAATTATTCCTCTGAATAAGTACAGATTAGAAACCTTCATACCAATTTCACTTTTCTTTTCAAACTTCGGAAGTACTTCGTTGAATTTCTTTGAATGTTTTCCGTTTTATTCAATAACTTTTGATCTGATACACTTCAAAGCAAAGCAGATGCGTATTTTGAATAGAGGACCGGAAGCAATCAGATGCGTATATTTAAATAGATGGAATGTGTTCAGTCTTAGAATAGTTATTAATGAACAAGTGATATTCTGATTTTCGCAACTCGTGTGCAATAGTATATCACACACTAGTATCATACAATATTTTGTGTACAACCACATTAAAAATTCTTTTGTTGAAAACAGAAATAAACATATATTTGTGCCAAAAATTCACAATAATTTCATAATAACATAAAACAGATTTCAATTACTCAAATTCATATTTACCGTGGAATTTGGACAATTATTAATATCATTACATTTCGACATTTTTTCTCTCGCTCTAACCTCTCTTCTAGTTTTGAGGTTGAAGGCGCCCCACTATCTAGAAAATCGACAAGTATCGATTTGGACTCCTTCAGTACAGTTTCTACTCTGAGTATACATTCAGATTGTTGGGTTTCTGCATTGAAACATTTTTTTATTGTTGAGAGAATTTTCGAAGTAGCCTTCTGCGACGGAAAATTTACCATATTCCCTGTGTGAAATTGGAAGGAGTGACACTTCCAGACGTGTTCGACCTGCCAGCGCTGAAATTAGAAGAAGATCTGCTGCCCCTAGACCAACAACAGTTGTTCGTACTGATGGATTTGAGCATTGTCCACAATTTGAAGAAAAAGGAAATAGATGCAAATATGATAGCTGTAAAGCATTGACCAATGTCATCTGCAGAAAATGTAGTCTGAATTTTTGTATAAACAAAAACAGAAACTGTTTTTATGAGTTCTATCGTGAAAACTGAGAGATTATTTCTCAGTGTTATTTGAAACATAAATAATTTTGAATAGTACTTTGTTGAGTTTTAATCCCATATTTATTTTCCCTCGAAGTATAATGTATCATATTTGATAATATTTTTTTCAATTTTAATTATGACAAAAATGTAATCAGATTTTTTCAATCAATTTTCCCTTTTTATGTAGAGTCAGATCAGCTACCCTGAATTTTTTAATTTTTTTTTGCGATTTTGTAGAATTCATGTAGTTAAGGGTTAATCAACTTTGGCATATATTTATTCTGATTTATTGCCAGGTATAGGACCTTTTTTCCCCAGTGGGCGCCGTGTCCTTCAACTGCTAATATTATATCTACTCCCGAATCGATGAGTAGAGAGATGTCTTTGGGGCTGGGTAAATTCAAATATTGTGCTATAATGGATGAAATCTTTCTAATCTTTTTAATACCATCAGGTCATTTGGTACATTTATTCTAAAGAAATATCTTAGAAATTAGGAGAAGTATCGATTCGAGTGATCCTTCTTGAAGTTTTGTTTTTACTTTCTCCAATATTCAATATTAGAATATTTCCGGATTCTTCAACGTCATATGTTAGCAGATCGAATAACTCCTGACGTCGACAAACGCCAGCAATGCCAAGAATGATCATTACCTAAAAATAAAATGCAAGATATAGGGATAATAAATTTTAATTTTTATATTGAGCGAAAATTAATGGAAAACCGCGTCTAGCGTTGCCAAATTTTTAACCTTAATTACTAAGCTAACCCAACTAAATGAGTAGAAATTGAAAAACCGGTAGATCACTACTACTAAGCTTAATAAGAAAAGATAAAAATACAAAAAAGGCCGCCAAGCTCGGTGAGTCGAATCCCGAATGCTATCGTTACAGATCAACACTACACTTCCTCAAACCCGCGGTTCACGTTGTGTTATTAGAATATTAGCGACCTGCACCATCAGATCCCATGGTGTGATTGAAGCTCTGCTATCATTTGTTGACGTGCGAGCTCGAGCCGCTATTCTTTGATTTGTATTTTTTTCCAATGACACACAACAAAAGGCATTTTTACAATAAATGTATACCCCAATGTATCGGGTATTCCAATAAGAATGGCTCTCAGCCATATCTCAGGAACCGTTTATAGTACAGCTTCGGGAAAAAAAATTATGAGTTGTAGGTCCACCAACAGAGGGCGTAATTAAATTTTACTTAATTAAGATGCATTTAAATTATGATTATCGTTTTCTTCAAGAAATTCAGCATATATTGGATTTTACAAGTTTCAGTCTATCTCTTCATATAAGATGTTGGGGGAAGCGGGAACTTTATTATGAAAAAACGCCTGTAAGTCCAGTTCTACTTAACCTATCTAAGCAAACTTTTGTCTTTTTGAAGAAAGCTCCTTTCTACCAATGTTGAATGGAAACATGCAGCATTAATTAAGGAATATAAAAGTGGACCAAATTAGCAACAGAATAGCGAAAACCACATGTCGATATCTTTTTCTTATTACGAGATATCTCGAGAAATGTGTAAATTTTAAGCATTTTCCTCTAAACATAAATTACTTCGGGTTGACTGAACGGATTCTAACATTTTTTAACTCCTCAAAAAATGCTGTCACCGGGAAACTGCTTTATGGGAGTTAAAATGGAAATATAACTTAAGGTACCTCGCAAGTGACGATGTAAATGTTCAAATTGTCGCCCATCATTTTCGATACAAGCGTTTATTTTTTGAAGAGTAGATTGAACAGCAGTCTCAATTTCTGCTCTAGAAATACTCTGAATGGCGTTTCTTATTCTCTCGATCATGTTATGTCCAGTAGTGGGTCTAATTGCACAAACAAGGTCTTTAATACGGCTCCAGAGATAGAAATCTAAGATGGTTAAGTCTGGTGACCTGGCTCTAACTTGTCTGGAGAAATGCGCCGAACAACCATCGTGCTGAAACGAAAAAGACAGAGCTCTCTTCAAAAAGACAAAAGTTTGCATATATAGGTTAAGTAGAACTGGACTTACAGGCGTTTTTTCATAATAAAGTAGCCGCTTCCCCCCACATCTTATTTGAAGAGATAGACTGAAACTTGTAAAATCCAATATACGCTGAATTTCTTGAAGGATACGATAATCCTAATGCATCTCAATTGGGTAAAATTTGTAAATTATTCATTTTATAATTTTTGGTATTTAATTACGCCCTCTAGCGGTGAACCTACATACCTGTAAATAATTTCTAGGTTTTACTCGAGGTCATTTTTGTTATAAATTTTTTTTCCCGAAGTTGTAATATAAACGGTTCCCGAGATATGGCCGAGAGCCATTTTTATTGGGACACCCGGTACATACAAATTTTAGTTATTATATTATATGCTAACTTAACCTCTATTATTAATAATTGTGTTTGAATTATTGACTTCTTCATCATAAGAAATTCATCATCTTTTACTCCATTCATTAAATCCACAACTTGTTCCCTCGTAAACATTTACGATTTTTTTCGTTCACAAATCTCTGATTGTCGTCTTATGAACGTAAAACTTTTGTGAAAATTCACTTATATTGATGTTTAAATTTAAATTTATGGTAGTTTTTAGCATTGACTAATTGGACCATAACGTTGATGATTGACTACTCCCAAAAATATGCACCAAAAACATTTCCCGTGTAATTTGTGGTTTTCTTACTGTTACACTAATCGAAAAAATCGGAAGATCACTTTATGTATACTTTTCTTGAATTTTCCGGAAGCAGGTTTTGAGTTTTTTTTAATGGTGGTCGTGAATAAACATATTTTATTTGAAATTTAGTGAATTTTACTACTATCAGCTTCAATATATATCTATAATTTTCATACCACTCTTGTTTGAAATAATCTTAGAAGACTTTTTCTATCACTTTCTGATTAACAAACTAGATTATTATGGCATCCAAATTATTCCTCCAATATGGTTTGTATCTTACCTCGAATGTAGAAAACAAATAACACGAGCTAATGGTTAATTAGTCGTAATTTACCAGTTGGTAGATATGTATGTCAGGATTCAGTTTTTGGCCCAATTCTATTTTTGATGTACATGTAGATAGTGGTGAAAAAATTATACTCTGTTTGTTTTGCCTTTGAATCTATATCTAAACAGCTCGATTCTCGTCCTGCTTCAACAATTTACTACTTATTGGAATCGTATCTTCGCTATGATTTGCCTTTCTGGGAGTTTTATAGTTTACATTTCTTCGAATCCTCAAATTACAAAAACAAGCTACTCGTTATATTTATGATTTGAGTAGTAGAACGCATTGAGAATTCTATTTTAAAAAATACGAAATTTTAGTCCTCTCCGCTCATTTTAGAATCCGAGTGTTTGATTCACAAACACTTTCACAATTTAAATGAGAGACCCATTCATAGTTACCCTACTAGAAGGAAATATTGGACATCTACTTAACAATACCCACCTCGGATCTGGTAAAAAATTCCATCACCTTCAATGCTAAAAAATTATTCAATCAGCTACTTTCAGAATTAAAAGTAGCAAATACATTCAATGAAACCCGGAGATTGACAAAGACATTTCCGCTTGAAAAATCTTATTATTATATGGAAGAATTCTCCAATTTACCATTGACTTGCGTAATTCAATATTTAGTGTGGATTAAGATATTTATATTGTATTATAATTACTACCAAGTCAAATTGTTGTTTCATATTATCTAATTTAAAATTGTGTCGCTTTGTTCATAAAACTCCCTCATTCTTGTATTAAATATGCAAAAAGCCTATTTACCATGAACACTTTTTCCGAATGACATTGACGAATCAATGATTTCGAAAAAACTAATGGTAAAAAAACAAAGCTACTTTGTGAAAAGAAACTATTTGGCTTTGATCAATATTAAAAATTATTCTGGTCATTATTTATCTCTAATATCGACAAGAGAAAGTATGACATACATCGAAACGCCTTAGTAGAGGGAAGTTTATCACGGTATATTTGAACAACATTTCCTCAAAAACTCAGGTTTTAAGGATGTTGGCAAGCGTTTCATCTGGACCACGCGATTTCTTACAGAAACTCGTGACCCATAAATCAACCATTGCTGTGGAAAATTCAGTAGAACCTTCAGAACCTCCAATTCAATATAGATACAAAAAAAATGAAATATTACTAGAAATTTATATTATGTTTTTTGAAAATAAGTTAATTGGCAACCGTTTTTGACACCTTAATGTCCGCACACCCTAATGTGTTATAGAAGTTTAAATTTGCAATATCCACTGAAAACGAAACGCGATGATCAGAAACTTTGACAAAAATCTTGTTCTGATCCCGGATAACAGTTTCCTCCACCCTTATGAAATATTTTGTTCACTATTTATACTTTTCTGAAAAATATACTAGATAAGTTTCGAAGACATTTGTCTTATGTCAAATATTTGATTTTCATGGAACTTTCCACTTAACAAATTCATTTTAATATTATTACTATCGCGAATTTGTTCCTATTGAATTAGTAATACAAAATCAAAAATGTCGTATCCCTCGATTTTTTTATATGAACGGCATATAATTGAAAATGAAGTGGAATGAAGATCTGATCTCTCATCGTGATTATAATTTTTATCAAAGACGACTGGACATGATGGATTGAATAATGCTGAAGCTTGAGTCCGCGTATCTTTTGATGTGATCCAAAATAAAAATAAAATTATGGGAAGGATGAAATTCACTTGAAATATACAGACAGTTTGAACAGGGGTGGATGATCGGCTTTTTCAGAAGAAACACCTGGCTCGCGAACACATTCATTTTTACAAAATTGAATGTGAGTTCAGTGAACCCACAATATGAACTCAAATTAAATTCAAGTTCTCGCATTGAAAGTATTTTGTATCTTCATGGAAATTAGTTTTATGGAGTCTAATCTGTATATACTTGAAAAAAGGAGGTTGAATAACTTTATACTAGGATTGGTACTCAGGTTTTGCGATAGACAAATGAAAATATTTATAGTTGGATATAACTTTATTGTTTTTCAAAATATTCTACATTCAAATCATTAGACTCTTGCATGCATTTGAACTAAATGTCAAATCTTTTTTTTCATTCCGATTGAGGTACCTCCAAAACATGTGATTACGCATCAACCGCTTTGCCAAGTGTAAGAAAACGTTGACCTCGAAAACAACGACTGCACCTGTCAACTCGATTATTGACAGTTCTAAAACGTTTTAGCTTGAATTGATGAGTGAGAGCTTGCACCGTAATGATCCAGAATGAAGAATTACTGTGATTTTTTCGAAGACTTCTGGCAAACTAATGCTAGTGTACCATTCAGAATTAATGAAACATCCAAAACAGGCGACCATTTGCTTCGATATGCTTTATGGCGCGAACAACTTTTGATGGATTTGGTACATCTTGAAAGACCCATACAGTCGATTGTTGTTTTATTCTAGGCTCATATAGCCTCACAAAGGCATTATAGAAGTCTTTTGTAGTACCGCAATTGAATTCTTCCAGCATTCCTTTGCATCAATCGACATAAGCTTTGCCTCAATCTCATCGTATTTTATGGATAATTTCTGGAGCAACAGCCTATTTTGGACGTTCTTCACGATTGAATTCTGAAACGGTAACTCGAGATGGTGATTCATCACTGAATGTCAAAGCGGGTTGATCGGCACAATGCTGTTAATTTATTCCACGTCGAAAGTTGTAGAAAATCATCGCACGAAGATGTTCGCTATTTAATTCTATCTTTGATCAAGATGAATCTATCAAATGTAGTGTAAACAACTCAAATAGCACTTGTATGACAACACGTTCGTGCTTGTGAGAAAAGGAAGAAGGCTCGTAGCTAGTTAGTTATTATTTGCAAAGATTTTTTACAATTGCTTAAACCTTTTGCTAGTGCCTATGTTTGTTAATTTTATTAATTCTAATTTCGAGCGCTCACATATAGTTCAGCTTACAATTTATATTCAGTACATTGAATATATACTAATTTAAGCTCTGAGCTACGGGAAAAATTAGTAGACTTATAACAGATGTCATGCTAAGTAGTGATAATGCAGAGTAAAATTCTGGATGAACCATCGGTATCGTTAAATGTGACAAACCTGGAACTAGCAAATAAATACGGAAATATACCGAAGGTTATAATCAAGATAAGAGCTGCAGTAATTCGCTCACGATAAGATATTGTTCATCTGAAGCTTCGCATAAAAATGTGGTTACTTGTTGGTAACCTGGACTTTTTTGGTATATATCCCAAACCCTGACGCTTCAAAAAAATAGTTTTTGAATATTTTGTCTTGCCAAAAATTTCTTTTATTTTCACATTATTCACTTTTTTGACTAAATAAACTTGAAGTATATCATCACTTACTCAAAAGTTGATACTCGTGTTCATATCTCGATCTGGATTTTGCTGATAACAAATCAGCACTAGCTTGTGCCGTTAGTTCTTATATTTAGAGTCCATAAAGTATAATCCCTAATTACACAGAATCTAGTTGCATTAATTCAATCCTGTTCAAACCCATACTAGCAGAGTTTGCTAGTATCGATACGAATCAAATTACCCGATATTTCTCGCATATATACTGCGGACCTGTATGCTATCTTACAGGGTCTTTCCTGATTGAAGTCAACAAAAAAAGATGGGGGTGTGATTTTAACTGACTTTAGATCAGCACTGTGTGCCATAAAAGAAACTCATCTGGAATGGAAAGAAAGAAATGTCCTATTTTATGTGATATCAAAACTATATAATTAAATTTGAGTATGACATTCACTTGGGTTAAAGGACATGTTGGAATACATGGTAATGAAACTAAATGGAGTTTTTTGTAACATATACAGGAAGAAATGCGATCGATTCAATAAAAAATAAGCACTGGGATACTGCCTCACAATCCTCAAATAACACCTATTTTCAAATTTATCCTACTTTGCCCTCACCCCCGAACTATATTTTCATATACACAACTTCGAAATTCTACTCAGCAAGTAGCCCATCTTGCTAGGCTGGGTATTATACAATCATCAAATTGGACCTGCGATGATAATTCTTGTGTTGATCTCAATCACATTTTTTTCGGATAAAGCAACGACATTCATAAAACAAACAATTTGTTGCAGTTACTTGTTAAACCAAACTACTCCTCACCTCTAAACCTCACACACCTTTTAAGCATAGATAACCGACAAACTTACGATCTGTTAATAAATTTTATCAAGGATATTAAAATGAAATCTAAGTAGTATCATTGAAAAATTTTATGGCTAATGGACTTGCTTCCAAGTCATTTTCATTCACACACACACACACACATACATGGTTTAAGGAATATCTGGATTTTTTCCGAGTACATTTTTTATAACTAACATAAATTAAACAGAAACAGAAAATACCCTTTATCTCAATATCAAATAACTAATTTTGTGGTTTTTTAAAATTTTTATTCTATGCAAATTTCAATGTTTCTTTCATTCTATTGTTGTACCAACTTGTGATTAGCAATAATTTAAATCAATCCAGGTGTGTTAAAGTCGAGACTAGTTGAAAAAATGAATAGAGTTAGGCAGTGAAGTGAACGCGAAGCTGAAAGAATAGCCGAGTTAGTTGGACAGAGACAAAGTTATCGTGAAGTGGCAAATCTGTTTGGCGTACACCACACAACCATTGACAGATTTATGTAAAGATTTCGAGAGACCGGCTCACACTCTAAGAGGTCTGGACAAGGACGTCCTTCAGTTTTAACTCCTTGGTCCATGACAAGTGTCGAGCTCAACAACCTTTTATGAGAAGAAATGTAAATATCTCTGATAGAGCAACAAGACGACACCTTCAGAATGCTGGTCTACAAAGCAGAAGAGCTCTCCAGGCACCTTTGATAACCAGGCAGCATCGTGTTGCTAGACCAAGATTTGCAAGGCAACATTTAGTTTGAAATTTTGATAATTGGTGCCAAGTTTTATCTACTGATGAGACAAGAATCAGTCTAAGAAGTCTAGATGGACGTAATCAAATTCGAAGATGGCGAGGAGAAAGATTTGCGCAGTCTTGTATCATTCCCAGGGAGCCGTTCCAAGAAGGGTCTATCAGGTTTTGGGGGAATTTGTTTTGATGCCCATACAGAATTTGTGTCTTCCTAGACCCGCCCTTAACGCAGCAAGATACATGACATTCTTGGAAATCACGTTGTTCCGTTTGGTGATAATTTTCGTTTAATGCATGATAATCTTAAACCACACGTTGCGGCAGGTATTCTGAATTAACTAAACGAAGTAGAAATTTATACCCTGGACTGGCTACCAAGAAGTCCTGATATGAATCCTATCGAGCATGTCTGGAACATTTTAAAACGCTGCATTCGTCGTCGAAATCCATCTCCTGAAAAATTAAATGAGCTTGAGCAAGCGGCAGTAGAAAAATGGGAGAACATACCTTAAGAAGTGAAGAAAACATTATTGTTTAGAATGCAAGTTTTATATTCAAGGAAATTTCGTTTTATTGTAATGTTTTTACTTTTATTTTTTTACTCATTAAAAATCACTAAAAATGACAACAAAATGATTGAAAATAAGTTAGACAATAGCAATATCAATTTAAATTTATTAAACAAAAAAATATTATCAGAAATCGGGGTGGCGCGTTATTTTTGACCACGAGTATAAAACAATGCCGATAATAAATATATCTTTGCAATGGGAATATTAATCATACATTATTAGAATGTATGATATGAAAATAAAATGTTCATAATTCAATTTTTATCCTTTTTTTGTGGCGTTTTCCAATGAGTATAAAGAAAAATATCTTTGACTACATGTTCAGAAATGAATTTTCCCGTGGTCGCATGATTTTCTCTCAGAATTTGGCACGTGCGCATGGAAATTTCCAAATTCCTAATGAAATATACTATAACATCATAACTATTTTAATTAGAAGAAACCATAAAAACAATTAAAGCGTGCCTCAAGTATATATTAGACTGATTCAAAAGAATCGACTATTTTTTTTCTTGAATATATCGATAATATTGTTGGAAATGAGGAAAAAAAAAATCTTGTGAAAGCCACAGTACAATATTAAGATATCTCGCATGATGAATTTCAGTTTACCATATGATTAACGTGGAAATTTTATAACTTTTTAATGGTTGATCAAAAATGCTAGACTTTCTCATATAAAATAGGACGCTCTAGAAAAAATATTTTCTCATAATTTCTCGATAAACCGACGCATTACCGAAATTACCAAACGTTGTTATTTTTTCCCATTTTTTGACGGAATTACCAAAAAAATTTGTTACTTTTTTCAAATTTTGTGAAATCTTGAATTTTCTTTCACATTCACGGATGTTTTTATTCAATAAATGTCACAAAGTTAAGAAAAAAATGAATGAAAATAATTTTTATTTGAAAAATTAAGTAATCTATTTATTGAGATATTAAGATGATAGTATTAGGAATTTAACCGTTAAATAAAAGCATATGTGAAACCAAAAATTATTTACAATACAAAAAATTTGATAAAACTTTTTGATACTTCCGTAAAAAACATTATTATAAATTATATTTTGAAGTTGAATAACTTCGAAACGCGTCTGTTTATTGGAAAATTAAATCAGTGTATTTTTGTCTTTCAATTTTGTATGAGTGTTGGTGTGGCCTTTTCTAATAAACCATCAAAGAGCTATAAGGTTCTAAACTCATGTTGATCATACGAGAAAGTTGTCATGCAGAATTTCTATTCATCTATTATCGACGTAGTTCATCACTTTAGTAAATATGTATTGGTTCACTGTGTACTGTGTAATCTCTATTATTGGGTAGATTAAACGTCATGGTCATAATTCACTACCTGATTAGTTTCTGACGTTATCGGCTGGTGGTCGCTCTTTGTGTAACGTGTGTGGTCAATAATTATTATGAATTGACATTAATGACACATCAAACAACATATTTTGTAAGCGTGACTGTCTCATGTGTATACGCAAACTATCAGTCACAGTTAAAACGTCCATGATGGCAGATCATTTTCTTCCTACAATGTTGGTTTTTTACCATAACTGCTTCTTAAATGAATCAGGGACGATTTATTTATAAGGAGTTCACTACTCTTGTAAACGTATAAGTACGAAGTAGCCATTCTACGATATTAGAAAAAGTGGTATTATATTTGCACTTGTGATAAAATATCAAAATAGGGGTATTGAAAAAGTTATTTCACATTTTCGGCTGATTGAATTTTCTCACTTAATCTATTGAATGTTCTCGGACACTAATTGAGAAACATGCTGAACAGTTTAGTTGCACGAGATATTTTGTCGCAATAGCAAAGGTAGATCTAATATAAAAAACAATTCGCTCACTTGAAATTTGAGACTTAACCTTACATTGCGACTTGAACGGCCTTGATGTGTGATGGACTTTGTGTAATCAGCTGAAATAGTTATCGAACTAATTATGCATGTTGAGAGAAGTTCAACGTTTTCATAACTTCTAAAAATCCCTAGCATTGCACCAATCAATAATAATAATTTATCGTAAGAAGTCTTCGTGTTCAAAGACTTTCAACGCTACGATTTTCATAACCATATGATGTGAGAACAGGTTAAAAAGTTTTATTAACAAATATATTGTGTACATTTGGGTTACAAAAACGATTCTTTGGAATGTTATAATAATCGTATGTCACATTTCCAACGCGTGAGGCATTGCTACAGACATCAATAATATTTTTTTCCGTTGTCCAAACCGAATATCCCTACACTTGAAGATATTCTCGATTTGAACATGAAGCTCTATATATTATTTGAACCAGTGCCATATTGTGAAGACATCCCAAATATAGTGCAAACATATCGACAAGCTTCGATCAGATAAAATTCAAAACGAACCTGAAGAAAGAATTTTTAAAAATGAAAAAATTAGGCACTGATAAATGGATAACGGATGACACTGAAAACAAGATAAGAGGGACGGAAAAGAGTACTACTGTAATTTTTATTTATTTGATTTCTATTCGTGGGGTTAATTAATGGACATTCTCTCTTACGATCCTCATTTATTTAAACACTATACACTACACTAACTTATAATAATTCATCTATCACTATGACTTAACTAACTTGAATAATTTATTTAAATTCTTCGATTACTTTGCTAATTAGTTCTGTTAACTACGACTATTTATTATAAACTGAACTAAACTGCGCTAAACAAACCCGCTTATATATCCAAACGAAGCTCGTGACAATTCTAAAAAACGAAGAAACAAAACAAATAAATAAGTAGACCTTCCAAGATATTATCCAGATATAATGTAACCGATTGCTATAAAAACGGTTAAAAAACTAACATAAAACAGATTCCGCCTTCGCTGAATTTTAGAATTCCAATACATCTAAGCAGGACCGGCTCTAGGGCGGAGCCACGTTAGTGAAACATTTATAATAAATGGAATGGAATTTAATTTTTCATGACAATTTTTCGCTCCTTTTTGTACAATCTTTTGGCCCATTTAAGTGACTTGGAATATTTTGTCCTTGACCATTTTAAAATTCCCTGTCTTTTTTATGCAGGTTTCCAGTTAAGAAAGTTGATGCCAAAATTTGACACTTGAAATGACTTTTGGCAGCTTTTCTCAAAGTTGTCGAAAAATTAGATGAAAATTATTGAAATTTCATGAATAAAAATTCATCTATACTCAAAAGTAACAACGATAAACGGGATATCGAAAAATTATGAATCACATTGTACATAGCTTTAACATTATAGTGACACCCATGACTACATACGGCAAACCAATTGCGAGCTAATTGAGATGAACCTGGGTTTCTATGCACATTAATTAGCTGGCCTATTTTCTTCTTAACCAGACTCTACAATAAAGAATAAGGTTTATACGAATTTATGTGGAGTCAAATTGTGTGTTAGTTTCACTTAACTCATTCAATTTCATTTTAGTTGAAGCATTCCCAACGTGTCTTTCTTTTATAGATTTAAGCTTCCAGCTACAACGTGAATTCCATTATCAATATGAAGAACTACACCCGTGTTCAACCTTTACGCTAGTTAGAAAGAAAATCAATTCCAGTAAGAACCATTCAGCTTTATTCAGATTCTTCTCAAAATTTTCTTTTTATAAATAAAACTGCACTCACCTGAATAGATTGAAGACGTGATTTCAATACCAAAGTAGCTGAAGCGATTGTCTCTTTGAATCAACTAATTTCGATTTATAAATTTTACAGACGTTCATTAGGCAGATTATAAGCGCGGGCGTGAAAAGTTTGCCTTGATAATCAAATTATTTTTCAATTCAGGAGGTTTCTGATTTGCAGAATAAAACGACTGTAATAATGAGGTTGAATATTTAAATTACAAACGTAGAAAGGAAGCTGTTGAACTCCAGTTAATTCCAAGAAATTGTTAAGGCAGGCGTCGACTACAGCTGGAACGAATCAAATCGAGGCGAATAGTACAATTTTTCTAAATTAGTTTTCTTTTATTACAAGGCAATCAAAAATTTCATTGACTTTCCTTGCTTAAAACTGATAAAGCAATCTAGCATCAATATTAGTTTTAATTTAGAAACAACAAACTAAAATGAGTTTAATCCTAAACAATCGTGGAGTTGTGTACTTTAAATTAATATGAATGAATTGAAATTCTCGGTTTATCAATTTGTGTCTTGAGTGCCTTCTCTTTCACTTTATCCATTAAAAATTGTATTGACTGAGAATAAAAGTGCAAAATGCAAAATATTATGAAGAGTACATTCAACAAATTACCGTTAGTAAGATATTCCATAAATTTGTTAAACATGGCGAGGTGAAGAACTTTTCCAGCTGGCTTATATTGGAAACGAATATGAAAATTTAGATTTCAACTTATCTCTGCGTGAAGATTCATATTTGTTAACTGTTGCTTAAACTCTTTTTTGGTCGTTCAATTCGATGTTCTCCAAATGTTTTATCGAGGTATTTTCACAATGTGAAACACCCCTGTCCTACCGAAACCATATTGTGTCACTGGAGATATTTGGATTTAACTTGCTGCAGAAATTACAGTTAACAAGTTTAAATAGCATTCAACTGGTTTACCTGGGCATTCAACGGTTTACCTGAAACGACCTCCTTATATCCTGTGTGGGTTGTCCTAGATCCAGGAACGATAATTGGGCCTATCGTCTATTCAATTCAAATAATGAAAAGCTCCGAAAAGAATATATTCATTGAAAACATATTCTGTAAGCTAGGATATTAGATGGATGAGTAATAATTCGTATCGAATAGCCACGAGGATAAGAGTGGAGAAGTAGATTTCCTTTGAATCTCTCAAGACAGATCTCAACTCATTAGTATTGTAGTGAATGCGATCAAACGATCCAAAACAAAATTATAGTTTTCATTCTAATAACGACTGACGTCAGTTTTCAACCTCCTCCCGAAGACAAACGAAGCCAAGAAATGTGGTTATTTTAGACTTATTAGTTTAATGTCGGACATGCTAAAGCTGTTTCTAAAAATTATTCATCAACGCATCCACAAGAAATGTGAACAAGACATTAGCGATGAACAGTTTAATTTCCGTAATGGATTTGGGTTACGGGAAGCATTGAACAGTTTCATTATACTACTACAAAAATTCGGAGACCAGCAAAAGGACTTCTTCTTATGCTTTATTGATTATGGAAAGGCTTTCGACAAAGTAGGACACGATAAGCAGGACTGCCTTTACAGGAAGGATCTAGACAAGAATGACCACAAAATCATACGGGCGCTTTATGCTAACCAAACTGCAGTGGTAAGAACTGAAACCGCCGATACAGAACCATACAGCATCAAAAAAAGACGTGCGACAGGGATGCTTATTGTCTCCTCTACTCTCTAATATATATTCAGAAGAAGTCTTTGCTTGAACGTTAGATGATGCAAGAGAAGGTGTTAAAATCAATGGAAACATTCTTAATAATATAAGGTACGCTGATGATACGGTCTTCCTTGCAGACAGTTAACAGGATCTCCAAGCACTGTTAGATCGCATAAACATTATAGGAGAAGGAAAATTATGGCCTAAACATCAACATCAAAGAGACCAAAACTATGATTGTCTCCAAAACATTTAACCATCCTCCAATGTCTATCAACATAAATGGTGGCATCATCGAAAATGTCGAGAAATTTGGTGGCCAGTAGTTTCAGTTTTCGTAATGCTGATGTAAATATGGTGTTATTAGCTCCGTCTTTCAAGCAACGCAAAGTCGGGACATTGCATTTATAAAATGCCAAAATTAGGTGCTTTTTAGGTGCTAAGTAGGTGCCCAGTTCAGAAATTAGGAGCTCTGTAATTCTCACAGTAACGGAATACTCGGTACTATTAAAACGTGATGCTAGCAACGTAATGAAAATAATACATCGATTGTTGAGGTAATAAAATAAGGTGCTCATCAGGTACTGAAGAGTCAATATCGTGAAAGTGCCCAAATAATTAACAAACGGATCAATTTTTTTATTACCAATATATGTAACATATTCCTTATATGTTACACCTCCGACAGCTTCTACTTTCGTAATACCTAACGTAACCTAACCTTAACCTAACTTACTACTTTTTCGTTAATTTTATTTATCGTACGACTCATACTTTCATAATACCTTTTTTCCTTACTATTCTCATACAACTATTATATGTTACACCTCGGATGGCTTCTACTTTCATAATATATCTTCTTAATTCAAAACCTTAACAATTAATGTATTGTAATTATTTTCATTGCGTTGCTTGCATCACGTTTTCCAAGCACCGCAACTTTGAGTATTCCGTTACTTTGAAAACTACAGAGCATCTAACTTTTGAACTTGGCACCTAGTTAGCACCTATATAACACATTTCTCTAATTTCTTATTTTAGACCTTTTGATATGCTTTTAAATCTTTTTGATTTTAGGTCTCTTCTGCTTTAAAATTAGTTTTTTTATAGTTTTTTAAAGATAGATAAAATTAACGTTTCGACTTTTCTTTAAGTCTTTATCAAAATATGATATTGACACTAACAATTTGCGTATTTATATTGATCAATAGATCACCTTGATCATGAATATCAAAATGAGAATAAAATCAACTTAGAACTTTGTTCTAATAAAAAAAATCAATTTTTTCTTGGTCCTTACATATCAAGTATATATCAATTAAATCATTTATTTTTATTAGAATTCACAAAATAATGTGAACCATTTCTAAAAATTCTCTTTTTCATGCATTAGATTCCGTTTTAAGAATTTTTGTAACTTTATAATTGAGTTTTTTTTTTTGATATTTCATGGTTCGTTAATACAGTTCTTTTTTCATCGTATTGATGACCTCTTAGTCTATTTTCTAAATACTGAGATGTCTGCCTTATATAAATACATACATACTTACAGTTTGAGCTGTGGTATGCGAAATGGTGCGAAATTATAAAAAATATCTTGCAACTCAAATGTCAGTCATCGTATCACTCATTGATTTATTATCAATCAATAATCTAGGTTACTATCTAATATATCCATTACTTTATTTTGTTATTACTTATTTCGTGGACGAATGAAATATAAAATAAAATTATAATTATTGGCTATATATTTTACGAGACTATCGATTTCTTTATATATTGGATTTCATTTTTGCTTATTATTCTCCTTTTTATGACGAAATGTGGATATTTCGTGTTTTATGTTTTCTTATATTTTATGGACATTGGAACTGTTTTTTAATACTTTCTAATACAGTTGATTATAAACATTTTTACGTTTATATAGAGAACTAAATTTCCACAGTCGTATTGCTATCAAAAATACTATAAATTTCTACAAAATCAATCTTCAGTAACATATTATATAGATTTAATAATGGTTGTAGCTAAGGAATTTATGTATATATATAAAATTATACAAAAGGTTTCCTAGTAAAATATGAGTTATTACATATTGAAATGTTAAGAGGACGTGCACAGAGCTATATGGAAAAGATCTGTTGTTACAAATAAAGATGTTTCTAAATTGTGCTCTTGTTTTGTAAATATGGAAACTAACTCTTTTGGATATGCCTCCTATATTAATTTTTGTCTGAAATTTCATTAATAAGAAAATTATGATTCTATTTTTATTTTTCAGGTAAGAAAAATCGAGCTCCGCATAGTACAAAAGGTAAATTAGAATACTACTATATCTAAAATTACATTTCATAATTCTCAAAACAACTTATGCTCATGCTTCATATTTATAACTTGAAAATATAGACTGATAGATTTAATAATATTCAATCGAAAATAACCGTGGCGTCAAACTCACTAAAACTTTATGAGCATTATCATTTCTGTTGGAAACTATATTATGCAAAAGAGAAAAAGTAGTATTGGAATATCAAATTCACCTTTCCGAGTAAAAAACCACTTTTTAAGAAATATTTCCAAGAAGCGCGTATATTTTGTAATTAATTATGTCTCGATGACCATGTCAATGACAACTTTACAACTAAACAAAAAATGGCATTTTATACCCCGCTCCTGCCGATTTAAAAAAAGCTTATGAAAGCTCTTTATTGACTATTAGTCCCTATCATTGTAATATATAACAAAGATGCAAGAAATCTTCAGGAAATTAGTTATTTTATCATTTGTAGGTTGGTACGTTCATCTTTTTATCTAGCGTTTGTCGTTGTGGGATGTTCTCTCTATAATTGTCGAAGAGTTCGATTTTAATACTCAGTGCTGTAATTCAAAATCGACAGCGTTGAATTATTTTTCTGATTTGTGGTGTTTTGATAAAATTCTATATCTGGTATACAATATTCACCAATCTGTTCCTGGAGATTATAAGTTTTTCTCTCTTCTTGCTCCAAGCTTCACGAAGAGCGGTTATTGGTCTCATTCGGTAGTTGGTTTCATGTCTTCGTCTGATTTTTAATACTTTTTCATGTAATTAACGTAAGACATAAATCAGATTTGAGAACATCCCAACAAAACACACATGAAAAAGAATCTTAATATACCGATTTAGAGTTTTTTGTTCTCAGTTGTCGATCTCAGCACTAATTTTTCCTAGTTTTTCCTAGCTTGATTGAGAGCAGTAATTATAATGCTACAAAAGTGTGCTCCAAGTTATCGCTGGAGCACACAGTTTTTGCCATCGGGTTCAAACAAATGAAAATTGAATAGAGACTTCTTTAATTTGGAGCAAGACATCTTCCGATTTTAAAGATCTTGATTGCGATTGTTTGCGATCTTTTTGCGATAGATTAAGATGGCAACAGATCATTTTGCGACGCCGCAATTACAGCGTTATTAACGATAATGATAGAGAGCTCCAAAGTAACGTTATAGCACGCGATGGGATTTAAGCAAAGGTTAAATGAAAAGACACATTTTGTGATAGAATGCGACAACATGAAAACAGTTTGCGACGTATAAAAACTGCATCTTATAATAGTCAAAAGTGTTCTTAAAGATAACGCTGGAGCACCACAAATGTTGATTGAAAGGAGATATTTTGGACTTCTTTAACTTGAAGCATGGCATCTTTGGATTGCAGAGATCTTAACTGCGATTGTTTGCGATCGTTTTGCGATAGAATAAGATGACAACAGATCTTTTGTGACGCCGCAATTGCAGCGCTATTAACGATAATGATAGTGAGCTCCAAAGTAACGTTATAGCACTCACTTTTTGCGATGGGGTTAAAACAAAGGTTAAATGAAAAGACACATTTTGTGATATAATGCGACAACATGAAAACAGTTTGCGACGTATAGAAACTGCATCTTATAATAGTCAAAAGTGTTCTTAAAGGTAACACTGGAGCACCACAAATGTTGATTGAAAGGAGATATTTTGGACTTCTTTAACTTGAAGCATGGCATCTTTGGATTGCAGAGATCTTAACTGCGATTGTTTGCGATCGTTTTGCGATAGAATAAGATGACAACAGATCTTTGTGACGCCGCAATTGCAGCGTTATCAACGATAATGATAGTGAGCTCCAAGATAACGCTGGAGCACGAACTTTTTGTGAAAGAATGCGACAACATCAAAACAGTTCACGACGTACACAAAGTGAGTCAAATAATATTGAAAAGTGTGCTCCAAGGTAACGCCAGAACATACACTTTTTGTAATGGTGTTTAAACAAAGGTTTAATGAAAAAAGACATTTCTTGATAGAATGCAACAACATCGAAGCTGTTTGCAACGTACAAAAAGTGAGTCAAAATTGTGCTCCAAGGTAAGGCCGGAGCACACACCTTTTGCGATGAAAAGGATACATTTTGTGATAGATTGCGAGAACATCAGTTTGCGACGTATGCGAAGTATGTATTCAATAGTTTTGATGATGTCGCATTCTCTTGCAGAATATCTCATTTCATTTAACATTTGTTTCAACACGATAGCACCATCATTATAGTAAATAACGCTTCGACGATGGCGTCGCAAAATAATCTTATGACGTCGAATTGTATATAAAAACGATCGCAAACGATTGGAATTGAAATTTTAACGGAGCTGATTTGAATTATTAGAAATCCAAGAATAAATTCTATCGATATACTCGTAGTTAGAATTCAGAATCGTTCTCTACTAGTAAATAATAGTACTCGCATTGATTATAGTACAATTCAGAAGTTAAATTAGAAGAAATGATTAATGAGTGTATTATTATATGAAGGTCAGCGGTCAGCGGTGATTTCGTACACATAATTTCCATGTAATTACTTATATTAAATAAAATAAATCGGTCAAATCCGATATATTTTATATTATTACGTGATATTTATGGTTACTAAACACAAAATATATTATGCAGATCAACAGAAGCTAAAAAGGCGGGATACTTAACATCACTTCTTCATTCACTCTCCCTCGTACATTTTTGCGTTCAAACTTTGGAATTCAGAATATATTAATACCAACTCCATATATATTCAAACAATTTTCCAATGGAAATCGATACTGTTTCTTTAATGTGATATAGACGGTGAAACTAATATACCATGACAGAGAAATTAATCTGATATACAAACCTAAACTAACATTACGAAATGGAGCATGATTGATTTGACGGAGTCGATAACAAAACTGTATGTCGATTCCATTTTTAATTGTTGTGAGGCACAACCGGATTAAATGACAGAACTATAGTTCAACGAAGATAATTCAGCGGCAAATGTAATACCGATCACGTTAACGTATTCGGGGCGATAAGCACATCAATCAATGCATTTCAATTATTCTAATGACCGGTTTGTACGTTATCCATGACGTGCGAAGTGAGAAAATCTCAGCGCAACGTAATTTTATCACAACTCGTGTAAGGTACAATACTTTCCCAAGTCCACCCATCTATTAACGAGGGTGGTTCTACCAGATGTTAGACTGGTCGGTTATGAAGCATGGATAACCGACAAACTTTATATCTGTTCCTGAATTTCATCAAATATTCATCAGGGCTGAAAGTTGATTCATAACGCGAAAAATCCAACTTTTGGTCGAGTAGCTCCATACCTTTGTCCAAAGTAATGCACGTGTGTATTTTCTGAAAGGGAATAAATATTAAACTTGCGTTTCCAATATTAGGGACGGAAGTACGTACTTTCGTTCGAGGCATGAGGAAAAATGGAATCAATATATTGGAAGAATCATTAAGAAATTCTGTGGCTGGTGGATTTGCTTCCAAGCCATTTTCTTCCACACTCACTAATTCATTACGTCTTCCTTTCAATTACAGCTTATCATATAATTGCAGCCTCGATTATTGCTCTCCATTTCTCTCGGTCCTGCATCTGTTTGTTCCAGTCGCGTACTCCCAGATTTTCCATATCTTGCACAATCTGATCTTTCCATTCTCTGATTTTCCTTATACCCTGCCGTTTGTCCATTCTTTTAATGTGTCCCTTACTTTGTATTCGTTTTGCTGTGAATATTTACTATATCCCCATTTTCTAAATGTTCCTAATTACATAGTTTGTACCAATTATTTCCAACTATCACTAGTTCGTGAATTTTTTCATCTCTCAATTTAGTTGCTCTGCTAATTCTATTGCTGTGTATTATAATTTTGTACAGGGTCCTTCACGATGAGCTGAATCGATATGCATATGGGAAAGTACTGCCTGCGACTAGTGTTCTGAAAATTTGCTTGCATGGGTTTTCCGAAGTGCTCGTTTCAGTTTTCTGTATAACTTCCGGTTATACAGGAAGTGGACCCAAACTTCGTTATTGCGAACAAAATGCTATGGTTTTCATAAAATTTTTAGAATCTACACAAAATTTCAATATAACTTCATAGAATGTATAGTATGCCTAAAGTCCACCATTTTTCAATTATTTCACATTTTCGAATTTTTTGGACACATGCAGCCCTCCACTAAAAAAACTGTATTTCTAAGTTTAAGTGAGTCAGGTCTCATATTTTTGGGAATTGGACAAATAACACTTACTGCTTTCAAAATATGTAGAAACCTTGACACAAATTTATATAGGGTGTGCGGAAAATGATGCCGAATTTCGCTAACTAAAAACCCCCATTTTTCTCTTCACCATTGGATTCTACGCTTTAAATAGGGTTCAAGGTAAATTCGTATATCTCAAATTAACAGTTTTTGTAGAAACTTAAATCTTCATGGTTTTTAATTCACTTTAGTTTTTTAGTTTTTTTTTTAGTATTTTAATTTATGATTTTTTTTTATTCGTTATTTACCATCGGCAGGTAGCAATTAACGAATTCTTTGTTTTGTCTCGTTTTTGTGTCATTTTTGTTACTTATCATTGTTCCTAGGTACTCAAAGGTCTCGATGAACTTCGAAGATGAGGTTATTTATGCTCACTGTTTCTGGTTTGCGAAATTCCTTCTTTCTCTCAATTTCCATATATTTTTTCTTCTTCTGATTTATTTTAAATCCTCTTTTTCCTGCCTCTTTTAAAATTTTTTCCAATGTGTTCTCTAGACTCTTTCGGTTTCTTACTTAGAGAGTTAAATCATCAGCATATGTTATTACTTGTATTGATTTATTAATGTTACTTCCATCGATATTACATTCTTTTATAATGCCTTCAACTGCAATGTTAAACAATAGCGTCGCCCTGCCTTATCTCCGCATTTATTTCGTGCATTTATTGCACTTACTTGGTCCGTTTTTTTGTTATTACCCTTGCCCTAGAATTTAACATTAGTCATTTTCACGAATCGTATCAACTTTTGGGATACTTGTAGTTTTTCCATGTCCTTGATAATCGTCCTCCTTTTCAGACTGTCGAATGCTTGTTGAAAATCGATGAATAGCATTTTAATGTTGTACTCATAGCTTTTTCCGAACACTTGTTGTATAGTATATATGACATCTACTGTTGATTTTCCTTGTCTAAAATCTTTTTGATATTCACCTATTTCTGGTTTTTCAGTCTATCATTTATTAATGTTGATAGTATTTTGTATACAGTATTAAGCAATGCATATTGCATTTTTGTATCTTAGGTTATCTCCCCCATCTTCCTAGAAATGTTTTATAGAAAAGAGTCCACAACACTTTGTATATTTTTCGTAAAAATGAAAAAAATGTGTTGTGTATATGAATAATAGCTTACTACTCCACATAGTGTATTAATTTATTCAAAGAAAATACGTGTGCAATAAAAATTTGCAGCTGAATTTTGCGAAAAAAATTGTCAGAACATGATTTGTAGGACATTTTCTTTAGTTCACATTTCGAAATAAATTTTTGATCTTAAAAAGAGGCAGAAAAGTGATGAAACCAGAAAAAAATGTATAATCATTTCAACAGATTTTGAACTATGTTATTTTTGAAAATGTGCAAGTTGCATTATCTGCTAGGTCTAGCGTCTTCAGGTATTTTTTGAGGCAACAGTGCCAACAGTTTGATTATTTGTGTAAAACCAACCATTGCAGAGTGTAGTAATTTAACAGGCTCATAATGCCTTTAGATCCGTTTGTTGTGGCAAGAATTGTTACGCTGTCACAAGATGGTTGGGGGCAACGTGAAACTGCAAGAATTGTTAATGCTAGCCTTTGTGATGTCCAAAGGGTATATCAGCGCTTTCTGGAGACTGCCTTATCACTAGAAGACCAGGGTCTGGGCGAAAAAGAGTTACCACTTAACGACTTGACCGTTTTTAGCTGTCCACAAGTTTGCGGAATAGTACAGTTACTGCGGATTCACTGAGAAATCAGTTGAAAGGTGTGAGAAATGTCAACGTTAGTGAATGAACCGTTAGAAGAAGAGTTCATGCTGCTGGATTGTCATGCAGGAGAATGGCTACAGGTCCCCATTGTAACGCCAGCATCGGACTGCAAGATTGACATTTGCCAGAGATCACGTTTGTTGGAATTATGATGACTGGAACTTGATATTGTTCTCAGATAAGTGGCGTTTTTGCCTAACTGATTCAGATGGGTGTCGACAAGTGTGGAGAAGACCTGGGGAAAGATATGCTGAGGTTTGCATTGACGAGCGTCTTCCATTTGGTGGTAAGTCAGTTGTGGTTTAGGCGGAAATCACTGCACAAGTTCGTAGATAGTTGGTCTTCATAGAAAATGGCTCCCTAACCTCTCACAGGTACATTACGGAGGTGCTAGAAGACCATGTTATGCCTTTCATGGTTACTATGGGAGAACGTGGCATTTTTATGCAAGATAATGCGAGACCACATACAGCCAGAATTGTCATGGAGTATCTGGATGAGGTTCAAATTAGTCGGTTTGACTGGCTAGCCCGCAACCCATACTATGAATCTCATAGAACATGTCTGGGACGTGTTGGGACGACTGATCCGCAGACATACACCAGCACCAAGAACTGCCAAGGAGCTGAGAAGATTGCTGTTGCAGGATTGGGATAACATCGACCAGAATGTGTTCCGCAACTTAATTCAAAGTATGCCGCGCCGAATTCAAGCAGTCATCAGTGCAAGAGGAGGGAATACACGTTAATAAAGTCAAGTTTTTCTATTTTGTTTGTTCCATATCTTCCCTAACAACAAAATGTTGAATTTGACCCAAAAGTATTAATGAATAATTGGCCTTTGAAACGCCTGCTCCTGCGTATTTTAGAGGCATTAATGTATATTCTTCAATATTTTATTCACTGATACTGTTAGTAGCAACGAAGCTCCGACGTAATAATCAAACTTATTGGATTGATTCGTTCGATGAAATAAAATTATCACGTCTCAATAATATCCAATAAAATCTCTAATAAATCGAATTAGTCTTTGTTCCTTATAATATATTTTGATAGAAATAAAAAAAAACTCTTCGATTCCTTTTGTACAATTCTCCCGTTAACTTTCTTTTTCCCCAGAAATACTCTTTCAATGGCCTCATATTTTTTCTAATCACTCACATATTTGCCGAGCAACCGTATACATTTTATTTAAGTTATGATACCAATATAGATACTTCCACCTAACCGAAATACGGGATACTTTTATTAATAGTCTACATTTTGGATCTTGAGCAACAAATGAACATTCAATAAATCAAGAATTCCGGAGAAGAAGCCATTTTATCTTCTACACACCATTAAGTGCAAATATAGATAAAAATTTAACGCCAATACCTGTGAAATTGAAACAGTCGATATCGTCTTAAATCTGTGGTATAGAAATACTGATATAGGTAGGCATGAAAAAGATTTGATATATTCTATCGAATTGATTTTCAAGGAAAATGTGACATAATGTGAGTTTTTGTACTCGAAAATCATTTATTAAAAAAAAAACAAAAATCACAAACTGGGAAATTATAGTTAAACAAAAATATTGGTAAATGCAAATAGCAAATATCTTGAGAACCCACTTTAGTCACTTTTGTGGGTCGTTATATTTTTTGAGCTTATTACGTTAGAGTTTTCGCGAAGTGAAGTTGAATCATCAATGTCAAAATGCTGCTTTCGCCCTTCTCTTCTATTAAAAATTATGCTGTAAAAATCCTGTTCAAAATCAGTTTTAAAATACCCTGCCTGACTTCCAACAAAACTACTTTTGGAATCATAAATTTTTTGCCCTTCTCTGTTTTCTTTCAATTTTTAAAGGAGGCGTTAGAAATATTGTAGAGCTTGTTGAAGTCTTAGAAATCAGGGGTCTTCATTTCAAAAACAACGAAGTTCTTGTTTTCGCTTTAGAGAGGAGCCAACTGCATCCTGTCCCAATGAGTCATTATTTTATAATTAGGGTATTTTTTTAAATTGAGATACTTTCAACCTCCATGTGAGTACGACCACGAAGGAGGAATTTACGGCTCATTTGCTTGATTTGCTGATTATCTCTACAATATGAAAATACAATACGTACATACAATAAAATTAATAGTGATTTGATTTACATCTAAACTTCCATCACATCAACTGCTTACCTGGATCTGAAATCTGCACAGGTGACGTTGGGGTAAATTTGTATTCATTCATTTCCGTTTCAATACAATCCTGAACCATATTTCTATTTCTCACACTAACTTTTTTTAATACTAATAATAACACACAATCCACAATTTGTTTAATTCACAACTCACAATTTGTTCAACAGATCGACAAAAATATCAATATGTAAACGTGAACAAAACAAATCTAAAGATAGTACTGGGTTTAACCTGAGGAAACGAGCCTGCACCGCAAAACAATTGGTGAAAGTGGACTTAATACTTATTGATTTGAGATAGCATCTGGACAAGATTTTATTTCAGCGACTTCTGACGGTTTTGCTCTGTAATTGTATGTGATGTTGTGGTCTTAACACATTTGAGAATCAGTTAATACTCTTCTGTAGTGGACATCGAAATTTTTGACCCAATACTCTTCTACACTGAGGTACAGATATACTTTTGACATGGTATAAAACGTTTCTAGTACTACAAATGTATGTTTCAGTTAGATTCAGAATTGAAAAATCGATCAAAGATTTCCCATGTCCGGATTGTATAAAAAATCTTGGCGTTATTCCACACCAGCATTTTATAATGTACATCTGCTCAAATAGTACAGTCATTTGATAGTTTTACAGTCTTTTCTCGAACTTTCACTTTGCCATCTTGTATTTTCACCACTTCATCTTAATACTGGGAAAAATTTTATGTTATGTTATCTTATTTTTGACGCGCTTTACTATAAAAATATTTATCACAAATTCAAACTAGGGGAAACAATTTATATCCATACATTTTTTCATGAAATCGTTAGTTTTGGTGTCCGAAAACCACATACTTTGTAGTAAAATCAGGGCTGCATTTTTTATAGTGGTCTATTCAGTAGGCTCATTCCACATACGAGTATGTTATACTTAATTTAATTTTCGAAAGCACATTAACCAGAATAAGGAACGAAGCTGTTTCTGTAATATATAATAATTTGAAAGAATTATTATAGGAAGGATAATATTTTGGGTCATAGGTTCTAAAGCGAATATCGTCTATAACAATTGTTGCGGGATTAAAATACTATGACGTTCTTCGGTCTCTGATTTTTTTTTTTTATTAGACCAGGATTCCGTCTTTTACTTAGATCATAGTCACCACATGGAGCTTAATTCGTCCAGAGAAAATTAACAATCATCAAATTTCTGCTCAGAATAAGGATAAATGTTTTGTTTATCATTACAGTAAGGAAGAATATAAGTATAAGATAACTTGACATACTTTTTTTAAACTAGGCTAACATCAATTATAGTTATATGTTTCTCATACATAGAATTCAAAAAAGTCTGCATTCTATGCAGGAAAAATTCAGACTTTGAACATTAGAAAACGAAGTTTCTAAAAATCGGGATAATTCAAGTAACAAATTTGTTTTTTTGATTGGTTATGGTGCTATTTCATGGCCACAAATAGTATGGATTTCAGACTGCTTTTGTACAGAAAATTAGATTATCCTTGGTTCACACGGGTGAAATAAAACATTCTGCCATTAGTGAGGCCTACCAGGACAAAAAATTAAAAATCTAGTATTTTGATTAACATATTTATATAACAATGTTTTTTATACAGCTTTTGATGTTTTTGGCCATTTTTCACATCAATAATTTTTCCCATTTAATATGAAAACTAAAACACACAATTTTGTTATCATTATTATCACATAGATAAGCATTCAGGAAAGAAAATCAAAAATTTGATAAAAGCCCCAAAATGGTAACATAATGAACTGATATGAAAAAATAAAAAACAACTTATAAAGAATATTTTACACAAAATACAGTATTTTGATTTAAAATAAAAAACAAGCAGTTATGTGATCCACACAGAGTCAACTCTCACCAAATTTACAAAAATGCTTGGTTTTTCTTCGTTTGCAATATTTGCAGAAGCCTCTCTTGGAATGGAATCTTGTTAGTGTTTAAAAACTATTCCAGTATATTTTGCAGCCATAGCTCTAACACTTCTATGTGAATTTTTGCTGTACAATATGTTCCCTCATAAGAGCCAACCCCCAATGTTTCATGAATAGCCTTCTAATTCTAGATGCGGTAGCTTCAGGATTATTAATTCTAGTTATAACCAACGCGTTAAAACCAGCTTTGTATGAACAATACTACTGGTCATCGTTTGGTGGAAGGTCATCATGTCATCTCTTGGTCATCTCTTGGTACCGTTATAAAACGTAATAATTTCCGATTTCTGCCTGTCTCCACTGAGACATTGATCTATATCATTATCTCTATGTGATGAAGAAACCATTATAACAATACTCTTCTTCTTGGGAATGTAAAGCAAAGCTGTCATATGTTCTCCAAAAGCAGAAGCTGAGAAAAACGTTTGTCTGTCATCTACATTTGAAAATTATAGGTAGAAGTTCTCTCTTATTACGTTTTAAAGTACCTATAGCTGTGAGTCCTTGTTCATTCAAAAGTGTCTTGACTAACTTGTGACTAGAAAACCAACGATCAAGGGTAATATTTCTCCCTGTTCCCAATATAATTTCCAAAAATTCTCAGAGTTGCGCCTTGTAGTGAATTGTCTATCTGAAATGGAGTAGATGGTTGTGAACCAGCATATATTTCCAGTTTAAAATGTTTTAGTATCCACTAACCAATACTTGCTTGGCTTTTATGGTATGTAAAGTGGAATGCGCATATCTTCGACTGAATAGTACTGCATAAATTATCGAACACTTCACGTATAGCTGCAATTTTGTCAGCTGCTCCTCTGTTATCGCTTGTTTTCGTATTATCAAGCCTTATAACTCTTAAAGAAATTTGGATTATCTTTGGAACATGGTCGCTATAGACATTTCACTATTGATGCCATCTTCTTCCCGAAACTCTTGAGATTCTTCCTACCACCATGGCCTAAATATGCTTTAACTTCTACTTTGGATGTTGGCATAGTATCCTATTTGTCTTTGTGACTGGGTGCAATTTCGCGTATACACAAATTTGTATATTGTTCCAAAAAGTCGACGATGTCATCAAAATGAAGGTTCCAGAAGTTAATTGGAGTTACTGCTTCTATGAGGGCACCAGGTACGTGCATAATATTTTCTCTTCTGGCTCGGATGTTGTGAGGTGGAACCAAATTTGTCCAATTTGTGCTGTAATAATACTACGTCTGCCGTTTTCTTGTTGTTTTGGGTGTGATAGTAAATCGCGAACAATCAAGTAACTGTTTGAGTGCAAGAATCTTCGTGTGAAAAGAATTAACGAGTGTAGTCAATATTCAATATCATAATTGTGACCATTTCAACGGTTCTATTTTGAATGTAGTTTTTATTGAAATTTTTTCTATTAAATTTGAGATTTTCACATATTTGAATACTATTTTTAGTATTTTTGAAGTGGTGAGTGTGGTTAGGTTACTTATATTTTTGTTGTATTCGACTGAACCAGTACCAACAACTGTATTTTTGTGAATCGTAAAAATGTGCTTGAAGGTATAGAGGGTACTACAAAGTACACTAGTATTGAATACTACTCTAAAGTTAAATTTTGAGGGGTTCTAAGATTGAAATAATTCTTAAACTTTGTACGAATATACAAGTTATATCAAATTCTCACACAAATTTTTATTATCAAATTTTATAGGAAATATTTCTTCAAAAGTTGAAAATCTGATAGTGTGGTTGCTATATAAGTAGAGTAATTTCAGCAGATATTCATGGATATTCTTTCAACGAGATTTATGTGGTAAACATGAACTTTTAATATTGGAAATACGGTCCTGACTGGATATAAAAATACGCGAGCGGCGGTGAAAGCGGTGACATGTCGACTTTTATGGTGGTTTTCGGTCAACGATGAGTAGAAGCTGAAAATGGAGAACTTGAAAGGTAGAATGTTTTGTAAACAGAATACAAATTGGTCTCTTCCCCAAAATATAGGCTTCCAATGGGAATACTTGATAGAATTCTGAAGAATAATGTCCTTTGTAATTCGTTTGGGTCACAGTTTGATGTCAAACAAGTATATGCAAACATTTCCTAATATATTTTCGGTTATTGTTGAGTATAAACACGTAAAAAATTGGCTATAAAAAGCTGATGTGAGTTTGAGTTTACTAGTCGTTTACCAGTATATATACAAATATATGAGTGCTATTTTCATAGTCCGGTCAATTCTATTGACTATTAGTTGCTACTGATAATAATGGATTAATGGCTAAATTAATTAAAAAAAAATACATTATGATAATTTTACTGAGAATTTATGAATAGAAATTATTCAAATCATTTATAAAACAAAAAAAAAATGATACCAACAAAATTAACTCGATCACTACACTAGAAAATGAGTAGCAATTATTCAGATCAGAAAGATCCTTGCGTGGATGCAGTATTTATCCTTCGATATCTGGTTGGGAAGCATTCTTATGCTTCATTGACCGCACAGAGTAAAAAAAAATGGAACCAACATATAACTCGAATGACAAACGATAGACTGGTGACAATAGCAAGGAATGAATCGCCAATTACAACAGTTGGTGTAGCAGTGGAGTAGAGGCTGACCACGATAGAGCAGGAGTGACAATCTAGAGCCAGGATTATTGAAGATATCAAAGAAAGCACAGGTATTAGACATATTATGGGAGAAAGAAGAAGAAAACAAACTGAAATGAAAACTGTCTTCTAGACAATCAGCTTGTTTATAGTGCTCTTTTTTATCATTATAGAAGCAAATCTCATCAAATAAACAGCTGATTAGTCGATATGATTTTTAGAATTTAAGAATTAGATTTTTTTGTCAAGATCAATTACATACTTTATTCGATTATTTTATCAATTTCTCAGGTTCTTAAGAAATTATTTCATTGTACAACAACAAAATACAAAAAATTTTCTTATTTGTAAAGTACATCTTACCAAATGAGCCTAATGAAAACTTTCTTACCTGACTTTCGCAAAACCAAACTTTTAAAATACGACTAACGATGGTTGTGAAACTTTTTTGAAAGGTTTTTTCATTCTTTACTAATAACAGATATGGTTTTCACTTTCAATACAGTACATAATAAGATAAGACTTGTATTATAATTTCCTGATAATTTAACTAAAGAACCTGAAAACAGTGGGTGACAGTTCACAAAACAAAGTTAATTTTCAGTTTTCAAACTAGTTCTATTAACAACAAAAAGTATGAAACGCTAGCGACTAGACTCTTGTTCCATTTCCTCTCAACTTTTTGTTAAAGCTGACGGTTTTTTTTCTGCGTCATTCATATAAACTTTACTCAGTTTTTTCCTGCTTGCGTTTGATTAGTTTTTGAATTTTTATCTATATGCTAATTTCTTCTCTCACTTAATTTGTTTTAAAACTAAAAACTATTAACCTACGGCAAGAATTTCCTTCGCCTTAAGTGTTTCTAAATACTTTTTTGTTGAATTATGTTACTTTATGTTGAAAATGTAGATCATAAATTCATAAATGCCAAATATTATTCTCTGGTAATTTTGATTCTGATTACCATCGACAAGGAATACCAACAAAATTAGACAACGTGAAGTGAATCCATATTAGACATTTGGGAAAATCTTAAACACCAGTGACCAGTCGTGGTTAACGTTAACCATCCTAAAACATTCACAACAGATTGAAAAAATGAGTATAGCACATTCTTGGGTCGCCCATAACGTATTTCTTCAACCGCGCACCATTCAGAAACGTTTTTTGATCCCTTAAACACTGACAACGCAAAAGCCAGTAGTTCTCTTTAAATCAATCAACAAGAAGTACTGTCAAGGCTAGTTTGGTGGTGTGTACGTGAAATTTTTCTTTATGTAGTCCGAAATCTTGACAAATAATCAATGCAGATATTTATTAGAACAATGGGATGAAATAGAATTAATGGAAAAAATTTATTATATATTTATATATTTATGGATTAATAATTAAAAAAGTTTAATATTACTTTTTTGTCTTATCCCTTCAAATTGGTAATCACGAATGAATGGTATGTATTGTCACCAAAGCAGAAAAAAGTTTAGATCAAATTGAAGTGTTTCAATATTTTTTCTCAACTATTTCTCGAAAGTTAACCTGTGTTTCACAGGTTAACTTCAGCAGCTTCCAGCTGTTTTGAAACAATTGAAAACGAATAATTGCTGAAAGCTGAAAGCAAAAAGCAACAACCAGAAACTCACCAGAAACTAGAGAAAACTATATTTACATAACTGCAAAAAGTGCAAGTGCTAAACAACTAATAACTACCGCACATAGGAGAAATTGCCGCTCCGAAAACCAGTCGAGTTCAGTAGGGGATTTGCATCAGAATTTTTCCAATATCTATTACTTTTTTACGCTTAGGAAGAATTCAGAATGCACGTCTGATGATTACCTAAATTTGAAAACATCTAAATCTTATTTCCGATGAAAATGTCAGGATATATTACAGGATAATTTTGCATATGTTTCAATTAATTTTATTTTAATTAATTCAACTAACGTTTCGAAAGAGGAATATGAATAATTTATTTTTATGTGGAATTCTGGTATAGAATTTTAATCTGGGAAAAAAAGAAGAAATCATTGGGTGCCAAACAAGGACTGTTTATCACCATCGGATAAACCATCAGTTCAATGTTTTGACTGTTCAAAAACGTTTTTGTTTGAACTGAAAGTTCACATTGTCGTGATCGAGAATAAAATATCTTCGATAGGTTTTTCTGATTTTTTCCAACACTTTTGGCAAAAAAATGCTCGCGTATAAATCAAAAGTGACTGATCTACATTGCTTTAATGAAATGATAGCAATATGTTCAGGAGACCATTTGCTTTGAAGTGCTCCATTCGCAAACAGCTTTTATTGAATTTGGTTTGTCTAGAAAGACTCATACTGTCAACTGTTGCTTAGTTTCGGGTTCATATTCATAGATCCATGATTCGTCGCCTGTCAAGTATTTTTAAGTACCGTGATTGAATTATTTTAGCATTTTGTAGCACGAATGGACACGGCTTTTTTTTGACCGATTGTCAAATTATTCTGTCAGCGAAATTTACATACAATATTGAATGTATGCAAGTTGAACTAATACCCAAGTATGCCTCAATGTCGTGATATGTCAAATAATGATCTTGCAATATCAGTTTAGGTACAGAATCGATGTTTTCTGATACAACAGCTGATTTTGGATGACCTTCTCGAGCCAGGGTAGCTCGAGATGGTGTTTCATCACTAAAAAGCGAAGTCGAAAATGTTCTCTATTCAATTCCGTTTTTTGACCAATATAAATCTTCCAAGTATCTGTAAACAACTCAAATAGTACTTATATGGCAACCGTTCTTAATACGTTCGCCATTAAAGATGTTAAACTTTATGATGGAAATATTAAATTTGACATATTCATATCAGTGTTGCCATTACCCAAAAATTGATTAGCAATCCTCATATAGTCAGTTTTTGGCGTGAACATTGAGCTTGAACAACTCATTTACAATAAGTTGATTAAGCTTCGGAACTTTTGAAATCTGTCTATGGGAATAATGTATTGGCGTCGTACACAAATTATTGATGAGAGCGAGTTTAAAGTGAACATGAGTACTGAATCAGACGTCATCAAATTTCAGATCTAATACGAATCCAAGTTTCATGAAATTGGAAGATCATCTTATTCTTTATGGCAGATCTGGTTTCCACTGCTAAAATAATCGGACCTATAACACTATGACCACGAGAAAAAAGTTCAGAATTCTCAATTGAAAAATGTAAGCGTCTTAAATCATTCTTGAACACTAGTATGTCAAGATGGAGTAGATTATAGTATTTCTGAAAAAAGTCTAACAAAAATTTTGGAATTATTATCGAACTGAGACTGGAATTCGAAATTGATGATACAACAAAGTTCAACATCTGTCGGCATATTTTATTCGCCGTTTGTTGAATATATTTGCTTCTCTCGACACTCATGGCTACTGTTTTTTTTTGTCTTATCATTGATAAAAACTTTTTGTTCGGATAATGTAACATGTCACTTTCAAAGAGTTTCAAGATTCATAAGTTGTCGCTTTATAAACACAATTTACATACTATGTAAATATCCTGACATTCACACAGACGAGACATTTGAAATTGGTAAACTTTTCAAAATGTCTACCATATAAAGTCGTGAAAAAATTGGATCATATAAAGATAAAACAATTCCTTTTTGATTTTGAAAAAGAACCCGTCGCTGTGGGTAAACTAAACGATAAGATGAGCGGAGGCGAAACAAAAAGATAAGGTATCAAAGCTACTGAAAAAGGTATGAAGCTTCATTTACATACAATTACAATAGTAACTTGTTTATAATATGCGGTTGGACTCTAATTGTAGGCTATTTATTGCAGGGTATTCATTATTAAATTCATCAATTGAATAACGTTCGAATAACTAAAGTGAGAAACTTATCTGAATTTTATTGTTCAAATGATTAAATAGAAAAAGATGATACCATCTCTCCAATATTGATATCAATGAAAAGTTTATATCGTCATTAAATTCATTTATAATAACGCCTATAATGTCAAAACGTAGAGTGGTTCAATAATAATGAAGCAAAAGAGAAACATTCGCTATTCAATTTTCGATATATTGTCCTTTTAAATCGTGTGACCTTGAGGACTTTTCCATTTGAGTAATTTTTACAAAAAGAAGCCGCGCAGAGTGAAATCTGGAGAATATGGTCGATGAGGCAGTAGTTCTCAGCTCAACTCGACTAATTAGTGAGGACGGGGTTGCTAGCCGTGCGTTTTCAGGGTGAAAGATCAAACCAATGATACGACATAGCCCTGTCACAGTTTTTCTGTTTCCCAGAAAGTCAATGTCAATAACTTCTTGTAAAACCCAGAAAATGGTGACAATCACTTTTCTGACGGATTGGGCAGTCTTTGTCTTCTTTGAAGCACGTTCTCTGAGTGAAACCCATTGCTTCAACTGTTCTTTGATTAAATGAACTCAGACCGAGGAAAAGGCTGATAGAAATCATATTATGTTTGTTAAATATATAAACAATAAAGAATTGATTATTGTATATCTAGGAATTTACGTAAACAAAACAATGCGTATCTATAAACAAAAATTATCTACTACTAATTTCATTATAAATAAAACTGAGAAGAAAATACATCTAGTTGTAGTCATGAAGATATGTAGATAGATAAATAAATAATGCAGCTTCTTATTTAATAATAACTAAGTTCGAATTTTAGAACCGTTGGTGATATTCATACTGAACACACTGTTTTCACTACCACTACATCATACACTACCACTCTATGGTAGGTGTTTTCGGAGTACCTGGATGTTGCTCATCATAAACCGAGGGACTACCACGTTAAAACTCATTAAACTAATTCGAAGAAGAAGAGTCACCAACAGCATTTTGATTTCTCTGTGCGATTTGCTTTCCAACAATAAAAATCTAATCACAGAATGATATTGATTATTCTCCATTTTAAAAATATCGACAGAAACGCCTGTTTTTGCATGTCATGATTACTGCATGGGATTCCAAAAAAACTCCAAAAGAACTTTTCCAGCAGATTTTTGGACACGAAACTTCTTAGGTCTTGGAGAACCAGAGTGTCGCCATTCCATCGATTGTTGCTTTCTTTCTAGATCGTAGAAATGTACCCAAGTCTCATCCATAGTAACTATTCGGTTTAAGGCGTCTACATCGTTTTCAAATCGAGCACAGATCGAACGCGATGCTTCTACCCTTGCACGCTTTTGGTCAACATTCAAACATTAGGGGTTCCATTTTGCAGCAATTTATCTCATGTCCAAATTGACGTGAACTATATGATGAACGTTTTCGTATGAAATATTCAGTGCTTCAGATATCCGTTTTAGCCCAATTCTTCGGACTGATAAAATCATGTCATGAACTGCATCGATATTTTCGCGGACTAACACAGAAACTGGCCTTTCCGATCGCTCATCATCTTTAATGGAAAATTCACCTCATTTGAAGCTTTGCAGTCCAATTTTTCACGGTCGCATACGAAGGACATTGATCACCAAGAGTATTGAGTAAATCTGCTTACCTCTAACCCTTTTCAATACAGGTACTTGATGATGGCTCGATACTCGATAGAATTTTTCGATTCTCTCAACTCATCTTTTTCTATATTTTTCTTTTAATTTATTGCGTAACTCTGGTTTACTTTTTTGACGTCAAACTTTACACCGACACTTGTAATAAGTTATTGTTCGTTGTTATGGTAACGCAATTTTTTGTTTATGCATGGAACTGGTCTAGGCTGATTAGATATCAAAACATCCTCGTATGTACCTGATGCGGGTGAAATTTCAATAAAAACTTCTACGTGAACGGTGAGGTTACATACTAATCCGATTGCCCTCGTAGTGTTATCTTCTTAATAAACTTACCTTCAGGGGTCGTTAAATTTTGCTTACATTGTCGCTGACAATCTGTTGGGATGAATTCTTCAAATATTGAACTTCACAAAAGGGCACAAGAGAATCTTTATAAAGTACTGAGGACTTTAAAATGAAACTTGTATAATTGGATTCAGTTACCTATAGTGTTGTACTATTTGGTTCGACATTATGTTTTTTGTTTTATTAAGCTCAATATTATTTACGTATAATAGAAAAAAATGAGTTTCTAACTTACATGGAAATTATAAAAAGTTTATCAAGTTATCCCGAAAACTTTGAGAATTTAAAACTCGCACTGTCCCTCAGAGGACTTAAAACACCTAATTCTATCTTCAGCACATTTGGAGGCCAAGTACTAACACGGGTAATATCACCTTAATTCTCCGCGGTTATTTTCTGTCTCTGGTCCGTTGGGAAATACTGGTTGATGTCCCAGACCTTCGACAGTTTCCGTTAAAAAATATTATAAAATCCTGACTTCTTGATAAGATAATGAAAAAACTAACGACTGGGCTATTTACGCCTTTCTTGAAGATAAAATTATTGATATCGTTTCCTGCCATCGTGTGGTTATTAGATAACTTGACTCATGACACCTATGATAGTAGTTACATTGCCTTCACTACACTGAATATATAGTCTCAATGAAGTTTAATTCTACCAGCTTGTTAAAAAAATTGTAAAGACATGGATCATCAACTATAAGCTCTAATCCGTTTATAAAAATCTATGTTCAGTTTTTGAATTGATGACACAAATTGTTCAAACGATTCAAAAGTAGTGTCCGAGTGAAAATTCATAAACGTAGGTATCTTTCTATATTACAAAATTTCTATTGCAATTTTTCCTATTCAACAATATATTTTAGACTTATTCATCACTAGATTGAGTATTATAACGTTACAAGAGGACACTTACAGTCTAAAAGTAACGTTTTCATGCTGAAATTGTGCTTAGAAGTTAACCTCTTCTTCTTATTTAGTTTAGCATCCTCGTTTAAGATAAATTATATTAGCTCCACAAATTGATGGGGTTAAGAACAAAAAGAAGTGGTGATTAGTTCTTTAGTTGTTTTCAACAGTAAATATTTCAACCGTATACATGATATCAGTAAGACGAAAGATATTGAGAAAATTATAATATATAGATTCATTCTTGAGTTACGATCCGCAAAGTTTATGTATGTAGTTAGCTATTTAAAATTGTGATGGGATAATTGAATTATTTATTCCCAGTATCTTTCCAAACTATACATTGAATATTTGCATCTCAATTATTTGGAGATAATATGATTCACAAGCTTCTTAATTTCTTAATCAAAATTTCGTTTTTCACTCTGAACAAAAAATGGTAATGCAAACACGTCACATTCATCGTCAAATTTGTATTTGAAAAAAAGACCTGTGCTATCACGCTTCACATAATTTTAACGTGACGTAAATGTGTTTATGCCTTAACCTTCTAGGCAGCCACAGTCAGCTAAAATTTGAGCATAAGCCACTTAAACTCCACCGTAGCACTATTCACTAAGAGGAACAAGTTACGAAGCCCTACCAATTGAACTAGCTATTAAACAGAGATTGAATATTTCCTCATCATCAAACACAAAATGATGACGGATTTACAAATCTATCATGAGTGACGCAGCTTGCATATGGTGGCCAGAAACAAAAATCAAAATCTAGGTAACAACCCTGATTAAACTACCAAGAGTAGCTTGGTCTTACAGTAAGTAGGCACGTCACGAGCAAATCCCACAGCAAGTCACTTCAAATCATGGAGTTATGAAAACAAGTCAACACTGATGGTTTGAAAATGGAGAATGGATTAGTAGAGGTGAAAATATATGGTCCCAAAACCAAGCTCTTTATTCCAATGTGCTCAGAACTTTTATTTTCCTGGTGTATACATACACCATTCGTACATGTGCACAAAATGGTACTACCAAGATGCAAATATATTTATTCTATTAGACAAATTGAGTAAAAGCTAGTTTGTCCTTGTACAGTTCATTATCATCTGAAAACCATCGGAAAAACTCTCGAGACCTTCTGTCGTTTCTGTAACTAAACAAAGGAAATAGCCGAACACCTCTTAGGGGATAAATCACATATTCCTTAGACAGGTACAAAGTGATGAATAGCTAGGGGCACACAATAGGCCATTACGTAAAGGTTATGTCCCAGTTTATATGATCTAATGTTAATTTTGACTACTTCAATCCCCTTTCGATGATTGGACATTTTGTGTTTTATTTCTTTTGTTCTCAAATATTCATTTGTTTTTCCATGTTCTAACGACGAGATCTAAAATTTCTGTTTCCAACTAATTTTTCGTTTTTCAATCCCTCTTTGTACTTTTAATTCACAAACGAAGCTGGATTAATTAGAAGTAGAATAATTAACTATCATCAAGTTACGTTTTTATGTCCATTATGATATTTATACATAGAATTACTGAAGGAATATAGTGAATGTTTGTGCTGGAATGATTTCTGTCCATTAGTACGCCCTCTACTGTAAATGTAGACAAATATAATTAAATTTAAAAAACTGGAAATGGAATTATTCAGCTATATGTGAGTACACCAAAAAACATTCTATGGAGGAATCGTCAAAATTATAATCTAATCGGAATGTACGTAAATTAGCAAAAAATAATTCAGGAACACTTGGCGTGGAACAATTTCGTTCGGTCTAGTGTCTACATTGGTTAATTAACACAATTAATTTTGATTCAAATTAGGGTGAGGGTGAGGTAATAAATAATATATTCGCAATAAAGATGTTAAGGTATTATTTATGGCCGTCGCGTAATGTGTTGCATACAAGCAATAGAATGAGTAAAATAGGAGAATAGTTTTCAAACGATTTCTAATATATGAATCCTACAAGTAGTTATTGATTTTTTTGAGAAATCATCGCAGGGAATTTAAATCAGGAACTGCCTGCATAATCCTCTTAACCTGCTCCCCAAATTGGTCCATGAAGGATATAAATTGGTTAATTAGAAATTCTAATATTTTGTTATATTATTTCCTATATTTTTTCCAATTGAACTAATATGTATGTTTCTTTTATTTATTTATATGATTTCTATTCGTGAAGTTATTTTATAAACAATGTCTCTAACGTTCTTAATTTATTAAAATACTATACACTACACTTAACTAACTTAAATAATTTATTTAAATTCTTCGATTACTGTGCTAATTCGTTCTGTTCACTACGACTATTTATTATAAGCTGTACTGAAGTGCGCTACAGAACTCCACATATATGAATAAAGAATTCTCGAAACTTCTGGAACATAAAAAACAAAACAAATAAATCAATTTCCTAGAAATTATTCATAAGAAATTAACCGCTTGCTATAAAAAAATTGAGTTCAAACGAATTCCGCTATGTATAAAAAATATGCGCATTCGCCGATATTTAAAATTCCATTGTAGTCAAGCAGGGCCGGCTTAAAGACTCATTCCGCAAACTTGTTCGTAACATTACAACTTCCTTAGATGGAAAATAAACACAGTATGATTCTTCTTCTTCATATATGCCATCTCCATTTAATGAAGGCTGGGGAGAATTTCGGCGTACTTATTTCGGTCCTGAGTGGTGCGAATTAAAGATGATGACCACATCGGTCCAATCTCCTATGTTTTTTAACCACGAATTTTGTCTACGACCAGGTCCATGTTTTTCTTCTATTATTAATTTCAGTATATCATACTGGTTGTTACGGTATATGTGCCCCAATTAAGCGGCCTTTCTTCTCTTTATTATTATAAGTAACTCTCTTTCCTTTCCCATACGTCTAAGCACTTCATCGTTAGGTATATGTTGAGTCAATGATATTTTTGGTAGTCTACGGAAGATCTACATTTCAAAAGCCTCGAGTATGTTCATGGTATCCACTTTTAATGTTTCTGCTCCATATGAGTGTACTGCTGATTGCACGCACGCCTTTACAAAACGGTAGTTTAAATTCAAGGTTGCGTTACATAATATGTTTTCTACCATTAGGAATATGGCTCTAGCTTGTTCTATACGTAATTTTACTTCGACATCGCTTTCTCTTTTGCACTATTATAGATGTCCATGTTCAGTTGTGGGTTTGGACGTCTTCTTATGGCCATTACTTTTGGTTTTATTACATTAATTTTCATGTCTAGTTGATCTCCCACATCCACAACTTTGTTGAACGGATTCTGGATTGTCTGCAATAATAACCGTGTCGTCTGCATAACGTATATTGTTAAATGTCCAGCCGATAATCCATCCTCGTCAGCACTTATTGCTTGGTTAAATATGTTACAGCAAACTCACTATTAATAGCACTGCACAGCGTTTTTTATATTTAAAATGCTGCATGTAGCAAATTTCTTAAGAAATTCCAGTGGTTTTCAAACGTTTACAACTTCCAATATGAAGATGATTGAAAAAATGTCTTTACAAAAATTTAACTAAGAATGCCATTTGTCAAATGTACATCAAGTTAACTTTTGACTTGGTTATCTGGATATAATATAATCGAAAATCACTATTCTCTCTTGGTGCTGAATTTTTCCCAAAGCCTTAGCGGCATCAGAATAAGTTCAGCTTCCTTTTTTTTTCTATCTTTTCTCTCGGTTTGCACATTATGAGTATTGCCCTTACCATTTTTTTGGCAACAACTACTTTTGTCAGACTTGTGTTTGCTTCCGTATTCGAAAAATCTTTTATATTGCATACACGCATTATCAAGAGAATGGTAGGGATAGTCTGTTTATTCGTCCTTTGGTGAGAAGTGATTTGATTCCGTAGTCTCAATCTGCCTACTCCACGCAACGAATAACCTCTTTTCTTGGTTGATTCCAAGGCCTCAATATGCCTACTCCTTGGAACTTCACCGAAGAAATGAGAAGTTGGTAAAAAAAATATGAAATGGTTAAAATATAAAATGAAATGCTGTTGACACTAACACAATCTCTGCTGGTCTTCAGCTAACTGGTTAGGTAGCCGCCGGGACTTTGTAACTATGGGAGACCTATTGGCGGGTTACGGGTTTTTGATGCAGGTGAGAAGTATATTATTGGCGGGACGGGTAATAAATATATAGAGATCAGGTTTTTGAAGAGTTTTAGAGGAAATGTTATCGTTGGTATTGGAGCGAAGTGGATGAAGAAGGAATTTCCAAGTTGCCGGTAATTATTCAATAAGATTATGGAACATTATCCAATTTCCCCGATTATACGGATAAAAAACATTAAATAAAACCTCAATATTCCTATAAAAAATACAAAGTAATGTGATCATAAAATATACTTGAGAAATATTCTTATGTATCGAGGCCTCTTTATATCAGAATATGATCACTTTACTCCTGAAAATAATCAAATTAAGTCCGATACTCACGTCATACATATCAAATACATGCTGTCCTTATTATAGGAAGGGAAATATTGCATGTTTAGAGTGCAATCTTTAATCAAAGTTCACAACTATTAACTACGAATATGGCATCGTTTGATCTTTCTGGTTGAAGCCCTTTATCAAAATTGGAAACTGAAACATTCGAACACTTCAAAGAGCAACTATCAATTTGCTGGAAATGAGCAAAAGCACAAAAGCTCTCGATTAGGTAGATGGGTATGTGCACTTTCAAGGCGGAATATCGCCGCAGATTCCTGAATCAGACCAGGAAAATTCTACCGCATAGTGATTGGCATACTTTTAAAGTGGATTTGAAAACTTTCATCATTTTATATAACATTATAGACGTAAAAAGTTCGAACGTGCAATAGAAATCACAATACTTAAATTGCGTGAATAAAAAGCATCAGTCAAAATAGAAACAGCAACTTTTCTATCGAATTAATAGAAGGAGTGATAAAAAAATATTGTTCAGCATTGATAGAGATAGAACTAGAAGCGTTTATAGCAGGCTCTTTTCTTCTGTATCATCATCTTCGTGTTCGTTTTCTTACAAAAGGTCCGTTCAATTTTGAATATTCCTGAGCTTTTCTTAAGATGCTGAGTTTCAGCTCTTGTTTCTTATTTTTGTTAATCTTCTTAGTGGTCTACATGTGTCTAGTTTGTGGTTTGTCTATTTTTCTAATTTTTTTGTTGACATTCCTCTAACCCATCTCAACACATCCTGAATTTTTATCTCTTCTCAAATATCTGTACTTCTCATTATATTGTGTGAATTGGTTTTTCGTCATGTTTTTCAAATTCTGTATTGTTTCTTTCAATGCCTCTCACTTGGTATTAATACTGATAATCACTCTCAATTTCTTTGTGTAATTTGCTCATTTTATAATTGTCTGTGTTCACATAATTCTCTATGGTAGGCGCTAAAGAGCATCTTCATTTTGTCACCAGGACTCTATCAACCGCATAACATAATTCCGATAATCGATCTTCCATGTCTCCTTTGTGAGGATTTCTATGGGAGGTCCTCAGAAATAGTTTTCAGAAACTTTTTCGGGACGTTCCCAAAAACATTTTTAATCTCATTAGATTTCGCGAAGAGCCAGTCATATGCTGCTAAATACGAGGATATATTGAAAAATTCTTAGCCTACTATAACCAAACAAAATATTTTGTCACTCAACATATTCTCCTCTTAATTGGATACTTTTATTACAGCGAACTGCAACGTCTCTAGACCTTTCAAAAAGAATGATTCTTCTTGCTCTGAAAAACAGATCTCCACAACTTTTATTTTCTCCTCGTTGAAAGTAAATTTACGACCTTTTAAACTTTTTTTTATTCGAGAAAAGAGATAATAGATGGACGGAGCCAAATCTGGTGAATAAGGGGGATGTTCTTGTGATTCAAACCCTCAATCACGAAATTTTTGCATGGCAACATGAGATTAGTGTGCAGAGGCGTTGTCCTGCAAAACCAAACTTTTCTTTTTCCCGTAGAGTGGTCAGTAATATCGAATAGTAATCTCCAGTGACTGTTCTACCCTTATTTAAAAAATTGATCATCATTATTCCATGGCAATCCCAAAAAACTGAAGCAAGAACTTTTCTATCAGATGATATTTTCGGGGACTGACACAAAACCTGTTCTTTCCGATTGGTCATCATCTTTAATGGAGAATTTACCTCTTTTGAAGCTTGCAGTCCAATTATTCTCGATCGCATACGAAGGACATTGATCACCAAAGGTATTAAGCATATCTTCGTAAATCTGATTACCTTTTAACCCTTTTAAATACAGGTACTTGATGATGGCCCGATACTCCAATTTTTCGATTTCCACAATTTCGGTGAACATCTTTTCTCTTTCTTTTAATTTATTACATCAAACTTTACACTGACACTTGTAATAATTTATTATTCGTTGCTATGGCAACGCAATATTTTATTTATGCATGGAACTGGTCTAGGCTAACTAGATATCAATACATCCTCGTAAGTTGTATGGATGCAGACAAATAGTGAAATTTTTGTGAACCTCAAACTTATCTGTTAGTTCAGAGCATTACGTGTGAGTGACGTGGGTCACCTCAGAGAATGAAAAGTTCCGTTGGTACAACTTAGACGCAATGCAAGTCAATTAATTTTAAACTAAAACAAATATACATTGACATAATAAGTTTGATTTTCAAGTCAGCAACGTTGTTGACGTTGCACGTTGTTCAACAAAACGTAAAAGAATGAATTAACATTAATTTCAAAGTCAGTGATCGATGCAGTGATGCCAGTGATTCGGAAAAAATAAAAAAGTTTTTAAAATTGTTAGGGCCATAATAGATATTCCTATTTTGATAGGTCTGTTAGGCTCACAAACTGAAAATTAATTAAAAAGCTCACAGGGTCAATATCATTGATTTGAAGTATGCAAAGTGTACGGTTATTCCAAATTAACTTGACCTCAACATTTTTATAGAGTTCAAACTGTCTATTTTGCCAATTTAAAAAATCTATTGCATCAAAAATTTGTCCTTAAGATCATCTTTTGTTTTATATTCATCAAATCGCAACCTCATACCAAAACTACAGTATGAAGGAAAATAAAACTGATCGAAGAAGAACTTACCAACCAAAGACAGTAACTAATGCTGCTGGTGAACCTTTTAAACAGCTTTCAAACATAATGATAGCGTAGAATCCATTTCTCAAATTGTTAGAGTTTCTTCCTCATAACGCTAGCACAAGAATTATTATTCAAAGATGATAATGACTTTAGGATCGAATTTCGTGAAACCATAATGCAAAAGATCCTCATGTCACGAGTAAGAATTTTTTCGGATGAAGTCGCGTTTATATTAAGCTTCGGGTTGGTTAATCGTCACTCCTACAGTGTGAAACTGATCCTAGATGGAAGAGAGTACATGGAATAATTCCCTTTGAAAGTTATCGGCACCATATATATTGGACCATTCTTTTTAGAAGAAAATTTGAACGAATCAATTAATTTTAATCTCCGAAATTTTATAGCGGAGCTAGAATTATGCGGATTTGACATTATTTATAATTCATCAAAGTGTAATATTTCCGTGTATTCACGTTTATGTGTATAAATATTCTTGAGATAGGATATCAAAAACAATTTTTAACAGTTCGATAGGTTTAATCTCCTGTAGAAACAAATGACGGGAAATAATTTAGAGACGCGAAAGACCGCAAAAACAGAATACAATATACTCAAACAGACCTTTATTGACAATAATTTTGGTAGATAGAGCATCCGAACTCGAAATGAGATCGAGGAAACCGTGAATAAACCGTCAGTTTAAATGTTTGGAGTATTTTTTGTTGGATCCAAAGCTATTTGAGAAGTATTTAATCGTATAAAAGTTGCTTCATTGAATACTATGGAATGTAATAAGAACGATTTTCTGTGAATAGGGTTGAGATGAGAGGTAAATACAGATAAATACTGGAAAAAATATCGTTATATTGAAAATAGAATGCTACAATACTGAATGAAATTCTAAACTCTGTTTATGGACAAAAGATAAGAACAGTGGGTGAATTTCGAATTAGTAATATATAATATAATATAAATAATTCATTTTTATATAGGAATACGAAGCTTTAGGGGACAGTTGCTGAGATATAGGGTGTCAAAAATTTTAAATGAAAATCAAAAATTTGCCATAAATCAAGAACGCCTCCAAATTATTCAGATCAGTTTTTCTATTGATGCATTTATCATTTTGGGCCAATATATGTTGTTTCTAAAAATAAACGTTTTTTGTAGTTTTTTTCAGTTGTCATCTACAACTTATCCTTATCTAACCTATAAAAATTCAACGTCATTCATAATCTAACCAATTAAAAAAATTAATGAAAATTCCTATAGTAACCAGAACCAATATTTCTAGCAGCGTGAATTTGAATATTGAATTTTTAATTCTATGAGTTTAAAAATTGGTACAAGCATTATTAATATCAAAAACCAACGGAAATCTTCATTGATTATTGTAAGTAAAATTTTATTATTGTTATACATTTATACATATTTCTTATATTGTATTTGACAATAATCAAGTCCCAGACGATAAATACATAAGTATTCGAATACTCGTAAAATATATTGAAGTTAGTCCACTTTGGTGTTTCCCGGCGGGTGTAATTTGGGCGCTAACCATCCTTCTTTACCTGTTTGACCAAGAAGGGTAGATAATCCGACATGTATTTTCGGCGCTAAGAAGTGCAGGTAGGTTGAATCATAAAATAACCCAATAGAGGGAAGAGGTTAGCGCCCAAAATACACATAGGATTAAAATGACCCTTCGGTCTTGGCGCCTAGTTTACATGTTGTAAAAAGTACATTAATCCTTTAGCGCCTAAATTACATCCGCCCGGTGTTTCCTTGCCACGTTCCCAATAAGTAACCGCTCATAATATAGCTAACAAAGACTTCTTTACAATATGTATATTAAATTATATACTAGAAATAATTCCAGATGTGAAGTCTTCTGTGGGAAATTTTTTGTTTAATAAATTATAAAGTGGATTATAAGGAAAATGCTGTTAATACCATTACTAGATGTTGGATTCCCAATAATTACATTTCTCTATTCGTCCATATTTTGAATGTGATTGGTGCTCCTCAAGCCAAACATTAACAGACCTTTTAGTTTTCCAACATATTTCCCATCACAATCATTACACTTAGCTCTTTTCAGAATCCAGCATTCTACCTAACAATGGTTTTAAAGTAAAGTGATTTCAAACCTACTAATAAGAATATTCTTTCGTAGTTCTGTATAAATAATATTGAAAGGTAGTCGAATTTTTTCTGTTCTCATTTCTAGTTTGGAAAAATGTTGTTCCAAGAAGAGATTTCCTAGAACGATTAATCTACTATTCTCCTATCATAACCGTTAAGACAAGCTATATCTTCAAATTGTTTCATTTATGGCATCACATGTTGACGAGGAAATCAAGAGATGGAAGTCACTTTATATTAGATAACACAGACAGAATCAGTTGGGATTTACTTGCATGCAGCGGAGGATTCTCTCAATTCATAGATTTCTAACTTATCTTTTTGTAATTATAAGAGTATCTTGAATTGGTGTTGTAATGTTTTTCTTTTTTCTTCTAATTCATTTGGACTCTTTTTCAACAGTGGGGTGAATGCATACACTATCTTTTACTCACTTAATCTATTCAAACATCAACTTAAATTCACTGATTACTTTTCTATTTAGTTTCGTTCACTATCACTTTTCAAAATAAACTAATTATCGCTTGTGAACAAGCTCGAATATATATCAGAATGTACATTTCTAGATGTCTAGAAAGTAAACAAACAAAACAAATAAATGTAACGACCCTGGTAATTAGTTATTAACAAAATAACATGAACAACTCGCCGTTTTTTTAAAAAAAACATAGATCAAAAGCAATATCAAAGGCGCCCCACATTTGTCAAATTTAAGAGTTCCATTATAACCGAACAGGACCGGCCTACGGTCCCTATATTGGACTTGTACGTAACAGTGTTTCAGATTTAGCCTTCTCAATACCTTAGGGACATATCATTCCAGATAATTACTAAAAGAATTTTAGTATTGTACAATCATAGGATCGTAAACATGACCAAACCTGTCTGCTTTGTTACTGTTTGCTGTATGCTTTTTCCTTTCCAATAAAATTTTGTCAGTCTAGATATAGATGGCAAACACGTGTCTCATCAGTATCGGTTAACTTATATATTCAAAATAACTTGCACTAGTTGGCAAGAGACTAGAGATTTCTAGTTAGTAAGCAATTATTACAGTGGCAGTATCTGTAGAAAGTGGAAGAAAGCAAAAAAGAAATTACTTGTCCCGACTCAATAATGTTTTATGATTAATTCATGGGAGGCGTCGATCACACCGATCAAATGATATCACAATATGATTCGGATAGAAACAGCTCAAAATAGTGGCGCAAGAAGAAAATAATGAAGAAAGAATGTCCCTCAAATAGAATCAAATTTATGGATAATGTTGGGAATCATCTGCCTATTTTGGGAAATCCAAGAAAACGATGTGCTGATTTCAAATAAGAAAAGTGGACAAAGATTACGTGCCAAATATGCACAATAGCGGTCTGCATTGATTATCTTGTGAAATATCACTATTTATTACCTAATGTATATATGCAATAGAAAAGAAATGTTGAATCGCAATAATGTTTTTCATGTATTTTTTCTATTTTTAGTGTAAAACATATTTCATATGCTCCACTATTTTACTAGCAACAAAAACTGTTGGGACCCACTCACCAATACTATTGAGACCATATGTCCCAATTATTATTATTCAATAATCAATAAATGATTTGATCATTCATTTGAATATTTGTTTTCCATGTCAAACTAAATTAGCAATAAAAATTTTGCACTATAAATAATACATGTATTATCAAGTGACAGCCATTTAAGTGAAGCTACTTTTGTTATTTTCAAAACAATTTCTTGCATTAATTTATCATTGCTTCTTGCCGAACAAAAGTATACAAGCTCAGCAATGGCTTCAAAAATGTTATCCGAACTCTGCTCTATCGAAAAGAACACTTTTATGGGTCGTATAGACACCGATGATGGTGAACGTTTTGGTTGTCCAATAGAGATGGTGACTCAAGAAAACATCAAAAAATTTCACAAATCGTAAATTGAAATTACTTGAGATAACTGAGGCCATAAAGATATCAGAAGGCAGTCTGTTTACAATTATGTATGAACATTTGACCATGAGAAAGTGGGTGCCGCGTTTACTCACAATCGATCAAGAACAACAACGTGTTGTGGAATCAGAACAGTGTTTGGTCGTGTTTACACGTAATAAATTTGAATTTTTGCGTCGATATGTGAAATAGATGAAACATGGATCCAATACTTCACTCCGGAATCAAAACGATCTTGATCTGCAGCCGGTTAACCACGTCCGAAGCATCTAAAGAGTTGCTGGATCGTTAGAATGTAAAAATCAATGAACTCATGTCTCGAAGAAAAAACCTTCACCAAGACAATGCACCGATTCACAAGTCGATGAAAACGATGGTTAAATTGAATGAACTATACTTCGAATTGCTTTCTCATCTACCGTATAGTCTAGATTTGGTTCCTAAAGACTACTGGGTATTCGCTGATCTCAAGCCAATGCTTACTGGTAAGAATCTTAGATAAAATTAAGAAGCAATTGCTGAAACTGAAGCTCACTTCAAGGCAAAAGACAATTCCGTCTAAAAGAAAGTCAGAGAAGCGTTGGAATGATTGTATCGCTCTTGAAGGAGATTACAGTGATGAAAAAAATCGATTTTTGCCTAAAAAATGTATTTTTCTTAGTTAGTTACACTATTTATTGAGTGATGTTATATAAATAATTGATAATATATCTATAATTTCTGTGTAACTTTTTGATCGATATAATTTTAAGGGAATTTCTGAAATCTTTGGTGCTTCTCATTATAAGAGAATTTAAATTTTCCAATTCAATGGGACGATTATATATTTTCCACCTTTCCATTCCAAAGGAAATATTTTATGAAGTTTCAGCGCATCGTTACGTCCTAAACGCATTTTTTATATGATTATAGCTCTCGCTTTCAAATTAAATGTTTTCTTGTCCGTAGATATTTTCAATAAACAAAAATCGAATGTGTAAAAAATGTAGTTGATAAAAACATCGAAATGATCATTACAACGGGTTATTTGTCATCTTTAAATCCGCTATTTATAAACCTATTCCGTTCAAAACGTTTTGCTTTCAATATTATAACATACAGTTAACCTTGAACGACTTCGAAAGTGAACGTTAACTACGCAAAGGTCACATTGGTTGTAATGGCATAACAATTTATATTACAGCCAATCCCGCGATATCTCAGCTGTTATAACACTTCCGTTATTTATTGTGGTATTTCGAATTGGAATCTTTAGATAATTATTTGAGAAAGTTTATAGGTTAATATTATTTGTGCCAGTGTTACTGGATGGTAATTTTTTGAAGAAGTAGAATAACTTCTCAACTGAAATATTTATATGAATATTGGTAAGAAGGCAAGGAATCAACTTCTTCCAATTGTTGATTTCTCCTTTTTTTTTATTGAACGAAATGATTTTGTTTCAAACCGGATGGGCAAAATGATTGGTTCAATAATTATGAGTCTATTTCTCTATATTTCTGAGCGGTTATTGTGGTATTGATTATTACTATCAAGTATGTGCAGCCATATTATAATTGTTTGTTATATCACTCCGTGGGTAAGGTGTATTTCAGGCTTGTACATGGTAAGGTGCGGTCGGATCTGACCCACTACTTTCAGAAATAAGTTTAAACTTATTTTGATGGTTATTTTCAATTTATTATTTATAATAAACTAAACTTATAGTTCATAGCAGAAAAATAAAATTTAGATTCCTTCAACTGTTGATAAATTAATCAATATTGTTTTTTCTCTTGAGGAAAGAGATCTGGTGAATAAGGGGGGTGCTCTGGTAATTCAAACTCTAAGTCACGAATTTTTTGCATGGCAACATCAGATTTGTGTGCAGGGACGTTGTCCTGCAAAAACAAAACACTTTTGGATAGCTTTCCGCGTCTTTTCCCCTTAATTTTTTTCCGTAGAGTGGTCAGTAATGCCGAATAGTAATCTCCAGTTATTGTTCTACCCTTATTCAAAAAATCAATTATGATTACACCACGGCAATCCCAAAAAACTGAAGCAAGAACTTTTCCAGCAGATTTTTGGACACGAAACTTCTTAGGTCTTGGAGAACCAGAGTGTCGCCATTCCATCGATTGTTGCTTTGTTTCTTGATCGTAGAAATGTATCCAAGTCTCATCCACAGTAACAATTAGGTTTAAGAAGTCTACAAATCGAGCATATATCGAACGATGCTTTTACCTTTGCACGCTTTTGGTCAACATTCAAACATTTGCGGATCCATTTTGCACCAATTTTTCTCATGTCCAAATTGACGTGAACTATATGATGAACGCGTTCGTATGAAATATTCAGTGCTACAAATATTTTTAGTTTTAGCCTAATTCGACGGTCTGATAAAATCATGTCATGAACTGCATCGATATTTTCACGGTCTCATACGAGGGACATTGATCACCAAGGGTACTAAGCATATCTTCGTAAATCTGCTTACCTCTTAACCCTTTTAAATACAGGTACTTGATGATGGCTCGATACTCCAATTCGATTTTCGCAATTTCGATGGACATCTTTTTTCTTTTAATTTATTGCGTAACTCTGGTTTACTTTTTTGACGTCAAACTTTACACTGACACTTCTAATAAGTTATTGTTGCTTTAGTAACGCAATATTCTGTTTAAGCATGAACTTGGTGTAGGCTAACTAGATATTAATACATCCTCTTATAACGGCTAAGGAATAAAACAAAATACAAAGGTTGAAACAATTTATTTGATAATCAACAGTCATTAAAATAGTGGAAACGAATGAAATGAACAAACAAACTTGTATGAAACTAATTCTTATAAACCTCTATTTACAATTTACAAAAAAAATAATACTGATTCATAAAACTTGAATTTCTGCTTGTTCTTCAAAACATTCTGTGCAAATAACTCTTTCATGCTCACCGCACAAACATCGATAACATTTCATGCAAAATTTGTTCATTTTTCTGTTTTTTCCCCAATTCCCAAGTCATACTTACTTTTTTTGTTGATGACTGGGGTTCAGCAGTGAATATTTTTGGCTTCTCGGTTGTGCCTGAAACCGTGTGCATAGTATTTCTGAGATCCTTCGGAATACTGCAGATCCTGGAGCTGATACACTATCGATTATTCATGTGTAAATGATCAAATACCTTTCCTTCAATAGATTTATTTCGCACTAGACGCTGCAATCCATGCTTTTTGCTTCTAACATCACCTGTTGGTTTAAATTTATCTATTTTTAATAAAACATCTTGCCATAGCCTCAGCACTCTAATTATTTCTATGGTGGACATTAACAATTTTAATTATTTCTTCAGGAGAATATCATCAAAACAAAAGTACCTCAATATTTACACATATCTTCAATAGGTTTCTCAAAAGTCCATCAAGTCATGGTCATAAAAAAGTGGATGCACCAGAAGGAAACAGGAACATGGAGTGAAACCTTGAAACCTTGGATCTGAAATAATCAAAGAGATTACTTCGCTATTCTACCAACTGGATTCAAAACATCCTTTAGTGAAACTAAATGAGTTATTGGTATGCTTATTAGATACTCTCTGGTAAAATATAATTAGTTCAGATCCTACAAATATTTAATTTAGCTTAAATGTAAGTCTTCTTTCATCGTATATATTTTTTATAAATAACTAGTATATATATTATAATAAATTTAATTTTGTATAATTCTTCTACCTTCCAATAAATTATTTCACGCAAGAAAATCTTCTTTTAGCTTTTGAGAAAAGGGTTATTAAAAATTTTCGTTGTTACGCCATGTATATTCTTCCCATAGACATACGTAGAAGGTTTTCAAATAGATTGAAATTCAATGTTAAGATGATATCTATATATTTTGTAACAAGGATACATACTCTGATTCTCTCAAAATCTTAGGAAATATAATGCAAACATTAGTTGAATGCACTCGTATGACCTTCCTGAACAATGCTCAGTTATGTCATCAAATCTCTTTTAATTTTGTTAATAAATGTTGAAACGCCATTAATATAATTTACCGCCATATTTATATTGTCTTCGACAATTACAGAGTAATGTAAAACAAAATTGTGAAAAAATTCACAAAATTTTCCAAATTCTTTCATTTGCAAATATAATTCAATAGTTATGTACATATGAACAACTTGTTCCGACATTTGGTGATAAAGCACCATCTGTAACCACCTAGTTTTGCTGTTTTCCGAATTCAATCCCGTCACAGTTCCCTACAGAATGAATTTCGTGAAAGACGGCCAAAATCGAATGTTATGCCAAAAAACATCGATGTTGTGCCTAAACTGATAATGAAAGATCGACATGTGACATACTATATTACTACAATCTACTGTACCGGAAAAACTGAACATTGTCGGCACTAAAGCAGCATAGAACGGTCAATTCCGATTGGTACTCAAGTATTTGTTCGCCAAAAGTATTCAAAAAAATGAGGAAATCCGCAGAAGACGAATCATTCTCCACCACTACAACGCGAGTTCTCATACAGCTCAAACCAAAACGTTTTTGAACAGTCAAAACATCGATTGATGGGTCATCCGTCATTGAGTTCGTGTGTGAACCAAATGATTTCATCTTATTCCCACAGATCAAAAATAAATTATATGGTCAACGTTTTTCTACACATAATGAAGCGGTTGATGCGTTTAAATATTTTGAAGATACCCCAACCAGGATGAAAAAAATGCATATTTAGTTTAATGGAGAATATTTTGGAGAACTGTAAAACCAAATCTTAAGTAGCATGCCTCGTAAAATACAGTTAAGCTACAAATCAAAATTTGTATTGTTTGTATTGAAAAAAGAAGTGAATTAACTAAATGTATTGTATTCATTCAACAGAATGCTGATGACGATTGCCTCGACCCACAATTCACCTTGTCTTTCGAGAATAAATTGCTTCTACTACTAGATACACACTATATCAGCAACTTGCTTTCGGGAAATGATCTTTTCATCAATTGTATGGTCCAATGCTCATTTTTGATCAACGTACCCAAATGGTTGGCACTTTGACATTTTACCATTAAATAGGTATGATTTGTGTCATGAGTATAATCCCTAAAATCAAAAATAGAATGCCTGATACCTCAAAATTCACGAAATCTGATATAATAATCAAAATCGTTGGCATGAATGTGAAATAGTTCAGTTAACAATAAGAAAATTGAGTGGAAAAACGTATTTTTCATACAGAGCAGCTTTTAAAAATCAAAAATGAAACCCATCTGGGTTTTAAGACAAATCTAAAGGATAGAACTTGATGATAATATAGTGTTACAGATTCCTCCACTGATATAAACCGTGAAGCCATTCCTGTTCTGTTATTAAAGTTTGGCTTATGTGCCGGTTATTTTTTGGAAGATCAGCTCACTCTTTCTGACCGTGACCTTTATGTTTGTTCACGCAAGATTAAATATAGTTTTGAAGTAAAAAAAAATTTCAAAATAATTTTATTTTTGCCTTTCTAAGATTCAAGGATCGGGATTGTGAGCTGCGCTTGCGTACCACCGAACTATCGTAATTTTTTATATTTGAAACGTTATTTGGGAAAAATCTCATATAAATGATTCATTTCACGGATGAACCCTCATGAAATTTGGAAAATGATGTTAATTTAGTTGTAAAATTTTCAAACATTTGGGAGAAGACGGCAAGATATGGATATGGAAGATCAGAGTAGCATGGAGGTAAGAAACAATGTCACAAGAATAGAAGAAGAATTTCCTAGTCCGAATATATAAGAAAGGAGAAAAACAAATTGCGGAAACTACAGACCAATATGCCTAACTTCAGTATTCTACAAGATATACACTAAAGTAATGGATGGAAGTCTATGAGAAGGAGTAGACAAAAAATTGAAAGGAAAGAAGAATAAGCAACATACATAAAAGAAAAACAAAAAGAGATAATATTCAATAATACTCAACTAAAGAAACAATGTAAGGAAGATATTGAGCTCACTGGACATACCAAAAAAATTATAACTATCACAAGAAGCGTATATAGAACATTAAAAAAGTACAAATAAATGGACAAAGATCAGGAAATGAAGGAAAAAGGGATCGAACAAGGGGACAGTGTAAGCCCACTATTGTTTATATTAACGATGGATAAAATACTGAAGAATGTAGAGAAAAGGACCAGGCATTTACAAACGACATAGGATTCTTCAACAGGATCCCAATAAACTCAGAAGGCTTACTATATGCTGATGAAATCATAATTATGCCAGACAATCATATAAAGAAGAACTAACCAAAATTTGGAATAAAGAGATAAAAACACTCTAAATGGAAATTATAATAAAAAATGCAAAACAATGATAATGAACGAGAAAAATGGAAACAAACTCAGACTAAAGAAGAACAAATAAAACAAGTCATTACTTTTGAATGTCTTGGAACAATATCTAATAACAAATAACGACAGAGCCTAGAAACAGAATAAAAAGGAACAAAAATATACCATGCATCAAATAAAATAGTGTTCAGTAAAAAGAAAATATCCAAGAAGGTAAAACTGGGCATATATAATACCAGTTCCAACACAATATGGAAGTGAAACGTGAGTAACTAACAATAAAATAGACAGTAAAGTATAAGCAATCAAGATGAGATACATACGAAAAATATAAGGAGGAACTAGGATGGATAGAATAAGAGAGAAACATTTTACATTGGGAAAAAATCAAAGAAAAATATGATTAAGATAATTTCAAGCTGGTTTGGATATTTAGCAAGGATGGAACAAGATAGATTAACAAAACGAATATGGAAAGTAAGAACTAAAGGAAGAAGGTAGAGAAACAGACCAAGAGAATCATGCAACGTCTAAATAGCAGATATAGGAAATCAAAGACAACAGCCAATAAATCAAATTATGGTACTAGCACAGTGGTATTTTTCAAGCTACTATCGCCATTTTTAAGTCAGGCCAGATACTTCTGGGACATTCCTCATTTATTCTAATATGTTGACTCGTATTGACTAGTAGTATAATGTTTTAATTATTGTGTGTTTTTATTTATTCCAAATAATGGACACAAAAGTAAAATGTTCCAGAAGTCGATTAATTTTAATCTCATCGTATGAATGAATCGAAAAAAATCCTTGTTCGCTCGGAAAAACCTCTCTTAATAAAATATTCCGTATGAAAGTGAATGAAATGAAAAGCATTCGCGTGACTTATAATGTCTCTTTTATAATAATATCTAAACCAGTGAACAAGATTTCTATACGAATGAACGTATTCCAAACAATTTCTGGATCGAAATCGATTTCTGCTTACATCGCCGTGAATTTTATGAAACTCAATAAAAAGTTTTCTCAAATCCTCATAAAAAAGGTACAAGTATTATCATTATATTTTTACGCTCATATATTTGCCTCGCTATTGTGAACGCAAATATGTTATAAATGAAATTATAGTCTGCTGACAATTTATACGGATGAAAAATCATTTTAAATATTTTCCATGAACATCTGATTCTAGCTGTAAATTGGTTATTATTATCATTTTATTAAGTCTGTGAAAAATTTGATGAATGGGATAAATATGAATGTATCCCAAGAATAAACACACCATAAGCTGAATCAAGATACATTAGAACCTCGTTTATCCGGTTTTGATGTGACCAGGACCGGTCCGGATAAACAGTATTCTAAATAAACCAAATGACATTGTTGTTTCGGAATATAATGGAAAAATTACCTGCTATACTGACGCTTCTTAAACTTTTTGATCTTATATTCATCTTTCAGTGATAATGAAATAAAGGATTAACCGAAAAGCGGTGGGTGTTAGTATTAAATATTAAACAAAGGCATTAAACTAATGATCCTATTTCTAAAAACAGAAAAAGCTTGAAATCAATGGAAAGTTCTCATATAGAAACGAAAGCTACAGTAGATGCTGCAAAGAGTTTTTCACAAAAAAGTTTTTTTTTATATATATTTACAACTGTGGAAAGTCTCACGAATCCACGAAATCACGGATTTGAATAGAAAACTTTTCTATTTTGAGATCTATTATTAATTGTTCCAAAATATTCAATGACAATTAATTTCATACTGAGTTTGAATTTCCGTTGCCTTTTCATTACCACTACCAACAACACTAACCTGAGTTTAGTATCTGAAGACCATAACTTCAGCACGTCAGACAATGTATTTGTGTGTGAAAACAGTATAAAATCTATTTTCCTTTCTACAGCTCCCGTCAGTGGCAGCATAGCTGGCTCAAACTACACATCAGCAAAACAATATTTTGGGACTGGAACCACGTGTGATATTTATTCTGAGCAGCCTGTTTACATTACCGCTACATCAACACTAAACTGAGCTAGGTCTATAAAGATGGAAACTTCGTGATATCGAATCGCGCGTGACATAGTATAATTGTGAGTGTTGTTGTAGTTGTAGTGTAAACAGTGTGTTCAGTATCAAATATTTTTTTTAAAGGTGTCTTTCACAATTGACACAAGCTCCTTAACTATTTAATCTCCACAAACAGTTCGCCTCAGGGCTCCCACAGCTGATTCAATTCACTTCTCTGGAATACTATGGGTTTTTACATTTGAAGCAACGTGAATAAAAGAATAAGTAGTTCTCTTGAACGAGACTCTAAACGAGATGGATGGTGCATCAAGTAGATACAGACCACGTAATGTGGACGCGAAGTTGCGGATTAATATTTCATTTTAAATAAATCCGATTTATAATAAATTCTTGTTTATAGATAACATTCGGTTTGCCATGACTAGTGGATACAAAATACATTAAAATATTCATTAAAATAATACCCCCAATTCACTTCACGAGAAATTTGGAATTTGATTCTTATCTACAATATTAGTCCGGGGAATTAAGGTTAAAAAACCAACACCCTAATCGATAACATATCGCCCTACGATCATTTTCTAATGAATTCTTTTGGAGCTTGTGACGCAGCTCGCAACCACTACTTAGCACATCCAAAAATCTAGTTCTTTACATTTCCATACATAAAAATTTTACGGAAGCTTATATACAACAGTTTATAAGTAAAATTTAATCAAAATTTGAATAATTAATTTGACGAAAATTGATGAATAATTTTAAAATTTGTTTATTTGTGTGGTAAGTTTAGATAAAATTTAAGTAATAACATACGAGAATATAGTGACAATATATCGAAAAATGTTTGAAAATTCAAAATGACAACTGCATAAAATGATTTCTTTTCAATCGCTGTTCCTCTCATAAACATTAACAATTTTGAAAAATATCTTGCTGCAATCGACAGTCTAAGAGTTGTAGTTTGATAGACAACTTTTTTTTTCATTAAGAAAGGGTTTTTCTAGAGTTTTATTATAGATTATGAAAAAATGGCTTTTGAGTAACTGGAAACACAAATTAAGAATGCTGAAGAACAACAGGGCTTTACAAAGGGACGGTCAATAACAGACGCAGTGTTCATAATAAAACAAATAAAAGAAAAGGCTACAGAGTACAATATGCCAGCGTATATCTGCTTCATTGACCTAACAAAGTCGTTTGATAGGGTCCGGTTGGGAGATATTTTGCATATATTGATAGAAAATAAGGCACCAGCAAACATAACGAAGATAATCCATAACCTAAATAACAATAACTTAACAAAGGTCAAGGTAGGAGATCAATTCACTGAAAATATCCCACACCGGGAGGAATTAGACAGGGTGACAGTCTAAGTCCCTTCTTGTTTCATCTCCTCATGGATAAAATTATAAACAAAGTACCATGTCTCAAACTCCGCTCAGATGTAAGTTGGTGGTCGAGGACAATCCCATAGAACAAGTTATGCAATTCAGATATCTGGGCATAGACATATCAAGTACCCACGACCCAGTTAGACCTAAGAAGCCAGATTAATAAAGCATCCGCACTATCAGGATGCCTACGAGATATAGTTTGGTCCAACCCGTACATGCGCAAAGATGGCAAAATTAGATTCTACAAGACTTGTATCAGACCCATCATGACGTACGGCACGGAAGTCCGCGAGGACACCAACAAGACGAAAAAAATGCTGAGGGTGACCGAGACGAAAACACTGAGAACAATAGTGGGGAAAACAAAAAGAGTAAGAAATACAGATGTCAAAGAGCAATGCGGGATACAGGACATTGTGAGATGGGGAAGACAACGTAAGAGGCAGTGGTACAACCATGTAAGACAGATGGACGGGAAGAGACTTCCGGGAATAGTCCTAGAAAACAACCCGCCCTGCTTAAGGCATGTCGAGACACCACCTAAAAGTGGTAAGATAGTTGGCAATCCTCCTCTCAGGAAAATATGTAGAGGCAGCTTCAGAATTAACAGATCGACAGATCTCCAAGAAATAAAAGAAGAAGAGAAAGCTTTTGAGAACCAAATTGTTTGATTTTTGGAGGCCTATCTCCTTATAATTCATAACAAAAGCTCAAATCAATCTTTCAACGCAATTTGAGCGTGGAACAAATATGTAAGAAATTTTGTTCATGTTGTTTATTACTAAGCTGGAACCATTGGTGATATTCATACACTTTTAACACCAACACTCAAAATTACACTGTCTAACGCGCGTTTCGATTACCAAGTTATCGTCTTCACGGCTAGCTTAATTGTTTACCTTCAGTCTCTGAAGACGATAACTACGTTATCGAAACGTGCGTCAGACAGTGTAATTGTAAGTGTTGGTGTAGTGGTGGTGTGAACAGTGTATTAATGAAACAAAAACTCTGACTTGTCGATTGCAACAAACCCCATATCAAAATTGTTAATCTTCATAAAATAAGCATAATACCATATTGTTTGGGAGTTCTACACATCAATTCACTGCTCACTATTAAACTACTTTCACACAAAGCAACGATTTCTCAATAATTTGTACGTTAGTGACATTACTCAATAATTCATTATAGAATATTTATTTTCCTAACAAGTGCGGAAAGTGATACTTTCCCGCACGCGACTGCGGGCAAGCGGTCAATTGCGGGAAAGACACTTTACGCATGAGTTAGGAACATTATTTTTTCTACGACCGTATATACAAAAAATTATACCAACCCATTTTACAAAAATTATTTTATTCTAACATAATAATATACAAAACATTAACTGAAAACTACTAATTTTTATAAATATTAATATTGAAAACACAATTTGTTGCATTCTGTAGACTAGTAAGAATTGCCGGTCCAGTGGAGTTATTTGGTTTCAACTGGAAGGTAGATGACGTCGATGAGGATGGCATCGGTTGCAGGTCGCATAATGATGACGATGACGGCAACGGTTTTAAGTCATTTGGCAGGTAACAGCTCGGAATTAGCTTCATTTACAGCCTTCAAAATGGCTTCGGGAAGCTCTTCGTCGGATGACTCCATTAATATTATTGTATCGGTTATATAAAAAATATCTTATATTATTTTATATTTTCAAAAAATTAAAAATGCTACAAAAAGCTAGAAAAGGTTTAGATTTTATTTTATGGACTTTTGGTAAATATTTATTTACCTGTAGTAACAATAGTTATAATCTCAAAAGCAAAATACTATTTAATAAGATCAAAATTCGCATAATTTTACTTTCCCGCAAAACTAAAATGTGTGCGGGAAAGTGGGTTAAAACGCACGGTCGTAGAAAAAAATTATTAGAAATTGATTGTTCTTACATGATCCATTTCCTTCACATTTCCAACACAATATAATATTTACACTCAAAGACCAATTGTACCAAAAATCTCCACAATCTCCAATGTACGGTACTAGCCTTTATTCATAATGGCTTTCTAGTGGGACTCTGAGTTCTCTCCAGTGGGGTTTTGTTGACCAATCTCTCGCACTCTATATTCATTTCTTCACTAGTAACTTGTGTCTGTCAGTCAGTCTGTCCATTAAATATTGTGATGTTGGCGAGTATCGAAGTATAAACCGCGTATAAAGTATTGTATAATCTTTTTCCATTCAGTAGGAATCTCATGCTCTTATTCTTGAAAACTGAAATTTTTCTTCGAATATGGAAAATAAAAACCGAAAGATGCGTTACGTTAGGTTAGGTTAGGTGAGGTTAGGTTAGGTTAGGTTGAGTTAGGTTAGGAAGGCACCGCGTAATCGCACTTGTAAGCATTCATATTGATTCGATATTGCTGATTCCTAGAAAGATTATGGTATTCTTCTCAAGACCTCCGTCATTACTTAATATTTTATTTTATCGTACTTCTTCGTTGGTCGAGTTAACAGGAAATGCTGCAATCTTATAAACAGAAGATGGTATCCCTTCGTAAATAAAAAATGTGCTTTGGTCACTCTTTCTTTGGATTCTCCGATGAGAGAAAAAGCTACTGTTTCTGTGAACTACAAATGATGCATCATCCATCATAGTCATATGGAAGTATATTGAGCTTGAACCTGAATTTTATTGTAAAATTATAGCATTTAGCTGATATTAAACCATTTTTCTCATATAAAATAACTAAAACTGTGCTTTTCGTTCACAATTTTCATCGAGTTAAACCAATTTTTCAACATTTAATTCTAGTATAAACATTATACAAGAAGGCAATCTTCAAATAGCAATAGAATGTGTCTCCAACTTTTTCCTAAAACTAAACAGCTGGATGTGGAATTGTTCAAAGATAAATTTTCTAAATACGATCCGATAAAGCATTCTTGAGGAATATTAATTAATCAAATTAGAGATTAGGTCACAGTTATATAAAGGTTGCTATATAATAAAATCTACAGATGAACTCGCTTTTAGAACTTCGCTTCTTTAATGGATATTTGATCAAGAGACAAGACAAGAGCAGCCAAAATGGTAACTGAAGTTTCAATAGAGATTTCTAACACTGGAAAATTACATTCACTCAAAGAAAAGAAAATCTTTTGTGAGAAGCTTTATACGCGTTTAGCTTCGGTTATTGAATTGCCGTCGGGTTGCTATCTATTATTTAATGCTATAACGTCACGTTTTGACCTTTCAGTCAATTAAAATTTTCCAATAACAACTGAATTGTGAAGTTATAAATAAATTAAAATTTTTTTGGTTATACTAAATTTTCATGACACAATCTAGCAAATTTGCATTTAGTGTAAAATTTACACTAGATTTAATCTAGTATGTTAGTATGCGAGAAATTGTGTCAAATACTTTCATTAGACTCTTTACACGTGTTTATTCCATATGCCATTTAGCGAAAACCTCTGAACAGCACTTTGAAATATGTCAAATTTACTTTTCATTCGTATCGACAGTTTTTTAGCAGTGTTAGCAGGATAATTATGAAAATGCCAGTCAATACCATGCAATGTGATATACTAGCTAGTGCTCAATGTTTTTGATTTTCCATTACTATTAATTTCAATATATACCTTTGCGAGAAGATTGTAGACATCAGTTTTTTCAACACAGCAGAAGCATTAAATTTCTCCTGTATTCAGTTCCCTTTTAGAATTACATTGTTTTTTTGGTTTAAGAGGGCATCCATTAATTACGTGAACTCAGAATCTGGGGGCTGAGGGGTTCAATGGAACTTGCCAAATCTCATTCAAATCGAGGGGGGATGATCGAAAATCGCAGTCAGCTTCAAAAACAGATATTAAAGAAAAATTGATTCAAAAATTCATTTTGCCAATTAAAATGAGAATAATACAGAAAATAATGAAACTATTTATAATAGATGTTGTAAGACATGTGGCATTTATTTCGCTTGGTGTGTAAAGCTGCAGAGACACAGATCAGCTCTTCATGCGGTTCGACCAGAAACTGTAGTCAGGATTCAGCCAATGCGTGAGGTCAAGCTTCTTGTTAAAGAGCTGCTGTGCGTTTTGGATCAAAATTTGAAATGGATAGACGAAGAAAACGTAGACATTTTCTGTGACTGTCTTCCAGCACCATGAGAAATCCCAGATGACATGTGTTCAATTATTTCAATCGAAGAAGTATACGAGTCTCCATGGATTAAGTAGAAATTTAAAAAAAAATTGTTTCTGCCTCGAATTTTATTCAATTTGGATGATTTAAACATAGTAAAGAGAGATAACAAGGCAACACAGTTTCTAGATAATATAAATATATAAATCTCTAAATTTAATTATGTTATTCTATTGAGTATATGGTAAATTGTAAAATTCTGCCACAGAAGAATGAGGTCTTTCAAGCAGAAATGTCTTTGTCAATCTTCGGAGCTTATTTTTTATATTTTAAATTCCGAAGGTAGCTGATTGAATAATTTTTTGGCGCTGAAGAAGATGGAATTTTTCACCAGATCAGAAGTGGGTACAGTTCAAATTCTTTCTTCTAGTAAGGTAGACATGAATGGATTTCTAAAATGAAAAGAGCGGGGATAGTTATGTGTTTTTTGAAGTATAAAACGCAATGCGTTCTACTACTCAAACCAAAGATATAACCAATAGCTCTTTTTGTAATTTGAAGATAGATTCGAAGAGGTGCAAACTACAAGACTCCCAGAAAGGCAAATCATAGCAAAGATGCGATTCGAACCATGAGTTTTTTGAAGTATTACGAGAATTGAGCTGTTCAGACACAGATTTAATCGCAAAACAAGCAGAGGATAATTTTTTTGTCAAGTTTTCTACATGTAAAGACCATTGAAAGGCGTCGTCAATATGTAAACCTAGAAACTTGTTCGAATTTGAAGATAGTATTAAGTGAATTTTCAGTTTTAGAGCTTTTAAAATTCCTTTATGAGATAAAACTAAAGTTTTCTAATTGTTTAAACAGAGCAGGATTTAATGGTAATGAGATCTTTGCGTATGGTGAAATGTGAAGCTTGTATATGTGGACTATTCCAGAATACAGTGAATTCACCATTAATTCGTAAATCTGTGAAATCATTAATGAATAACTAAAAAAGAACTGAAACCTGAGATACACAACTTCTAGTTGAAAATTTACTTCAACCTTTGCCATAAATTTACTTCAACCTTTGCCATTAGCTCTTACCATTGTTTTTGGCATCTCGGATGCAATAATAATTTTAAGAATTTCATGATCAACACAATCGAAGACCTTAGCAAAATCACAAAAAACTGGAGCCCTATAAAATTTATTGTTAAGAGAGGTATATATTTCACTAGGTATAACTGAACGGTTTATTATTTTTCCGAATAATGAAAAAAATTGGTTTAAAATATGAATAGCGTCAATTTCACTTGAGGGAAGAAGGGGTCACTGGATATCGCCTAAGATGAGTCTAAACTGATCACGTGATCAATGAATTCCCCCTAAGGATCATAGGGATACAACCATTATTCATTATCCATAACAATGTTAATATCATTTGTTTTACGTCCGCAATCGACTGTTTGTATCATAAATTTAGCTACATTACTTGCTTTATGTGTATTAGTGAACAAATGTAGTCTTAAAAGTGCTGTTTTTCCTATTTCCTCATGCAACAGTAAACTACTTTTGATTTCCTGGATAACCGGTATATCAGAACGGTATTCGTTCTTCAATATCATCTTTGTCCTCTCAAATTTTATTGATTTTTGAGGAACAAACTCTCCAAAATATTTCACTGAAGTTAATTTTTTAAAATCATAATAAATGAAGTCACGTTGATCTAATTCCATTTCACGACACAACTTCAAAAACTGAAGCACTTATCCTGGATATTAACGTGGTAACTGGTATTCCACCTACAACTGTTGCTCTGCATGAACTTTGTGATGATTTTAAAATATTCATAGACAAATCTGTAGATGTAAGCAACAATATTTCTAGTAGTATTTTTTTTATAAGATATAATAGTGCCTTCTTTCGAGTAGATAACTCGGAAATATAAGTTCTAAATAATGATTTTCTGGAACAAAAACTATTCCACTCTATGATTATTTTGGATAACACATAATATTATTTTCAAAACGGACTTTTTGTTACTTGATTCTACAGGTAGTGCCAATCGCAACATAAAATTTTGAACTTTTTATATTACTATCAATCAATTCTTCACTTTCTACGATATGTAACATAATTTTAAATTATAATTGAAGAAAATCTATTTCTAATCAGTTCTATAACTGAAATGTTGCATAGGATGCGGCGAAATCTGATCTCCAGTTTAAGATCGCTCGTTCCCATTTTTTTTTAATCATTGTACTCAATTTAGAACTGGAAAAAGCACAATTCTGATGTCAAGCTGGGTTATAAATTCAGGGCTCTCTTTTGAGCATTCAGTTAAAGGCAAATAAAATAAACAAACCAAAGAACGTCTAAGAGAAAAAAAGTCCAGCGTTATAAAGAGTTCATGAAAAAAGTTTCTGGTCTGTCTGAAGCGTAATGCCTCTATCAAATTAATTTTCCGAGAAATACCAGATTCCTCGAATCATTATCTGATTAAAATTGGAAAAAAGGATAATAGAAGAAGTTTCTATATAGTAGGAAGTGAATCTTATAAATGTATTCTTGTTATTGGAAATGTTCAATTTCAAAATATTCATATATATTTTTAACTCGCCAATTTTTTTAGGATTTTGAATAAGAACGTGTGAAAAATGAACGTAATTTTTGATACGTAGTTACAGAATCATAGTTTATGAGGGCTTTTTAGAAACATGGGTTCAGGTAGATCACCTATCAGCTGATTGCAGATCCTAACCCAGAACAAGATTTAACACTTTGACAGCCACCGTGTAATTGAAAATCGACCATTAGAGCCAAAATTTTGTTTATTTACAATCACTGTATATATGCTGGTATAACCACCTATTTTAGTTTTAGTCTTAGGTGTAAATACACGGAGTTAAACATATTTTCCTTGATTCTTGTTTTGAGAAAATTTTTTTTTATTCATTTCCTATAATATTGAAAACTTTTTTCATTTGTTTTCTACTATTATTATATTCTTGTGCTTTATAGTCCGGTCAATATAGACATTTAGAATAACAAAAATCACCGTCGAACCAAATATTGAAAATTTGAGGTTTTTTGATTTTCCTCGAGAACGGTAAGTTTTTTGGAAATAAACTATAAACCAAAAGCTGTAGATCTTAAAATTGTCTACGAAAATGATTTCAATGATTTTTTTCCTCAGACTTACTATTTCTGAGATATCGCGAATCTAATTCACATTATTTGTATACGTTTCCACACCATGTGTGAGGTAGTGAGCTGCGTTTTATTACCATGGTTTTCCCTTTAGGCCTAGTCCACTATCTGTCATGAAAATTTTAGGATAATTTGAGGGAGCAATAGTCATCAACTTCCTGATATTGATGTTGCTATTGATTATTGGGTTAACTACTGTTTTAATTTCTTAACATATTTTAATAAGATATAGATTTTTTTAAGTCTACTTCAACAATCCTTGGAGTTCTTCCTTCTGCTCGATGTTCATGAATTATTCAAATGTGGCTAAGTCATTGGTCTCTTCATCAAAATCACAGGAATCTTCCATTATTATACTCAATCGGACATTTGAGCGAGAACGAACTTGGTAATTGGTACAAGCTGGAGAACACAACAATCTGACTTTTTTACTTACACATTTGGCACTACAAACGTTTTACAATTACAAAAAATAATGTTGACGAGTTTTTCTGGAGCAGGTTGGAGTAAAGTTCCAAACTACTTATCAATTCTTTCATGATATTTATTTAGTTGTAGAATAGTTTCTAGATGTTTCATAATTGTTACCTAGCAGTTATCAATAATTCACCCACTCATATATTTTATGACAAGAAGCTATTTTTTTGCTGAAATAGTGGAAAGTATGAAAACCGCAAACCTCGTGACAGTAGGCATGTAGAGTAGATAGTAGACAGTCATTTAAGCTGATCGCATTTACCCACTGGCCTACCAGGGTAGAAACGATCATTTCTTATGACTATGACCCAATTAACTCGATCAGTTTCCGAACGACAATGAATGTGTTCTGGTTTGTTTCGAACATTGAAATCATTATGAATAAGTTGCTTTGAAAGTTAGAGCAATTAAACTCAAGTTAGGATCCGTAGCAGAATATACTGAATACACTGTTTATTACTACTATAATACCAGCACCCATAATTGAAACTTCGGTCTCTGACGAAGGCGAAGACGTGAAGACCTGAAGACGTGAAGACGTGAAGACGTGAAGACGTGAAGACGTGAAGACGTGAAGACGTGAAGACGCGAATTTCGTTATTAAAATGCACGTTAAACAGCGTGATTTTGAGTGTTGGTGTCGGTAGTAGTGAACATTGTGTTCGGTATGGATGTCATTAAATATTTCAGAAATTCTAACATTTTAGGGCGGCTGATAATTTTTTGAATGTTTTAAGGTGAAATTTGCATCCCATTGACACAAGAAATAACGCCTAAACATATTCTTGGAGTTTTGACTGTCCTAGAAAACAACTGTCTTTGCAAATTGTCGCTAAGCAGACCGGTTTTAGTTTGTTGCATTCGGATTCTTGTTAACTACCCAAGTAACACACAGCTCACGTTTTAATTATCAAATTGTCATAAAACAACTTCATTATTGTAGGTCCATTTGTAGGTCCACAAATACATTTTTTCGCATACAGAGATTGCTTTCTGCTCATTATATCTGTAAGAAGTTCAACATCTATATACCTATAAGCTTCAGAAGATTCGTGGAAATAGATAAATTAACGTAGTTATTGAAGTTCAGCTTTATTTGAAGGTACATAAACAAATATGGATATTACAATGTTTTTCACCTATTATGGAGTATTTTGGTTAAACAGGAGTTGAAATCTCGAAAAGCATTATAAATGGCGAGATATCAGAGAAAGAAAAGTAATTCAATTTGTTTCTGGTATGAACGATTCTTGAATCACATCCATTTTGTAGTAGACGTAGCAAATAACTTATTAAATTGAGAGTGTGGATGACTAGCACTTCTGCTGCATCCATGGAGACGGAGAGTTTCTAGGCGGTGATCCGCGAAGGTCCGAAACAGATATAACATTCAATTCATTAATTTGATAGTGTTTGAAAATGTTTTATATATCAGAACATGCTGCGTTCAATTTTCAATATATGTTGTACACTCTTCTGCAATACTGATAATTTTGTGCTGTTTTCCTTAGAAATAAATAGACGTGATTGAGTTCTAACGAGTACTCCTAAATATCGGAGTGTTTTTCTTGTGCCTGATTGGATTGGTTTCATTCTTTGACAAATATTGGACACGACTACACTGTATCTGTTTTTAAGTTTCTGTGGAATAATATAATATAATAATGTAAAGTTATTTCCATGATAACCCACTTCAACACTTATTTATTTCTGTCAGAACCAGATATCTTGAAGTAATATGGAAGATGGTAGAATATATTTGAATCTAATGAAGTGAACATATTTTTCATTCGAAAGAAAAACGAGGACTTGAATAGCAACATACAAAAAGCGAATTTTCTCTAAGATTTTTAGAAAAAGTTCATATACTGGAATTTTATTTAATAATCAACTCGATATATTTGAATGGAACAAACAATTTCACTTAATGTCTTGTTCGTACAGATGTACTGTACTGACTTTTTTTGGATATGGAATTTCTTGAATGTAATTAGATTTACTTCTCCAATATAAAAGGAATATACAAAAAATATGATATTGGAGTATCGTGAGCTAGTAGAATCAATCTAAACTCGAAGAGAAACCATGAAAATATCGTTTAAATAGGAAAGCTAATCTAATTTAGTTAGCGTGAAATTGTTATTGTCGATTTAATATTATACAAACACGAAAATTATTAGCCGTAACGAAACATTCATCTTGGATGATGAAATTATTACAGAGAAAAAATTGATTTACTGTTAAATTGAGAATTGATTTTAAATGTCTCATTACATAATCTAGAAGCTTTAGTTTGGAGCATGAACAAATATTCTTTCATGTGCTTTAATTTCAGAAATACGATCTATCAAATCTTTAATAACACATATCTGTTTTACTAACAGCAGAAACACATTAAGTTTCATATGAATTATGATTATTTCGATAGTAATAGTTGACTGATGAATAAGTCGCGAAACTGATTTGTTCAAAAATGTAACAATAGTACAATGGATCAACCACGAGATTGGGGAATATTTACAGAAAACTAATAATTATTGAAATAGTATAAATATATAATTAACAACGATATAACCTCTGTTCCTTTGCATTGCTACGACCATTTCAACAACAAAGTAATAGTAATAATAATAAGTTACAAACAGGCATTATGAGAAGAAATTACATTGAGAAATCAAATATGATAACGACATCTTAACTGTATTATAAAATCGTACAGCACAGTTAACTGAGGCGAAGAAGAAATTTTAATAGCCAGGAAAATAAACTTTATGTAGTTAAAAACATGAACAAAAATAAAAGATTGTCCTGAATACATAGGAACACAACAGCAACTAAGTTGGAATTTCTGGAACCGTTGGCACTATTCAAACTGAATACACTGTTTACACCATCACTACACCAACACTCACAATTACACTGTCTGACGCGTGTTTTATGTTCTGTTCATGACTCATTTTGAAAAGCAAATTAGTCAAGGGTTTCAGTATTTTCCCAGGATATTGTACAAATATGATATTTTTGTCATATTCAATACGAAGAAGGCAAACGTAGATGAATTCATTTTGGAACTCAACTCAAAATATCCATTTATAAAAGTTCACCTATGAAATGGAAAATAATGGACAGTTATCATTTTTAGATACTTTAGTAATTAGGAATATAAATAGGCTAGAATCTAATATATTTACGAAAAACAGCTTTACGTGTAGTTATATCCCAGCTGATTCTTTTCAGTGTATCCAACATAAGATGACCAGTCTCCATTTTCTGGTACTTCGGTTAATCCACTTTCCACTTACCGTCGAGAGATATAATTAGGAAAAGTCCTTCATTGAGGATGTAACTGTACCCAACGGTTATGATAAAAGAATTGTTAATGAGTTAATTGATCGTCATAGGTTTAAGAAATCTCTATATGAAACCACTTTTTTCCAAATCCAAAGTAACGAACAAGAAAAAATTGATCTGATACCTTTCAATCTTCTTTATACAAAAGGGTTGGAAGGAATATTTAGCAGAGTGAGCTTCAAATTCAAATTGTTGGGCAATCCTATGGATAAAATACCAAGATTGGATCACAGTGGTTATTGTCCGGTTTAAAGAACATAACTCAAATTAAATATGGACGGACCGGAAAATCAGGTATTGCCGATCACGCTGCTAGTCACAATCATGACATAAATATTATAAATGTAAAATTGTTAAAAAATGTATCCAGTAATAAAATGTTGGATTCATTTCGAAGCAATGAAATTGCTATATGTGAGAGAAACTTAAATAGAGACAAAGGGCCAATTCCTTACAGCCCACTCTATAGTTCAGTAGTCAAAGAATGAATATGAATATTTCCGCCAGGGAGTTTTTTCCCGCTTGATTTCATTTTCGCGGGAGAAGGTTTATTGGTGATAAAATTTAGTAGAAAACATGTAAGTCAAGTTATTAGATTTTAATTTACCTTCAGTCTCTGAAGACGATAACTTTGTTATCGAAACACACATCAGACAGTGTAATTGTGAGTGTTGGTGTAGTGGTGGTATGAACAGTATATTCAGTACAAACAGCAACAACAATAAGAAACAATAGACACTGAAGAAAATAATAGGAGTAGCAACATTATTCAATTCATTATACAAATAACGAGTAAGCCATACAAACTCCATTTAGACGCTGTCCAATACCAAGCTGTTTGAGTCTTTATATGTTTAATTATTTAACTAATATTTTTATGTACATTAATTAGTGGAGTGCATTAATAGAAATTTGTGCTGAATCTATATTTTAATAACAATATATAAAAAATGTATTTTTACAAGCATCCAGCAGCTTGACCCAGGGATGCAGAACAGTCTTGGGTTTATTTAGGCAAGCAGCCCTGGTCCAGGGTTGCAAATCAAGTGAGGGACATTGTTATCATCCCAAAGTCCCACCAAGTCTGGGCCACTAACGTCTTCCAAGCTAGGTCCAGAGTTGTACCCAAGTCTGGGTCTATACTACTGGGCCCATCGTAAAATCCTATATGGGGTGTGCTTACTCCTGATGTAACATGATTTTTCTGCGGGAAATTAATATAATAGTTTCTGGAATATCGTTTTCTAATTTCCACGATCTGATTGAGGTGGACTATTTTATTATGGAATTTTGGGTTGTAGTCTCTTATCTTTTCGATGACTTATTGAAATACTTACGTACTTCATCCTCCCTTCTCAATATTGATGCTTCTTTATGTTCCTTCACTCTTTTAGCCTCAAAATGAATACTAAATACATAAATGAAAATAAATAAATACAAAAAAATAGTTAATGCTAAATGACGATATAGCAACAAAAAACAAAGGTCAAACAAAAAAATAATGGTTTGAACAATTTAAAAATCACGCTATAATAGAAAGCAGAACTAGAAATGTTAACTATTCAAATAAGGGTAGAGCGATTTATTAAAAATATTACGCTAATGTAAGAAAGCGTAAGCTACGTAATGTCCATTGATGTTATTTTATATTGATGACTATTCATCGAGTATATTATATTATATTGATAATTATTCATCAATGTTATCTCCTTCAAGAGCGATATAATCATTCCATCGTTTCTCTAACTTCTCTATGCCGTGCTTGTAGAAGAATTTGTCTTTTGCCTCAAAATAGGCTTCAATTTCTGCAATTGCCTCTTCATTTGAGATGAATTTGTTACCGCTGAACATTTTCTTGAGATCAGGAGTTCGATCTGGACTATACGAAGGATGAGGAAGCGATTCGAGGTGTAATTTATTCAATTTAACCATCGTTGCTATCGACTTGTGAACCGCTGCATTGTCTTGGTGAAACAATGGCTCCTTCTTCGACATAAGAGGCTATTTTTCCTTGATTTTTGCATTCAGACGATCCAACAACTCTATATATTATTCGCTATCAATTGTCTCTTCCTTTTGGAGATAGTGGATGAACAATATTCTATGTGCATCCCAAAATACTGAAACCATAACCTTCCCAGCTGACAGTTGCACATTAGGACGCTTCGAACGTATTTCCTATTTTGTTTTACGGAGTGAAGAGATGGAGTCATGATTCATCTATCGTGACATTTTGACGTATAAAATGTGATTTATTACATGTAAACATTGCCAACCACTGCTCTGAATCATCAACACGTTGTTTTTGATTATCTGTGAGTAAACCCCGCACCCTCTTTGAAAGGAGCTTTCTCATGATCAAATATAGATATAACCAATTCGTGGACTTTTTTGATGTTTTCTGGACTAACTACCTCAACTGGAGGACAAAAACGTTCACCATCATCGGTGTCTGTACGATAATGTTTAAATTCAGTAAACCAATAACAATTGGTTCTTTGGATGTAGGAGAATCCAGATAAAACTTTTGAAGCCATTATTTTTTTTTTTTCTAGAAGAAGAAATGATAAATTAACACACAAGATCCATTCAAATCCATTGTTTTGAAAATAACTATAGTAGCTTCACTTAAATGGTTATCAAAATGTAATGACTTATCGAAATGTAATGAAATTTCACCCATTGTCTTTTGAATGTTGGTACTTCATAATCGTCATATGTGTCTCAGTTACACGACTTATTGAGTGATGTAGTACATTGAAACGATATCTTTAATCAATCGCTCTTTTCAGTTTGGTTTGCTATTGAAGTGTGTTTGTTGTTTGAACTGATTTACTTCTATTCATAGCCTGAAAAGTGGGTAAATCTCTTCAGTTAACTTGATAAGTTATTCCTGTGCTTCATTTCTAAAACGGGAAATTATTGTATTGCCAAAAGTCCTTAGTAAATAAATTCGACATTTTCAAGTTCTAAAAAGTCTATTCCATAAATTCCATAACATTACAAATATAAGATTGATACAGAGTAAATGTTCCTATCACTTCTGTTTCAACTTATTCTCAATTACGATGTACGAATTAACATGTCAGCTACTCAGTTAGGTTGTACCGAAATAAAGTGTAAGAAAATTTGAAGTTTTTGAAAATGTATGCAGTTAATGCACTCCCGGTATATAGCATTAAGAAATCTACTATTAAAGAAGTCAACCGAGATGCTATACGAAAATATAATGTAATTTTGGAATCAATCTATTTTTTGTTAAGGACCAGTTTGGGAAAGATGAAAGACCGCGTTAGGCAATTCAACTAATACTTTGGTTTGTCTTATACGTGACACGCAACAACAGCATGCGGTGTAGCAAATTAGGGATCCAAGTCGGTTATTATGACAAATCATGTCTGAACAGGAAATTATGGTTCGTGTTGCACAGGATAAAATGACTTGTTCTAAGTTAAAAAATATTTAAAATAAATTGATTTCATTTACAGTGAAGTTGTAGAGTGAAAGATAAATTTGTTTTTTTTTCTAATTATGGATACAGTTAAAAAATCCTGACACTTTCAAATGTTTCATAAGAAATGAAATCACTCATTTGTTCTTTCAACCCAATAAGGGTGATAACAATATTTCAAATATCAGTTTGTAATATATCGATCTTTTTGTATTATTTAAAAGAACTCTCAAAAACTTTGTAACTGTCTTCAGCTTTCCACTTTTTTATATGTTTTTCGTGATAATTTTCATAGAAGAAAGACATAAAATCAAGACAAATTAACACGGAAAACTTTGTAACTATATCCGATCTTGCATTTAAGAACTTGACTTGCATTTAATATTTTGTTAAACCTCCACAAATTCCATCGGGTAAATAATTGATCTGGTATAACTTTTGTATGAACAGTATCTCTATTTATTAGAAAGGGATTTTTTATAAAAAGTCACCAACAAGTATTTGTCAATACGAAAGATCAGATTTCCTTTGCTCTTTTTAAATAATGCCACCGGTGAGCTGAGTTGGGTCTTAAAGCTCTTCGTTGGTATCGAAACCGTTGCTCACATAACCACGGCTTCATTTACTGAAAGAGAAAAGAAAAACTATGATATAATTTATCAAAGACCTCCAGCTTTACGGTTTCTTATTTATATTTATAACCACGTAAAATGAAAGCATGCTTCTTCTTTTGTTTCATATCTATCTCTGGAGGCAGCGTGGAGATTTATTTGATTAGTTCCTCGGAGTCAACAAGAACAGTTTTTCGCTCCAAAATACCATACCTAATGTTCTCCTTCTTGTTGATATGAATTTTGTGGAAAGACGTGACCATCCATTACTTCGATTGTTCTTCGGATTAACGATAAAGATAGACTTGTGACCTCAATCAGCTTCGCCTCGGATGCTTGAATTATTGTTATTTTCCCACACCATTAACACTCATACAGCATTGACCGTATACGGCACTTATATGATGGATGTCGGCTTCACTACATTCTTCAGATTATGGAAAACTAAACACCCTTAGAAAATCACGTGTAGCGAAATCGAGATAATCAAGCCCAGCACTAGTGACCACTGTAAAAGTGAAGCGGCATAATCACACTCGTACACGCGCAAACTCTGTCTCTATAATCTCAATTTAGTTTTAGAAATAAACTTGAAGTTCGTTAATGAATATTTTCAATATTATTATCAATGTTTATTACATTATTTGTTCATATAGAGCCGCTAATACAGATTGCTGACGCTGTGAGATGGAAGAGGTAACTAATACCTATATACATCCTTTGCTGACAAGCGCTTATGAGGTAAATCCTAGAGTAGTGAAACAGTCTAGGTGAAAAATCAGCTTTATCCAGAGCATCAGTGGATTGCACTAATCACACTCTTTGCGCTATTCACTACACCAACACTCCAACACACCAACGATTACACTTCTGACGCGCGTTTTGATAATTAAGTTATCATCTTCAGACTTCAGAGACTGAAGGTGAATCCTTTAGGATCTGATATACCATATTGTGAATAGGGTATTATAGACGAGGGTCGCTAATTTTTCAAACAAAAAAACATGTACAACAAAAGTTAAAATTTAATCATATAGGCATAGAAATATCAGGATACGGTGATATCAAAGCGGAGGTAATAAACCAAGCGTCAAAAGCAGCACGAATCTCAGCTTACCTGATCGATACAATCTTCCGAAATAAATATATCGGAATTGAGACCAAATCCTGAATCTACAAGGCTGTTATCCAGCCTATATATAACATACACAGCGGCAATCAGACCAGACACATCGAACACAAAGAAAATATTAGAAACCACCGAAAATGTAAGTTTGATAACGTAAACGAATGGATATTGGAGAGAAAGAGAGAGTGGAACGTCAAAATAGCTAGAGACAAGTGGCCCTAAGGGTCACGAAGCGTTGGAAGACCCAGCAACAGAAACCTCTCTAATAATTAAACGACAGATACAAGGAAAAACAAGCATTTTTCACATTAAAGAAAGAAGAAGAAAAATAAATAATAGTAGAATGAAACTCATTAGAAAAAAAGGTTGAAACCTATTGGAAAAGGCAAAAAGTATGATAAAAATGAAAGAAACAATACTTTACGGGCGATCTAAGGTTTGAAAGCAGAAGGGATGAGTTTTTAAGGGTGAAAAACTGTTTCGATTTTCAGCAAAACTACAAATTCTATGGAAACAAGTTATATGGCAAGGCTATAGGTGATGAAAATATTCACATATTTTTCATCGAAACTTTTTTCTTATAACCTCAAAATTTATGTGAAAAATCGAAAAAACAAGTTTTTAGTTTTCTGTTTTTATTTTTTACGACATTCATGAAATTTTGTGAAAACCTACCTTTTTATGTCTCGAAAACACTATAATTCAGTTGTTTTGTAATATTTATTTTTTAACCTTATTTTGCCTAAATATCGAAAAAGCACGGTAATTTTCAATCGAAAATTCTCCTGTCAAAATACCTGTTTCTTTTTTGAATTCAGTTGTTGTTCGTTGAAATCTCTATTTTCTTATGGGGTGAGAAAAATTACCATTATCGTGGTAAATTTCTTCAAAAAAGACAAAAACCTGAAACAACCTGGCATCCAGAAATTTTTTTAAAGCATTTGTACAAATTTTAGTTATTTGTTGAGATTTTAGACTTCAATTACTGGAAAAATATGAAATTCAATGTAACATTGATAAACATATGTAAGTACAGTGTAATATTCTAATAAATATATAAAAAATGGATATAATGATTGAGAAAAATTCGGATGAAAGTTTATCTTCTTTCCAAAGAATATCTACCATGGTTATGGTAATATTCTTTCACACCATTTGAAAATAGAGATTTCAATGAACCAAAAACGAAATTTTTACAAAAGACTTTTTGATTGAAATATGCGGTGTTTTTCCGATATCAAGTCAAAATGGGTCATAAAAAGTTGTGTTTCCTCTGAATTTTATGAAAAAAAAAATGTTTTTTGTGGAAGATGAACATGAAAAACCAAAAACCTGTTTATTTCAATTATTCACATAAATTTTGAGCTTATGTGAAAAAAGTGTGAATACAAAAACTGTAGTTGGATCTTCTCATTACCTACAGCTTTGATTTCTGAGTTTTTTTTATAGGACTTGTAGTTTTGCCTTTCCTCTCCTGACTTCAAATTGATCGTTAATCATTGCACCTCTCATTTTAATTATATTTTCCAATGGGTTTTATCCTATATTTTTTCCAATTTTTATTATTTTCAAAGGCTTCTACCCTGGTGTATTGAACAATTGACTACAATAATAGTCATTCTTAATGTTCATTATTATGATGCAAATGATAATATACTACATTTATGATTGTTATTTGTATTATTAAGTTCATCTGCAAACCAAGTGAAATTTAGGGAAGTAATCATTTGGTTGATCATATATTAACTGATATTACATTTTACACAACGCCAAACCTTGAATAAACAACTAAACAATGTTTAAGCAATGAATATTATCTTGTGGTTTCTAACTTGAATCTGTATCTTCTAATTAGTCAATTTACTTCGCTCTTCCAACACCAGCATCGCTACACCTATTCCCGATAAGCAACCGTTATTAAAGGGTTTCAAAACTCCCAAACTTCAAAGGGCGTCGAGAGGATTTGTCTAATCATTGAAATCTGGATATACTGGAATTTGAATATGATAAAACGAGGAAAATCCCTCAAAGGCACTATATGTGGATTAGATGGAAACTCGTTAGATCTGTTTGTATTTCGCCCGAAACGTACAATAATGTTTAGCCATATTCCGAGTTCATGTGAAATCGAATTCTTTGATGATCGTGTTGTTTTTTCAAGATATACTATTTTTCGAATTTATGCGGATCATATAAAAGTTGCAATCGATGTGATCCATTGACGTACTCCCGAAATATGAATGAATATTTCGTTTATATATAGGGTATTGAATTGATTTTCCTATGGAGAGAGTGGGGTCCATTTCATATGATGATATTTCTAATGGCTCGTGAAGGATGGAAATATGATCCACTAACAGGTTTTGATCTCATTTGTACTCCTCAGAGTAGGCTTTAAAATCTTCACTTCGAATGGTTCTGCATAAGATTTCGTTTTTTTTTTTTTATAAACAAGAATTTTTTATTTGTCTCATCAATATACTCGTTATTAAATCTGTATTAATAATACAATTACTCCTTATTCTTAATTGTTAATTGTCAAATTTCATCTTATGGAAAAAAAGGAATCATTGAATCAAATTTTTCTAATTAGTTCGCAGTTTTGAGAAAAGGAATATAAATTTTGCTCTAATTTTCTTTATCGTTGATGAATTTCTCATTATTATGTTAAAATGATGTACTAGAAGCATTTATCAAAGGAGCTTTCATAGCAAAAGATCTGTTTGGACTCACAATTTTGGGAAATTGGAACAATAGTCAAAATTGACAGTATTTTGGAAATGATTGGAAGATATGAACGGACAATCATTACTTCTAGTTTGTTTGTCGAGAATTTGTTGGGGAACGATGCCATGCATGTCATGAAGACAATTTTTCAAGGAAATCAGAAAACAATGGGATATGAATTCTTCAAGGTAAACTTTTACTACCGCTCCAAATTCCTTATACTAGCTATGAGCTGGTTCTTCAAGTGTTTATGTGTTAAAAATATGTTGGTTATTTAATTCTCATTATTGACATTGTCAGAGCTGCAAAATACAAGTTTTGGAAAAACATGATTTCATTTTCTTAACTGAAATTCAAATGTAAATTGTGAATTTATTTCCCACCTATTCAAACAGAGAGTAGAGGGCTCTATATTTCTCTTTGGCATCCATGCTAGGGCAAGGTTATTGCAGTCATGGAAACTCATAACGCGAAATACTGCAAGCTTAAGAGATCAAGAATTACAAAAAAACAGAGTAAACGGAAATCTTCTTTTCATTTCTGACATTTTCATTGCAAAGTATGAGAGGATGTCCCAAGAAGAATCACCGCATTTCCATAAATGAAATTGGACTTGGATATTACTAATTATCGCAACTTAGAAGTCATCGTCTATCCTCTATCAAGATGAAAGAAGCACTTTGTACTGAAGCAGATTTTTTCTCCAAATTGGGATACTTTGAAGACTCAAATCCTTTTTAAACTTGCAACACTCACTCAATTAGATCTATTTTTTGGTCCTCATATAAGTAGATCGAAGCTGTGCCAAAGAGAATTTATGTAACTTTGTCTAAGACATTACCTTTCGATTTTATTTATTACATTTGTCTGATTTTACCGATTTAAGATACTTTAAGACTCGAATCCTTTTCAAACTTGCAATACTCACTCGAATAGATCTATTTTTTGGTCCTCATATAAGTAGGTCCAAGCTATGCCCAAGAGAATTCTTATAACTTTGTCTCAAACGTGGTTTCTTGCTTTTATTCATTAAATTCTTCCATTTTCTCCGAATTGAGATACTTCGAAGACTGAAATCCTTTTTAAACTTGAAACACTCACTCAAATAAGATCTATTTTGGCTCCTCATATGAGTAGGTCCAAGCTATGCCAAAGAGAATTTATGTAACTTTGTCTGAGACGATACTTCTCGCTTTTATTCATTAAATTCTCCTCTTTTCTCCGAATTGGGATACTTTGAAGACTCAAATCCTTTTTAAACTTGAAATACTCACTCAAATAGATATTTTTCTTGGTCCTCATATAAGTAGATCCAAGCTATGCCAAAGATAATTTATGTAACTTTGTCTGAGACGATACTTCTCGCTTTTACTCAATGCATTCTTTCCTTTTCTCCGAATTGACATACTTCTAAGACTCGATTCCTTTTCAAACTTGAAACACTCACTCGAATCAGATCTCTTTTTGGTCCTTATATCTTATTTATTCTATTCGATTCATCATTGAAAGTTTTATCGTGTGTACTAATTTAGGCTGTATATTTGATTATGTGAATATGAAGTGGAACTTAATCGAGTTGAGGTTGAGCGACTGTGACGACCGAAACTTTCTCTCTCCATAATGCTGGAATATTCTGTGTACAGCTTTGAGGAATGGTTGAAATCGTTGTCAAATTGGAAGATAAATTTTCAGCCGACAAAGTACTGGCCAAAACATATTAAATATTCTTATAACATTCTTCCTTAAATTCTTCTAATTTTCACAAGGTCTTCAGGCGCCCTTCCTCTAAAACATCCTTAAACCATCATCGAGCCTCTCTCTTATTCTAAGGTCGTGATTACACATGGATTTAACATCCGTTCTTCCTTTGACCTGTGCACAAACACTCTTCATTAGACTTAAAATCCTCAAAATTTGACTCATCATTCTATAAACCATTGCCAATTCTTGATTTTATTTTTACGTCTTGAAAAAGATTTCTTCATAGTCACCGTCCCAAAAAGGCCAGTTTCTCACAATCTTCTATCCAGTGTAGAATTACTCAAAGGTAAGATCGCTGGATTCATTGATCTGAGCTGCTTACTCTGGGCCCGTGAGTCCTTGAACACGTTTATTGAATAATACAATACATTTATTTTCATCGGCTTTGGCTTTTCGAGGCTGCCCTTAACGGTTTCTGTCGCCAAAGTTCCTAGTATATGCATATTTTTTCACGTTGTAGTCGAAGTATTTTTAATTCGGCAGCAATGGTACGGTTACTTGTGCCTAGACTATTAACACTTGCGATTAATGCACGACTTTCGACCTATAGTTTTTTGGTTTAACCCATTTTAAAACTTATAAGACTGAATTTGAGGGAGCGAAAACAATTCGTATACAATTTCACAAAAAGATATCTTGGTCCAAAAAGTATAAATCACAGCAACTTGCTCTCACAGAGCTAACTGGGACTAAACTACAATCATAAATACCAAAGAAATCATTCATAATTAAAATATAATAAACAAATTAGCCAAGTTTCTACTACTGTTTTTTAATTTCTCAGATACAGTTTCGACCTTAGCTCGACAATATGAAAGAGATATTTATTAAAATGTATCATTAATTTGGAATTTATTTAATGGATTATGGGATGGGCAGAAACTTCTGATAATGTTAGTGTGCTATAGTTTCATTTATTATATTTAGGTAATAGAAACTTTGTTAACTCCAATACAACGTAGTTTTGAGTGCAAACACTTCCAAATACAAAAAAATTCATGAAAATTATAATAATATTATTCGAAATCCGAGTATAGGCACAGAAGAGATTCATCTATATAACGAGATTCTTCGTAATGGTTTTACACGTTTTAACGTAATGTAGGAATAAAAGCGTACGGGAAATTTGATATTGTTTTTATCTTAATGGAGCTTTCAGGGAAACCCTACTAATGATACCATATCAAGTTATCTGGAGGTGATTTAATCTGTCATATTTTCATTTCGAATAATTAAGCCGGTGTAAGACGTATATTTATTATATTATATAGTCAAACATCATTTGATTGAGACTATAACTTATTTCCAAAATTCTCAAATTATAGTCCCCTCTGTGAACTACACACGACTGATACTCAAATAATACGTAACATTCATACAAAGTAACAGAAATCAAATTTATGGAATGTCGTCTATTATTCTATAATCTGGTCTATAATATTTTTGATCCTCAAATCTACCAAATGTAGAGGATGTGTTCAATCAACAACCATTTTATATGATACTATGGAAAAATGACCATTCTATTGCTCCTCTTCTAGTAACCAATATATTCCATGATACCTATCAATCAGTCACTGTTTAACTGAAAAAAGGAAATGTAGTGGATCCCCATCTTGTTGAATGAATAAGGTCTCGAAAAATCCAAGTAGAACTCACCGAATTTCTCCTAGTTCAAATGTTCATTCTCTCTATCTCCACCCCTTTATATAAAACGAGGCTTGGAAAAGATATGAATTGATAAGGGCAAGATTTTGGATATTCAAGAAGAGGATTTTCAACAAGTTATACAAAAAACTATAGCTATAAGAGATATTTATTGGTATCTATAACTAGTAAAGAATTTCGTCTTTAGCTTGGCTTTGAAAGTGACAGGAAGTTCTTTATTAATTTTCTTGCAGCCAGAAGGGAACAGTGCAGCGAAAATGCATCGATGACTGAGTCGAGTATATGGAGACATCTTCATGAGTGATGCGGGTGATGGTGTTGTTCTTGAATTGTATCAAAAATTCAAAGATAGACGATCTGATCTTCATAATGGAGGATGATAGCACAAGTCTATCGCTACGGACGACATTGTTCGGCGCGTTGACCGAGCGGTTAGAGAAATTCGAAGGTTCACCATAATTGAGTTGCAATTTTTGGGAGTTTCAATATCTGCCCTATACTATGTCGTTACTGAACTGTCGCGCCCGCTGGGTGCCAATGATGTAAACTCATAACAACAAAACTCGCCGAATAGGTGCAGTTTTGGAATTTCTTCGCTGTTACAATGCTAGTGGAGAAGATTCTAGAAATCCATTGAACTAGATGATGAACAAATTCTCCAACGAGACCGACAAAATTCAAACGAACCTTCAACAGCCGTAATGTGGCAACTGAATCTAGGGGACAAAAAGATTTGTTGTTCGTAGAGTTTCTTATTGTGAATTTTGCTGCGTTTACAGAGACCTATACAAAACAAACAAGGCCCATTTTCAAATACACACTTTACAGTCTGCACCACTGAGTAATTTTCATGTTCTTCCTAAACTGGAGCAGTGTCTTAGAGAGTAACGCATCTCAAATGAAGTGGAGTTCAAAGAAAACGCCATAACTCAGTTCCAATCACTGGCTACTACATTTTATAAAGAGGTTATCATAAAGCTTTCAACAGATATGACAAATGCCTTAATCATCAAGGTGCTTATGTAGAGAAATTAGCTGTATTGTACCTAATTGTTGTTAACACTATATTTTTTGTATATGGTTTTTATTTACAGCCATCGTGACTTTCCGATCGTTTTTCAACAAATAATGAAATGATTTTTAAAAGAAATTTCTATTGGAGTAGAGGGACTCAATAATGAATTTAATCAAACAGAACACTCAGCAAAACATTGGAAAAACTAACTGGAATATACAACAAACTAGTTCTATACAATCATGGGATGATCACACTAGTGAATGACATTTATAGTCTCTTAAGACAAATAACCAATCATTCCAAAAGCACTTTTTCAACAAATAATGAGCAAGGGACGTAGACCTGACAGTCTTTCCACGTTCCTATTAATTTTCCAAAAGACTATGGTCAACAACTCATTCTATGTGGATCATAGTTCTATAAACATAAATCTTTCCGTTCACGAACTAGCGAACTAGTTTTCACTCTCATTACACATAATCCTCCAACAAAATCTCTGTTTACTGATAACTAGGTTGAACTATATTTCATGTTGGAATGCCCCAGATATTCTAGAATACCTGAAAGATATAAACACAGTCTCAAGAGGATTAAAAACGAGTCTCCATGGGCAGTTGAGTTATTTTCCAATCTCTTCTAGTTTGATGTTCCGGTTTTAATAAGTTTGAAGATCAGTGAAGTAACATTTTGAGGAATCATAATTCTATTTAACAGGATTTTTAAATTGGAATGGATAGTCAAATTTATGATTATCAATTGATTATCAAGTATGACATCATATTTAGTGATAGAGAAGGTTTTAGGAAACCTAGGAATTTCAATATAAATAAATTTATTTACCATAGATTAATGTGAATTCTAATAGAACATTGTTAGAAACCATAGTTTAACTGTTGTATTAGATTTTTACTTCATCAATAATTAAGTAATGAAGGATTTGTTAATCGATCTCTTCCGACTGAACATAGTCAATATATTTGGCACAAATATCTCTTAACTAAAATTTTGGACTACTTTCCATCTTATTCCGTTAATATCTGTACCTCTTACAAAAGTCAAAAAATATTTTAAATCATTGGAAGATTAGTATGGTTATCTGGAAGACCAGATGATCATATCACATTAATAAAGTATGTGATTAGTAGAAGAACGGATTTTAAATTTTGCTTTTGTTGAGAGTGGTATAGCTGTGTTCTCAATGTTAACAAGTTAATATAACAAAGTTATAAGAGAGAGAAGATTGATTCTGGTCTGTGAAAAAAAAAAACATTAATTTCTTTTCTGTTATATGAAATATTATGTGAAATAATTTTTTTAGGTATTGATTTTGTGTCCAAATTCCTCAAAACTCAATCCGAGTGATGAAATTCTTTTTTTTTTTGGTTGTTTGCAATTTCCAAAAACGTAAACCATTTCGCTTAAGAATAACGTAAGACGCAAGCATATTTTTCAATTTGTAAATAATTCCATGTTTATTTGAATGAACATAAAAAATTATGAATTGATATGAGTTATCACCAAAGTATCCTCATTTTTACTCATCTCTAGTGAAAATTTTTTGAAATTACAACATCTTAGCTTTAAACGGTAATAAAAATTTCAAATTTAACAAAAATAAGCCCCTCTGACACAATTTTGCAAAATTCTGGTAAAGTAGAGTAGAAATCCCATGTTCAAAAAAGTGTTTACATTGGTACGTCTAGATTTCGTGAAGTTTTTTCTTATTGATTGTTTATTCTATAATAATCTGGTAGCCATAAATAATGTTAATGTATTGGATTTATTTGTTTTTCTATAACAAAAAGTTGAAGTGTCTGAAATGATAGCGATAAAATGTAGCAAATCAGCAAATAACTGTTTGCTGTGGACAGCAGTAATTTAAGTCAATCAAGGTGTGTTAACGTCGATTCTAGTTAAACAAAAAATGTATTGAGTTAGGCAGTTAAGTAAGCGCGAAGCTGAAAAAATAGCCGAGTTAGTTGGACAGGGACAATGTTATGGTGAAGTGGCAAATCTGTTTGGGTACATCACACAACCATTGGCAGATTAATGCAAATATTTCGAGAGACCGGTTCTCATTCTAGGAGGCCTGGACAAAGACGTCCTTCAGTTTTAACTCCTCGGTCCATGACAAGTGTAGAGCTCAACAGCCTTTTATGAGAAGAAATGTAAATATCTCTGATAGATCAATACGACGACATGTTCAGAATGCTGGTCTACACAGCAGAATAGCTCTCCAGGCACCTTTGTTAACCAGGCAGCATCGTATTGCTTGACTAAGGTTAGATTAGGAAGCCGTTCCATATTTGGGGGAGGAATTTGTTTTGATGCCTGCACAGAATTAGTGTCTCTTTATAGACCCGCCCTTAATGCAACAAGATACATAACTGACATTCTTGCAAATCACGTCGTTCCGTTTAGGAAATTTATTGGTGATGATTTTCGTTTAATGCATGATAATGCTAGACCACACGTTGCAGCAGAAGTTCTGAATTACCCAAACGAAGTAGGAATTCATACCCTGGATTGGCCACCAAGATATGAATCCTATCGAGCATATCTGGGACATTTTAAAACGCCGCATTCGTCGTCGAAATCCATCTCCTCAAAATTTAAATGAGCTTGAGCAAGCGGCATTAGAGGAATGGGAGAACATACCTCAAGAAGTGATACATCACCTAATTGAAAGCATGCCCAGCAGAATGTTAGCAACAATTACATCCAGAGGCGGAAATACACGCTACTAGCGTTTTTAAAAAAGGAACATTATTGTTCAGAATGCAAGTTTATTTTTAAGAAAATCTGGTTTTAATGCAATGTTTTCATTTTTATTATTTTACTCATTAAAAATCACTCAAAATTACTAAACATTTCTCATTTTTGCGTCAAAATGTTTGGAAAGAAGTTGAACAATAGCAATATTAATTTGAATTTATTAAACAAAAAAAGTAGTTTTAACAGCATATAATACCAATTTTATTTCCAAAAGGCAAACTTTAGATGAACTTTTTATCCCTAGTTTAACCCCTTGAATAAGCGTAAGGAATTGTTTACAATTTTTGAGCGGTAGATCGTTGTTATTCTCTCTTTATATATGTAGTAGTTCCAAAAATGTTTACTCTCACACTTCATGTCCTTAGTCCAGCAAATTCCTAATGTTTCCACTTTTTTCAAACCATCCAAAAATAATTTGGGAAAATTCCACAATAGTGCAATTTGCTACCTATTTTCTTTGTTGCTTTCAATGGGAAATCTTACGGAACCTTTATTTTGAATTATATACTTAATTAGCTTTCACACTTCCAATCATTACTAAAGTACTTGCAGAGAATAACAATTTACGTCCAAGAGATAGAGCACTGTCAGGATAAGATTTAGGTAGCCTTTCCTTAGTTCAGTGAATAGCGGAAAATAATTGAGACGGTGGATTGGAAAGGGCGAATCTACTCCGAAAAAGCCAAATCGGTTTCATCGGCCGTTTTCAAGCACATGAGATTGTGTGGTTACCTTGAAAAAGCCAAAGTATCACGCATTATTGCTTGATAAGGTTGAGGAAGAAATTACAAAGGAACAAGAAAATTTGCAAAAAAACGATGTGTTTTTCCATCACGACACATCTTCTCATATTTCGGTGATTTCATGGCTAATATCCATGAATTGGTTAATCAACAACAAGATCTGGAATCCAGCAACTTTTTCCTTTCAAATTTCACTTGCAGGGCAAATATTTTGATCAGAAGCCGACGTCAATGTACACGTAAAGGGTTAAAAAAGTTACAATTCTAGACTAAGTGTATGGACTTGAGAAGGAACATTGAAAAATTAAGCTAATTATTGAAAAAAGCATCTTTTCAGGCAACCCTCGTTGTGTAAAATTTCGATAAGCGAATATACAATAAATGGAAAGTTTCAAATTTGTTCATTTTATGTGTGAAATATAAAGCAAATTATTTAAAATAACTAGCAAAATACGACATAAAATTCAATATTTCATAAAAATATATTCTGCATATTGTGAAAAATTGATGTTCATTTCACATTTGTTTAACGTATTGTTCGCAGTTTTCTACTCGAAATCATTTATATTCACAGTTGCATAATTTTCCATAGCGCTGTTATATAGTTAACTCATTTGTATTTTACTCACAGAGGTTTGTTTATGTGAATTCTTCAACAATGGATTAAAAAATAGGCGACACCGTTATCGTAACTTGACTAGTTAAGTATTTAAACTACTCGTATTCCTATTTTTAGAACCGCATTTCTCGGTATTATTGGATAATACTCTCAAATTAAATGTACTTTAACCATTTTAATGGTGGAGTTTTAACTTTGTATTAGTTTTATTATAATAAATTGAAGAAACACATGAATAAGTATACAAAGTGAGTTTTATGTGTGGAACGCCTCAATTATCTCGGAAACGCCTTGTACGATTTTTATACATTTTTGTGTAGAAAGGTCTTATGATATACCACCAGTATTATGGTGGTACTCACATTGTTCTCAGATCTTTCCCTTATTATATTTTTTATTGAATGTTTCCTATACCTAAATTCCATAATTTCGGAGTTATAGCTACATTTACGTTATCCCCGCCAAAGTTAGAATATTATTATTGTCAGTGTTCTGTTTGGCCTTGTAGCTTTGTTTTCTACTTTGAGTTCAATTGGGTACGTCCGTCAAAAACTAATTTCATCCATGGCGTGGTTGGTTTTTAGAACAATCTTCCCTTTTTCATGTTTAACTCATTCCATAGGGTCTAGAATTGATCCCTGTGGCATGCCATTATGTATAGTCTATGATATGACTAGTTTGGCAGTTGTCCAATTCAATATACCCTAGTCCCTGATAACTCTATATCAGTCTTCAGGGCCAATTCCCATTTTTTTGGCTCTTTCAGTATTTCTTGTATTGGTTGGGAGTTGAACCTATTTCTAATGTTAAAATTATGGTTCTATTCAATTTTTTAACCATTTAGTATATATGAGCGCAAATTTAGGGCGCGCCCGTGAATGTGCGAGCCCAATTATTCTCGTGTACTTTTGTTTGTTCTCACGTGTGTGCGTTATAGGTCCGGTGACCCCTTGATAGGGTGTAATTGGTTGATGACTGAGTGTTCATTTCATACTTGGAACTTGTTTTAGTTTCTACACTTTTCTAGCGAAAAGCATCCATTTGTTCACTCGTATAAATCAATCCCCTTTCTATTTAATATTTTAGGATTTGGCCCAGCTCTCAGTAGAGGATTTACGAAATTCAGTTGAGCATCAGCCTATAAAAAGCTGCTCTTAACAATGAATGAGTGGAGAATCAGCTAATTTGTGAGTTTCAGTTGATGGAAAAATTTCAAGAATAGTACTTCTCCAAATTGACATCTTGATAAACAAGGACGGACATTAAAAATATATAAAATTTTCATATTATACTTGTATAATATGATAAAAAACTGTATTTTGTTGGAAAATACCTGAAAAATTAATATATTTTCTAATAGCAGTTATGATAGCTGAATAATTTGAAACTTTCTCACGTATGGAACGGTATTCATTCTATTGTCAATATTTCTACACAATCCCACAACGTTTATGCTTTTAATTCAGTATGCAACTACGACCATTTATATAAAAGTCTGTTCAGGTGTACGTGAGTGTATTACATTACATAAATTTACATTTCAAAATGTTTGATGTTTATATCAAAGAAAACATAAAACTGCAGATCGATGTAACAACATTAAACCGATTTTTTTAATAATGAAACCAAAGAATTATGCTTTATACTTAAGACGTACAAAATTACTGGAAATTAATTTCGATATTGATTTGTTTCAGGTAATCAAATTCAACCAATGTATTAGGGATTTTTGTTCGTTGGTTCACAGTGGAATAAGTGAGTAATATGAATGAAATAAAAATATTTAGGCTTCCCGCGTGATATTTTTAATACTAAATGATATTAATTTAAAAATATACAAAAATATTATTTTCGTTTAAAACTTATAGCCTTAACAACTTGTTGTTTGCCTTTACGGAAGTATTGATAAGTGTCAGTGCTATTGTCGTTTGAATTTCTTCAACGATACATAAGAATAATAATATCGGAAAAAAGGTTTTAACATTTAATAGAAATGCACAAAATAACCATTCCTCAAATGATTGATTATGGAGGTAAGAATATAACATATTGACAAAAATGTAAGCTGCTCGACTATATCCAAGGAAACAATTAGCAAAATAGAAAAACAGTAAGACAGAAAAAAATATTTAGAACTGCTCCAAAATAATGCAATTAATAATTTTTAGGATTCAAAAAACTAATAAACGAAAAATAAAAAAAAAATTATAAGAAAACCTTCATTTTTGCTAAAAGATATAACAATATTCTTATCAAAAGTTACTCATAATTTTATCTGGAAGTTTCCACAAAATGACTGTCCAGAAATTATTTCTTTTGGGTGCAACGCAATTTATATAGGTATAATAGAAAATATCTATATACAAAATCAAAATAATAAATTCCCTAACCATCTAACATGTTTATTTTTTATTCAGCGCTTGCCGGTAGCTTTATTTATTCAGAAAATTGAGTCCTTTGGGTATTTTCACAACAACCTCAGTCGGAGTCTTGGTCTCTATATTCTGAAATATTGATTCGGTGTGTTTACAATCGTATATATAATCCAATTGATACAGCAGAAGAGAACTTTTCAAGAAATATGTCGAATCCGTCGGGATCACTGTTGGTTTTATTTATTTTTAGAAATTTTGTTCCAGGATGCTGAGTTCTATTTAATTCATTTAAAAGCCATGTTATACAGAATGTACCACAGTATTCATCTGTCCTTTGATCCATCAACCAAAAAAAAAATGATGCAAACACTTCTGTTCATTGAAAAAGCGTACAAGTCTTCGGACAGATTTTGCAGTTTTTTACCTATATAAGTTTACGTGACATTTGTTCTTATGTTCACCAATATTAAGTTATTATCTAAGAGGTTACAAAAAATTTCTATCAAACGAAGGCCGTTTCATTTCAAACTCTGATCGCTCCGTGCAAACGCGGGCAGAAGAAAACGGCATGCGCTGTAGGAAACTACACATTCCGCCATTGTTAACATTCAGGCGTCAGTCGGCGTTGTGCTACAGCCTCGCCATTATTGTTGCACCCGCCAAGTGTGAATCGTTTTCTACAGGCTGAAGGCAATATTGCTGCAGAAATCCATAGGAAAATGAGTCGTGTGTATGGGGAATGATTGTGTTGTGTGTGAATGATGTCGAAAGTTTAAAGGTAGCCGTGCATGATGATTGGACCAAAGATGCAAATCTGTTGTTTCAAATGACCTGGTTCAACGCGTTGACAGAATGATAAGAGAAAACTGCAGTTTCACCATAACTGCATTGTCTGTGGAATTTCCAGATGTTTCAAGGTCTGTTTTGTACTCTATTGGTACTGAATGGTAAGGCTACATTGGCGGCAACTTTCTTTGAAGAGCGTATTGAAAAGCTTGTCCACAGATATGAGAAATGTCTTAATCTCTTCGCTGATTATGTCGAAAAGTGACCGTAAGGGATTTTTTGGTAATAAAATTATTGTTTTATATGAACTTGTGTTTTATTTATAACCTATCGAAGGCTGAAAAAAAACAGCCCTCATATTATTTATACTCGGGTAAATCCTCACCATTCAAACCCATTTTTTCGTTACAAAGTACAAAGGAAAAAAAAATTTTTGTCGTTGTATCTATAACAACAAATACTCTTTTTACTTCATCTTTCTGAATCCACTTAAAAAAGCTTGAACTGATATGGACTTTCCGATTTCTGTAAAGACCTTTCGAAATATTTCACAATAAATAAATGAATATAAGATCAAATGTGTTGGTAATCAATTGGGGCTTCATTATTGTCAAACATTTTTTTTATTCTTCTTGGCATGGAGGGAATTACATTCCAACAAATATTTCCATTGACATTAAGGTCTTTTCACGCTGTTTCAATGACTTCGTATAACTCTTCTTGAGCTCTGGGATGAAAATTCCTTGTGAGAGTTTTTTTTATCAACCACCTCCATAAATTTTCAATTTATACCAGAACTGTTTTCCGGCCACGGTGAAGTCTCAAAATTGTTTTTACAGAATCCTTGTTGAATTATGCGGGCGGTGTGGATAATTATCATGTCGGTGAATAAAATAGTTTCCCTCATAAATTTAATTTACCAATGACAGCATAATTTTGTCTGGAATATTGATGTAAACTTCAAAGCTGAACCTTGCACCAATTCTCTAACAAACTCCAGGCACATTGATCCTCATCTAATCCCACAGCCCAGTTTCCCTCAACATATTGCTCTTTAAATCTTGAATTTATTGGTCAGTTAACGCGAATACATCCGTTATTGCCCTACTTGTATGATTTTTTCTCTGTGTAGACCATTCGTTTCCAAAAGTACAGATCACGATGTAATTGAGTGCAATCACAACTCTAGATTGCTAGCATCAATTTGAAAGCAATGCTTTCCTAGCATTTGCAAAGTTTTTCAAATAGGAAGGTTAATTTCGTCTACATGCTGTGAGACGAGATCCTGGAAAGTTTGTTGCATATACAACACTAGCATTAATCAACGCAACATCTTGTGCGTCATTTGAAATTTTCCTTCCTTCACACCCAACTTTCCGGCGCAAGGTCTCGTCTTGGTTTCATCGCTTCTTCACTCTGGCTACGGTATTCGCATAAGGACCTAGATAAATTTCCAGCCTTCTAGACCAACCATCTTCCAATTTGGCATTAAGTGTATATCTAAATTGGGACACCCGGTGTATGTAGAAATCATAGATATACTTGGATTGGATTAGCTGGTGTCTTTAATTAATTATACATTTTCAGTAATACCGATACCAGATCTTTGAAAATCCAAAATAACTACATTAATTTTCAGTTTATTCAAAGTACAAAAGATTTGGTTCCTATAAATGAATAATTCAAAGTTATCTGTGAATAAAACGTTTCAAGTTCCTTCCGTTTTATTTTTACAATGCCTCAACTAAAATGTTGAGACGCACACACACACATACACAAACACACCAAACTCTTTTCGATTATTCAACATTTTACGACATTTAGTAACTTGCATCTCGTGATTGATGACGAAAAAAGGTTTAACAGCGAAACAAAAACGACGAGAATATCGAACATATCTTTTTAGGACAATTTGTACGATGCTAATGGATTTTCAGTTCTGTAGCTCATAGTATTCATTTTATAGAACTGGGAAAATGGATTTTCGAATCTCATTTTATAGAAAGGATGATTTTACAAATTCTAGAAGGATTGAATGGTGGGTAGAAATTCTAACAGATATGGAATTTTTATTTCTTGATGGTAATTATTTCGCAGTTTTTAGAAATATATAGATATAATCGGTTCGTGTAAATTCTGTTAGAGAAATTTAATAAAAGTGGACAAAAAGCTGATAGAAATCAACAAATACATTAATATGATTGTGGTTGAACTTTTTTTATAATACTCGATGTGAACAGTGAACACAATACATTTTTATTTTTTCAGTAATCGTTTATTCTTTGTTCACTAGGGATTTTCAGTTTTTTCTAAATCACTAAACAGTATTCCATATTTTCTCAATTCAAAACTTCTATGAATTATAGGTATTTTCCTAGAAAATTCAATACTGTTTTTCCGTATCTTATTGTTATTTATTCCAATTTTATGCACGAAATTTCCGCTAGATACTCACCCTATCCACTCCGTAAGAGTGTTCGCGTTTAATTTATCGGGAGTGATTTGTTTGAAGTGTAACTTTTCAATTAATAAGTTGATCTTTCGAACTTTTCCAAACCATTTAATAAATAATCTTCCCAAAAATTCCACGAAAAACACGTCTGTACAATCAGATCTTCATTATTCTTAAATTGCTTCCGATCAAGTTACTTTTTTAAGTCGGGAAATATAAAGTTATGAGAGAGATACTATGATGTTCCCAGAAGTACCTGGTCTGACACAGAGAACACGGTAGTTGCTTGAAAAATACCAGTATATTTGAAAGTACACAACCTATTCAGCATACGGTTCAAGTTTGGAACATGAAATTAATTGGTCATCGTTATGTGACACAATATTTTTATTTGAACGGCGCTAGCACAACCAATATAAAAGCTGAACACTGATTTCACTCTGCTTGAGACTGCTCCTTCGTTATCAACAGTAAAATATCAAGTGGCAGAGTTTAAACGAGGCGGTACGACCTGCGAACACCAGCATCGCAGTGTTCGACCAAATGAGGTGACGACTTCAGAAATGTTGAAGAACATGTACAGAGCTGTACTGGAAGATCATCCAATGAAAGTGGGAAAGCTAGCATATTAACAGAAAATTTGGATATGAGAAAGCGAGAAAGCTTTACACAAAATAGATGCCGCCTTTGTCAATTTTTTCCTGACATTCGAAGACGTTTCTAGGTAGGGATTACATTTTCATTTGGAATTATGTCAATTAATGGATTGATTTTGATATACCCCGGGATTTTACACAGTTTATGAACATTTTAGAATATATTTCTCAAATTTCAAAGCATTTTAAATAATGTTCTATTGATCAACAAGTGAAATTTTCCATCAGAATTTGAGAATTAAGAACCTAAAGCCGTTCAACCCTCTACAAAAATGCAAGCTCATCTGTACCGGATGATTGCACTTTTGATTCGAAATTTATTTTAATGTTTCTCAGGAGCTTCGAATGAAATTTCCGATTGTCGAATCATTATATTCAGTCGATGAGAATTCTTTTCATCAGATCTGCAAATTGTGCAGCTTTTATACTCATATAAATGACTAGTCGAATTTCAACAGGCAACACTTATTGATAAAATTTTCGACCTCACCTCTCAATAATGCGGGAACCCTCAAGTTGAATGTCATATATTTATAAGTGTATCATTGAACTACAGTCGATCAAATTAATCTTCACCGTGAATTTACTAACAGTTTACCCTTAAAATACATTCTATTGTTTTCTTCAGATAGGAAAAACTTACTTTAGGCTTTTTTGCTTTCCAACATTGATATAAATTTTTCTGATATGATATTTTCTCATCATAATGAATAGAACGAATAGCATGTAGAATATTGATAAGATTATATATTCCTAATAATTCATTTTTGAAAATCATATCTTTGTTATTCCCAGCCATTTATTATTTATTATTCAAAGTATTGCAATCATTACTGCTCAATAGGAATAGAGCTGACCAATGTGAAATAATTCAGATGCTTCATCGTTTTTCAAGTTAAAAGTTGAACAGTAATAATTTTTTCCGTATTCAATTCCTTCTCATCTTACGTAAGCAACTCCATATTTACGAGAGTGTTTTGAAAAAAGAGTTATTTTTAAGACTTTTGATACGCTGAAGATATTGTTTTATGTCAAAATTTCACAATAATCTGATTAGTTTTATTATCAATATTGAGAAAACTGTTTTTGTTGTTGTATGAATATAGATGAAAAAGAATTCATTTGAATGTCAATTTTTAATGATTCAATATTTTCGAAAGTGTCCATATGAACACGGATAATTTTGAACTTTCAATATCATCATTTAGTGTAACTATTCAATAAATTGTCCTTGTGGTTAGCGGTTATCAAATACGTAGTTAATTATAAACGAAAAGGATATCTAGAGTTTCAAACTAATATTTTTAGACGTGGAAAAAGTAATTTCTTCTTTCAGCATATTACTGAATGAAACTTGGGTCCACCATAAAAAAATGAAGTAAAAAGAATAAACTTCATGTGAAGAACCTGCATTCAAGATAGAGGAATCAGTTTTTTTTTAGATCAATGGAGTTACGTATACAGTATTTTGGGATTCTAAAGATAAAATATCGATTGGTAAGGGTGGATGATAACTGTTGAAGATTATACTGAACCGATTGACGCGATTTAATGTCAAAAAATTATATCCCTCTCCCATCTGCCCATTATTGTTACTGAATAATTAGCCTTACTGCGTCACGATATATTGCATCATCCACGGTATTGACCTGATCGGGCTTCTTGACTACTTTTATTCTACGGCACAAAAAATGGCAAAAACTTACAATAAACTTTCTAAATTGAGAACTAACTAAGCCGGGTGTGTAGAATCAAAATTAGAGTATGTTGTTGAATAAGATATGTTTCCAAAGAAAACTCACTCTTTTATAAACACGCTTTCGTATTGTGTTTAACCTATTCGGAACTAAATACACATCTATTTTATTCTTAATTTCATGAAAAAGTCATTTCATTCAAAAAATTCTGCATGAGAGATGAAAAACATTCATCAAGTGGTTTCAATTTCTTTCATTTGTATACAAAGTCTTCTGTGATATACCAATAGCACCAATTTCCGATTATACTGAAATGTATATTTCTTACCAAACTCGGGGCAATCGAACTATAGCATATTACTGACTAGTTAGATGTACCAAATTAAACAATAATATTTTTCTTTAATATGGACGATACGAGCTATCAGAAAGCAAAACAGAATTAACTCCTAGTGCTTCCAGTTGAGTAACGTTTCGGATATTTGTGATCCTACTTTTGTTGGTAATGATAAAACTATCTGGTACGCTCATTCTCCCGCAGCTTGCAATAAGGTACGTAGACTAGAATGTAATCTTGTTATGGTATTGTATATCAAAAAAAATAAATACCTTGACCATGACCTAATTAAGTGAGAGAAAGGGACTGAGGACAAGCTGATGTGGCAGAAATATGTGTATATGGTATTGGTAGAAAAGAGGCTATGCCTACATGCGAAAAAATGGAGGCAAAATTATGATAAAATGTTTTATATTGACGATGCCTGCATAAATACTCCATTATTTATTGGAGAAGCTCAATTCGATGGCATAAATGGGAAAAGTATAGAAAATTTCTCAAATTTTTGAGGAATTTGTTACCAAACAAGAGAATAATTATCAAGTTGGCAAATACAAAGTGGATGAAATGCTGGATAGCCTTAGAGTGCGACGTATAAAGAAACAGCAGAGTCTGGGATCAGATTGAAGGTGTTAGTTGACTCAAGTTGGGGTCGCTTTGCTCCAAATAACCCTTCGAGACTCAGAAATCATATGACCTGGCATTTTCAACAGAATTTAAATGAAATCGCTGTTAAATCGTTAAATCTGATTACTTTTACAAAAATTCATATATTTACGAACGAAAATAATTTTATGTTTCGATATAGTTTTCATTTTTATAAGGTACCGAAGAATGTATAAATTTATAAATGAGCCCTATACATAAGCAAACTTGAAAGTTTATAAGGGAGTCCAAGACTTTTGGAGATGTGTATATTTGAAACGTCAAAATCGAAATAAATCAGTACAAATAGCCCATGAGAACTGTTTATAGTATAATGTTGTAGTGATTGGTTGTCTTCAGTCAGATGACTTCAAATTGATTGATTTCAGTGGATTTCTACTGGAGCAAAAAATTTTCATAATAATTGGTCTATGAAATGAAAAACATGATTCATAAATATAATTTTCTATTTTGTGAGAACTTAATTTTGCAAAGGTATGAGAAAAACTACATTGTGGTAAATTCAATCAATTTTTTCTCAATAATGCTCAAAATTTCTTTCGCTTCTGCATATCTATAGCTATACAGGAATTAAATGCAAAAAAACCGATCACGCTACATGCTTACTGTGAGGAGACAAATGATATACATATTTTTTCGATTCCAACTTTTTCATAATAAATCTGGAAATCTGATAATCCTTGCTGTTTTTTTTTTATATTTGTTTAATGAAGAATATCAATAGCAAAATGTAAATAGAGGGTAAAAATGAATGTGTGAGTAAAACAAGCTTTCGCGTGAGTTCTGACGCAACAATAACAGGCACGAGTGCTACAGGGCTAATTCCAATTACAATCAACTTGATTAAAATCAGATAATGCATTTTATCTCTTTTAAGATCCAAATCCTACAACTCCGGAGGTCCGAGTTGATTGCTGGTTCACTGATTCACAAAGTGTTACCGTAAAATTCAACCCGAATTATTATTTATTAGCAGAAAAAGATGAGCTAAATATCAGCGTCTCGTTTGTTACAACGAAAAAGGTGGTAACTCCCATTGTACATCCACCGCCCACATTTTTTCCATGCAAATTAATTGGAAGCGAATTGAATCCACTTTCGCTTGTTACATTAAGATTGATTATCACGATGTGTATACGAAAGATATAATAAAAAAATCAGAGTGGTATAACCTACAAATGGCGAGTATTGATAACTTGATATATGTCGGTGGGATTATTGTAATGGTAAATAATTTGGGAATTAGGTACACAGATTTGGGTAGATTTAATCAATAGGTCTTGATATATGAGAGTAAACTTGGATGCGAAGGAACTTCAGAAAGCGATAAATTATTTCTGCTCAGATCGGAGCAATAATATACTTGAATTAAAAATAGGCAATTAGCGGAAAACTCCAATTTTTCTCTTATTCCTTTTCTAAAACAAAATATGATTTTTTGCGAAGAGAGATTTTTTGAATTGGTAGTAATATGACCCGCAAGACGATGTCCCGCATGATATTTCAAGCGATTAAGATATTAAACAAAGTATGAAATGAAAGACAAATAATATATTAATTTTTTTTTATTTTTCCTTTCCTAATAACATCAATTTTTTCACAATACGTCCGAATTAATAATGTTTAGTTAATTTTATCTTGATGAAGTGAGTTGATGAACAATATTTTTAGTCAAATCCTGAGGAGTATAAATGAATAAATTTGACGGTTTTCAAACGCCACATACAATTAACCACATAAAAACATACAAAAAAATTGAAATGTCATAATAACTAGTCAAATTCAATATAATACATTCACACTAAAATGTCAAAGAATTAACGGAATACATTCCATATACACAAAACTTAAAGTAGTGAAACAATTTCAAGTTTTTGATGTTGTTATTGAATACAACAATATCAACTGCATTTGGTGGTAGTACCATAGATGAACAATCCAAAAACCGATTCACTTGTATGCACACAAAAATGCAACGCCCCCTACCATGCTAATTTGAGGATGGAAATTTTCCAGGCCCCCACTTGAATGCATACACAAAAATTCATTTAAGTCGATCCAGCTGTTTAGTTGCAGTATAAATAGATAATCTAGATATCGACTACAGTGCCATCTGACAGGCTGATTTGTCTAATCCATCCATCATACCATCGTCATCTGACGGAATGATTTGTGAAACTAAACTATCGAGGCCCCCACTTGAATGCATTCGCGAAAATTGATTCATATCAATCCAAGCGTTTAGTTGCAGTATAGACAAATAATCTAGATACCGACTGCATCGCCATCTGAAAAGCTGATTTGTGAATCTAAACCATCCAGGGCTCCACCCAAAGGGATAAAAAAAATTTATTCAAATCGGTCCAGCCGTTTAGGAGGATTTCAGTGACATTATTATATTATATATAACGATTGACATTACTCCTAAAACAAATTTCCATTTATTTTCTAAAGTTTTCCTAATTTACAAATTAATCTGTCAGCAAACAGCAAAACTTCTTATAAGAAATTTGAATATCAACTTTGCTAATGTTTGTTCTACTCAAAAGTCGTAAATTATAGATAGGTTTTGATACGCGTGTAGATTCGGTAACCAGAACTATTTCAACTACTTATGAAATCATAGATATAGTTTTTGAATTCAGATCACTTTTTTTGAGCTATGATTCAGTTTTGCCAAATTTATCACATTTCTCAATCCTTCAGTCAGATTGTTCATTGAAAATATTTTTTGGTAAAATCCACTGTGAACTTCTTAACAAAATAATTGACGCCTTCAATAAAGCTCACCCCCGTTGACTGAAACCAAACTTCACCAGCAGTGGGAACTTGAACTTTTAAACTTTCTTATGTGACTCACAGCTGTTCATCAAACCCTGCTAAGCAAACATTTCTTTAAAATGTATATTCGCAGCTCTCAACACACCTAAAGGGACCCTGTTTATTTCAAATTATTTGAGAAATCAGCAGATAATTACCTACCTACCTTATGTACTAATTGACATTACTAATTGATGAATCATTAGAAAATTGGTGACGATAAATATGAAGTCTTTTGTCCTATGTCCTGAAACAAAATGTCCTACCATAACACAAGTTTGACTTTTTACTTGATAATTATACTAATTACTTAATGTTTTCAGTTGTTAATGACTATATTCATCACTAAATAATAAACTTTGTCATTTCTTCTGTGTTTTTCATCAGATTTTAATGAAAAAAGTATATTTTACATTCCTGGTACTAAATTGGATCAAATCTTACATCGAATATGAATCAAAATTTTTCAGATCTAACGAAAGAATTTCTACGATTATAACAGTCGGTGAAGAGGTCTTTTTTAAGGCAGAGTTGTCCAAGTCTGATCATGATATTTATTAACAATATCACCGACCTGATAATCGAAAGTCACCTTATTTGTTAATTTTCAAAATGAAATATTTGAGAGAGAATGAATGAGGAATTTGGAAATCAAATAGCCATAGACAAAACACAATATTATTAATGAAAAGAGAGACAGATGAGGTAGAAAACAAAATTTGACTACAAATGCTTATTGAACTGATTCATTTAGTATTTTGAAAATGAAAACATATGAGCATTTGAAAACTGATGATAAAATATTCTAATGACTACTAGATTCATTAAAACCAATTCAATTTAGTATTGTAAGGTTTCTAAAATAAATGAACTACCTGTATTTAATCTGTTATCAACAAAATTGTGAAAACATGTTGTTTCCTCTAAGTGAATTTCGATATCAGGAAATGATTAACCCTTGTTAGGCTAACAATCTACGGCATTGCTTCACTGAACACAATCCTCACTTCCTGAAGTCGTCAACTATTCCTGACGGACGATTCTTTTTTTAAATAGAGAATGCTTAGCTTATACTTTCAGAGCACAATCTTTTATTCCCAGTCGGACTGGATTTTAACTGATACGAAGTTCGCAGTTCGTATTTAAAAGTTCAGAATCGGAATAAAAAAGAAGCTACTTCCGATACAGTACTTTCGAAATCCATAGCTACGTATCCAGAAAATCACAATCTTCTCTCCGAGTGTAGTGACCAGTGCTGTAGAGAAAATATTTTAAAGGGGTGCATGAACACGTTATCAGAATATATGATAAAATAATTTTTCAATGAAAATTCTGTTCATTCAAGCTATGTTAGCTATCAGATGTAATAGAATACATTCTCTCTAGTTCGGAATAACTCATCCAAATTGACAACAATAATGGTAAATATTGTTAATTGATTCTTCTAATCAGTAGATGGTGAAGAACGTCAATGAAAACCATTTTTTTTGTCTTCATACTACGCTGAATATTGAATTATATATAGTTCGAAAAACGTGGAATAGATGGGACTTTTTATTGGCACAAACAACTCCAATGGCTTGCAATTACAAAGTAAGAACGATAATCTGTAGATGATGGTTTCAAATTTTTTGTTCAGAATTTTGAATTTTATTTACTCTATTCATGCTTATGGTGAACAAAAACATAGAATAGAAGTTTAGATACATTATTCAAAAATAAAAATTCCAAATAAAGAAGATTTCTCCAGCCGCGAATATCCGAAAAAGGAAATATTGAACTTGTTAGATTATTAAGTGAAGACATTCCGTAAAATTTCTGTTTGTTTGAGGTGTGTTTTGAGGTATAGCGACATTGATGTGAATATGTCAAATCTCATATTGCTATAATTAAAGATATTTTTAACTATTTCTGTACTCGCAACGTGTTGTCTTACGAATGCTAAAAATGAAATTAACTCTATTTTCGTGCGATGATTTCCTATGACTTTCGACGTGGATTAAGCCAATAGCAGTCTGCCGACCAACTCGCTTCAACTTTTGGTGATGAAGACCATCTCGATTCACCGCGTTTTTCTGGTTTCACAATCGTAGTCGCTACAAGATAAAGTTCGTGAAGGTCAATCAAAATCGACTGTTGTTACAGAAAACATCGAGACTGTGCGTAAATTTTATTGCAAGATCGTCATTTGTCATTTGGAATCCGCATAATTGGTCAATAGCTTTAAAAAAAGCTGGTGTTAATGGGTTTAAAGATATGCTGAGCATATTCAATCGCGGTGCTTCAGAAGACGCCTATAGATCGTGACAGGCGACTAATACTAATATGAACCCAAAACTAATTAACAATCAACTTTGGTCTTTCAAGACGAACCAAATCCAATGAAAGTTGTTTGTGCCCAAACCACTTAGAAGTTCGAAGTAAACGGTTACTTTTTTTGGAATGCTGGACATGTCAACACCGCTCCATTGTAGCAATGTTGTAAGATCAATTATGAATGGTAGGTACACCAGTATTTTTGTGTCAAAGCTGTTTTATAAAATTAGGAAATCAATCAAAGAAGACTAATCATTCTCCACCAGGATCGAATTAATGGTTTAATCGCCTACAGTCCTGGATTAGAGCCCAATCATCTCTTCTTATTGCCGCAGATCAAAAATAAATTGTGAAGTCAATGTTTTTCTACACTTGAAGAAGCGGTTAATGCGTTCAAACAACATATGTTGAAGGAATGGAAGAAATGATTCGATGATAAAACGCATGTACAAGTATACTGATCTTGATGCATGATATTCTGACAAACAATAAAGCCATATCCAATTGTAAACATATTTGTTTTAATTCTTATTTCTCAAAACTTGATTAGCAACCCTCGTATAATGTGTTTGAAATCACTGCTTCTGTCATTTACGATTACAGTAATATCAGTAAAAAAAACGAAAACGAAAAGCTATTGACACAATGCCTCATTAAAAGTGGAATATTAAGAACTCCGATCGGTGGATAGAAGGCATCCAATTCGAAGGAAATTACTTTCAATAACCTCCGTTGAATTGATTCATATTTCTGGGTGTGAGCGTCATAAAGCAGACGCTAAATCTGACAACAGCAGACAAATATATTGAACTTATACTATTTGAAACAGTAGAAAAAATTGGAATTTTGGAAAAAAAATCGATGTCAATTACGAATTAGCTATCACAATGTGCTGAAATGATGACGTCCAGAGCAAACATTTTGACGTTAAGTTCCTGAAATTTAAATATGAATCGTTAATGTCTTCCAATAATGTATTCAGTAATATTGTATTTTACTGACTCATGCTTATACAGATAAAATTAAAAGTAGATTAATTGATCCATATCATAATTTCATAAGTCCATTTCACACTTACTTCATTTATCACACTGATCACTACTGTGCAAACACTATACTAAAATAGCACTTCTTAACCCCTCGGATTACATGTATATTATCGGCTGTATCTCAATATTTCAGTTTACTGTGAGCTCTTGCCTTATTTATATACTCTTCCAATAATTCTAGTAAATAGTTAGAAATTTAGCCTAGTTACGACTAACTTGTTGATCTACAGTTACTAAATAATAGATGGAGCTACCCATCATCTTTTATAGTTTACAGTACGTTATATTATGTAGCTCACCGTTAAATTGCGTGCGACTGTGTACCACACTGTAGTTTCCACTACATTAAACTATGACCGGCTGTGTGCCCGCCACAATACTCATACTTCCACCATTCCACCTTCCTATAAAATATTGGTTCAAAATATCACGTCTATAATGTGACATTTAGAAATGTATTGGCAAGTAACGGTCCAACTTTTATCAGCAAATATTCCAAATCACATACCCTGTGAAATTTTTTCAGAGAAAATAAGTAGCTTTAATTGTGTATAATTGATTATTCGCGCCTAGATATTCATTTTCAGACGGGGTGTTGAGTATGATTTTACTGTCTGTATTCAAAAATAAGAAATATGTACATTATCTTCTACACTTGAACGATATCAAATTTCACATTTTTTTATCTAAAGACATCCAATGTTTTGAATCTCTTTAATATGGTAGGTTTCTCTGATTTTTTTAAATTTCTAACCGTTGATTGGCTGAACTGTCTATCTGGGTACTTTACAACAAGCATATCGCATACCTGTGGCTGCGTTTTTGTTTTATTTTCACATTCTATAGAAACTATAGAAATTTCTATTTATATATATATATATATATATATATATATAAATATATTTCTATTTATATATTTCTATTTATATATAGAAATTTACTTCAAAAACTTTTTTCTTAGTGTATCTCATGAAACGTGAGCAAATATTTTAACACTAATTGTTGTTGTGTTTTTGTGCAATTTTCCAATTTTGTCTCATTTTATTAAAAAATAAAAGTTTATTGAATCCTTGTTCTGTCACCTTTGAAAAATTGTTTTCACCATTAAAAAAATGGTATCTTACTAAAGATAAAGATAAAAAATGGATAAGCCAACATTTTTCAATTTTTTTTTTCCAAAATGTTCGTTTTCTTTTGTAAAGATTAACAAAAAATTTTATGAACTGCGTTTGATGCTTTGTAAAAAAGTTATGAAAGATTATATGCGAAGAAATGCGTTTATGATCACATTTAAAGTCATAAAACTATTTGAAATCTCCAGATGAGATATTTCTCATATTTTTTTATGAATCCACTGTAAAAATGGAGATTTGGAAAAATTCATACAAATCAGATGACTTTTCGATTTTCTAAAGTATAAAATTACCAAGAGTAGATTGGCACGCTTATTTCAAATATTCTAAGTGATGTGTTTTTCTTCAGTTGTATTGTATATATTTTCGTTTTATGATATTGAAATTTATGGCTGCTATAGTGTACACTATATAATCTAAAATAAAAGTGTCGATAATAACAATCGATAATAATGGTTCAATATCGACTTATTTGTCAAAAACATGAAATATTTATGTAAAATCAAGATATTATACTCATTAAACATGGACCTTCATTAGACGCTACTGCCAATGTTTTTGATGTATCCATTATTGAAATAATTTGTGTACAAGTGTTAAATAGTCTCATATCAAACAGTGAAATCAAGCTATATATTTTGTTACCTGGTGAAAAAAGCCTCAATATGAGCTACAAAAGGTTAGATTCAAAATAAACGTCGCATCGTCGTGCGTTCAAGGACAGCATAATTAATAATGCATAATTTAATTAGTTTCCAGCTTAATAACAATTGAATTCAAACCATTTTCCATTATGTTGCAGTTTAGTTCAAAGTGATACGTAATCACTTATATAATCACATAAGCAGAATATTAATAGTTTACATAATCTTCATCACTGACGAAGGCTTCAAATAATAAAAAGCTCAAATTAATTCATTCAATAACTCAGATTTTTGAATTACTAAAATCTGGCATCTCTGGTTTAAAAATAACATAATTTGATCAGAGGTAACGATAAACCATATCGAAATAGTTTTGTAACAAGAGTTTTTTCGAGGTCATCAGTCGTAAATTTCAAAATGGTTTTGGGTACTTTTCTATATTTCCATTTCCCATCTAACCTATCAGTGGCCCCTTATCGCAAGTTTATGACCTCTTCTCTTTCCGATTCGAAATTGGAAGTCATTTCTATGTAGAAAATTTCCGTTATTCTTGATTGTCTAATGCCAAAAGGTTATTACTGAGCGCATCTAACTGACCCTTCGATATTTCTCTTTACAACGTTGTCAAACTTGAGAAAAAATAGAAAACGTATGTAATAGGAATCTTGAATATCTGTTATATGTTGTTGTTTCCTAAGTTTTTGATTAAAAGCACTGATCGGTCAGTCTTCTGATGTGTTAATTTGGAAAATGTTTGGAATTCATAGGGGGACCCAAGTAGATAAGATTCCGTACTGGAATGTATACAATTATGGAGTTATTTAGAAAACAGTTTAAGGAAAATGCTGTAGTGGAATAATCAGATCACCGAATAAAACTTTTTCTCACTCGTTTTGGAATGTTTATTTAGGTAGATCTGGATCTGGAAAAATTTTATCGAAATCGAAAAACTACTTGAAGAGTAAAATTTTTCTAGATGAGGATATTTTTCAACTACTTCTCAATTATTTATTAAATTTGTACTAAAATTGCGAGGCTTCAATATTTATTACGAGGTTTGCTATAGAAATTTTGAGATATGGCAACACTGATGTGAATATGTAAAATCTGACATTGCCATCATGACATTTTTTATGATGAACGTACTCAGAACAAGTTGTCATACGAGTGCTATTTGAGTTGTTTATAAATAGTTGAAACATTCATCTTGGTCAAAAATGATATTCGTCGAAAAAAATTTTCGTGCGATATTTTTCTATCATATTCGACGTGGATTAAACAGCAATGTGCCAATCAACACAATTTCGATTTTTGGTAATGAAGCTTGATCTCGAGCCACAGTATTCTGCTGGTTTTCCGAATTCCATCGTGGTCGCAATTCGCTACAAGATGAATTTCATGACTGTCGTGAAGGGTGTATAAACTGATATTGCAAGATCGTCATGTGATATACCATGAGATTGTGGTATACTTGGGCATTAGATACACTCGCACACATTCAATACTGCATGAACATTTAGCTCACAAAAAGATCTGTTCGCGTTAAATACCACATAATTCGATAATCGCTCAAAAAAAGGTCGGGTCTATTTGTGCCAAGACTTGCTGAAAAAATCCAATCGAGATGCTTCACAAGACATCTAAAAATAGGCTACGCATCATGGATCTATGCATATGAACCCGAAACTGAACAACAATCGACTATTTGGGTTTTTCAAAATGAACCTTGTCCAACGAAAATTCGCACACGAAACACGTCGAAGCAAATGGTTGCCTGGTTTTCAGGAGAAACTGGACATGTCACTGTTCTTTCAGAGCAGCGTAAAACGATCAATTCTAAATCATACATTCGTTTGGTAGAAGAAGAAAATCAGGTCAACCAATCGCAGAAGATGAATCATCCACCTCGATAATGTGGTGGTCACACATCTGTTTAAACAAAAACAGTGGAAATATCTAATTGACGAGTCTATCGTAAAACTTAAGTAGCAACCCTCGTATACAATAAATTTGCTAGAAATAGAAACAAATTGAAAGCCACCCTAAAATTTCTCCTTTTTATAATAATAACAGAAATACTTTATCAGACGGCAACAGAGCTCTCGTGTGAATCTAAATTGAATCACATTACAGAGGCGAACGACGTGAGATAAGGGAAAGGGATTTTCAAAATTTTTCGACCTCGAAGATCATAGTCATTACTCCAAACAGCTTCGGCTCAATAGGTAGTTATTGTAACCGTATGAGGAAGAAATATTGGACCCTTGATGCTGACTATGCATAATTGGCTACCTATTTTTTTAATGAGAGCTTGGGGAATCGTGAATATTTGCGGTCGTATGAACTTTCATATATTACGTCAAATGCTCCTCGGGGATGAGCAGATGCAGACAGAGCTACACATATAATTTATTTGCGGGTAACTTTGAAAGTAGGTTAAAATAAGAGATGAAATTGAATGTGTTATATTGGTATTTTCAGTAATAGTTCAATACCTGAATAACATAAACACTCTGATAATACTGAAATAGTTTGTTTTGAACCAGGTAAAAAATTGAAGTTATTACGGCCTTTATGAAACTATGATTATACATAATCTTTTTACCTGTTTTAAGAACTATTTTCTTATTAGAAGAGACTTAAAATCATCACAATTTAACAGAACAAACATTTGAGATGGTTTGAGAAATGACTAACTAAAAAAAAATTGGTAATTATCTAGATTAGGTGAAAATTTTAGTATGTTATAGAGAAAATTATGCTGAACAATTTATTACTTATATTTAGAACGCAGAAATCAACCCTTCGCATAGTTTTACAACTTTCAGAGAAAGAAAAATAATTTATACATCATAGTTTAGCTTCGCATGTCTTCATTACCTAATGATGACATCATGTATCATAAAATTTGCAGAGAATTCAGTTTAGTTTGTTTACATACGACTATCGTTAATAAATCTATCAATATTTGTCTTTTCTTTTTGTGATTCGTGTTTGACTGTGGATAAAATTCTATGAATTTTTGTGTATTGCTGTTTATTGATTTTCTATCAATATTCTTAGTTAAAATTAGTGGTGAGATTAGGTTAGACATGCGAAGCTGAATTATGATGTATAAATTATTTTTTCTCCAACCATCAAAAAATGTTGACATTTCTGTACTATTTTCAGGTGCAAAAGCCATCAATTCCCTTACCGTACAAAAATTTGCTCGTTGCTTAGCAACACCTTTAATCCTAGAATTAAAAAACGCTACTTTTAATCCTAGGACTGAAAGTAATTGCATTTAAGCTCTCTAATTGAAATTTCAAGGAAAAAACAAACTTACAAACTTTGTCAAACAAGCTAATTGGGCAACTATATATATATATATATATATATATATATATATATATATATATATATATATATATTTGTTATTTATAGTGATATTGAATGTATAATTGGAACAATTATTGCCAAAATTCAAAGCACCAGTGAAAGTATCACTAACAATTTTCGAACAATTCAAAATAATTTCATTAATGTTAAAACAACTTTGTAACTTCTCTGTAACTGTTGATGAAACATTCGAGGAAATATCTGAATAGGTACTTGTACTTTCTTTGTCAGGTTGTAATATTTTTCTGGCAGTATTTTCTTCAATATATCCTTCTACTACCGTACTCGATTTCCCACCTCCATGTCTTTGAAGATAAGTGAGGTCATCACCACCATCAATAAGAAGTGTAGCAGATGTTCTTCTTAGCAAATGTCCAGTATATTCCTTCCAATTTTCTAACTTCAAAAATTTTTCAATTTCTTGTGGCACGGCACTAATTTTGTGAATACCAAGAACCATTCTTTATCACTTCCCATTAACATACTTCAAAAATAAACGACGTTCCTGTATATTTCATGGCCGTAGTGCAACATATATTCGAAATAAACGCAAATAATTATCGCTTATAAAGGTAAACAAACGAGGTTTCTTGTCTGCAAAATTTTTACAACCAGGACCGAGTCCATATCCTCAATGTCATTAAGTTTCAAATGAACTAGTTCGTCACAACGCATAGCCCCTCCAATTCCTAATACTAGAACAACCTTTATCATCAAATATCAATTATCAGGTGCCATATCCAGGAACCGATCCACTTCCTCCTTTGTAAAAACCCTAGACTTTTTAAGTAAATATCGATCACTTTGCCTTTTCAACAATGCTCGTAATTTTGAATATTTACTAATATGCACACCATTTTTGATATCCAGTGTGGATCGCAACATTTAATACTGTGACCAAGGAGTGGATAGCTTGACGGTCTTCGTTAAAATTGAGAAAGACACCATAAGAACACTCTCTGCTTAGTTTTGCACATTTTTTTCTTCACACCAATCCATGAATCGCTGAAATGCAAGTTCATAAACTTGGCGAGATTGGGTGGCAAAAGATTTAGATATACTGCTTCGGCAATTTCCAATATATGTATATTTTCATCGTGTTCGGGGCTCATTTTGAAAGCAGCGTAAAAACTACTACAAAAATTTTATGATTAGTACGTCTACTGACCTCGTACGACTACTGACGTCTACTTGGCAATCCATATTTACCAACAATACCAGATATCCATGACTACCGACTTGCTATCGCTGTTATGATTAATAGGTGTTCAAATTTATTACCAAATTATTAACGATTTTTGAATAAAACTGACTTTATTTTAATTTTGACTTGGTTGGAGAAAAAATAGTATATATCATACGAACTAAAAGTGCCTATTTTTACTCGCAATTTTGCATTCACTCGGCTGCGCACCGCCTCGCAACTGCAAATATTGCTCGTAAAAAAATATATATTTTCAATCCTTATAATATAATATACTATTTCTTTTTCTGGAACTTCAAAGTTAAAAACTATGTGAAGGGATGATTTCCGCGCCCTTCACACACACACACACACACACACACACACACACACACACACACACACACACACACACACACACACACACACACACACACACACACACACATATATATATATATATATATATATCAAATTTTTCAGCATACTAAAATTTTAACGAAATCGGAAGGGTGTAACCTAATCTAGATAATTACCAAAATTATTTTTCGATGTGATTATTTTTTTCAGTTTATGCAATGAGATTTCTTCGCAATAGAAGATTTGATTCCAGCAAAAATGTTGTAGCTCTGTTCAATATAAAAACAATACCAATTCATTTAGCATAGAGCTTCACTAATTTTTAAAAAAGTTGGAAATAATTAGAAACACAAGTGATTAGAAACACGACGTAAGATTGAACAAGCATCGAAAATTTAGCACGTTGACAAGCAACTTATTCAGTATAAGAACTAAATCTGTAAAATTAGAAATAGAACAGAAAGAACAGAAGATATATTTAAAAATGGTTATTCATTGTCTAAAAATACTTCTTCGGTCTGTCCTGTCAGTTTTTGCTCCTCATATCTTCAAATTTATCATTAACAATAAATTTATTCGACAGAACAACTTTCTTATAAAGTGTTCAGGTGCCATGATCTTAGACAATTATTTGTCTACCTTATCGTTATCATGGTATTCGAGAACAGATATCAATTAAATTTTCTTGAAAGTGATTATTAGACAAAAACAAAATCTAACTTCTACGGCCCACCTGTCCACAAAAGGAAAACACAGAGCCTACAACTCACTGAATTTGGAATTAAAAAACCTACTATTGTTTCAAACTTGAAGAAACCAAAAAAAAAATATTAAAAATAATATATCAAAAGTATAAATGGACAAAGACATGAAATAACTGAAATGTAATACAATTGATAGGATATGCACTCCCCTCTTTCATCATACTATACTCTCTCTGGTATTATTTTCTCCGTATTTCCATCCTACCTTATTAAATGGTTATTGATGTATCAAAATCTGAACGATGATTAAGTAACCCTACACCCAAAATTTATGTTCCTGTAGGATACCAAGTTTATTCGTCCCTGACTTAATATTATATTCTTTGTTCTTACAAAACCCTTTAATAACTAAATATTATAACTTGTACTCATTTATATTCTATTTTTTATTTAAAACATGTACTTATAGTTTTATATATAAATATTATTATTATATTATTTATGTACATCTACTACCTCTTTCTGCTTACAAACCTCAGCAACCTTATGTTTTGTGCCTTTACATGATCGGTTATGCCCAGATGTCCATAGGCAACTCCTAATTTTATGCTGCAAAATATTATTCTTAGAATTTTCCTCTCACCATATTGCAATTCAGTTTTCAGCCTTTCTTGTGAGTATAGAGGATTCCCAATCGTAAAGTACTGTCGGTCTAATTACTATTATGAATTTCTTTAATTTCTCATTTCTTAGTACTTTTGAAATATTAATGCATCTAAATGTTCTTGATTTTAGGTCTCTTCTGTTTTAAAATTAGTTTTTTTAATAATTTTTGGAAGAAAAACTACACTACAATCAATTTAAAAACAGAACAGAAACGAAACATCAAAACATAAAATCATAAAGGGCATAATACGTTATCCAAATATTTCACTAATTTGAAATCTAAAATACCAAAACACAAAAGAAGTAATATTAGTGCCTTGTACTGATTGTGACACTGTCTACATAGGGTAAACATCTCAGTATTTAGAAAATAGACTAAAAGGTCATCAATACGATAAAAAAATAAAACTGCGTTAACGAAATATGAAACATCAAAAAACAAATTCAATTATAAAGATTCAAAAATTCTTGGAACGGAATCTAATACACGAAAAAGAGAATTTTTAGAATTGATTTACATCCATGAGAACGAAAAAGCTATAAATGATAAAAATTTTGAAAATTGTAATAAAACTACAAATAATTTGATTGATTAAGTACTGCTACATATTTAAGATGTAAGGAAGGAAAAATTAATTTTTTCTTATATGAACATTTTCTATTTTGATTTTATTTTTATTTTCATGTTCTTGATGTAGGTGATCTATTTATTAATATAAATTCGAAATTGTCAATGTCAATATAATATTTTGATGAAGACATAAAGAAAAGTCGAAACGTCAAATTGATTCTTCCGAAAATTATTAAAAAAACTAATTTTAAAACAGAAGGGACCTAAAATCAAAAATATTTAGATGTATTAATTACCATGATGTACAGGGTTTGTCCGGAAAGTAATAGGACTGATTTTCTTCCGCCGCGATTGTACTTCAGAGCGTGCGCGCACCGACTGGACTCGGTAGAGGGCGTTCCTAGCTAACAAACGGTTGGTCAGTTGTCTCCGAGCACCTGGAGAGTCAGGACAGGTATTTTCGCGCGACGTGTTTCTGCGAGTTGTGCAAGCCGAAAATGCAGCGTTTGTTAGAGCAGAGGTACGCGATTAAATTCTGTGTGAAACTCGGTAAATCTGCGACAGAGACGTTTGATATGATCAAGCAGGCTTACCCAGATGTTGCTGTAGCAAGAAGTGGTGTGTTTCGGTGGCACCAGGCCTTTTTGGAGGGCCGGGAAGAGGTCGCCGATGAAAACCGTGCTGGAAGACCTTCGACTTCGACAAACACCGACAATGTGTGCGCAAAGTTTTGAACACAGACCGTCGACTAAGTATTCGTTTGATTGCCCAGATGTTAAATTTACCAAAATCTGTGGTTCATGACATTGTGACGGAGCATTTGAACATGCGCAAGGTGTGCGCGAAGAAGGTCCCAAAAGTGCTCACTGAAGACCAGAAATTGCGGCGAGTGGAAGTGTGCCAAGAAAATTCGAACATGTGTGAAAGTGACCCCCAATTTTTGAATAACGTAATCACAGGTGACGAGTCATGGATCTTTGAGTATAATCCCGAGACAAAGAGGCAATCTTCCGAGTGGCACACACCGGCGTCTCCTCGCCCAAAAAAGGGAAGAATGAGCAAATTCAAAGTGAAAACGATGCTCATTGTCTTTTTTGACATCAAAGGCATCGTCCACCATGAATTTGTTCCTCCTGGACAAACCGTCAACGCCAAGTTTTACGTGAAAATGCTCAAAAGACTCAAACGAAGGGTCAATCGGGTCCGACAAGACATCGCAGCAGACTGGAAGTTGCACCACGACAACGCCCCGGCTCACACCGCCTTTCTTGTGAACAGCTACCTGACTAAGGCCGGCATTCCAACGCTTCCGCAGCCGCCCTACACCCCAGATGTGACCCCCCGGACTTTTTTTTGTTTCCACGCCTGAAAAGGCCGATGAAAGGCAAGCATTTCGAGACGACAGAGGGGATCCAAGCAGCATGCACCGAAGCTCTCAAGGATATTCCGGAGAATGCCTTCCGTGACGCCTTCAATGCTTGGAAATCGCGCTGGCAGCGTTGCATCGACGCAGAAGGAGCCCATTTTGAAAGTTTTTAAAGAATTTTAACGATTGGCTCAATATTTTTTTTTAAATCGACTCAGTCCTATTACTTTCCGGACAAACCCTGTATATTGGTGAATTTACTAGTTCACTCTCAATAAATTGCTGGATGTTTCTATTGGTCTGATTTCTGTCTTCTCAAGTTCAATGTTAATTATTGACTTTCTTGAATCTTCATCTTACTGTCTGCTCTAAAAGCAACATTACCTAGATTTTATCTTATTCCATTAACATATTCTCTTTTTGTTCCTTATGAGTTCATGGTGTTCCCATTAAACCTTCAGGCACCAAATAAAATGAGACAAGGGATCTCCTTTGTCTTCGTTTAAGAATAAGTACCAATATTTTCAGTGTTGTTCTTTCAGGGGATAGTTTCTTCTAAATTTAACTAGTTAACATTTTTAATTTTTCCGTTTTTTTGAAATAAATGAAAATTCGAGTTTATTGACTACTATTTTAAAAAGTTTACGGATACATACAATTATTCTGTGCAATCTTTGAAATTAGAACATAGTAAATACTTTGAAAATCTCCTAATGAATACTAAATTCAATTCAACAATTCTATTATAATGCTCGTTCCAAGTGAATTAGAGCTTTTTCAACTATTATAATTCCAAATAAATATAAATGTCTCACCACATGAATGGATCCAGTGTAATAAAGAAGCAGAAAAACAAGGAGATGGCTATTAGTGATTTGAAGCATACCGCGGAAGAAAAAATCACAAAGTTGGAGCCAAATCAACAACTCTATTCGTAATAAAAATTACTCGAAGTGAGACCCAATATAAATCTATGGATTACATTTCAAAGTAGCGGCTATCGTTTTATTTCCAATCATATATTTCAAATTTTCGACTTATCTATTTAACACAGACTTTCATCTGCTTTTATTTCATTCTCAGTCTCATCATTTTTCTACTTTGTCTCAGTATTATTTTTCTCAGTTCCCTTATTCCATTATTTTTAGTTTTGAATTGTTTTTAAGTTTTATTTTTGGACAGTATATTGAGTTATTTTACGGTCAGTTGTTCATTTGTTGTTCCATTTTTGTCTTTTTAATACGAATTGCTCAATACTTTAACTTTAATAATCTATTTTAACCTTCCATTAGTCGCGCGTGTATCTACGAGATACATGGCTAACTTTTTGCTAATTATTTATTTATGTAATAGCTCTAGAAAACGGAGATTTACAGTAGTTCTCGGCAGATGTATCTCGAAGCCTTTCCTAGAAGTACAATCGGCTGATTTCACTTTTACAACCCCTGGCCACCCTAAACCCGTTCGACCGCCGGATTTGTATCTGCTAGATACAGCGCGACCAAAAGCGGCAGTTTAAATTCAGATTTAGTTGGGATAAGTTCTCGTTCATTTTGGCGTTTTGTAATTATTCAAACGTAAATTTTATTGTTTTTAAGTGTTTATTTGTTTATTTGGATATACAAAAAATGAAACGTTAGTTTCATATGTCCCGAAAAAAGGAAAAACCGTAGTCCTTATTTCCAGTTTGCATGTGGCATCGAACGAAATGGAAGAAGATGCTTCAAAAAAGCCAGAAATTATATCATTTTATAACAACACAAAATCCGGCGTTGATGTGGTCGACAAGTTTTGCGCTACTCATAATGTTGCTAGATCCACTAAGAGGTGGCCTATGGTAATATTTTACCATTTACTGAACGTAGCTGGAATCAACTCGCGGGTGATATTTCTTGGAAACAAAAATACGTTTGTCACAAGAAGAGAATATTTGAAAAAATTAGGACTAGCCTTGCTAGATGAACAACTAAAAGTGAGGGCCCAAATAAGAAGTCTTCCACGACAAACTAAAGATTTTCTCAAAAATTACAAAACCTTGGAAGCACAACAAGAAGTTCAAGTAGCAACACCTGTACCAAGTAAAAGAAAGCGATGCGAACCATGCTATGTAGAAAATGAGAAAACGTCAGTGTCTGCATATTGTTGTAAAAAATGTGGAATTCATTTATGTATAAAACTCCATACAAATATGATTTGTAATAAATGTTATAACAAAGAAATTAAAGAGAGTGATTACTCCGATTAATTTTATAAGTTTGTAAAATATTTTGAATAAATAATGTAACTGTAAACCTAGTTCTGGCCATAACTTAATTAAAATTTTACACATTTTACATATAAAATAATTATTTTTTTTACTTGCAAAAATGTTAAATTAAAAGTGGAGAAAAGAAGTATTCATATAAAATTTGCTGTATTAATATATTAAAAATAATAATAACAAAAAAAAATTGATTTGATATATGTATCTGCTAGATACAACGCAACCCCAAATACGTTAGAAATACCCGCGCGCCTAATGGAAGGTTAATGGAGTACCACTAAAATGAGAAAATCCTTCACATAATTGGAACACTGTTTCAGCAAAATTTTTATAGAGAAGAACCTTATAATAATGTTAAATAATGATTATATATGTACATGAAATTAATTATGAAATGAAGAAATCTACATTTGATTTCATAATAACGTACACTTTTGCAAATACAAGAATGGTGTGAAATAGCCACACCCGTTAATGCGCGTTACTAGGTACTTCGATTATTTACCGTACTAATTCACCAACCGCATATTATCCATTTTGTCATCTGAATACTTTCTCATTTTAACGTGCCTCTCTTACGATTCTCGACATTCACTCCTGTATTTGCCAAACTGTAATGATATGTGACCTATAAATTAATATTGAATCTTACAATTTCAATTTTTGTAACCTTCTAATTATATAAATAAATATTACAAAAAACAAGCATCGTAAAAGAAAATAATCAAATAAAGTGACAATCGTTGAAAAAACTATAAAAGGAAGAAAAAAAAACGAAACGAGAGTTAGTTAGGAAACTAAATGAAAAAGTATGTGAATATTAGTAGTAATCGGAAAAACAAACAAGGAGTTACAAAAAAAAAAATAAAAATTCGAGATATAAGTAGTGATGAGAAAACCAGTGTTTCAGAAATATAGTGATTTTACGACTCTTAACGATTTATAAAAATAAAGGCAATGCAATAAAGAAATTTTTGCATGGAGCCGAAATTAAGGAGCTAGTAGGAGGTATATATTGGATGGAACTATCAACGTGAATATAAACATTTGTTATTTATATCATAATCGCTATTAGACATAGATTGAATATAATTTTTATTCAATTCAATTTTATAAATTGTCGTTATTTAGTGTAAATCAACTTCTATAACCGATTAAATAATATTCACACAAATGTCGAATACAGATATTATTAATGCTCTCATTGAGTTTGCTTTTATTTTAGTTCTTATCGTTTACGATAATTCGTTGTTAATAATTAGCAGTCAACGTGTTATTTCCATTCCTATTTCCAATTAGTAGAAGTCATCAGACGTAAGACATTAAAATATACTAGGTGCATCCCTTGTATGAGTAAATCTGCTCATAGACTGTCAATCAACTCGGTAAAGTGTACACAAGTTGTCCATACCTATATTGTACATTAGGGCTCCACTCCACGTGCCCAAACCAAATAAATCGTAGTAAACTTCAAAATCTATTCAGTTCAGTTAATTTAGTTGATTGATCTGAGATATAAGAATTAACAAGAAAACGTAAAGCTTTTGGATAGTTAAATTTTTACAAGACAATGAAATTAAATATTAAATCGATTACTTTCTTTTTGGTACAATGAAGATATCTATTGACAAAACTCGTTTGATTATTCCGCTAATTGACTTTTATGTGGCCAAACCCTTTGCCGAAAAATATTTCAAATCGTTAGTTAGATGTTGTATTCGTGGGGCTCGAAACCAAGTAGTGTTGTTAGTGACAGTGAATAATTTTGTCGGTTGTGACCATTGACGCTATCAGTCGATTAATTATCAACTTTTGTCCGGTGATCTTGATTGGGTACAAAATAATTCTAGCATCTACATATAAACATCTGCCGATAAATTTTCCATTATTCACAACAATTACTTCAGTACAATACAATTCAAACAATAATGCACATAGTGTTAAAAAGCATTCAAGTATCTACTCCAGGTTAAATCTAGTTTGAAACTCAATATTATGAATAACGCATACAGAGTAGCTACAAAGAAATTTCAGGTTTCCTTCTATTTCCCATCTTTTTTAAGTTCAATATTCCTATATCAACGGGACTTTCCATGTAGTTAACTAGTAAAATCATAATTTTTTCATGAGATGTTTTATAACATGAAGGTCTCCAGTTTAAAAATTCTTTTATGGAATTAATATTCCACGCAGCTATTTTAACCGTATGGTGATTAAACTATAACTGAATTATCGTGGTCATCGGAGCTTTCTATGGTCTATTTTTGGGTTAATTTTTCTCTATTAATATTTCGATTAAAATCGTGTGTAACACACTCTTGAAGGCCATATTTAACTATTGTCACCATAATTGTCCTTCTACATTTCTTGGAAACTTTCAAAATATTTCAACGAGATTGAAGTATCTGAATCCTGCGAATACATTTTCGTCATATCTCATTTGCTTGCTTTAAAAGCCTTGAAAATGTGTAACTAGTTTGTTTTATGAATTAAACTATTCACATTTCACTAAATAATTAACTTCAAAACTCCAATTAACTTCTAAAAAACAATTGACTTTACACCTTGAAAACTTTTTTGTAGAAAACATTTGGATTTAAATAGGAAAATATTTAAAAAAAATTATATATAAATATTTATAGTTCAATAAACAACAAATTTGTGGTATAGATGCTCAAAAAATTAATATACAGAAGGTGTATTACTGAATTATTATCAGGTATGAGGAGAATTACTAAATAAGCATTGTTTACTCGAATTGCACAAATTAACACTTTCTAAGTTAGAGCTACAATGTTAATAAGTTGCGACATCAAGTTCTTTGTAAAGACATGCGCTACTTTAAAGATTAGAATTTCTAATTAATTTGGCCACTTTACAAGAATTGACCTTCCTCTATTGTTTTGGATATTTTATAATTCTATGATAAATAAACATGCTGAGATGTTTTGAGTTGTCTGTTTTATTGTTAATATTTTCATTCATCAATAAAATTTGCAGAGACCGAAGCAAACAATTGTCAGACGCAATATCCGAACAAAACAATGAGTGCATTCAAACTTCCCAAGTAAGTTTGGTCAATTTTGACGAGTTATTGAAGATGTGTATGGTTTAGCGTTGTGGGACACTACGTTCTTTTGATCAACTCCGTTCGCTTCTTTCCAATTTAAACTTGTCATAGAGTCAATTGTTGACAATAAGTAGTGAATCGATAGGTTTACCAAGTTCCTGAACTCCCTAGTACAAAATCAGTAGCAGTACAAACTAGCATCGACTCCGTGATAGCAACCGTTTGTTTTATAGTCATGGGACATTAATTTTGACTTTTATAAGACAATATGGAATATCCATAGATCTATCGATGACTTAAACAAAAAATTTATCAATGGCATGAAAAAGTATCAGGAGAATAGTTGATCAATTTAGATAACTCATAGTAAAATTTTTGTTTATAATAAAGTTTAAAAGTGAACCTTATCACACTTTCATTTATATTTTTGTCTCACTAAACTCTGAATGTAGTCCTCCATCTTATTACTTTGTATTGGGCCTGATAATGGCGTTCGAAGTTCTTGATGTCTTAATCAAAACGTTATCCCTGTTAGTCTGAAAACACTCCCATGCTGTTTCAAGATTTATATAAATGAGTATGCGGCGGCATATATACTTTTGGAGACATTCTTAAGACCATAGTTTTAAAATCTTCCAACATGTTATCAACTAATTTTCGATTATTCTCAATTTGTTCATTCCCTAAAAATCTAAAAACACTGGTAAGTGATTTTGGGAATCCTTCACTAGCAAAAAGTTTTTTTAATTGTGGACCAACAAAAATTCCAGATTTAACCTCTGCTGCCAGCTTTTCAAAAAACTTTATTTGAACATTTAAAAGCCTCAGATCTTTCATGTGACATTTTTACAAATTGTTTCATAAGACCTAACGGTGGCACTAATATATTTTTAGGTTCACCAATACGTTCACATTCAACGTTTTCTTCCTCAATATAAAATTATGTTTTTAGTGGCCATGATCGTTTAATATTAGTATCCAGCATCCGCTCTATCATCCCACAAATAGAGACTCCACAAATATTTTGGATATGCACTCTGTAGTCCCATCAAAAATCCTACCATTTTCAAATCTCCAATGAACTGCCACTTGAACTTTTCATATTCAAAAGCTTATAGTAAAGATTTCACTCTTTCGTAGTTTTCTTTCAAATGTTGAGAACGAGTTGGAAAGATGAAAATTTATTTCCCTTATACAATCGAACTGCTTCCAAGCGTTTCGTCCAGCTATCAATAAATTTACGTCACTTACTGGTAACACAGGACACCCTAATTCCTTCAAATAAACCCTGTTATGTCGTTACAATAACAAAGTTCATCTTTTTTGATGAACAACATAGAAACTTCAATCGTCTGTTATTTTGACATTAATAAGCAAATTCCATTGCTTCAAAGGGAAACCCGAAAGCTCTACCTTACTCTTAGGCAAATTCAAATCTCTTATTAAGTTTTTAAAGTATTTTGAACTAAGAAAATGAGGTTTCGGTGGTTCCTGTGAAAATACAAATTCTTCATCTTCAATATTTTCATTTGAACACTGAGACGAGTTTGATTAAGAAAATAGCAGGGAGTTGGGGAGTACTGGGAGTTGTGAGCTTAGAGAAACTGAACCTGATAACAAAGTAAGATAAAGATATTCAATAAGTTTTCCATTTTCGCATTTACGTCTTTTAGCAGTATTAACTACGCAGAAATAATACTCACGACATGGTTTTCTAGCTCTCGTCAAATTCTTGGTACCTACTGTGAATTACATATTCCTTTTCTCACCTCGATATGCCTAAATAAAAATTCATTTATATGTGAAATTTTTTTTCTTCTTTTTCTAAGCATCTTTTTTAATCACTACAAGCAACATGATTGTGGAACTCACGATTTATATAAATTACGAATAGGACATTCAAAATAATCTTCGTAGGCTTCACACGCATTTAAATAATTCTATATGTCGTACCTTAATAAATGTACCACACTTTCTAGATGACATTTTAACCACTTCCAGTCTTCTGAAAAACAATTAATTGCCATCACTCAAGTTTTATCAGTAGATGTTGTGTGACAATTACGCCATCTTAAGTTTTTTGCGGAATTTTCACAAACATCGTGACTATTGAATATTGAATTCCATTATTATAGCTCAAGAAAAAGAATTAATCATCATGACTACCGCAAAAACCAACTGTATTGAGGAATGAAACAAATTTTAGGATAGAAATTTTTGTTATGTAGAGCTGTGCTCTCTTCAAAAAACAGGAGAGTATTAAGCATCATTTTTTGATTAGGTCGGGGGAAAAATTGCAAAAAGTGGAAGCAGTCCAATGTTACATCCAATGTTACTCACAATTCGGTGATCGCCTTGACTAAAATTTACAAATAGCACTTCGAATTGGTCGGACCGTTGATCGTTGATCCTCTATATTCACCAGATAAGGCCACCATCGAGTTGCTCTTTCCCAATCTCAAAATCGCATCCGTAAACGCCTAATTTGAGGAAGAAAACGACATCTATTGTTTTTAAACGTTAAGAAGGTTCAAGCGTTCCTGTAGTAAGTTATAGACTTAAAACAAGATATATTGGAAAATGATTATTATTATTTATATTGTTTCTTTATTTATTCAGCCAACAATCATATTTGATCCTCTTATTTCATCAACAATTATATTGTGTGTTCGTCAATAAATTATAGCAGATTTCGTGCAGTCGACTCAACTTTACTTATGTCCCTTTTTCAAATGATCTCAAACTGCGTGCTGGTTGATACCCAATACATCAACGATGTATCAATGGCGTATATGCTAATACGAGGTCTCGCTGTTATATAACGAGACTGCGCGCCTAAAGGGCGCCCTACACAGGTACGGTATGAAACGAATAGTACGTTGGGTATCTTGTCAATGCACGTCCCAGAATAGGTTTCCGTCACTATTATAGTGACGCATTAGCGGTTTGAAACGAACGTATTTCTTTCTCGTGCCGAAAAGCATGTGCCACGAAAAACAGGAGCAACGTATCAATTTCAAATCTCTCTTTAAAATGAAAAAAACTCCAGCTGAGTGCTATAGATTGTTGCAAGAGGCCTATGATGAAAATTCTCTATCTCGTGCGAGTGTTTTTGAGTGGTCTAAGCGCTTTAGTGAAGGTCGAGAGAACACTGAAGATGACCAGCGCCCAGGTCGCCCTGTGACTGTTTCAACTCCGGAAACAGTGACCAAAATCAATCATTTGTGCGTGGAGATCATCGAATGAGCATCCGGATGATTGCCGAGGCTGTAAATGCCGATAAAGAAACGGCTAGAAAAATTTAACACGAGGAATTACACATGACAAAAATCTGTGCGAAGTTGGTGCGAAAATATCTGACTCCTCACCAAAAGTTCTTGCGTGAACGGGTCTGATCAGATTTCCTTGAAAGATTACAAAAAGATCTGCTTTGAAAGGGATCCGATTTGAGTCGTTGGAAGCGGTAAAGCAAAAAACGGCAGAGCTTCTAAAGGAAAAAACGTATGGAAAGATTTGTGGCAAGAGAATCCTTTTTTGTAGCCAGTATCGTTACTTTATAGTCAGACCTCGTATATATCGATCGATTAAAAATTTTCAACTGCTAATATCGACACTGAATAAGGAAACTGAAACGTACATTGTACATTGATTCAACTCAGTTGAACTAATAGTTATCATTATACCGTCACCAACATCATAAATTACTTCTTATAAATTAAAACTGATAAGTAGCTACTCAAAGTAATAATGTATCGAATCTTACAACCCATATTCTGTTCAATTAATTTTAATGTGATTCCAACGAAGTCAAAATATTCAAAAGAATCCAATATCTAAAAAAATAAATTGTCATCTTTCAAATTTCACTTTCGGAATGACACATACACCTGTTACAAATTCTCTACGCCGCAAGAGCTTCAGAATTATATTGAATTTCTATTTCCATCGTCTCCTCTTTCGTTTTTAAGTCCTGTCAGGTGGACTTCCAATTTACTTTTTACTCTGAACAGTAGCGGAGAAGAGATAATTACATAGCAGCATCGGAAAAAAAATGGAACGAGCTTAAAATGGGAATAATTGACTGGAAATTAAGGTCCATTTAAGATAATCTTTGGGCGGTATATAAATAAAGATCATTAAATAAAAATAAGATTAAGAAATAAAAAAGCTCTACTCGAAATTTATCGTAACAATATGAAACTTTAAGAATAAAAGTAGTAGTTTATTTGTAATCGTCGTTTAAGGTAACCGTTTTGTGAATAATTACAATTGAGGCACGGGCTAAAAATCTTAATCAAGTTAACAATCGCTACTTAAAAACAGTGTCCTCAGTACTCTGAAAATTTTTGCATTATTATTTGCTTGTCGCGACACGAATTTGATTTGAACTTTGAGGTAATTGATAATTTAAAATACTCACTTAAAATAGTATGGTAAGTATATAGAGTGTTTCAAAAAAGTGATCCCATCTCCTGGATTGATAGAGAACTGGGAAATATTTGGGGTTTGTTCAGTAAAAAATTTTCACAACGCCATCCGTATTCAAGATAAAGGGCGTTGAAGAAAAAACATTTTGTAAACATTCTTTACGATTCTGCTGCAACTACTGGCAACATTGGATTGAAAGTCAGACATTAGAACAAATTCATTGGATGTATCAACTTTCAAAATATATTCGTATAAAATTTCAATCCATTGTTGCCAGTAGTTGCGGCAAAATAATAAAAAATCTTTATTCAACGCCCTTTATCTTGAGTATAGATAGCGAAATCTTTTTACCGAGCAAACCCCAAATATTCTCCAGTTTTCTATCTAATGTAAAGACGGGATCTCTTTTTTCTGTATTTTGCTCCTTGTATTCTATTCAACTCACGTTATCCTTTTAGATTTGACAGATACCTTTCTTATCTGATGAATCTAATTGAATTTTCCCATGATGACGAATATTGTTATTTGTTTTACAAGTGTTGGAAATCGGAAAATTTTCACAAGAATACAATGAAATGTTTCTTCTATGACCGTCCAATGAAATACAACATTTCAGAAAAGAAAATCAATTTATCACATATTATATTATTGCAAGAAATGGAAATTGTGAGAGTGTTGTGACAATTATTGAGTTTTAAATCGGAACTACCTCATTCTTTGAGTCAGTGACATGATTTAATATATCAGAAATCAGATTGATGGTCCTTACTGTATCGGAAGACAGTTTTTTATGACTTTTGGAAAAAGGAATTGAATGACTTCAGTATTGCCCTCATTGTTTGTGGAAGTCGCAGCCTTTGAAGAGATTTATACATGTCGTAGGTCAATAGACAAGTTGGGATTCTAGCTAATATCTCAAGATGATTGGCAGTTGTCTGATGAGGCGCCACGCATGCCTATTCTCCCGGAGTATTAGCTAAATGCCGGTCAATAGATTATTCATCGAAAAATGACCAAGCGTTTGTCTATTCTCCTAGGACTTTAGCTCAAATTCGGATAACAGACTATTGGGTTTACAGAATAAGATAAAAAAACACCGGTTTGCTCCACAAGTATTATAAGCTTTGGGTCCAACTTCTCTGTCTGGAGGACCGGCGAGTAAAATTTGCTTTACTTTGTCTAACTGTTATTTATCCCAATTACCGCGATTACCTTTCTGACTATTAAACAATTTCACCTTTTTCAATAGATATTCTATTATCCGAATTTTAGCTGAAGTCCCAGGAGAATAGAAAAATGCTTGCTCATTTTTTGACGAATGATATATTGTCCGGTATTTGGCTAATATTTCGGAAGAATAGGCATGCGTGGCGTGCCATCAGCCAACTGTCTATTATCTTGGGATATTAGCTAAAATTACAACTTGTCTATTGACTTACGATATACATACAAACCTAGGACTTGTTGCAGAAAATGAAAAAAAAAGAATGTTCTCCCAATAACAAAAATAAAAAAGTTTACGTATTGAAAATTTGTGCTTTCGATTTTAAAATAAGAATAATTGATAATTATAATTTAATTAGTATGAGGCATATTAGGCTTTAGAATGTTTTTTTTGAATCAAAATTGAGTTATTGTATATTTTATATATGCATAATATGTGAGAAATCGGAGTAATTCAAGAAAAATCGGATAAAAGTGACATTTGAAATAAAATTTTCGTTCATTTATGCACTTTATATTATTAATCTGCATCAAGTATTCTATTCCATACTGTTCTACTTATTTTAATGTTAGATATGGAGGCAACTATTTCCGTTGCACTGTAAACATGCCAGACTTCAATATGAACCACTCTTCTGACATCCACAAGTTTAAATTGAATCAGATCCCTGAGAGAAGGGCAAAATCGAGGCTATGTAGTCAGTAACAAACATACAGGTGACACTACTAAAATCGTCCTAAAAAGGCACTTAAATGCTTTTACTGTCATCAAATTTCATCACCCCATATAATTCAATACTTATCTCTCACTATTACAAACTACGTAATTATATTATTGTGAATAAATTCAATGATTGGTCACTCAACAAACAACTCATAGATATAGAATCAGTCGCCCCTATATGATAAATCAAGAACCGGTTATAATGAAGACATTGTGAATTATAATTTGCTCTTTTCATAATACCGAATGGTGATGTGTGGGTGAGATATACAGTGAAGTAGCGCATAAATTTTCCCCTCGGGCGTATTAAAAATAATAAAAATAATAAAAATAAACCCTGGTCCACTAAAGGTTTACGTATATCTGGAAAGAACATACGTATCTCACCTAAGGAAATTCTCGGATAGTGTCTTTTTCAAAAATTACGGGAAACTATACAGAAAAATCATCATAAGACAATAAAAGCTGCCAAGATATTTATTATAATAGGAGACTCACCAATTCTTGTGATGCTTCTAAGTAAACATGGCCTATTCTGAATGGTCTAAGAAATAAGGCTTCTCCATCGAGCATAATCTCATAACCTCGATAATTACTTTGTTTATGTAGCCAAAAATTTATCAAATTATATAACTCCTTATGTTCCGCTTTCATATCTACCTAGTGCTAATGCTAACGTACACAGTTTCTTATATTTGCCTGTAGTTTTAGCAGAGCTTCTCAGGGTAATTAATGACATCAAAAATAAATACTCTTCTGGAACTGATGGACTCACATTAAAAATGATTTCGATTCTGCTCGCCCGCCCGACTAGTTTCTCTTGGAGCAACCCTGATCTCCGGCACTTCATAGGACTATATCTACAAGATACAGTCTTCAATAAATTCACCATCAGTGAAAGGTTTTGATAAAACTTAATTTCAGGGCCTCTTCTCTCTCTGTATTAGCTTCAATAAACATCGATGGTTGACCTTGAAGTTTAGATTCTAAAGATAACAATGTGTCGATTCTAATTTTTTCAATGTAACAATCGAATTTTGACTTATTACTACAAATCAAACACAGTGGTTTACCTTTCCATTCTATGGAAAAATATGCCATTTCCCATATAGACTGAAAAACTCTACACTCACTATCAAGTAATTATGAATTATGAAGTAATTATAAATAACAATTATGAATATCGCATGCGCACGACACAAACAAATGCACAATACCTTCACACTACTTCGCAGTACAATTAAAATCCTTCTCCAGCTGTATCGCTTTGATTACTCGACTCAACTGACTCACGTCACGCCGACGCACTCGATATATATGGTTAAGGAAGGTTCTACTCTATAATCGAAGCGCATGAAAGATTATATCATTCTCGACAAAAATAATATGATATTTCCGCTTGCTGCTAAGAGATGGCGTTACTGTCTTTCTCTCTCGCTTATCTAGGCACGCGCTGCCCTTGAAATCCGTAGACTTGAGATTACGAGTATTTAAAACATCCGTAGAGGAATCGAATGAAGTCTAAAAGCTCTAAGAAACTTGATGCTTCTTTTTTTGACACGGCAAGTGGCACGTGGGCCTCATCTTTGACATGACTTGATTAAGCTGTATATAGAGTAGGACAGGAATAAACTTTTTATCAAAATACGGGCACTATAAGCGTCAACTAATATTTTTGTTTTCATTTGTGAGAATTATTTCCACATATTTTTACACGTCTTCGCCCTACCAGAATGTTATATCGCAACTTTCAATTATAAAGGAAAAGTAATAAACACCAACACATTAACAAACAAAGTGATGATTAAATACCTGATGATACCATATTACATCATGAATATAGAAACAATCACGTAACAATTACGTGTGGTTACAACTTCAACCTTTCTCACAATTGTTATGATTCCACACCTGGTAATTAGCATTTTATTACTACAATTTTGTTGAATGAAATACCACAATAAGAAGTAGTGTTAACTGCAACAGTAGTATCCAAGACAGAATACTTGATATGTTAATCGAGTTGTGACATCCATAATAAAAAAATTTACAAACATTAAAAATGAGTTTGTTGGAAAGATCACTTGATATCAACTTTAACTCGATATGTCCGTTATCTTGAGAGATTAGACAATAGTTTCCATGAACTTTCTGCAATATGTTCCAACGTAAACCTAACTCTTCAACGCACCCATAAATACATATACCCAGAGTTTCTTTGGAATTTAGATTGAAGTAAAATTGTGTTGATAGGTAGGGTAGGGCGGGGCTAGTAGAGCAAATTTTTACTTAAACGGATGTAGCTACTCAATGATAAGTTTCAATAAATTGTTATGCGGCTTGATGAATTTGTTGTTTATCGCTTAACAAAAGTGTTCATAGTATTTTTTTTGTAATAAGTGAAATTTAAGAGCTACAGCTGTTTTAATGCAGAAAGTCAAGTACGCTCAATGTACCCCATAGGTGGGGTAAGTTGAGCAAAGGTATGGGGCAAGTTGAGCACTAAGAAAGTATAATGAAACCATAGGTTCAATGTTGACTAGTGAAGAAATAAAATAATTGTTTAACAATCATTTCTTTATTTATAGTCTTTTAGTGACAGAGAAAACAAAACTCATAGTAATTTTCTTTGAATAATTAACCAAAAGTAGAATCAACAAAACAATAACGTATCTTAGGAATAACTTCACCATTAGATTCAGACTTTCTGTTTAAAATCAGACTTTTTTTTATTATTACTCATATACTTAGCTTATATCTTAAAAATAATAATTAATCTTTGGAACTTAATGGTAATTGTCATAATGACAGAACAACAAAACTTAAAGTAATTTTCTTTACGGAATTAACTGAAAATAGAATAAACAAAACATCAACGAATCTTAAAACTGACTTTATCATCGTTGTCACTATTGCAATTGACACAAACGAAAGTAAGACCAGCACCTGGAACACATTTTGTATGAGCCCGTTCCCTGCAAGCTTGACACTGGATCCAAGTTTCTCATGGTCTACTTTCAGCATAGTATTCACAACAAATCAGACAGGAATACTCACCATTGTCACTTTCATCACTTGACTGGAGTATTTTCTTACAGACACCCTTTTTCTTTTTCTTATCCATGTTCTTCTTTGTCTTCTTAACTTTTTTTGTGGTTTCATTTTGTTGTTCTTCTAGGGCGTTCTTCGCGGGTGTGTCAGTTAGTATTGCAGCTTTCCTCTTTCTTCTGTTAGTTGTACCTACCTAGGACCAGCCTTTGGGAATGGTCTTACAATTTCCGGGGAAAATACTTGTATTAGGTTGACCGACTCATTTTCTTTATTGCTTGGTTCGAGTTCAGCTTGGCTTGTGGAGGCAAAGGAATGGGATTAGATTCAGTGCTGGACATCACAGGTTGCTCTGGATAATCAGGACGGTCACTTACAAATGATGGGGAAAACTCATCCTCACCAAAAATGTTTCTATTATACGGGAAGATGCCTGCGTTTCGGCAACGAATCTGTGACTATTTTTGGTTTGTCATAAATAGTAAGGGTTTTCCTGGGGTTCTTACGTAGCCATGCATCTTAAGCAGCAGCGCAATACTTTTTGAACGGTCCAAAAACTGACACATCCAACGGTTGTAACTTATGGCTACAACGCGGTGTAAATGTTGCATAAACTGATAGAATTTGTCGTCTGTAACCCATTCACTGGCATTGCCTGCTCCTATACATTCAGGGGGACCACCATTAAGAAAGTGTGTCTTAAACTGTTTTCTCGGAATTACAAACATTCAGCAGGTACAGCATTTCCAAGAGCAAATACAGCAGTTACCACTGTAACATTAGTCCCTCGTTCTCCAGAAGTCATTGTGCCGACGTTGCGCTTACCTTTGGCAGCTACAATTTTATTTGGCTTTAGCACAGTGGATACTCCTGTCTCATCTATATTCCAAATGTCTGCCGCTGTAAATCCATATCTATCCATAACTTCCGCTAATTTTTCGAAGAAAACTTTAATATTCTGCGCATTAAATTATGTTGCCCTACCAAGGCTGGTGGGTTCTGGTATTCCTATGGATAGCTCCGGATTTCGTTTTAAAAACATCGTAAGCCATTCTTTTACGGCCATCTTATTTGCAGTCCAGCTGTGTGAAATTTCAATTTCAAATTTATTAGCACATTCGTAGGCAAGGCGACGGACATCTTTTGTCCTAGGGCTTTAAACGTTTTGTACCTTCTCGCCAGTCTTTTATCAATTTCTCTGAATTCACCTCCTTCGTTTGTCCTAGGTATTCGAACTCCTGGACTTTATCAAATCGCTACTCCTTGTTCTGCTCTGTCACCACGTATTGGTTGGAGGTATTCAGATCCCTTCCCATCTCCATATATTTGGTCTTTTGCTCATTTATGCGCAGTTAATATTCTTTTGCTTTCTTTTCAAAGAGTAAGAACATTTTGTCTAGTTCAATTTCGTTCTACTCACAAGTATCACATCATCTTCGTAGGCAAGGATTTGTGTTTTGTTATTGTGAATCACCCTCTGAGTTTAGATGCTACTACTTCTCAGGATCATTTCTAATACAAGGTTAAACAGCACTATAGATAGTGGGTCTCCTTGCTTGAAACTTTGTTTTATCTCAAACTTTTCCTATAGGATTCATTCGGCAGCTACTTCATTGTCGGTTTTATTCAGTGTCATTTTTACCAAATTCAATATTTTTTTAGGTATTCCAAGTGCTGCTTGCGCCTAGAACAAATGTTTTCTATTCATTGAATCATACGCCTGCTTGAAATCCATAAAGAGGAGCTTCACGTTCAATCCTTGTTCTGGATTGCCTTCAGTATGAAAATTTGATCACTAGTTGTATTCTCCTTTTTAAAGCCCCCTTGATACAGGCCCACTTGTTCAAATTTTAGTTATTTGAATGCCAAGGACTGAAAGTGCTGCTTTGTTGGACGAGTCTGAAAATTGCGAGACGAGCGAAGCTAGGCGAGGAACAGACGAGTCCAAAGATGTAGTATTTCAACCGCGGCGTACACAACATTTTTTAGACGACGCATGAGATCCAAAACTTTCCCAACTCCACTAAGGAAAGAAAATAAATAATAGAGAATCATAAACATTTTATTTATTGAACAAAATAATGTACTTAATGATATTTACAATGTCAATATTAATTTGTTAATTATTTGCTGATGTTTTCTTTCTCATCATCATTCATTGTCATTTATTGATTTAGACAAAACTTTGGATAAAACAAATAATTTCAGAAAATTAAAAATTTAAGGTTATGCAAAATCATCGAGGTGAAACTATCAGCTTTCAACATTGAAGTGGCTAGAGTCACATTTAAGGAAGTTAAAGTTGTCTACTCCAGAGCGTCCTGAAAGTGTTTTGCAGTACGGCACTATCACTTTCACTAAACTCAAAATGCAACTTTCGGTATGTACATAACGAACAACTTTCAGATGGCGTCGTCTAAAAAATACTTTTTAAATAGTATCACAGAAGAGAAGTTTGATAAAAAAGATGGTAAAATATATGTCGTCACGTTTTCAATATTAGAAATGGTGTTTCTTGAATCAAGTTTTGCAAAAAAGCCTGAAGTCGTACGGTTCTGATTCTGCTGATCAGTAGCTGAAAACTCGTGAATCAGAAGCAACTAGTTACATGGATATTCTTCACCCCTGACATAGTTTCGCGAAAGTTTCAATCCCCTTTATTATTTATTCTTATTTCTATTTGTAAAATTAAATGAAATAATGACATGATTTTAATGTTTTTATTTAATCGACGAGATTTTTTATCGGTGTTGTAATAGAAACTCTAAATTTTTGCTTGAGGACCACTCACTCGTTTCATCTGGATATCATCTGTTGAAATGCTTCTTTGTTTGTTTGCGTATTTTTATGTATTCTTGAAGTTCAGGTACATTCTGAATCCTAAGCTAACTTATTCACAATTTCCAATCACCAACAGAAAATAATCTTGTTGTCACACCAATACCTAAGACCGCATTACTTGAACTTCTTTGGCAGTTTTGTCACAGAAAACTCAATAATACGTTACCTTACACAAACGCAAACTTGATCTCACTAAGCCACAACGCCTTCAAGCTTGTGCTTGCCTTAACACATCAAGGCCGCTTGACATGCGGCAAGATAACTTGCAAGAAATTGCATGCAATTTCTTGGAAGAGCAAAATATTGCATAGACGAACATTGCACGGTACTTGAAATCACGCAAGTCTCTTCCCATTGCATCATGGTTGTCATTAATGAAAATTTCATAAGAGAAAGACAATTTCCTAACTCCAAATTTAATTTTATATTTTGGGGTCAGATTATAGGCTTCTGCCTTTCTTTTGGATTCTAATGGGCAGAAAAGAATACTTAGGCGATTGTGGGCCAAGCTCTGGCCAGATAGAATAAGGGAAAACATAAATTCAGCTATAGTATTAGTCGAGAAAACATACAAAATTATATTTGAGAATTGATGAAGAAATATTTGACAAACTTCCAAGTAAAACAAAACATAACATGACTAAGAAATCCTTGGCAAGATACGTAATATCACCAAATCAGAAAATTATTTCACCTACGTATACTTTTGATCAAGAAATATTGCATCTTGCATTGCTTTGCACGTTGTATTGCGTCATGTCAAATGGCATTGATATTCTATTTTACCACCATGGTGGCGCTGGTACATTGGCTAAAAATATTGGTTTCGAAATTTACATTCTTCACCATTTATTTGCACTCTAAATCGTCAATCTTGGTTTAAAATTTTATCAATAAAAATGTGTTAACTACAACATTGAATATTATGAATACTATGTACTAGAGTGCGTCTCACTATTTTCGCAATGATCTTGATTGTGCCGAGGTAAATTGATGGTAAATTTATTTGAATAATGTAATGTAGTCTCTTTGCATATTGGAATATAAATGCTGAAAAATGCTTCAAATATTGATATTTCATCACGTAACGTACGCGTCAATCAAATAAATTAACTTATAAGCTTATATATCAACGTCGACAGTTTGGCATGTAGCTTTTTATACGGTCTAATCCCGCATTTCGACACTATTACCAAAATACCAAATCGATTGGACTGTCACTTGTCACGAATGGAAAATATCCGATTTACCAAAATTTTTGTCCGTCGCTTCTATACCGAACGTCTATAAATGTAATTTTGTAGGTTCTAACTTTTCACGTAATTAATCTCACTAATGAGATTTATTGTCATTTCAAAACTCTATGTTACTGAAACTTTGTGAAAAAACCATCCCCTTTCTCAGAAATATAATGTGAGATCCAGGATAAGCCATATATTATTTTAAATTTGCGTTTTTTACTTTGTGAAAAAAATATGATGTGTCTTGATGGATACAAAAAACGGAATTTGGTTGAAATTAGATAACAGGCGACTGGAAATATTTGCAAAGGATGACTAACGATAATGTCTACATTTGTACGAGGCTCGCATTATACATTCTGATGAGCTTTACTTGATTTGTTTGGCGTGGAAACGTGAAAGTGAAAGATGTTATTCTATGAATTTACTTGGAAAGTATATGGTGTCAAGCTTATAACTAGTTCTCTCTTTTGAAAGGTTTTTTTAAATAATTTTTCACTTATACATTATGAAACTCAGGATTTGAAGTTGCCTCCGAGGAAATCCCAATTTAATCTATATATTTTTCACACTTAGACGCTTTTATGTTGAAATATGATATAATAATTACGAGTAAGATATCATCATCCAAATATTGTAAAGACATGATTTGTGCTTTTTGTACCGGGTTTGAAACTAAGAAAGGCTGTCGGCCATATCTCAAGAACAGATTATAATAGAAGGATAACATGTGGAAATTATTCCCAGAGGGCGAGTTTCTCAAAACCTACCCCTTTAAGTGGTACTTTATATATAATAATTAAACTCGGCGCATTTTTCATTCCACAAGGTTTAGTCTATATCTTTAAATAAGAGGTGGTGTGAGGGGGCGTTGTGTCATAGATTTGGGTGTATTTTCTTGACCAATTTAAAAAGAAACATAAAACAAACAACAAAATAGATCTTTTACAAGTGAACCAGATTAACATTGAAATGGCGCAAAGCGCATGTTTTGTCCCGATATATCTTAAGAAATGAATAAACGGCGAGAATATTTCTTCAAACATCTAGTAATCTAGTTTGCCTAAATGGAAATTTAAAACTTATTCTGGAAGGAAGTCTCTTACATAAGCTTACCTGTAGTAATCCAAAATGTTCTTATAAGAATCTTATTACTACCTCTAGACGGATAGATCTAAAGATCAAGCTGATATTACTGACAATGAAAACAAATGTGGACAGATGAGGCTATGACGTTTCATAGTAATTGTAGAGTAAATCACCATTATTTAATGGAGAGAGGACTTTTTGAGAAACGAATTGCTACTTCTTTTAGAAGACATACCCTAAGCCATTCATCGGGACATGTTCCTAGAACCTGATTGAAAGAATACGATAGGAAATACGAAGTATTTCACTAGCAGAAATTGAATCTTCTCTACTCTCTAACCGTTAGCGACTGCTTTCATGTATTGAAAATGATGGACAATATTTTGAACACTTAGGGAACTAGTAATGACTTGGTTGGTTATATAAGTTGTCAATTGCTAGATTTGTTACATGTTTGATTGTATGATTTGTTCTCAGTTAGTAATATTAGCTCTATATTTAGGTAACGCCATCTTGCGGCCAAATGATGATTTAGTTTACATTTCAGACTTATTTAAACTGGAATATAAGAAACGCCCTCTAGCGTTGACGTTGCTCTTAAAATTGTTTAGAATTTTCATTTTTGGATTGCTGCTGGACAAAATTTCTATTAACAACATCAAGTTTATGAGAATCAGAACTGGATATACAGGCTTTTCTCCATAACAGGGTTCCCACTCACGCCCATTTCTCATTTGACAAAATAGATTAAACCTTGTTGAACGAAAAAAGCGCATAAAAATTTATATAAAAACTATTGCCGACAATTTTGTTTGATGTAGCATAGGCGTAGATATCTCATTTTATAAATTTATTATTTTTATAAATACTTTTAAAAATATGTACATCTTATGCGAAAAAGTATTCGTTAAAAGGCAATCGAATCATTATAAATTGGACGGCATTATACGCTGGTATTTAGACAGATGCACTTGTCCTACTTGGAACCCAGAAAAAATCATTAATATACCTCATTAACTTGCTACAACTGAATATTAAATTATGAAACGTGAATAGACGAATAAAATGTAGCTGTAAGGGCGTTTGGCTTAAACATGGTACCAGACGTGAACGGAGCCTTTTTTGTACCGCATTTGTTTTTTTATTCTGGAAAAAGAAATTTTGAAGCAAAAACCGTAAAGAAAAATGAATTAATCGCATATTTGCAATTAAAGGAAAGAAAAAAAAACATTTGAATTCTAAATTATCTCTATGAATAATCTTAGTAGCTAGAATCGTCTGAACTAGAGTTATCATTTGATTGAATTATGAAGGGTTGTGAAGAAGGTGATACCACATACTCATTTTCTTCTTTGATAGCATGTTCAACCCAATTTTTCCAAAGCTCTTGGCGGTCTGCTTCTAGAACTTTTTTTACGAGTTCTACAACCTCTTTACTCAGTTCTGGTGACTGATTACTTTTTTTTAATTCTGATTTTACGTTTGAACATATCAACTTAAATATACAATAGTGAGGAGGTAGTCTGAGAACAGTAAGCAATTCTTTGTTTGTTAGGCCTTTTTTACGATCACTGACAGGAATCGGAACATTTTTTTCAGACATAAATGCTAGAATTTGAGCTTTGTTACTACTGCTATTTGGTATCTTAACGACTTGCCGCGAGTGGCAGGATGCTTTCTCCATAACGATTACTGACTGTGGTGGAATGTTAGGTAAAAGCTGTTCATTGAACCACTTTTCAAATAATTGTGCGGTCATATTTTCATGATAATCAGCTGCACAGTTTCTAATTTTTTGAGCAGATAATAATAAAGCATTTGGCTCGAGACCGTATTTGCTTCCTGCGTGTACTATTATAATGCGTTTCCCTTTAGAACATGGCCCATCCAAACAGTCATTTTTACTATTGTAAACTATGAGTGCATGAGAATTTCGATCCACAGCAACCTTATTCGTGACTACTCGATAAATGGAAAATTTATTTACTCTAGTCAGCTCAGCAATTCTTATGATTGCATTATCGGATTGCTGAATATTTTCCTCTTTCAAACTTTCGAATATATTCAAAATAACTGTGTTTGTATATCTAAATCTTAATTATTAAATTCATAACTGTCTTTATTCTCACTAAACTGTGCAATTTCATCGTCTTCATTCGCCCATGGTCTAAAAAACCCCACATTTCTATTTATTCAAAGAAATTTATGAATTAAATAATTCTCACCAAGCCGCGCCACTGCTTATCACAGACTGTATCTAGCAGGAATATTTCGAAGAACTTGTGTACATACGCCTTCCGACAGCTTTGGCCAATAGAAATACATTTATGTTTACGATTCGATGTTTTCATTGGTAAACAACGGACATGATCAGGACTGACGGTTTTTAAGATGTATACCTAATTTTATACGGAGAGTAAATATTATTTTTCGTTTCTTAATTTGGTATGAGTGCTGTGGGTATTTATGAAATATTGATTGTTCCTCGCATAACTGTCTTCTTTTGGAAGAACTATAGAGCTTATGGGACATACCACTACTTTTTCGATAATGATCACAGTTCCTCCAGTGTATTAACGGGATCGTTATGTATGTGGATCTAAACTATACTCTGGGGATTTCACTTGTATTATAAAGCATGAATTATTATCATATTTATAATGTTCCTCTTAAAAAAGTTATGATACAATTATTGTTGGTTGGCAATACTTGCCTCACACATTGTTATCTAATGTCAGATTCTCTTCCGTTAAATTGCCAACAATGCCACACCAAGTTGACAATAAAACTAATTCTGTCTGAATGTGGAAATTATGCCATGAGACGTCACCGGCATGGTATGAACTCGATATAGTGATACAGTTTCTAGAGGAATAATTTATTTCTTTATTTATAATATCTAGTCATAAGATTTTAATTGATTGTATTTCATTCCATGATTACTTAACCTAATATAAATATTTCCTTGTAAAAAATTGAACCATGCTATGTTACTTATGTTAATAACCACGATTGTCACATGCACGTTAAATATAATAATAAAAAAAATCTTGGTGCTTTTTTCTCACTTTTTTTTTAAATAGACTCTTGTTTATCTCGCCCTTCCCAATGTAGTTATCTTCCTTTGTTTTTGCGGTTTGAATTTAATGGAAATGATAGAGCAGTAGGTGACGTGCCAAAAGTGCTTTTGGGTTGAACTGAATACATAAAAAAACACTCAAATATCCGACGATGCAAAGGCCTTTAATGAAATAGACGAAAAAGTTCTTCGCCCTTTCATTTACATCGTAGAAAGAGGAGTTCCCGACTCGGGCGTTCCTAAGAAGGGTTTCCGGATGATATATTTTTTTCAATGAGCCACATATAGTAATTAACCTATTTTAATCGGCGAGGGTGAGAAAATGATTATCAAATTCATTTAAATACCTTCTTCTGTATAAACACACATTATTACATTGGTTTCTATGTATTTAATTGTTGAAATTTTATTTCCAATACACTAAAAAGAGGCAATTAACAATTGAATTTTCTTTACTCACTCAATTTTAGAGGCTTTGTACTTGAATTAGATTCAATAGAATATAATTATAAGCTCCGCTTAAATTTTTTTTCATTATTGATAGTTTCTAATTTTTATATTCATAAACCATTATTACTTTCTATCTATTAGAGTTTGTTTTCGAAATCTTTGTATGAAATTATCAATTTATATGCTTCTAAATGTTTTTGATTTTAGATGGAAATAAAAAAAATGTCGTCTCTCTTTAAAAAGTTATGAAACAAACTAATTTTAAATTAGAAGAGACTTAAAATCAAGAACATTCAGAATCATAAACATCAAAAAATCTAGAAATAAAAAATTGATTACTTCAATTTTTTGATATTTCTTGATCAATTGATGTTGAACAATTTTTTATTGTAGGTATTCATGACTTCTAAAGTTTTTTCCTAAATACAGGGTGATTATTTACGTGTATCTAATCATTCAACAAATTTTTTGAATTTTTAATTTCTTAGACCTTTTAATATGTTTATGTTTCTGAAACGTCTTAATTTTGAGTATCTTCTGATTTGCAATTAACTTTTTTTGTGGTCACTTGAACTGACAATTTGCGTATTTATATCAATAAATGGATTTCCTACATCATGAAAACCAACATGAAAATAGAAATAAATTTTAAAACGAAGAAATGGAAAACTATCCTATTTATTACAGTATACGTTCACGTCTTGATTATCACAATAGAAGTTCGAAATGAGCTTCAAAGACATCCATGCAAGCTTATAAGCGATGATTAAAAAAATTACTCACATTACAAAGCATTTCTATAGAAATATATTGATATTCTCTCCATCATGTCATCCCTAGTTGTTATCTGTGGTCACATTCCCAATGTGGCCACAGAAAAATGAGTCAAGTTTATCGAAATCTGGTAACCTTGGTGCTCATTGTCCTGGACTATGTCTTCCGATTCACCTTTCAGGAAATAGTTCATTGAGTTCACCATTATTTACTTGATTAGCTTGATCTTTCGCAACGTCATACAAAAGCCGCATCCTCTGACGTGTACGAAGTAGAATTTCTTCCAGAAACAGAAGTAATTGGTTTAGTAGAAAACCTAAATACATCTCAGCATTCAATTGTTCCTTAAAAAAATATGGTCCTACTACATATTCACCAACAATATCTCTCAATACATTCAACGACTATCTAATTTGATTGTGTGTCAGTATTTGATATGGATTTGTTGGTGAATAGTTTTGCCTGTTTACACTAATATTTTCATCAAACTTGGCTCCATTTCCAAATAGAAGATAGTCGAAAAAATCTCTCTGATGATCAACTTTTTGTAAATCCAATCTACAAAATGTAACATTTTTCCAAAATCAACTTCAGTTAATTCCTAATAAAAGTAAATGTGGTAAGGTTGCTTTTCGTTTTTGTCATTGATCACACCGTAGTAGCTCAGCTCTTGTTTGCTGTAAATACTCCTTATTCTTGTGTATCGATTTTTGTTGTATCCTCCCAAAAACAAGATCATATCAATCCTTTCATAACTAGTGAAGTTCATTTTTGCCCTAGTTCAACTTCTTCAAAACAGCATAAAATGTACCAACCTGCTAAATCAAAAAATCATGATGTACTTTTTGACATGTCATGTCACACCATTGTCAAATATCAATTTTTGACAAATAAATCATAACTCACAATTGATTGTTAAATGGTTAGACATAGTTACATATTCATTATTTTGCACAGAAAAATATCTCTAGAACTGATAATTTTCGGTGTAGAGAATGCTTGATGAGAAGAGAAGTATGTTAGTCACGATACTCATATGGAATACAGGGTGATTTATTTGGAAAAACCAGAAAAATAATATATTCGTATTTTGATTCACCCTTTATCAGATGCAATTAATATCAACGAAATAAATGATTTTCGAGAATTTTCACTACTATTCGAATGCTTTGGCCGTAACAGATCTTCATTCTTCAATTTCTGTCACATTGTACAGGGTATTAAACGTTTTACGAGTTTTATAAAAAGAATTGTTTATAACGTTCAGCCCTATATTATTGTGAAGTCAAGTTGATTCCAAAATAGAACATAGGGTGTTTTATTTCCAAATATGACTTTGATATAGTACAGCATTCTGGAACACCCTCGAAGATTGTAAATAATTTCAAAATATGAAAACAATGATTCCTCAAATTGATATCTCAAAGAACAAGAAAGGTACTGAATTTCATCACATTAATCAATCACCCTGTATAGTCATCAAACGCAAAACAATCAAAATAATAATCGGTAACAATCATGAACCAAAAGATGATTGCTATTAAGTGATAACACGTAAACTTGATGGTAGGTATCAAGTGTAAAATATTTGGGTAGAATAGTTTATTAAAATGTAAGTAACAGAAGGCTTTTCATTCCAGAAAGAGGAACAAATGCTGGATAGTCCTTTTGTTACGAGTGTTTTATATTATTTTCTCAGTTTCGGCTCTAAGTCACATTATTTTTTCATAGAAAAATTATTAATAATGTACATTAACCAAATTATACTTGAACGTGAGTTGTCGGTTGGTAGTACTGATTCATGTTTGACAGTTTCAAAGTCAAATATCATTTAAATTTAAAAGTTTGCTTAATTCATTCATTCTAAAATTCTTTACTGTTGATTTATATGTTTTGTTCATATTTCATGACTACTTATAATTTGTTCAAAAACTCTTTATAATTCATTGTAAATAGTATCTATGGAGTGTAGAGAGGAGGAACGTCTCTGGGTTAAAAAATGTGAGCTGATTTTTGATGGGTAAATAGGTGGCGCTGATTATAGAGGGTATTCGCTTGAATTTTACGCGCTGATTTGAAAATAACTGTATAGTAATGCTTTAAATAATGCACCGTGATCATGAAATTAGTAGTATTAAAATAATGAAACGATTAACGAAACAGAATCTCGTTAAATTAACTTTATTGTTTAGCTATTTATTTGGTTTAGATAAAACATATATTCTAATATGAAAAAAAAGTAGAATCATATAACAATAATGAAATAGTATAAAAAAACATTTTGGTTGATTAAAATAAAATATTGAATTTTATCCGTAACTAATATAATAATTATAGCGATATAATTAGATCAATAAAAATAATAGAATAATAAAAAAAATATTTCGGTTCATAAAAATAAAATATTGAACTTCATTAGCAACTAATATAATAGTTATAGTCATATAAAAATATCAATAAGAATAATAAAATAATTGAAAATAAAACATTTTGGTTCATAGAAATAAAATATTGAACTCTATCCGCAACAAATATAATAATTATAGTTTTGTTAAAATATCATTGGTAATTAGCTTATGCAAGCAGGTACAGAAATATATCTTCTTAATGAAAAATAAAAATCTAATAAAATATTAAGGATTCCACAGCTTTTCACATGAATATAATCAAACGTCAGTCACAACTTTGATAATTTCTTATACATATGGAGTGTAGTCTACACTCCATACTTATACAGTAAGTGTTCAACTTCAGATCTTAATCCCATAGTACAATCAGCGCCACGTATTATCCCTACAGAATTCAGACCATATTTTAAACGTACCGTCCATAAGAGATGTTCCTCCTTCTCTACACTCCATAATAGTATCTATCAAATTGGAATAACCTCACACCACTCTCACATATGACCGAATAATACATCGTCCAGTCAGCTGTAAAAATGGAACTGTTATTCAAAGGCACCAACCCACTACGGAAAATTACCAAAAAAAAGAATAGTGTCAATTCTTACACGAAAATGCGTGCGAGAATAACGTTGTTCTCATTACCGAAACAGAGAAAAATTATTTCTGTATGTAGGGAACACAAAAATCGAACTACTAACAGAAATTAGTCAGGTGTGTTTCTTATATTTGAAAATATCTCATTCTCTCATACATTATAACAAGAAGAGAGAAATCTAGAATGAAATTCTTTGCTTCAGAATTTACTCAATAGAAATTTTGTCGAGCTGGAATGGAACCATAACCAAGTTATTGTATTCGGAAATAGTAAACAATGATCATTGTGTAATTGTTGTAGTAAATAATGTGTTACGTAAAAATTTTGTTGGGCATAGAGATAATTATTAAAAGGTACCCATATAATCATGATATTTCCATAACCCTTCAATTCAAGCATAATCTACGGCTATGTTTTAAGGAAAACCTATTGGCATTTAGTTGAGTGGTTTTATCTTTATGTCGTATAAAGCAATATTCATATGGAAAAATGTAATCTTGTTGTAGAAAAAATAGCAATAAGAGACATTTCAGTCGTTAGAATCGTGGCTTTAAGCGAGTGTTTCATTTATGTAGAGGAGTTCTTGAGAGTTTCTTTATATTACTTGGTTTACAGTCTCATTACTTAATGCAATTCAAGTTAACTATTACAAATTTGCATATATATAAAGCTCCATTAGTTCTTTCTGGTCATACAGAAATATTGTGCAGAGATAAACGGAATGGGAACACCTCTTTAGATGAGTCGTTCAAGTATTAACCAATTATTCTGAACTTAAATTGATATTTGAGTGCAAAAAATGGCAACAGGGCTGATGGAATGAATGAAAAAGAAACTAAATTCGTATTAACGAACTTTTGACAAATGTTTATTGTGTTCAAGATAAATTAATTGAAATTTTTTCCATGCTTTTCGTAGTAACGTTATTTGTTTATATTTTGAACAATACTAATTTTTCTATATTCACCTAGGTCTTCATCTCAATCTATTTGTGTATAGTATTTCTATTTCTAACCTTAGTATCAACAATGGAAATTCAATTATGAATTTGCAATACATTCACGTTTACTCTTTAATGCACTAAATTGTGCACGGTCAAGGTTCAATGTTCTTGATTTTGGAACAAGTGGTAAAGAAATATGTATAAGAGAGTTGTTTATGTTAGTTGATTTAGAAATAATCACATGTCAATACTCTGCTAATTTGATTCCAATTTTGAGTACAAAATTTCCATATTCATTCTCAAATAATTTTTTCACCTACAATTTACATCAATGTACAATGGATTGCAAAAAACTAGTTCTAGTTGAAAAAAATTGTTAAATTATCCGAACCGGTGTAAATTTATTGGTTGAAAACTATGAGTTGGGTCCGCAACAGCCATGAATTGTTCTACAAGTTAACTATACGATAATTATAATATTAAGTTTTCTCTTCACATTTGTCTTTAGAGGAGATCACGATTAGGTATATAGAAATGCTACCACCATAACAAAAATTGAAAAAGGGAAAATAAAACATATGAAAGGAAATTGTCATGAAATCGAATTTAAACGGTATTGAATTCATGCTTGAAAAATGATTCATAGCGGTACACATAGCCAAATATTCAATAAAAGTGTCAACAGATAAATTTATATCTTTGATTTATTTCTACGAACAATCGAAAAAGTCATTTTTTAGAGAGGTTGGTTATAATTTACAATATCTGAAAACCCATCGTTTATTTAACGTCCTTTTGGTCAAACCTTTCTATTCAATATCAAAAATATGATTCTAGAAAATAATACTATTTAAAATGAATTGTTATGAAAAAAGAACATAGAATTTATACACAATATGTAACTGAAATGATGTATAAGTCTTGAATCGTATGTGTGTGAAAAAAATGCCTAGGTAGCAAGAACAAAAGTTCTTAAGTGATTCTAAGTAAAGTTTAATTTTGCCACAATCCCACTACAAACCGCCAAGAAGCCAATATATTGGAAATTGTAGACTATTGTGGAAAATTAGAACTCTTTATTAAACTATGAATCCAAGCTTTCGGGAAGTGTTACCATCATCAGAGATACTACATTATAATGGAGAATGAAAGTAAGAAATTAAACCAATGCGCATATTTTCACAAAATATTATTTTATGTGACTTTTATTTACATATTTTCAAATATTTTCACCTAGTCATGAGTTTTTAACCAATACAAAAATTACAGCATACATATTTAATGTGGATCATCATTCATAAACCACAACTACTATCATGGCTTAACAACTACTATCATGGCTTAGTTTGTTATGATAACACCAAAGAATTCAACTTGAGTCAATTTTCATGATATATTCTCAAATACGAGTATACAAGTTTCATACTTGGTTTGATTTTTTAACTTATTTCTTATTGGGAACGTGTCAATGAAACACCAAAATGGACTAACTTTAATATGTTTTCTGAACTTTCGAATACTATATATATATATATATATATATATATATATATATATATATATATATACAGTGCTTTTCAGATAAAAGTATCCACCTTTAATAACTTTTGTAATACTGGTACAACGGTTCAAACTCTATAATCTTTTTAACTGTGCTATTTATTCTACTTAAAAAATCCCAACAACAAAAAACTCTACTTTTTATTAAAGTTTGACATTGTCAACTAGAATTTGTAGTCACTATTGATAGTGTAATTTGATACATTATTTATTTTGTTTCTCTGAAATGGTTCACTCTTTGCAAGAAAGAATTGAAATTGTAGGTTTATACTACCAAAATAATAATTGTGCAAGAGCTGCTGCTAGAATATTTAACAAATTACATGACGGAAGACATGCAACTCATAAGTATGTAATTCAACTGATGGAGAAATTTACCACAACAGGGTCTGTTTGCAATAAAGTGCATAAGCGAGAGGGACTCGTAAATAACGAAGCAATCCAAGTGGCAATTTTAGGGTAAGTCAGCTTAGAGGCTCAACAACCCCAATCGTTGTCAACAATAAGTAGAGCGATCGGTGTTTCATCTTCTACAGTTTTCCGAGTTCTACATAAATTCAAGTACCACCCATACAAAGTTAAGTTGGTGCACGAGTTGAATGAAGATGATTTTGATCGTCGTCTAGAGTTGTGCGAATCAATGACGCAAATTATCAATAACAATCCACAATTGTTAAACAATATTTGATTTTCTGATGAATGCTCATGGTCATTAAATGGCTTAGTAAATAGGCATAATTGTAGATATTGGGCTGAAAGTGATCCACATATTATGCGTGAATTCCATACACAACATCCCCAAAAGTTAAACGTTTGGTATGGTATCCTAGGTGACCACATTGTCGGACCTTTCTTCATCAACGGAAATTTAAATGGTGAATCATATCTTGAGTTACTCAGGGAAGGTGTTGACCCACGTATTACAACAATAATAGAAAATGATGATAACCTTCCCGAAGATTTAGTGGTATTTCAACAAGACGGAGCTCCCCCACACTATGCTATGCCTGTCCGACAATTTTTAAACGAAACATTCCCCGTTCGTTGGATAGGTAGAAGGGGGCAGATGATGGAGTGGCCACCTAGGTCACCGGATTTAACACCCCTAGACTTCTTTTTATGGGGGTATTTAAAAACAAAAGTTTATGCTACCCAACCAGAATCTCTGGATGATTTACGAGAGAGGATAGAAAATGAATGTCGACAATTAAATCCAGCCGTATTAAGCAATGTCAGAGAGGCATTTCAAAATAGATTATACCATTGTATGGAAGTGAATGGTACTCATTTTGAACACTTATTGTAACTTCATAATAAATAGCACAGTTAAAAAGATTAAAGAGTTTGAACTGTTGTACAACCCATTTTAGTACAGGCAAATAAGGTGAGAGTAAATAATAAGTAAAATTTGTGCTCTTAAAATAAAAATTGTTTATCTCATAAACTAACCACTTTAACCTACAAGTATTATACATTTTTGAGATCAGCTCAAAGAGGAGTATCCAAATTTTACATAAAAAATATGAAAAGTAATTTAAAAAAATAAAGGGGATGCTGCTAGGGGTGAGGGGGTGGCTTTTCCAGTAAGTTTAAATAAGCCATAATGCTTGCCCCTTTCAACATAAATTGACATGTTTTTGGATTTTTTCGAAATACCAGTATTACAAAAGTTATTAAAAGTGGATATTTTTATCTGAAAAGCACTGTATATATATATATATATATATATATATGTATATATATATATATATATATATATATATATATGTATATATATATATATATATATATATATATAACAAATATTTGGGATGAATAAACTGGGTAAGTTACTTAAACAAATTGCTGCATTAAATTTCGACAACTCACGAGAGAATACTGACCATTGTTTCCGTTAAACATTAACGACTACATTGGTTAATCCTGGTGCGGGCATTTCATTTAAAGGAAATTCTGAGTCTCTCAAGGATATTTATATATTAAACTCTCTACGGAATCTTGTTATTACAAACCTGTTTCTCTAATTACTGGATTCGTCGGTAACCCAGCTTTTTCTGATAAAGTTATACAAATTTAGATGTTTTATACATATTCTTAATAACGTTGTATGGAAACGAATTTTCGAACATTCTTTTCTTCCAATACGTTAGTTCATAAAATTAAATTCTTCTCAAAATAAAATTAATCCTAAGCATATGATATTTGCCTCCAAAGTATCTATTTGTTTCACGTGGAAATATCAGTGCTCAATTTAATTAAGTTATTATTATTGTGGATGAAGTGATATTTTTGAATCTTAATAGTATATCACGAACAAAAAATAGATCCATTGGGAAAATTCGAGAAGGAATTGAGGCTTACAAAAACCTCAAATTAACATACAATCGAGCGGAGTTAAGAGATTAATGTGAAAAGAAAACAATTTTTAAGTGAAGAAATCGCACTTAATAAGTATTGACACTTGATTAAATATACTTATTGCATACAGTGTAACTCATTTCGAATGTAAACACGCAATTGGGTAAGTGATAAATTTATTATTTCCATAGAAATTTTAGTTGGGTCACTACATTTTAATCACATCAGTTATACGAGGACTGGGTATTAAATAACGAGACTGCGCGCCTAGAGTTGGGTATCTAAATATCTTGTTTGTATACGTCTCAGAGCACGTTTTCGTCACTATTATAGTATTTGTGCAGTAGCAGTATGAAACGAACTTGTTTTTTTCTCGTGCCGAAAACTATGTGTGACGAAAAACCGGAGCAACGTATCAATCTCAAACTTCTCGTTAAATTGAGAAAAACTCTGACTGAGTACTAGAAATTGTTGCAAGAGGCCTATGGGGAGCATATCGTGCGGGTGTTTTTGAGTGGTGTAAGCGCTTTAGTGAGGGCCGAGAGAGTACTGAAGATGACCAGCGTACAGGTCGCCCCGTGACTGTTTCAACTCCGGAAACAGTGACCAAAATCAACCAAATTGTGCGTGTAGATCGTTGAATGGGCGTCTGAATGATTGCCAAGGCTGTAAACGCCGATAAAGAAACGGTTTACACAAAGAATTACACATGACAAAAGTCTGTGCGAAGTGGGTATCAAAAAATCTGACTCTTGACCAAAAGCTCTTGCGTGAAAGGAGACTTCCAGCCCGGCTTCGATCAATGGAAAAAACGTATGAAAAGATGTGTGCCGAGGCAAGGGGAGGGGAGTAAATTGAAGGAGAGAATTCGAATGTAGAATAATTTTTATAACCCTTTTCCGTAACCAGTCTCGTTATTTGATAGCCAGACATGGTAGTGAAGTATGCGGAATGCCCTAGAAAAAACTGTCGTTCGGTTAACAAATTAGACAATAATATATTGAAGTTAGTGGATATCCTAGATATGTAACAAAAAAGTGTATTGATTGGCAACTTGACTGTTATTATTGGTAGATGGCGTTATTCAATTTTAAAACTAATATTACCAACACTAAGAACAAATCATGGATTAAACCATGTAACAAATCTAGCAATTGACAAAATAGATAACCATTTACGAGATGAGTGACTCCCTAGGTATTCAAAATGTCGTCCATCATCTTCTATACAAGAAATCAGTCGCTGACGGGTGGAGAGTCCAGTTTCTGCCATTGAAATACTTTGTATTGCCTTCCATATTCTTTCGATCATATCATCTCTTGTCGTGGTTTTCTTAGAGTGAATGAGTTCTTTTATTTGGTCGTACAAATGAAATTCCACGTCCTATCCTCCTATCAGATTATGATTGATCTTAAAAATGCCGAACATATTTGTAATAATGTACTGGACGACCATCATATTGTAAAAACATGTCCCAACCTTTGACTAGTGGTATATCTTCTAGAATAAGTGGCAATTAGTGTCTTGAAAAACTTAAATATCTTTCTCCACTAACTGTCTCATTAAAAAAATTGCCAAATTATTTGTCTGCCTAGAATTCTGCACCACACATTTATGGAACAACGACCCTGATGTTGGATATCCTGTATTCAACAGAGATTCGTTTTGGACCAGTAGCGCCTATTATGGCGATTTACTCTACCATTACTATGAAATGTGGCCTCATCTGTCTACGAAAATCAAGTATTACTGGACCGTTGTGAATCATATTCACATCTTTACATTTACATAACGCCATCTAGCAGCTATAATAAGATTATTATTAGAACTGAATTAATTTTCAATTTCGTATCATATATGATGTGTCAGCTTTTCAAATTTTATATTAAACGCTTTCTAGTAGTAGTTCTAAAAATAATTTCCACGCGTTTCTTGGGGTTATATTTATTTTACTTTTTTTCCCTGAACATTATTCGTTCCTGAGAGGTCGTTCTCAGTTACCCGCCCGATTCTTACATCTTCATGTTGAGGCCGGAAACTTTTTAAACCACAGTCATACATTACCAAAAAATAAATGTACCTATGTCATTCTTCACGAATAATTTTATGTCATTGAGGACGTATATCTATCAATTGTTTTCAAAATTGATTTGTAGTGTGGGAATATAAAAATGTCCATTCAATTTGCATTTTCATCACGCCAATATTTTAGATTTATAAAAAGATTGTGTGCTTCTAAAGCTCAATCCACTAGAAATCGTTTTCCCAACATGAAAATTCCCTAATAAACAGCGTGCAAACATTTTCAAGGCAGCTTCCCGTAGGAGGAAAATCAAGTTAGAATGCGACTTCTTGACATTTTGTCACGTCGTGCTGGTTACTACTCAGTAGTGATTTCGACTTTTATCGATGCGAATCAGTCGAATAACTGTCAAGGTTTTGAGTCTTTCTATCAAATAACATGACACAACTTTCACTTCTACATGATATGCTTATTATACAGAGGCATTAATTTCAAGCTCGAGGTCGTGTTAGTTGGAAAGAAAAACATTTTTTCTGTGATAGCAAAAACGATTTTATAGTGAATAGCAATACGAGGGATTTGTAAGGGAAAAATGAATTCTCAAATATACAACAAGTTTTCATATGAAATGATTTGTGATTAGTTGTCTGCTTTTGAAAGTGGAGGATGTACACATATAATGCAGAACAACTTTCATTCACTATTGCAGATATAGAACCTTCAGCGATCGACTAATAAAAATACATGAGAAAACTAATAAAGTACAAATTTCAACCGAACAGGTATGCCATATTTCACATAAAAGCTCACTTATGAAAAATCTGTCTGCAACTAAGATGCAGCGATTGCTGATTAGAGATTTAAATGTAATCCAAAATTTTTTGCACAGAAGAAATTTCGAATACATATAAAAAGGTCTAGGAAAAAAGAGATTAAAGTAATTGCTGCACGTTCTCCAATAAAGTCAATTTACAATTTTTCCATTCATAATTATAAATTTTAATATGAATATTGTAATTCTCATTCTCTATTGAAGACAAGAATTATGCGACGCCCTTTATTTGTGCTCCCTATTGATAAATAGTAACACTTCAGTTTAAACTGATTGTGTACTTAGAGCCTGGTTACAAGGCAGAATCATTCAATTAGTATGAACCGAGGAATGCTCTTAGACGAGACCTACGTTATATAATTTCCAGGAGTGATAAATAAGGACAAGTAGACACAAATTATTCGTTGTGACACCAGATTTGTTGTCGGGATTTAATTGTATCCTTTGTTTCAAATCGTTATTATCCTTGCCTACTCTTTGGAACACAGAACAAGAGGTAAAAAAAGCAGATTAATAAGTATAAATGGAAATTTAATGTACTTTTAGGTTGGGTTAACCCTGTGTAGGAACGTCGCTATTTTTTTTGTTCATGATTCATAAATATTAATACACTCCAAAATTTTATTTGCACTTCATAAAAGTACGCTTCTTTACGTAAAATTTCACTTTAGAATGCTCATTATTGGATAGTGATCGCAAGAGTATATTATCAAATCAAGTTGAAATGAATATCCATTACTTCACCACCAAAATTTCCAATACTCCATTATTTCGCTTATTCAAGTCCTATAGCTCCATACAACTGTACAAAAGTTTTCAGTAGATACAATCTTATTCTAACGGTTCTTCCATGTGTATCCCTCATGTGTGCTATTAGATCATGTCCAGCATTGCTAGTCAATCCATTACATTAATTTCGTTGTTCTGCAAGAGCTAAACAAACATTCTCAAGCATTTATATGGAATTATCGCCTATTGCGAATGAATTAACTTCATTCTATTATATGAAACAATATGTATAATATTCATGTCGAGTGTCCAATCAAATTTATCTCTCCTCAAACCATAATACTCTCTTTTCATTCAGCTGTGAAATGTGGAATTTGTGGAGTGAATCTCAATATCTAGACTTGTTTCAGAACAAGACCTCACCCCAATCAGCTGCTCTCCAGTTCAGGTGTCCGTTGGTAAAGACCAATCTCTGAATGCTTAATTGCCTGGTGGTTGTAAGTCGTCTTGTATCTAATAGACGTTCTTTGAATCTTTTTCCCCCATTCTATTACTGATTCAAATTTGGTTAATCTTCCTCGTAGCTTGTTCTAGATTATTTGGGGAGTCGTTTTGGATTTACAGCCAGTCTGCACCTATACCTGAATATATTTTGTAAGACTCTACATCTCATTGCTCTGCTTCTAAAATACTTTGAGTCTTTTCAAAAAATACTATTTTTGGGGCTTTTGTGTCCCAATTTTCAAGCTTATGCATTTTAGCAAAATAGGACATTCGCAAAGTAGATGCTCTGCTGTTTCCGTGGCTTGCGAGCAAAATCTGCATTTGTTGTCCTTTGATATGCCTATTGTCTTAAGGAAATGGTTGAGGAAGCAGTGATCTGTCAGAAGACCGATCATCAATTTGATGTCGTTTCTGGTGACACGAGAAGTTCTTCAGACTTCTTAGCTAATCTGGTTATAAATATTTTTAATTGTCTTGCGCCTAGAGTGTTTCTCTCCATCTGATACTTTCATCGTCTTAGATATGGAGTTATTGCTCCTTTTTAGCAAGGCTATCTGCTTATTCTTCGCCTATTATACCCTGGTGTCCTGATGGCCACATTATGGTTACTTTGTTTTTATTGGCTAGTGCTTTTGAGTTTTTTTAAACTCCAATGCTAATTTGGGTTTATGCTCAATAACTTTCAGGACCTTTGAGGGCGCTTGAGAGAATGTGAATGTGCTTTTTTAGTGAGGTTTATATTCAACAACTTCTGAGCACATTTGTTTATTACGAGCGCAATTCCACATGATTAATGGTGGGTGATATTTCTAGTGGAATAGAGATCATTTTGGACCACACATTCTCGATTCAGTTCCTTGCACTAGCCTAGAAACATCTGTGTACCAGAAAGATACATTTCGAGTTTGCGAAGACTCTACATCTTATTGCTCTGCTTCCAAAATACGTAGAGTCCTTCCAAAGAAGACTATTTTTGAATCTTTTGTGTCCCAATTTTCACAGTTCTTTAAGGTACTTAGGCTTTTTAGCCAAATAGGCAGGACATTCGCAAAGTAGATGATCTACTGCCGTGACCTGCGGGCAAAATCTGCATTTGTCGTCCTTTGACATGCCTATTGTCTTAAGGAGATGGTTGAGGGAGCAGTGATCTGTCAGAAGACCGATCACCAATTTGATGTCGTTTCTGATCACACGAGAAGCTCTTCAGACTTCTTAACTGATCTGGTTATGAATAATTTGGATTATCTTACGACTACAGTGATTCTCCAGTGAGACTCCATCTGATACTTTTACCGTCCTAGATATGGAGTTATTGCTCCTTTCTTAGCAAGGCTCTCTGCTTCTTCCTTGCCTGGTATACCCTGGTCGCCTGATAGTCACATTATGGTTACTTTGTTTTTAATAGCAAGTGCTTTTTGAGTTTGTTTAAACTACAATGCTAATTTGGATTTGTACTCAATAACTTTCAGGACCTTGGGTGGGTGATGTTTCTAGTGGAATGGAGAGCATTTGGACCACAAATTCCGGATTCAGCTCCTTGCGCTAGCTTCGAACCATCTGTGTACCAGAGAGATACATTTCAAGTTTGCGAAAGATTGTTCTTGACCCATGATTGGCGGTGGTTAATCACCATTTCGTATGGAATATCTTTGTCCATTATGCTATGCATTTGATCCATTGGTTTGTCACTACTTTCTAGCTTTTGGAACTTCTTGAGAATGCCTTGGTGTCCCTAAACACTTTTTGGTGACTGAGCAGAATTGAAAATTTTCGCAATTCGGATTTGTATCCCTCAGTAGACACAATAATAGCTGTTTGTGCTTAAAAATTTACCCTATCGAGGGGTAAATTTTTTACTCTTCAATTTAGTCAATTTGCAGCTTATAATATCCTTGGAAATTATTCAACACGAAGGAGATATCTTAGTTTTTTCAGCATCTATAGAAGAAGAAAAAGAAGTGGAGGGAGCGGTATCAATATTTCGTGATAAGTTTGGTAAAACAATTTTATTCTTTGCATTTGATCTAGAGGCGCCTCAGTTAGCAGTTATATTTTCACTCGATTTGTTATTGTTGTCATTGAAGATTGGAGAATCCGAGAGAGTTATGGAAATTTTTTTAGATCAAGGATGTCTTTCTTTCTGTTTGTTTTATGTATACGCACTCATACGATAATTGTTAAATCATAGTTGCATTGTACATTTTGATATTCATGATAAAAAAGCAAGGAAATATTTACGAATATTGAAAAATTAAGTTATCAAAAAGTTTTCGTTTCCTTTCACACTACATTCTCCTTTGTATTCGCATGATAGGAACTTCTCAATATTTTTTCACTGTTTTTTGGTTGAAATTGGAGCTCTGATGTCGTAAACACTTTTATGGCGCTCCTGAATTTTAGAGGCCGAGTTTCTCTAGGATAAAGTTTTCCCAACTCTCATCAAAAATAATATTTTTCGAGTCTTACAGACTATAAAGTATTTTGCTTTATCAGTTTTCTTTCTATTTGCTCAAAACTTTTGAAATAGTAGAAACTTAGAAAGTAACCTGGAATATTTCCAGTTTCATCATTATAAAATTACCTAATTAACTTGATGACTTCTTGGGATGACGATATAAAATATAATTATATCATCTGTATGATCAATAATTTGGTGTTAAAGTTTTATTATTTATTATTACTCTAGTCAAATTTTTTTGTGTGTTAAACTCAATATGTTAATATTATATTATCATATCTGATTCACCCATGTATTATATCAAAAATCAATTAATAACTTTCATTGTGTAGAGCACCCTGTATGAATGGATAAAATGGTCATCAGATACAAATTCAATGAACACTGGAGTAGTCGTGAGAAACGCCAAGTTTCTCAATCATATCTACAGAGTGGTAATTGGCTACCATGTCACCTCCGCTGAAATAGTGTCATAAGTCAAAAAAACAAACTATAAGCGTGTTTTCACTTTTCGTGATAACTCAAACACTGACAAAGTTACTGCACTGGTAACTACTCACGTGACATGATTTGAGATGAAATTTTCAAGCACTGGCATTGGTAGTACAATACAAAAAATTTCTGATTTTTTGAGTTATGACACTATTTGAGCGGAGATATGACATGTTCCACACAAGACAATTGTGATATTTGCTACCACTATTTTCTTTTCTTTATCATTGAAAAATATCTGGTCTAATTCATTTATTATTAGAGTGAGAAAGTTAGAGCATTTTCCTCCTACTTTAAAGAAATAGCTTCTACGATACATAGAACTATAAATATAGTAAAAGATTGTTGTCGGGTATTAGTGTCATTGATAAGAAAAAGATAAGCTCATGAAATGGATGGAAAAGCAAAAGATTAGAGATAAAGATGAAAGAGTTGTGGAAACTTCAGAGCACAAAAGTTTTTTAAAGCTGGATTTTTGCATATCGAGGATAGTCATTGCAAGAGTTGTTATATATGATATGTGCGAGGAAAGCTCTTTTGTGATTGGAAAAAGAGCAAAGCGCACATATAATTTTCTAAAACTAATACATTACAAATACTTCCTCTAACCGTCCTACATCTATTTTGCATTAATTATTTTTTCAGTAATGTTTCAACAATCTTTATGTCGCATTTAATTGACTTGACACTGCTAGATGACGCTGAATCGCCTCAGAACTAGATATTTTTAGTAGAAGAAGAAATTTTTAGAGAATAGCATACTTGGTGTGAAAAAATTGAGTTAACATTCATAATAAATCAAGAAGTTGTTGGAATGATTTCAGTGGGTTATAAGTAAGGTATAAGAATAAAATAGTTTATCAATAAAACAAAAATTTTCGTAATATAAGGAACTTGTCGTCTACCTTCGTATCTTTTATTAGTGTACGCTATTTTCGTATTATTTTATTAATCGCCATTCTACCTCAATATACGGGATCGGTTTGATAGAGAAGTAACTTTTATGTTACATATCTAATGTCATCGAAATTCTACAGATAAATTCGTTTAAATATTGATGGAAAACTGTTTTCGATGATTATCAGTGTTAAGGACACATTATTATCAGTATATGAGGTAGTTGTTTAGAAAAAAATGTTTGAACCGAATGAGTAAACAATGATTTTTATAAGAGAACAATCTGCAAGGTAGGAGTCGTGGTTGAGTAATGTTAATCAAGAGCTCCCTCACATTGAACAATGGGACGATTACTCGGATATTTTCAGATGTAGTCCTAGTGAATTTTTCTAAAGACATTTCTTGAACTGTGATTCAATATTATACTCTAGAAACAAAATTAAAATGGAAATAATGGACTTCTTTTGGGGTAAGTTCCCCACAAAAAAATATTAAACTAATTATATGTGAACAATGAAATCATATTTTGCTAAATTCAAATGATCTGGCTTTCCTTGATGCCATTCTAGTCCCAAAAAATAGGTTCGTAGTAGTGATTTCAGACAATTGAAGATGTAATGAAAGACACAAACTTCTGAAAGATTATTTTTCAAATGATGTCAAAGAATTGAAAACTCGCTTTGAACACTGAATATATTTTTCCATTGTGAAATATTTTTTTTCAAAACGCTTTCGCTCGTATAATCAATATTATCTCTGATATTTCAGTGGAATATAACCAGTGATATTTATGTTATATTGTTTATCCTTATTTCCATCACAATCATTAGTACGAGGAGGATTGCTACTTTAAGTTTCGAGTAGACAAATAAAAACAAATATTTATAATTGAATGTGGCTTCATTGTTTTTTAAAATATTTCCCATTGATCGATAATTTTTCGTATGCGTTTGTACCAATTGTTGAAGCATTGTTTTCATTCCGATTGACGTACCTCCAAAACATGTGATTTGAGGGATCAACCGCTTCATTAAGCGTAGAAAAACAATGAGCCCGTAATTTATTTTCGCTCTGCCGATAAAAGAGGAAATCATTGGGTGCCAAACAAGAACTGCACGGTGAATAACCCATCAATTCGATGTTTTGACTGTTCAAAACCGTTTTTGGTTCAACTGATGTGTGATTCGTCTTTTGCAGTTAGATTTTCTTAATTTTTCTCAATTTGGCTCGTCTGCGATTGAATTGTTATGGTGCTTAATCACCAAAATTTCTAGCGAGTTGATCGACGCACTACTGTTTAATCCACATCGAAAGTTATGAAAAATCATCGCACAAAACTTTTTACGATTTATTTCCATTTTTTAACCATTAAACATGTTAGTGTTGCCATATCTCAATATCCAAGTAATAACCCTTCAATCTGTTTGACGGTTATTGTGGTCGCATAGTTTATCTAAAATTTATTTCTTAAACTGCTTAATAGCACGAAATGACTATAATGGCTATGTCCTTATAAATATACTGATTTATTATTCAACTATTCATTTATTACTATTACTACACAGATTACACTGAGATCATCAAATGTCAACGAAAAAAATACGAGTTACTGTTTTTCCTTTACTTATGTTCATAAATACTGAAAAAATTCCCTATTCGATATCCGTATTTTAGTGCGAGTGACAGTGTCATGGCTTTTTCATCGTCTTCCACAGATGTGGAAGACATCCCCAACTCACCAGATCTAAATTATTGACCGTGACCAGTGTCCACATTGTATTTTAATACTCGGGGGAGGTGAAAGCTTAGCTGGAAATATAATCCCTTCAAGGGACCGAAGAAAATATAGTTAGTCGATAAAGTGTTGTGACAGGAACGATTATGGGCTTTAGAACCATGAATATTGTCTTGTTATTTCATAGATTCATATTTCATAGAATTTATAAAAGCAGCAGTAATGGTTAGAACTGTTTTTGTCCTTTTTTTGTAATTGAGTGAAGATGAATTACCTGCTCACTCGGAAACATTTCTCGGTCTTGAAGTGTTTTTGTGTAAATATCTAGTTTAGAACGAAAAAAATTGAATAAATAAAATTTTTGTTCAGTACTAGCCTAGTACCAATATGGCAATTTATTTGTAAATTTTGAACTGAATTTAAGTGAAATTATGTGGATGGAGAATTTTTCCTAGTCTGTTTTGAGGACTGAACCCCTTTATCTGCCTCTAACCCCTTTTTTAATAAAAAATTTCCAAGATATTATTCCCACCTAAATATACGAGGATGTATTGATATCTAGTTAGCCTAGATCAGTTCCATGCATAAACAAAATATAGCGTTACCATAGCAACGAACAATAACTTATTAGAAGTGTCAGTGTAAAGTTTGACGTTAAAAAAGTAAACCAGAGTTACGAAATAAATTAAAAGAAAAAAGATGTCCACCGAAATTGTGAAAATCGATAAATTGGAGTATAGAGCCAACATCAAGTACCTGTATTTAAAAGGGTTAAGAGGTAAGCAGATTTACCAAAATATGCTAAATACCCTGAAATGATCAATGTACTTCGTATGCGACCATAAAAATTGGACTGCAAACTTCAAAAGAAGTTAATTTTCCATTGAAGATGATGACCGATTGGAAAGGACAGTTTCTGTGTCTGTCGATGCAGTTCATGACATGATTTTATCAGACCGTCGTGTTGGGCTAAAACGGACATCTGAAGCACTGAATATTTCATACGTGTTCATCATATAGTTCACGTCAATTTGAACATGAGAAAAAGCATATAAGATTAGAAGATTAGAAGCATCTCGTTCGATCTGTGCTCGATTTGAATACGTAGTAGACTTCTTAAGCCGAATTGTTGCTTTGGATGAGACTTGGGTACATTTCTACGATCAAGAAACAAAGCAACAATCCATGGGATAGAACAATAACTGGAGATTACAATTGAACATTACTGACTACTCTACGGGAAAAAATTAAAGAGAACATACGCGGAAGGCTATTCAAAAGTGTTTTGTTTTTGCATGACACGCCCCTGCACACAAATCTCATGTTGCCATGCAAGAAATTTGTTATTTAGGGTTTAAATTACTAGAACACTCACCTTACTCACCAGATTTGGATCCGTCCGACTATAATCTCTTTCCATAACTGAAAAAAAGTTTGAGAGGTCGTAAATTTTCTTTCAACGAGGAGGTAATAAAAGCTGTGGAGAGGTCTGGTTTGAAGAGCAAGAAGAAACATTTTTTTTTAAGTTCTAGAGTCGTTACAGGTTCGCTATAATAAATGTATCCCATTAAGAGGAGAATATTTTGAGTAATTGAATATTTTGAGATTGAAATTTTATTTGGTTCTATAGTATGTTGAGAATTTTCCAATATATTCTCGTATTATTTCCCTCTCTCGTCTCAAAAAAGATTTCGTTATAATTACACCACCTATGATTTTATTATCTGAAGAAAATCGCTTACCTCTAGTTAATCATTGGGGATCAAACCTGGAAAATATGGTGGATCTTCGACTAATCCGAAGGCTGTCTGAGCTATTGTCGCTATTGGATAGGCGGACTTGTGACTTGGTACGTTGCCCTGATGCAAGGGAGCATCTTTTCGAAATTTTTCTTTTATCGGTTTACGTATTTTTGAATGAATTCCAATAAATAACTGTAATAACTGTAAATTATATATATATTAGGCATCTCAAAATACGTTTAGCATAAATTTCCCTACTGTGAGTTGCATTTTTCATTGCTAGACACATCGATTGCTGCAAGATAATTTTCTTTGTCTTGTCTATACTGCATTGATAGACGATTGCAAATGTCTTATGGCGTTCGTTTGCGTGCATATTCAGCTATTTGTTTGATTATTGACATGATCTATTTCAATAATGAGAATTTTTCATGTAGGTACTTCCCTACAGGTTCAGACTACAGATAATTTGATAATAAATAATTTTTCAAAATTTTTAATACAAAGAAAGAAAAGTTCAAGTGTTAGCTACTAGCCGTTTGCTATGAATAGAATTGTAATTATCTATTGAAAATACTTACAGAAGGTATTGGAACACAATCAAAAATTGAGCTGCATACTATCGAACATCATTTTGCTGACATAGTTGTTTTACCTACAGCTTTGATAAATTTTCGAAGTGGGCACCTTGCACTTCTACACACTTTCAGAGTCTTGGAAGAGCATTCCAAGGTCTATTCTATCGATCATTTCGTTCCTTTTGATTACCGGTGTTGCATTTATTAAGCTATTCTCAAGAAAATTGCTTCATTGTATTTAATTCAGGGGAACTTGGAGGCCATATATCCTATTAATATTATTTTCAGATGTTTTAGGAAATAGAGAATGGCTCCATCGTGCATGAACCACATGTTTCTGCGAATGTTTAGAGGAATTTCAGATAATATGGGTGGGAAATCATTGAGGAGTAATTCGTATCTCGGACCATTCAGGTTATTATAAAAAAATATGGACCTACCACCTACCGACTATTCCTGCCTACACATTAACCCATAAAATTTTAGGTTGACTAAATTTTTCTATATTTTATTTTTCTCCACATGTGAGTAACACGATGTTCAACAGCATGCAATTCAATTAGAAATGTTTGATTGTGTTTCAATACCCCATGTGAGTATTTCCAATAAAAAATTACAATTTATGATAATTTTTTTCAAAAAGTCTCTTTATCACAAACGGTTTCCATGGTATGTACAACGATTTAAAAATCTACATATCTTCCATACGATAAAATCTATAGAGTTGAACAAAGAGTACCTTTTTGTTGAAATATCGATTGAGAAATTGATTTATGCTGTGTGTAGATTTTATGGGTTGTCCCTGTGAAAATAACGGATTATTATTCATTGGGCAAGAGCCGATCAAGGCCTTCATATAGTAGTGTAGAATTATTTATTCCGTCAAACACACTACATTGAAAATTCATGATGTTGAAATGTATATTATATAAAATATACTTAAATATAAGTTCTAATTTCGCAACTTTAAATGCAACTTTAACTCAGAAACGAGGGATCGTATTAGAAATATTTTCATGTTACAGCAATATTTTCACGTCATCTACTCACTTCTGAATTTTTTGCACCAAGTCGCGAAACATCCTGTCTAAAGTATCCTAGATTTTGTCGTATTCAAAACTCTCTTATAAATGGCACACGTGAAACATAAATCAAATTCACTTAATTGCACTGTAGTACTCATTATACCAACACCAACACTATAAAAAATAAAAACTTGGATAACCTATGATTTATTCGTAATTCGTTTTCTATTTCTCGTTTCACACTTTTTCATTTACCTCTTCAGATCTCTTGTATCAATTTATTTCTTGTATTATCACTTTAATCCACCGTTTTTTCTACTGCATGTTTAAAATATTTAATATTTTTCTACCACTTTATTATTTCAATTTCATTGTGTTTCAATTCTTACTGAAGGCTAATTTTTGGGAAATTCAGTTGATATGGATTTTTTCAGATAATTGGTGTGAGGTTAATTTTTCTAGTAAAATATTATTAAACAATTTTTCCTAGAGAATGATACAAGATTCGTGGTTTCTATCATTTGAGTTATTTCAAAGTAAAAGAAAGACATCAAATATTAGACACAAAGTAAATCAAACTATTGGAATAATATGAGTAACAGTCCATTTATTGTTTCGTCCATTAATGCCGTAAACTCATTTTTCATATTCAAATTCTCATCTCCGAGCTGCGCTACGCCCACATAGTCTATTTATATAAAATAAATGATAACTTCAAAAATTCGCATTGTATGAATTGAGTCATCTGTATACCAACCATCATCAATTCACTAGCAAGTAATCTTTCTGATTGGCGTTCAGCAGTTTGGTAGCGACGAGTAGACCTATTATTAATGATCTTCGAGAATGACTGTGTAACAGTTGCGTTTACGTAGTATACATTATGTTGGTCATTGAATATATTCATTATTAATTAGTCAAATTAGATCAAAAGTATGATTTTATAGAAATAGTGAGGAAATTAGATAACTTCGCTGAAACAAGTTCTGGGTGTGTTTTCGAGAGTCTGACTGACAAAATAGAACATTGTAAGCAAATTTGTTTGAACTATAGAACCGTTATCACCCAAAATAATCTGAGAACGGATTTTTACAATTGAAATAATATGATCAAAATATACAGTGAATAAGTTTTCATAACAGCTGTTATTCACATTGTATTTCAATTAATATTTCAAAGAATTATTTAAACTCATTCCGGTTTATAATATTGCTACCATAGTCGCTTTGTTGAGATCATGTTCATGCAATGTCCTGCCATGCAATATTCACATACTCTAAATAACAACTCTAGTTCCAGACGTCGAATTCTATCAACGTCTAGGTAGTTATTCAAAAAAATAACGTTTTCTAGGTTTGGTCAACTATTATTACTATTAACTATTATGCTGTGTAAAAATTGATTATTTACATAGGTTATCATCTATTGCAACCAATTTTTGTTGTCGGTCATGAATTAAATCATTTATACTATCATTTTTATGAAAAATAGTCTATTCTTGATACATATAATGAGCAATTTTTTCATATATTTCACCTAGATCAAGCTTTGCTACTGATTATGCACTTTCAATCAGATATACATCCTCTATCAATGTATTGAAGGACATTATTCGTTACTAGACATGAGAATGACAATGAGAAACTGTATTGTCTTTTCCTTATCCCATTTCCTTCATCGGAAGAATCACCAGCGTCATACATACATTTCTAGACACAGTAATAGTGATAAGTGAGGTATTATAAGTTAGTTAAGTGTAGTGTATAGTATTTAAATAAATTACGAACGTAAGAGGCAGTATTCACTAATTAACTGCACGAATAGATATCATATAATAAATAAGAAAAACATAACAATAATCATAATTCATTTAAAACATTGGTGACAGTAATTTATATGGAAGCTTTTACAATGTCGAAGTATAACAATCTTCTGAAAGGTAATTTCTCGTTTGAAATTCAACAATACATCGAGTATTCTGCTGATGACAATGTAGGCGTATGAGTAATCGTGATATTAAAACGTGAAAGTTGCCCGCCTGTTGGTTATAGAGCAATTTCCGTTAAAGAGCTCGTCACTTTGTAGGTACATGAAAATATTATTGTGGAACGTTGTAGAGTTTTTTTTGAGGGGAATTTCCTTTATTCGAATTAGTTGATACAATGTATTATACCGACAATTTCACTAATGCAACATATTTTGTTCCAGGTAATCCTTAATTCGACTAATTAGTGAGTATAAGTTGATAAATTTCGTACGAATTGAGTAAAATTTTGAAGTTCAGTTAGATAACATAATTTTTAAAGTGATTTATTTTTCCAAACAACATTTCAATTTATAAAATAACTTGAAATGTACCTAGGAATTAATGGCGAGAATTATGCCAACTCATTGCTACGTTTGAGCGAAGGAATCAAACAGAAATGGCCGCATTTTGCTAATAAAAAAATTGTTACTCATGCGCCCTATTCACCAGATTTAGACCCGTCGGATTATTTGCTGTTCCCAGACTCGAAAAAATGGTTCGTTGTTCGTAACTTTCCCAATAATAAAGAGGTGATGTCGGCAGTTAATGGCTAATTTGAGGAACTTGACTTAACGATTCGTATTATAAAAAGAGTGTCGAACTTATTAACATGGTTGGGAAAATTATTTCCATTTTGAAGCCGGTCATGAAATATTTAATGAAATTTGAAGCTAGGAAATTGTATGTTGTTACTTCGAGACTTTTGATAACTAGTAACTGGTAAAATTGCATGCATTCTTTGTATTATGTTCAAGCGGCCTTTATAGTAGCTCTTCATTTCCTTTTTGTGATTATCCTCAAATACAATGAATTATATTTTCAAACATGCTCATATAGTTGAACAAAGCGTGTTTCTCTGTGATTATTTGTTAAATCACTAGAATATTAGTTAGCATTATGCATTATACCCTCACAAGCCGGTAAATTTCCAACAAAAAAGCTCCTTTATTCGTATATATCGTTTGATGACCTTATGCGGCGAAGTTTTACCACATAAGAAGCAAGAAAAATATATTAAGATAAAAGACAGCATAAGCTTTTGTGAGCAGTCCATACCCAGCGCAAAATCACGATTTTTAACCAGTCAAAATCAATTTAACGCCATTTTCCTGCAGTATTTGGTCCTGATGATCCTGATGAAGGTATAAAAGCAGAATTCTCAAGCTTTTTATTTTCTCTTTGTTCAAAGTTCAAATATTGTTGCATCCTGGCAAAGATGATGATAAGAATTTATGAAATTATTATATTGTGAGCCGTTTTCAACAACTGATTACTTAAAATGTATGGAAATCTATTCCAAAGATTCCCGTAGACACTATTGTAGTTATCATGACAAAAACAATAGAAATTTATAGAATTATCTTATCATAAACCCCATTTGATGACGATTTCAACTACTCGAAAATCTAGTTGGAAAATTCGAACTACATATAAATCAAGCCAATAAAAGCATGGTAAAAAAATTTATTACTTTTCTTCAGGATATCGTATGATGTACTTTCAATGGAAACATTTTAATACACTCTTGGCTCCTAATCAAACGAATTATAATGATCATTAATTGGTTCAAAGTTGAATTTAATTAGCTATAATCAATTTACAGAAAATCTTTCTTGGTTTGGAATAAATCAGAATCAATTATTACTTTCTACACAGGCAATAACAGCTTAACATATTCTAAATACTTCTAAAAGAAGACATTTTGTAATAAACATTTTCCTACACTGGTCAACAGAATTCAAACTTATTTTTGTCACACGAAAACTTGTACCAAATTTTGAATATACTACGGCCACCAAACAATAATATATCAATGGAAAAAAATTGTGACATCAAGACAAGTTCTGCGCCTGCAGCTCGCCCTGCAATTTGCCCACAGACAACTTTCGGGACTTTTTACGTAAACTACTATTTTCGGTCAAAAAGTTTCATTTGTGAAATCTAAACTAGTTATTCCACTTTATTTCCTATGAGCTATATGAAAAATTTTATACTCACTTTGTTCGTTCATGTACCGGTGTCGAAAATTCATAGAATTATAAATTCAAATACATAATTCATTCGGTTCCCTTTATGATGTTCTGATAACAGCTTTTCTCAAACTTGAATAATTTAGGAGCGAACGGTTTGTTACACAAAAGATGGAAAGCTTGGAAAAAATTGCCTTTTTGTGATATACTACACGTAATATGACTAAAATCCCCTATAAATACCCCAAGCAATGTACTATGTATGTGGTAGAGCGAACGTTTTGTGTATGTTATTCATCTTAGGAAGTGGCTTGTAAAGGAAAATTTTTATAGAAAATGACTTCTTTTAAAAGTATTCAGAATATGTTAAGCTGTTATTGCCTGTGTAGAAAGTTTCCGTATATAATACCTCCGTATTAATCCCAAACCAAGAAGGAGTTTCTGTCATACGTTTTCTGTTTTTTAACTAATTAAATACAACTTTGAACCAATCAAGGATTGTTGTAATTCGCTTGATCACGAACCATTGAAAGTACATCAAACGATATCCTGAAGGAAAGTAATAAATTTTTCACCATCCTTTTATTAACTTGATATATATGTACTTCGAATTTTACAACTAGATTTTCGAGTAGCTGAAATTTTTCAAAATATTGAATGAAGTTAATGATACAATTATTCCATGAATTTCCATTATTTTTGTCATGGTCACTACAAAAGCGTCCAAGGAAATCTTTGGAATCGATTTTCATACAATCTAAGATATCATTTGTTGAAGACGACTCACAATAAAATAATTTCATAAATTCGTATCATCATCTTTGCCACGATGCAACAAAGAGAAAATGAATAACTTGAATTTTGTACTTTTATACCTTTATTAGGATCATCAGGACCAACATTTTCCTTCCAAATACGCGTCCAGATTATTGGAGAATACCGTTCTGGTGAAGTGGATAAATAATCAACGTAATAAAATTGTTGGAAAATGGCGTTGAATTAATAATAAATAATAATCGTGATTATTCGCTGGGTATCGACTGCCCATAAAAGCCTATGCAGTCTTTTGTCTAGGTTCTTCCTTCTTGCTTCTTATGTACACTTCGCCGCATAAGGACATCAGACAATATATACGAATAAAGGAACGGCGTCCCAAATGTCCAAATTTTCAGTTATTATGCGATGTATCCCCTTTTTGAAATGCTTAGCTTGCGCACTTTCAGTAGATGATCATCCAGTACCGTTTTGTGTATTTTCTTCATTATTTCTGGAGTCGTCACTTCATTTGGACGCCCACTGCCATGCTTGTCTTCGCAGTTTATTCCGCCTCGCTTAAACTCCACCGATTTTGGAATTCTCATACATTTTGTATGTAGCACGGCTTATTTTGTTAATTTCTTTCATTATTCTAGCTTTCAAATCAGCTGTATTGTCTGGTATATCAAAATATACTTCAGATATAATCAGGTATGTTCAATCTACTGATGGAACAAGTTGGATGAATTTAATTCTAGAGATTGAGGAAAATCCGCATGAGAGAACTCGAGAATTTGTCGCCGACAATGATGTAAGTAAATCATCTATTTTGAGTTTTGCATAAAGAAAAATTCCATCGATACAAACTTCAGGTGGTTCAGGAATTAAAAGAGGATAGCCCTCATATAAGGCAAGAATTCTGTGAATTGATGATGGACAGAATGAACGCAGATTTGCAATTCATCAATAAAATAGGTTTTTCTGATGTAGCGACGTTTCATTTAAACGAAACGGTCAACAAAAAAAACTGTAGATACTGGAGCAGAGAAAATTCTTACTGGATGTGTGAGGCTCACACTCAATATCGTCAAAAAGTGAACGTTTGGACTTCTATCATTAACAATAAAATTATTGACCCTAATTTTTTTGAGAGCACAGTCAATGGTGAGGTTTATCTAGATTTCTTGGTGCCTACATTATAAAGACTCTTTCTGATGTTGATCATCCCAATGAGATAGATCGATTCATTCGCTACCAACAAGACGGAGCTCCACCGTTTTTTTCCAATAGGTGGATTGGAAACTTGGAACGAGCGAATGGTCGGCCAGATCCCCCAATTTGACTCCTCTCGATTACTTCTTATGACGTTATTCAAAATCTAAAATATATTTCAATATACCAAACAATATTGCTGATTTAACAGTTAAGATAACGGAATAAATTAACAAAATAACCCTTGAGGTTATCCTAAACGAGTATTTCAACATCGCCTTGGTTATTGTCAAGAAGTGAATGGTGGTCATGTTGAACATATAATTTAATTGTTAAGTACATTGAAAAATATGTTCTTAATATAATGCTACGTTATTATCTTCATTCTACTTTTTGTGATAGAGACATTATCAGAATTTTATATTTTAAAAATTAATTTTCTCAGTTGTGACTTTACCAAACTCAGAAAATCTTCATATTGCTGAACCGAGGAGTGAAATCCCTTTTCAAAAACGTACCACACGATCCCATTCATTATTTAAAATTTTCGAGGGGGTGCTAATAATTCATACAGTAAATTCTCAATTTAAGAATAAAAATCGACCTGTTTCAGGTTGTTTTTACATATGGACCACATTGTATAAATTGACAATAATAAAATTTTGAAGTATTCTAATTTTATTTTATTTCTAAAATTCTCTCTACAAGATAATGGTGTGGTAACAATGAAAAGATTACTTTTCTCGACCCTCTCAGGCTTGAAACGAAAAATAAAAATCCAGAAAGGTTCCTGTATATCTCGAATACAACGCAACAAACAACACTGTGGGCAACATCATACGTTAGAATGTGATTTATGGGCAGAAGCTCAGAGATTATTCCCGCTGACACCAGGGAGCCTCGGCCTTGTCGCGATTCAATTATATCCTTTCTCTTCTTTCATTGTTATCCTTATTTGTCCCGGAGAAAAGATAAAGAACTCAAACCGCGAGGGGTAGACAAAAATTATTTTATCACAATTCAAATTTGACAAGGTCTGATGATTTGAGTTTTGTATTTTAACTAAACTGATATATAGATTACTGCAATATTCATTATAATAAATAAATACATTCATAATAGTACCTAATTATTTTCAACTATTCACTGCCAACAAGTAAGATATTTTTTCGTATAATTGAATTATTTATCCACATAACAGCAAATTTCCCCATTTCCTTTTGTCTTATTTCAGTCAAGTTTCATATTATTTTTGTTTCTTCCTTCGTTCAATGTTATCAGAGACACTCCAGATATAAATATGAAATCCAACTTATTCTTTTTATCATTCAAATCTCAACGAAATTCAACAAGGAAAAACAGGTCTTTGAAAAGAAAATCTGCTTCGCTTTCATCTTTTATTGCCTTAACAATATTTCACGTCGAGTAGGAGGAACAAAAGCCAACAAAGAGCCTTAATTAATATCAGTGTTTCACTCGTATTTTACCATTTCAAACGTTGTAAAAATCATATTTGAAAACAAATATATAATCAAAAGTTAAGATATTAATCCAGAGAATAGGGTCTTTCCATTATTGATGCGAACTTCCCTACTATTCGTTTGGTACATTGCTTAAACAAATACTATACAAGGAGTTACGTTCTAACCTGATTTTGTTTTACTAATACCACCACGGCAGATGCTGTTTCGAGCTGTTGAACATAATCCCACCAGGAGCAATATTTGCAAGACATTCCTTATTCATATTTGAATCCGTTTACCTAATTCGTGAGCATGCTTCTCCAATTTCAGAAAGGTCGTTGCACGGCTTTCCACTTAGGAATGCGAAACACGACCTTTACCTACCTACTCCACGTTTAGAATTAGTGAAGGGCTCTATATTTTACAATGCACAAAATGCACAAGCATTTGCCAGTTGAAATCAAAACGATATCATCTTTTCCCGCACTTCGCAATAATTTCAGAGCATTTTTAATGGAAGGTGCCTTCTACTTTGTAAATTCTAATAATAATTACCTATAATTTTGTTACTCATTGTGGTTTTCTTCTGAATATTGAAATTTTATTTTATTTGTATTTTCATTTAGTTATTTTTAGGTTTGTTTTTTTAATTTTTACAAGCTTCTGCCCACAAATTGTAAAAGTTTTTTGACAATAAAGCATTTCTCTCTCTCTCGAATGTGATGGAGTTCACCATTTTGTGCTTGCTTTCTACATAAAAAAAGAGTTTCAATTAATCGGTGAAAGATTACGATTCTTGCATCAGTGACTTATTTCGCAGGTACGAAACCATTAAGAATGAGATATAATGATGCATGAAGATATGTGTATTTAATTGTAATATTATCTCATCCCCTAGTTGTCGAATTTAAGAAACTGATAAGATATTCTTCTTAAATTTCAACTAAGTAGATTATATCTACATTGGAATATGAGTAATGGAGTATGCTATTATTTCATGTATGTATTGTCTATATCTGAAGATAACAGAGTAACAGTTCCTAGAAATATAGGCGAAATTTGAAACAAAATCCTGAGTTTCATACTGAACATATCCGTCCGGATAAAGTTCTTGTGTAAAAATGGTGAGAAATATTGACGTATTGTGTATATAAAGTGTACAGTACACCATACAAGGTGTACTAATCAATAATGAATATTGTTCAATCCTTCATTTTGTTCTTAGTTAAATTGACGTTATGTTCACAAAAGTTTGGTTATTGCGGGTAAGATAATTTAATGTTGCACCCGCGATTTGGTCAAAAGTCAAAAATTAACTATTCATTTGTGTTTTCTTCATCGTTTTTTTTATGTTCATGGTGACTTACACACAATTAACAGATTTAAAAGTTTTTGTCTATGATCTGGAATGATTGAATCAAATCCGTTGCACCCGTGGCACCCTCTTGGCTTTTGGAACATTATTTTATAATCCTTGTAAACAAAAACTAGAAGGAAATATTAAAATGTTCTCAACTAAAAATATTTTTTACTTAATTACATTTTACTTTTTTTTCTAACCATGTAACATTGTCACACCTTACTTTGCAATTTTGTAGAGTGTAGTATTTGTTACAAACAGTCGGAAAAAATAATTAAGCTAATTTTTTGGAAATTTGTTCATAGTTGTTGCTGTATCTTCAATTGCTTGGCCTCTCTCTGTGCTAGTCCCTAGTACGACGTTTACCAAATTTGCAAATCGACTTGTTGATTATTGATCCTTAAGTCATGGTTGTCATATATTTTATTGTTTCATTTAATAATAATTTGTACATTAATACGTCGTACACTTGCATAACTCACAACAAACTACTCACAGTGAATCGTAAGCCTTACTAAAAGTACCTACCTGATGATTATAGAAAAAATATTTCGAATTATGCATAATATCCTATTAAAGTCTAAATTTTTTGCAATATTATTTGATTTAGTAGCTCTTTTTATTTAGCAATTCCAAGGCACCAATTTTTTGAGTAGTTTTGTTGGTTAACTATACTTTTAATTGATTCACTGATGCTGAAAATTGAATATTCTAATGCGGATCTGTACAAGTTGATAACTATAAATGTTCGCCATTTGATGATCTGGATTATGAAACAATCTTGTTAATATATACTATCTATTTGTTACTTCTATAACAATACCAATTCGTAGTTACCTTTGCCAGGATTATCATTTAAATTCGCACCTATTGTTCACAATTTGTCATAATCCCTTTGGTTTTATCAGTATCCATTTTTTTTTATTTTCTATTTTTTTCGTCAATATATTTACTAGGTTTTGCATCTCATTTTTATTACTCGCTACCAGTACCCCGTCATATTTGAAATAGTTGATTCGTTTCTATTGGTTTCAGTCTTTTACGCAATTATAGTTTCTCGCTGTTCAGACTTCTTATCCATAATTAATATAAATAATAGTTGATTCAATGAAATCGATGGCTAAAAAACTATAAACATATTTAATAAAAACAAAACTTTCATTTATTTAGATCGAGAAGCTCGACAGACGAGATCGACATTAATTTTTTTGAAAATATTGAGATCCGTAGGAGAAAATTTTTTTTCCAACTTTCAACACCGAGATAAGAAAACTGCCCAATAGAAGAGATCAAGAATAAATTGAAACTTCCTTTTTCGAATATAATGACACCGAGATGTGAAAACTGATCGCGAAAGAGGCGACTAAAACGAGATTCTTCTAAATTTAAACAAAACCGGGGCGATAAAACTGGTTGCGAAACGAGATTGAAACTAAAACGAAATTTCTCTTTATCTCTCATTGATAAACGAGACGAGAAAATCTGTACGAGACGAAACCGGTATTAAAATGAGACTGATAGAGGCGAGATTGAGATTAAAACGAGATTTACTCTTTTTAATTTATCAATGCGGAGTAAAGAGGATTAGAAGGAATTTTTCTAAAAATTCTCAAGACCGAGGTGACAAACTAGAACGAATTAATACGAGACTTTTTTGAACATAACTAAACCGAGACGAGAAAACTGATTATAATACGAGACGATTCATACAACACGTATTTGAATATAACGACACCGAGATGGCTTTGGCTCAATTTATTCCTCTAGTTATTTCTACTTCTTGTAGGTTTTTATTTTTCTTGTTAGTTCTACTGCGTCTAATGCTGCATTTTTTGTCCATGAATATATTATTATGAATTTGAATGATTGAGTTCTGTTTGAAGGTGCTTTCTCCTTATAAATATGTTGTTATTGACTTTAGGAATATTGAAAACAATTTTATTATTTCTATCAACTTTTTGCTTAAAGTGCTAATCGATTTGTCAAGAAAGGCGTCCAATTATCCTTTAGAATATCTAATGAATAGGGAAGAGAAACTTTCAGTAATCAGATGCGAAATCTCAACCCCAAAAATGTCTCGCCCAATTCTGAAGTAAAATTAAGATCCAAGGATAACTTTGAACGCGTCAAAGAAACACCCCTCTGACACGTCGAGCATCGCATCACATATGCGAGTCGCACTTTCTTCACAGGCTCACAAGCGTGCAGATGGATGTTAAATTTGTATTCAGTCTCGATATACGTTTTATAAAAAATTCAAGGGACAAAATTACATCGTTGTACGTGACATCGGTGGTTATGACGGCTAGAAGTCATTCTGATAAATCAGCTCTGATGAACCGACAGCTCTTCCTTTCGTTTTTGAAAATAGATATTTTATCGTTACGAACGAAACGAGACTGCTATATATCGTTTAGTTCAGGTTAAAAGGAAGCGTACTCTATAAATTTTAAATCCTAATTATTGGGCCAGTATGTCTTTATGTATTCTTAAAAAAAAGATAACGATGCCTATAGATGGAATATTTTTACTATATTGTTTAAGATGAATTTCCGATTCGGGGAATGAAGCACTTCTCGTTTATTATGATTCGATTAAGGATTTCAAAAATTGGATTTTGAAATTAAATCAAACTGGAAATGTTACAAACTATTCTAGTCTATTACTGCGCTATTTCCTCAATGCACCCATTCGATCTCACAAATTATGTCTTAATAGAAAAGTAAATTAATAGTTCCATTGATAGAAAAGTGGAGATAATTCCATATTACTCTTACATAACTCAATGTAGAACATATTATAAAGTTATAAAAACTTGATTGAATATATAGTACAAGAAAAAAATATGAAGTTATCATTGTTACTTTTGGAGTTGATCTAATCTCTTTCTCCGATGACTTTCTTCTAAATTTACACGACATAATCAGTAAATAAAGAGACACAGGGTGGATAAACATCTTCATTGGGCGCTAGAGACACACCATTTAATGCCACATAATTCAGGAAGGGATGAGGTAATTCAAATTCAGCTCACCCTTTTTAAAGATATGACCTTCACAAAGTGGTAGCAAATTTAAGTAAAGATAAAAGCTTGAAACTTTCTGAATTTCATACAATCGTACAGGCCTAATAACAGGTATTTTTTGTTACATAATAATAGGCTCAACCAGCAGTGGGTTTCTAAAAAAATAATTTCAATTGGAATACTATTTAAGACAAGTTTTCTCTACAACAAAAGTTAATATGTTGACCCTTTTCGACGATATTACTTTCACAAAGTGATTGTATGTTTATTTAAAAATGGAAGCTTGAAATTCTGTGAATTCTGTGCAATCGTGAAGGCTTTATCACCGGTATTTTTTATTATATAATGAAAGTATCATCCAGCGGTAGTTTTAATAAACAAAAATGGTACTTGAGATACTAGTGATGAGGTCTTATCTACAACAAAAGTGGTGGCAAGTTAAGTAAAGATAAAAGCTTGAAACTCTCTAAACTTTGTGCAATTGTAGAAGCCTAATCACAGGTATTTTTTATTACATAATAATGGAGTCAACCAGCAGTAGTTTTCTATAAAAACAAAGTTACTTGGCATATAAGTCTTCTCTATAACAAAAATTCATCTGCCAACCCTTTTCGACGATATTACCTTCATTGTTGTTGGCAACTTTAAGTAAGGATAGGATCTTGAAATTCTGTGCAGTTTTAAAGGCCTTATTAACGTTATTTTTTGTTATATAATGAAGGATTTAATCAGCAGCAATTTTTCTCATCAAATATGTCACTTTTAACGGATTACAAAAGGAAATATCGAGATTTATAAGAGGACAGAGGCAAGAAACGGAAGAAATAGTAGAAGTAAAACATATAGGAATAAAAATCTGGATACACTACCTAAAAAGATTGTACTCACAAAATCAGCTCACAACAGAAGAACAGGAAACATTAAAAATCACAACTGATGAAAAGACCAGAATAAGTACAAAAGAAGTAGAGGAAGCTCAGAGAAAACTAGGAAATTGTGGAAAAGCAATGATTGAGCAGTTGGCACTGTTCACTAACAAAATATTAAAATACCATAAAGAACCTGAAGTTTGGAAAACAATTATACTAATTCCACTGTTTAAAAAAGGTGACAGAAAGGAACCGAATAACTATAGAGGAATCAATATTTTAAACACTACTCTAAAAATGACAACCAAAATTTTAACCCAACTAATAAATCAAAGAATATCTTTTGAGGACGAACAACAAGGTTTTAGAAGTGGGAGATCATGTACAGATGCAGTATTTGTAACCAGACAAATCACAGAGGAAGCTCTAGAATATAATCGACCGGTGTTCATTTCCCTCATTGACTTGACAAAAGTCTTTGACAGGGTTAGAATAAAAGACGTGGTTCACCTTTTATACAATACACAAATACCGGTAGACATCATCAGAACAATCCAAGACATATATAAGGACAACAAAATACAGGCTATAATAGACGGACAAGTTACAGAAGAAATAAACACAGGCACTGGCATGAGACAGGGAGAATCCTTAAGCCCCCTACTTTTAAACCTCATAATGGATGCAATAATAGAGGCAGTCAAAAGGAGGAAAGGCTATAAGATGGGAAATAGATAAATAAAAATTCTCTTCTATGCAGATGATGCTATCCCCATAGCAGAGAGTGAAGACGACTTACAAAGATTGGTCCACAAGTTGAACATAGTAGCAAAGAAGCTAAACATGATAATCTCATCCCAAAAAACAAAATACTGGTCATTAGCAAAAAACCGATTAGATGTAAGATAGAAATTGACGGTACCAGTATTCAACAGATTATGGAAACTAACTACTTAGGCAGCACACTATCAAGCTATGGAGATGTAGAATCAGAAGTAAGAAAACAAATACAGAAAGCCAATAGAGCAACAGGATGCGTCAACAATACAATATGGAGAATCAAAAATATTAGAACGGAAACTAAGACTAGAATTCATAAAGTTGTTATAAGACCAATAATGACATACACACCAGAAACGCGGCCGGACACGTCCAAAACACAAAGAATATTGGAAACAGGAACACACTGAGAGATCGAGTAAGTAGCGACTATATTAGAAGAACATTTAATGTGGAAAAGATTGGAGAGTGGTGGAGAGACAAATTGCCGGTCGGAAAGAGAAGTGTCGGTCGACCCCGGAAAAGATGGAGCGATAATATAACTTGAACGCACAACAGAAGAAAGAAATAGGCAGTATTGCCTATAGAGAAGATAGAAGAAGAAGATGTTACTTGTAGTGCAAGTGATGGGGTCTTCTCTATAACAGAAATTCATCTGCTCACCTTTTTTGTAGATATAACCTTCACAAAGTGGTGGCAAAGTTATGTAAAGATAAAATCTTGAAATTTTATATATTTTGTGCAATGTTATGATTACTTCTCTACAACAAAAGTTCATCTATTCACTCTTTTAGACGATATTACCTTCAAAAAGTGGTGGTAATTTTAAGTTAAGCTTGAAATTCTATGCAATCGTGAATACCTTATTGAAGTTATTTTTTGTTATATAATGAAGAGGTTAACAAGCAGTAATTTTCTACTGAAAATAAATGTTAATTGGAATACAAGCGATGAGGTCTTCTCTACAACAAAAATTTATCTGCCCATCCTTTTCGAAGATATATAGGAGATAAACACTCTGTGCAATTATAGAGGTTTTATTATCGGTATTCTCTATTATTTTTATTAATGTGAACCACCAGTAGTTTTTTAAAAGGTTACTTTAAAAACCTAATTATCTAAAAACATTTGGATTTTCTTTCTAGGACTTTCTTTCTTCCTTTCTTTCTTTAAAAGCGAACAAAAAAGTAATAAAACACCTACATAATGATTTCATGCAATAATATAATACGATTCATGATAAATCCCATTAGAAATGACTTGCTGTAGCCAAAATACATGTATCTGGTCTTTTTTTACGCTCTTTTCATCGTTGGTATCAAGTATCAAAATATTATAAATTCATCATAAAAGGTAAGCCGGGAACCATAAATCATACGTATTTAGCTCTGAAGATCGAGTAGATCAGTAATCTAGCTCTCCTCGAGATATTGATTGGTTGAGATAATTTGCATCTAAAAAGAGGTGTCTTGGAACACTTCCGTTCATGAATTACAGTAAGATAGTCAGATATCTATAGTTCATGGAGTTGTATTTACAGGGATGATGCTGTAACTGATAATATTTTGAGTAATTTGTCTGAACGTTTCAGTGGTGGAAATATATGACATAATTTGGCAATTGATCGGAATAAATCAACATCAAGACATTGATAATGCATTGGGTATTAACTATAACCCTTTAAAAATCAATTCAAAACGCTGGAAGTAGAGAAAAACTCGATGTTTGGATGCCACAACAGTGAACTACTTGATATAAACCGTACAGACATTTGCAATACTGTTTCAAATTCAATTTAGTGGAGCTTTCTCTCGAAATAATATATAGAATAATAGTAGATGCAAAATTTCCTGGCTGAAACATGATAAAGTGACATAAAAGAGAGCAAAGACCTTATTGATGACCCCTGTAAGTATTGTTGAATTGGACGGTACTTATATACTATGTAATTTTGAAGTCTGGTGAAAAAGTCGATTCAGTGATAAACTTGAACAGATTTGAGATGGAAATACAGGAGACCCATTCGAAGTTGATTCAATCTTATCACGAAAATGTCACACTATACATATTCGATGATTTATCAAAAATTGACTGAGTTTTATTGGGACGGACTAATGCACCAATCGTATAGACCGGACGCATTTGGGCAAATCGTACCACGTATTATCCGTACGTCCTTTATAACTAGTTGCAAAGCTGTTCAATCCCAGGATTGTCTACTCTTTCTGACGTATCTTCCAACCATGTTTATTTGTAAAATTTTCTGAGCTGGTTCGGATTTTCAATTGTTTTGATCTATCAATAAAACTGAAATATGCTGAATGCTGATAACCCTCACCGCACTACAGGATTCACTTTCAGGCTCATATGCGCGATCTGTATCTTCACTATTTTCATGGCTATGGTTAATACTTTTGTCTATGATAAGGGGATTTTGAAACTACTCAGAAAATAGCTCAAACTCTAGACGTATATGTACTCAACTACATAAATTTTTAGTAAAGAAATATTTCCTTCAAAAACAACACTATTTAAATAACCCTATATCTTTCTCATCCTAATCTCTAATCAATTCTGATGATGTAGAAATATTTTTTAAAGTTGAATAGACTTCCATTAGTGAAACGAGAGTAAAAATAAGCTGATTATAAAATTTCAACTTATTTTACATCGTCTGGATATTCTTGAATACGAAAATGTTTAACAGGAATGTTAATAATGAAAAAGTTTGATATACTATATTAATTTTGATACAAAATAATCCATCCACACACCTCAAAAATCACTTATAGCGTGGGACGACGACAACAGGTATGCCTCGCGTTAAACAGGCAATTTCTGAAATTTCTGCTCATAAAATTTTCAGCGGGTGGGTAATCTAAAACTTACTATGAAACCATATTGCGTCGTAGCGTTCGAAAATTAGCAATATTCGTGAACGAAATTTAATACGCTGGTAGATTCACTTTTCGTTCAGACTTTCCTATATTTAAATAACCGAAAAAAATCCATTATACAAAATTGAACTCGCTCGAAAACATAAGAAATTTTGAGAATATATGAGTTTCTCATCAGGTCTCGAAATCAAATTCAATAATTAAAATGCTTACTCTATGCAATGAACTAGCCAATTTAGATATGACGAGTCTTAGAGGATTTTTCTCTTGGGCCGGAAGATGTATTCGTGAATTTTGTGACTAGGGAAGATTAGGATGATTCCCAGAAGAAATTGTTTGAAATAGCTCCAATCACATACTATATTTGCATTAATATCTGCATTGAAAATAGGAATTTTGATCTATGAAGTGTATCAGAATCAGATAGAATAATCATGGGATATTAATATTTATGGAAAAAATGGTAAATATGAACATAAAGATGTTCGGAAAGCCATTTGATACGATCCATTCCACTTCTGCGCTTCGATAGCAAATGCAATAAATTGAAAGGTTGTTTCATTTGTTTCTCAATTCCGAAGTTTAATAATTTTTAAGGTTATTTACGAGGACTTCTAGCCCTGGATTCGAAAATACAAACATTTACGTCATACCAAATCATTTGAAATAATGATTATCTTTCTCAATTTTATTTGATTTACAATTTTCACCTGTGAGATTTGTTGTTTTTGTTGAACTTTTTGATGTTTGAGAGTCAAAAATCTGAAATGGATATTTATTGGAAATTGAAATTTTTGACAAAACTGCAAGAAACGCTGAAAAGGCAAGAAAAAAACTGTTGCCAGAGCCAAGAGAATAAAGAATACCACCAATTTTGGAAGCAAATCTTAGAAAATTCTGTAGATAACATGAAGGAAACTGTGTTAGTTGGTATACTCATTATACAATTATTATCCAGCTATACATCTTTCTCCGTGGGAGCTTTCTGTGAGCTGATTATTCGATGATAAAGAAGAGTTAATTGTGAATAATGATATTTATATTTGTAGTTTCTCCAAATTATTTAGGTATTTGAACCAATAATGGAAAGGGTACCAACAAAAAAATCAGGTGCATTATCCAGGAAAAATTTCTTAAACTTCATTGTTATTTGGTATATTTTAACGATTTTGGAGGCAACAACTTCACACGTGTAGAATATAAATAATCAGTCTTATTGTTTGTGGCCAAAAACCAAAATGACAAAAAACTTTATTGTTGATGAAGGAGAATTAAAGGCCGCTTGACATGATGCAATAAAACGTGGAATGCAATGCAAGACGCAATATTTATTCATGAAAAGCATGCGCAAATGAAGTTCAGCTGATTGTTTCATACAAAACCTCGCACTTGCAATAATATCGATTTGATGCTATTTTTTATTGCGCGCAAGCTGAAATTCTAGAGAGAAGTCTAGTTAATTTTCGCGTACAAACCAACCTGTTCATCAGGCTGCAAAAGCGAGGCAGCTGCTATATAATTATTACCAATTATTCACTGGCCACTTTTTTCTCGACCATTTCATTTAGCTTTGTTATTTTCATTTTTACTTCTGTCACAAAGTATTAAATCAAATTCGATGTTAGGAGTTTGTTTAATTTACTTATGAAATTTTTGTTAGTGGTGGTAGTGGTAAAAGTGGTAATGTCAAACGACGTACAATATTAATCTATGAAATATTTTGACTTTTGAGAATTGTGTCCAATTTCTAGCAAGTTATTTTGCACCATGTCAAGCTGCCTTAAACAGTTTGATACTAATAATAATTTATTTACAGCCCCGAAAAAAAGTATATTCAACCTTCATGGAAGGCCTCTATACTGCGGAACCTGCTGGAAAAACTCCTTTGATTATTGTGAGATATATGAGTGTTATTTTTCACGTCGAACGTCAGTTGTTGAGAAATTGGCATATTCTCCAAAAAATAAAGTTTCAAGGATGTTGATGAGTTTATCAGACAATGAATCATGACGGAATGAATGAGTCAATGTAGCTATTAGTTGAACTTTTCATAATTGCCAATTCTATCCAAATACAACAAAAGTGTATATAAACGTGAATTTCTATTCTTTCCTGTGAAAGATAAGTTAATTGATACCCGTTTTCCGTGTTTTCTGCACTTTGATGAGCCAAAATGTACTTGAATTGTTTTTTCTCTATACATGATTGTTTTTCATCAACTCTATCGACCAACGTAATTAATCAACTTGCGATTTGTTTGTATTGGAAAATCACAGCTCAAAGAACACTAGGCATTACTCGAAGCTACTCGAACCAAATCTGTTGTGCATTTTATTGGTAACGTCTCAAATTGTCACTTTTCCGTGACAATGTGAGTAGCGCAGCGTTATCATCAATTATATTAGCTAACAAAAAATTATTGATTTTTTCCCTATGGATGAGATGATTGGTGATTCTTATAGGAAATATACACAAGAAAGGTGAAGAAAATTCGAATCACAATTTTTTTTTTAAAGCTTAATTATTTTTGGAACTCCAATTTTATTAACAGCACTAAAAAACAATTTTTCCTTGAGCCGTTTCACATGTATCCTATAATCCGAGTCCAGAGTGTCTCTAATTAGAGACCAAAATTAGTCTGCAAGCATTGCTGGTTCCCATTTTTTTTTGGGTAGTGTTTTTCAATTGTTGCGATATCTTGTAAAAGCACTTTCTATGCTCGTCACATAAGGTGCTCATATTTTCCGAAATAACTTAGGATGAGAATGTAAAAAGTATATTTTCAAGGACATATTACATCCCAATTTGTAATATGCATCGAGCATTTTCTTATTGAAGTCAGAATATTAAGGAGATGATTAGTTACCAAAAAAGTTTGCAGTAACTTTGACAATCACCATCCAAACTTCTCTTTCTTCTCCATTTAAGGTGGCTAGGAATTTTAGATCTTCAATCAATTTTATACGTCGAGCTCAACAAATACACCTTCATTCATTGTACCACTTCAAGCAGGAAATTTTGGTTTTGAAAATTTGAAACGAGTTCCATATTTGTCCATTATTGCTAATTTCATGTGCAAAGGTGATAATACTATTTTTCCGGAGTGGATTGAAGATTCATTTTTCATATTTTTTCGCTCAAGAAAAGATAAAGTCTCCTTTCCTCTGACTCATGTTCATATCCCAGTTTCAACATCAAGCCCTCAAGTCGTATTCTTCAGAAAACAAATCAATACTCGTATATGAACTATGTCGTTTCCAGTACATGGTAGCTAACTCCCGTCCTAAGCCGATTCCACTGTTTCAGTCTGGAAATTGAAACTTCAGCTTTTCAATTAGGCAAATCCAAATCTTTTATGAGAACATTAAGTTCCAATTTATTGATTGAATGCAATGTTTGAGGACTTACAGGAGCCGTGAATTCCGTTTCAATTTCATCGTTTTCACAACCGCTGAAGCTCTCTTCAATACCACAAACTAGAGAAGACAGAGAAACGTCTTTCGAATGAGAGATTGTTCTGTTATAGGAGACATATCCGTAAGCCTTGATTTATTTCAAAAACCTTTGAAATTGGCCAATCAAAAAAAGTAGTTTATGTCAATAGGCATTGCTGAATATTATCTATTAAACCAACCGGTTAAATTTCTGTGACATGAGATACAGCAGATGTGTGACACCCAATATTTATCCTAGTTGCGAACGTCCAGGTTAAAATAGCGATAGCACTTCTTAATTAAATGTATAATTGACTTTTTTCGCTTTTGGGTTTATATTCACCGCAAATATAACAAAATAAGTTAGGAGAATTAACATATTTTAGAGAAATTTTACACGATTCAGCTGTCAACTAAGTTCCAAAGGTGACTTCGCGAAATATAAAAAATCCACTGGCTGATCCTGACTCACAGTTTTGAGCCCTCTCAATAACTGAAAAATGTGTAATATTTCTCATATATTTGCTCTAATTAAACCTAAAATTGATATTTTGGATATTACTATTGTGAAAATGATACTGTGATTAATTGACTGACTCAACCACATAATTAATGAAGCATATTTTGCAACTCAATCAAATAAATAAATCAATATCACCCCTTCAAACCATAATGCAGTTTCCCCAGACTTTCCCAATTAACAAATTCATCGTAAACACTCAGATTTTCCAATTTAGATTGTGCAAGCAATGAATCTTTCATCGAAGCTTCTGTTTCGTCAATGAATATTGTTGTGAATGCAATTATTTGATCCATATTTGTGCAAACCTCATTTATTGTCTTTCTTTTTTTATTCTAGTCACAAAAATATCTGTCAGTTCAATTGTGTGTTAAGTAACAGAAGTAAAGACTTGAAATAAACAGGTTGACAGTGAAATGACAACAATTACATTTCTTTGGAAGGATAATTTAGGTTGTCTCAACAAGCATTGATACTCAAACTTCCAATGCGGTTTATGTGAAAAATGTATTCAGTTCCTTAACCTATTCATCAAAAATGTTTTAATCTGCTGTTTATTTTTGGCTGTTCTTTAATTGTTCCAAACAATTATCTTAGTTGGTCATTTTCTCTTTATACGTTAATGCTTCATTTCTTCTTGAGCTTTTTAACGATGAATTCTCCATTAATAGTTTTTAAGAACTCGGAGCTCCCATTTGGACTCTAGATTCTATTGTTCTTATTATTTTTCTGTAATAACTTTATCCTCCTTCCTCCCCTATATTTGATTCAATATCCCAATCATTACTTCTAATTCATTCATTTGAGTGAATGAATCTGAATTTCTGAAATTGTTGAGCAATCTATTTCAGTTCTTTGCTGTATCATTTTATCATTATTACTAATTAACTCTCCCATTATTTTTAAGGCTTAATGGACTGGGACCGTTTTGTTTACAGATACTAGAAACATTCATCTTGGTCACAAAATGGAATGAAATCATACGATGATTTTCTACGACTTTCGATGTGGAGTAAGCCAACAGCCGATCAGCTCTCTTCGACTTGTGATGATAAAGCATCATCTCGAGACAACTCCGGATTCAATTGTGGTCACACCTCGCTACATAAAAGTCGTCCAAAATAAGCTGTTGTGCCAAAAAATATCTATGCTGTGCGTAAACTTATATTGGAAGATCGTCATGTGACAAGTCATGAGATTGAGGCATACGTGGACATTAGTTCCATACATTGAACATTTCGCTGTCAAAAAGATTGTGGTTCGCGTTGGATACTGGCATAATTTGAAACTCGCTCTAAAAAAGAGACGTATGATGATGATAAAAAAAAAGAATTGATGGATCATTCGCCGTTGTCATGCACGAATATCTTCTTATTTTGGCAGATCAAATATCCATTACGAAGTCAACATTTTTCTACACCTAAAGAAGCGTTTGAAGCGTTCAAATAACATGTTTTGGAGGTTCCTCAATCGGAATGGAGAAAATTCTTCCACAATTGATTCAAACGCATGCAAAAGTGATTTCATCTTAATGTACTGTATTTGAAAACGTAGAAAGCCATATCCAATCCTGAATATTGGTTAGTTATTTGTCTATCTCAAAACTTAAGTAGCAACGGTCGTATTTTCACTACGTCAATTCCATGTTTATTTCTACAAATTGTTTTCCATATCTCAACAATTTCTTGTTATATATTATTCTTTGTTGACTCACTATTATGATGAACTTTCATATGGTATTTTTCTCATTTTTATATCTAGAAGATTTTCCCACATCTGTGTCGTATACTGGTTTCCGTGATTCGGCTTAATATAGTCTATTATCGCCCAATTACATCCGCTTGCTTTGAAAACCACAATTCATTTGCTCACGATGAACAAAAATTGTACAATATAGGCATTCGGCCCAAACGTGCCAGTCAAACCAGTATATATAATTTTCAGTAGCTCTGTAGATATGGAGCTTAATTTCGGGTGGAAAATCGATGTTGAAGGTTCGTTTGATGGGATAAAGCAATCAATTTTAAATCAACTGTTACACTGTTAGATTGGAATAAATAATACAATGAAGGAGTGGTCTACGGAACTCTGTTTTAAATCTCTTCAGTTTCCGTAATAAAACGTTTCCAAAATAAATTTAAAGGGAAGTTATATCAAACTTTCATTGCAATCATTCGATATCAAATTCGATGATTCAAACTTATTGACTGGAAATGTTGATTATGTCAAATCCTCACTATTCACTGATTCACAACCAAAGTGTGTATTTTCAGCATAAAAATAACTATTATAAGATTTATTTTTCGTTTCTTTTCATGTGATAAGATCTAATTTATCTCATTTTTAAGTAATTATTCCTCATATTGTGTGAAACATAATAAAAGGTAATGATATTTTGTATAAAGTAACCGGCGGCGATTAACTCTTATTTTCTATATGCCCAGAAACATTTCAATTTTCATAGACCAGGCTTTATTTTCAACTAAATGGTATTTGTTCCGTTATTTAGATTCAATCCACATTACTGAGTTGAACCAATACTCGGAAAGATTTTGTGTTTCATGTGTAGGCCTATATTCATAACTTTTTGCTTCTTTCATTTAAAGATAAACTCTTATATCATCAATAAATAAGTCGTGTGAATGAGACACAGATAGCGTCGCCATGTCAAATCCATGACGTTTATGAAGTACCAGCTTTCGAAAACTATGTATAAAATTTCATGACATTGTATTAGCCATAAAAAAAGCTGCAGTCATTTAAGTGAAGCTACTTTTATTATTTTCAAAACAGTTCCGTGTGTTGATTTAGCATTGCTTCTTGATGAAAAAAACACTGTACAAGCTCATCAATGGTTTCTAAAGTGTTATCCGGACTCTGCTGAATCGAAAAGAACAATTTTGCTGAATTTAAACGTGGTCGTTCAGACACCGATGATGGTCAACGTTCTGGTCACCCAATTGATGTGGTTACTCCAAAAAACATAAGAAAATTCCACAAATTGGTTATATCTAATCACAAATTAGAATCGTGTGATATAGCTAATGCCGTAAGAGAATCAGAAAGCAGATTATACATTTGACCATGAGAAAGCTTCTTTCAAAGAGGTTGCCGCATTTATTCACGGTAAATCAACAACAACAACGTGTTGATGATTCAGAGAGTTGTTTGGTCATGTTAACATGTAATAAATCATATCTTTTGCATCGATATGTGACAATGGATGAAACATGGATCCATTGCTTCACTCCCGAATCAAAACGATCATCATATGAGTGAACTGCAGCCGGTGAATCACGTCTGAAACGTTCAAAGGCACAACAGTGAGCTGGGATGGCTTCAGTATTCTGGGATGCGCATGGAATATTGTTAATCGACTATCTCCAAATGAAAGAGACAATTAATAACGAATACTACATGGAGTTGTTGGATCCTTTGAATGCAAAAATCAAGGAGAAAAGGCCTCATATGTCCAAGAAATAAAAAACACTGTTTCACCAAGACAATACACTAATTCACAAGTCGGCGGCAATGATGGTTAAATTGAACTAATAACGCTTTCTCATCCACTGTTTAGTCTAGATCTGGCCCCATTGACTATTGGCTATTCGCTGATCTCAAGAAAATGCTCGCCGGTAAAAAGCGATTGCTAAAAATGAAGCCTATCTTGAGTCAAAAGACAAATCCTTCTACAAGCAAGGCATCAAGAAGTTAGAGATACGTTGGAATGATTGTATTGCTCTTGAAGGAGATTACACTATTGAATGAAATTTTTGGTAAAAAATGTCGCATGACTTATTGAGTGACTGTTATTTCAACCTTACTGATTCCGCATTTGTTTTTTGGGAGTTAGAGGAATCGTACGCACCAAAGTGTTTTTCATTTTTAATTTTCAAGTAATATAGCTCTGTTATTGATTTATTTTTTCGATACTCTCCTATCTATTGTTCATATATTTATTTTGTTAAAAATATATTCAAATATTAATGGACCTCCATGTTGAGAATTAGTTAAGGGCTCAATATTTTACAATGCAAAAAATACCCAATCACTTGCCAATTGTTGAAATCAAATCGATATCATCTTTTTTTCATTCCGCAATAATTTGAGGGCAAATTTACTGTAAACTTTTACTCTGTAAACGACTTCTGTTCTGATAATAATATTCTATTCTATCTTACTAAAGTTTTTATTTTCTCTCAAAACATGTTACCACCTCTATTATTAATTGAAAGATAACAAGATGGAAATTCTATGTTGTTTTATTCGAGCTCTTTTGACTCTGTTTTTGTGGGAAGTCGTCGGTATTTATTCACAAGTGATCTTATGTTTTGCAGTTTTTTTTTTCTCCTCTTATTTTTACCCTGCATCTATCCGTTCCGGTTACGTACTCCTATACTTTTCATAACCTGAACCAATTGATCTTCATATCTACTTTTTGGTCTTCATAATAGACTTTTTCCCTTCAATTTCTTTCTGATATTTTCCTTATCCTCCATATCGTTTTCAAATTCTTCCGATGGGTATACCCTATATCTGGGATCCTTCACCTCCACTGATTCTTGTTGGTTGGAAATTTGATTACGTTCCGAATTTCACACATTCCATCTTTTTCTGATCTATTTCAAATCCTGTTTCGCCTGTCTTCTTTGCAGTTCTAATCTATGTGTCTCTAAGACTTGTTGAGTCCCTCGCTATTAGACATAAATTATCACCATACGCTATTGTTAGTAAAAATTCATTGATGATACTCCCATAAAATTCACATTACTCCAAATTTCTTGGATAGTTCTTCTGTTACCATTCCTGTTCCGTCAGAATTTAACATAACCATTTATACATATCAACTTTTGTGGTACTTTGAGTCGTTAAAAAAGATTGTCTTGCTATTTATACTTTCGAATGCTTGTTTGAATTTGATGAAAAGCGTTTGCATATATATTGAATGTAGTATGTTTTATACGGTTGAGAGAATTAATTTCTCTATAATTGCTAAATACATTTTATTTTGTTATGATTGGTATGCAGTAGATATCAGCATTGCTCCTCATTTCCATACTTTTTCCATGATGTTGAAAATATTGTGCCTTAGGTTATCTTCTTTATCTTTCATCAGCTTATTAATTATTCTGTTCCCCATGCTTTATTGTATCTGAATTTGTAAGTCGTGTTCTAAATTTTAGGTTTTTCTTCATAATAAAGCTTCGTGCCATTATGACAAATCACTCTCTTTTTTTATTTTTCTGTAGTCATCATAATCAACATGTTTTATAGTTTGTCTCGATATGAATCAAGCATTTTTCAACTTATTAATTCCTATTGTTCACTCTTAATCACACCATTAATTATTTTTTAATCTTTCTTCATTATTCATCGATATTATTTTTTTATAATATTTAGTTGCTTCTCTATTTCTACTTGTATTCGTATTTATCCTTCTTCAGTTTCTGCATACATCATTTTCTGTACTTCATCATATTGTTCACTATATCTATTATTCTGAATTTTTATTAGTACTAAATGATGTTTTTCTCCATAATTCTACATCATGAATCATCTTTGGTTTGTTTGGTACCCGGTTGTATTTCCAATAACAAGAATATAACCACATCGTGTTAGTCAAGGCTAGTTGAGTCTACTGTGGGTGATATCATGTTTCCAGTTTCATATATCACAAAAGAATCAACACTTCTTTCTCTAGGCAGTAGGAGGTGACTTTTTTGAAAACACCAATTCACTTAAATACTAAGGTTCCGAAAAACAAATTATCTAGTCCAAATAAAAACTTTACTGACCTCAATACGGAAGAAATATATATTGAAATGGACCAGAAACCATGCAAATTGTGACTTAGAATAGTGGTGCATAATACATTGAAGTGACGAGTTATGTTCTGGTAATAGTCGGAATAGAGTCTGCCGTGAAAGGAATAGGAAGACTCCATCCCAGTATTGGGGATCTACGAGTATATTGAGCGTTTGTACTTTATACTTGATAATGTCAATAACGATAAATGTTTAACCGATTTTGTGAAATGTTTCTCACCCATAATAAGAGAAACGAAAGATGATTTAATATTCCAGAAGGACAGGGCTCGTGAAATATCCTATTGAAGTACACTAATATCAAACATGAAACATGAACTTAGATACTACCAACTCTGGTGTATTATGAATAAAGCATATTTGCCAAAGTTTCTATTCTATTCTAGGGTATTAAAACTATGAGCTGAAACCATTTCAAAATATTCTACTACTATATCTAGGTATGGATGAATATTTTGTTGATGATGAATGTTATAGGTTGAATCTTCAAGTTTCTCCAGTAACGAATGTAGCACCATGTATAATTGCGGCTCAAACTATTTGTATTATTCATAGAATAGTATGAACTATACCGCAGTGAAGTTTCACAATTTCGGAAAAAAGTAGATTCAAGTTCTTCACACCTATAAAACCAACAAATTAAAGAATCTATTATTTATAGCTGAGTTTTGTATCTGATGGTAAAATTTCACTCCGTTCATTCACATAAGTGTTTATCTATGACTAATTGCTAAATACTGTTTATTTCGTATTAGAAAGGATCCAATTTATCCCTTAAACTCGAATACTCTCTCAAGAATTTACATGGAACGAAAGAATAAGATAGAAGTCTTAAAACCGTCTTGGGGCAGATAAATACGTGAGTGAAACTGAGAGTGTAGATTGTAAAAAGTCAGTGGAGGCGAACTTTTCAATGATATAAAAACTTTTTCATAATATTAGAAAATTAACTAAATCATACAATTGTATTTCGAATGATAATTATAAATAGTTTTCCTTTATGGCAGAAACACTTGATGAAATATGACTCTAAACCGCATATTGATCTGGATCGAATCAGTGATATATTGAACAAAAAATATTGTGTACAACACGAACCCCTTTCTGAAGGTGATGAGGTATCTCACAGTGAACTTTCCTTTTGCAGTCTAAATCTGTTGGAATTTTGTTGATTTGTTGTGTGTGCTAGTGTACCCATTGTTTTGATTGGTCTATGGTCTGCGAATTGTTGTACACGACCCAAGTCTTATCACCACTATCAAAAGTCTTGATTTTTATGAATAAAATTTAGTGCTTTCACCGTTCACTAAATCTGTTGACTCTTCTTTAACCTCTCTGGAGAGAAACGGGTACACAGTTTCAGATATCTCAGTTTGACCATAAAATTTTTGGAAATTTGAAAGACAGTTAATCCCGTGTCTCTCGAATCACTTAGTTGTCTCCGGAAATCAAACTTGTGATAATGAGACTTGCGATCTTGATCTTTTATCATGTCTATCAGACCTTCGGCAAATTTCACCAGTACTGTAATTCATACAGTTTTTTTCATACCGATAAGTATGTGTGTATTAGTTGTATGTAACGATTTCCACGACAATTGGCGGCCATCGCTATTCGCTCGTAATTTCGTGACGACCGAGACTGCATAATCGCTTTATATCACTTTCCAATCGACTTAGAAACAAAATGACCTTCTATAATAACAAATAGTAAGTTTTATAGAGAATATGAGAATTTATTTAATATATAATTGTTAACCATTTCTATAATATTCACGGTAAATGACGGCCCCATGTTCATATTACATGTGTTGAAAGCAAACAATCAATTGAAAATCATTTCGTAAGACGGAACATTTTCAGAATAATATTCACTTGACTTTTTCCGTGTTTCTTCAGTTGTTGATTGACGTGGCGGTTCAGCCATACTCCAAATATCCTGAGGAACTCATAGGTGAAATCATTATTTGATATTTTGGAAGCAATTTATTATCATAATTTAATTTTTACTGTCTGAAAACTGAGCAAGATATTGTATATTCCATCCCTTTCAAAATTTTTTTAGTGCCGCTTGTGTTAGTAGAGCTACTACCAGTATTTTTTGTGTAATCAGTCAATTTGGTCGCCATCAAGGGAGATTCGTAATGCGGAAGCAATTGCCATGGTCACGTTCGTTTGAGCAATCCGTATCAACAGCCGATTTAACATGCATATAAGGTATAGATCACAGATAGTTCTATGTTGTAGTATGAAATGCTTGTCTACCGAATAAGAAGAGATTTAAATTAGACACAATATGTATTCATGCTACATTTTGATAAAGTAAAATTTAATTATACGAACATAAAGAGATGCTTAAGTTCAATGAACTGAAGGAATCTCTTTTGATGATTTACATTCTTTTCTTCACTTTGCATCGTTGTTTGTGAGTGAATTCGCATTCTCACGACAAAAATTTAATTTGAATTTGAAAATACTGAAACACCTCAAATATTTTCCAAGAACTGTATGTATTTTTTGTTCCTTATAAAATAAAAGTCAAATTTGACTGACTTACTGACTGACAACAAAATTTCTTAATTTGCATAATCGCGCGTTTATTCTCGGTGTTCTAGATTTGGAGGCATCCCCCACACTTTCCGTTCAATTAAATTTGCTGCCTACTGTGCCTATAGTCATTCGAGGTCTTTCAAAATTTGTTTCTATAAATAATATCTTTCTTATGGTTTCGAAGTCATAACTTGCCGTCGTTCGGTTGAAGGAGGCATACTAATAAAATTGATATCACACTGATTGTGAAACTAATCCTAACACCAAGCCAATTTTACGACGCATCATTTTCTTCGACTAATTTCGTCATTATTCGATTGTTGTGTATACGCAACGCTTCAGTATCATCCTCATTGTAGTCAAAATCTGTTGGAATCTTGCTGGTTTGTTGTATGTGTTTGATATATGTGTGTAAAGGTATTGCAATTTCTATCTATTTTCTGCTCTAACAAAATATAAGTCGCGAATTTCACGTTGTTATTCATTATTTTTTTCACAAAGTGGTTAAAGTAGAAGTGGTCAAATTTTATGAGAATGTGGAATTCTGAACGAAGAAGACGTTTTCTCATCGGATGAACATGTCAATTTCACGTGATTCGACTAGGTTTGACTCCAAATCAGTGAAATTGAATGGAAAAACTGGACTCAAATGAACTACCAAAATACCATTGAAGCAAAAAAAACTACTAACCGAAATATTATTATTTATATCAAAAACTAAAGGTGCCTCTGAAAAGTACACAAATATTATAGATTTATTTTTAAATTTCTGTCTTGACTTAAAATATCAGCAGATACGCAATTTCAACTGTTAGGTGTTGAAGTTGCGAATAATATGTCCTGGCAGTCACGTGGCCGACTTTTTAAGGCAGCTTCACAAAAACTTGGAGCATTCTTTGAAACGAAAAGATTTCATATTATGCAACAGCTTCTAATCCTCTACATGGCTCAGATTCGTCCATATTTGGACTTTTACTCGCACTTTTGGAGCTCGGCTTCCACACATGCCCTAAGAATGCTCCCAGAGGTTCTATTTACAGGGACTCATTTCTTTGCAGACCTACAAGCTTGAGAAATCAGTTACCAAGCCACAAACAATAGAACTTATAGAAATTTAAGATCAATATCCACAGGCACATCCACTCGAACTACTCGAACATGATAAGGTTTATCCTGTCGTGCTTGCTACTTACATAATGTTTACTAACGTTAACGAAATAATTGTTAAATTCGTCTGGGTCCAGATAAATAGTGTATGAAGAACGGGTTTTGTTCCTTAAATCATTGATAATAGACCAAGTTTCTTTCGAGGAATTTTTAGTTCTAAAGATGCGACTGTTGTAATAGTTTTGAGGGTTTTGCGAAACAATAATTTATAGTTATTGATATAATTTAGTATGTGATGATTGTTGTTAATTTTTTAATGTACAAGAGTTATCTCATATTATTAGATGAAGTACGTGTTCCTTTTGTAGACCTTGGTTTGTGATGATTAGTTTTACGAGGGCGGAGAAGAAATGCTTTATTCAAGCACCTGTAGGTTTATCAAGAAGGTTCGAAAATTTGGTCAATATCTTCAGAAAGATCAATCTAATCATAAGAGGATTTATGATGTCTGATGCGTTTCACCAATTTGCTTTTCGAGAGGAAATAATCAACCAAATTTTCACGTGGATCCTGTACTATTAGATTTAATTGTGACTTCAAAAACAAGTTTGTTTACTCCATATTAGAATAACATTGTCAGGAATCAACCCTTACTGAACGCTTCCTAGCATCTAAATTACATTGCAGTCCTACTAGACACACGATATAGTATTTTCTCTATACTTTATGCGATAATTCGATTCTACCTGAAAGAAAAAATTTATAAATAAACGCTCGTAACCAATCCATTAAATGAAAGTGGAGAAAACTTGATCGTGCCACTAATTTATGAAAAGGAAGTAATAATAGTTAAACTTATTTATAAGAGAATTGTAATGTATTTATAAATACCCATGAACTCCTCAACGTATTAAGCTTTTTTACAATTTGATACGAAATTAGTACCGTATTTTATGACTTTCTAATGATAAAAAACTCTTAAGCTAGTTACAAACATAATTTACAAGAAACCTTCCTATAACATTTCGCTCTGCGATTAAAATGAAAATGAGCAGGGCTTCGATACGACAACGACTGATTATATTTTTTTCCAAGTATCATATTGGTTGGTACAGTAAAAGCATTTCAGCGCAGCATAATGTCACGATTTGTTGTTTGAGCGTAAGGTGAAAGTGCAGCACGTGCACTGATCTAGATTATTTATTAAGAGAAGATAAATGTCGTGAGTTGTACTGGATAACCGTGTGGCCAATAAATGTTTTGAGTAGATGTGAAATATTCTATTGTTTATTTTTCAAACTGACATTACGTCTGCATAATACTAGGTTTCACAAAAGAGCTACTTCTTATAGGTTGATAACAGTTTCTATTGTTTCAACAGTTTGTACACCTAATTAAAATATTTTGAAAAGCTTTTTAGGAAGCGTCTCAAATCATTTGATTTTTAACCACCCCCTATTATGGAATCGTAACAAATATTCATTCGATTATCCCACATTCCAATGTATAATTTAGATAATATGTTCAAGAATGAATTTTTCCTTTTTTGAAAACTCAAAGTTAGGAGAGGATTGTATATCAATTTTTTTCTAGTTTCCACCATTTTCACCCTTTTGACATTACGTTTTCGAATATCCTGTATATAATTCAAATAATTCGATACATCTGTACCTATACCATCCTGTAATTCCAAAAAATTTAGGATAGAGTAGGTACGTCAGAAGAAAGATTAACTCGAGCAACTGTTTTTTTTTGTTTCATCAAAAATACATTTCCTTGATACAATTAGACCATTCCACATGTAATATTACCTTTTTTATCTCAGCTTAATGGTCCATAAAGTTACTGGGCAGTATAACTCTGAGGAATGCCCGGAAGCCGAGGATCTAACAGAAAATGTAACTCACGTCATTACTGTAACAGAGCATGTAGCAAAAGCTTAATGTGACGTTCAAATAGACTTTTTTCTCTCTTTCTCAATAGTTAGCGCTAATATAGTGAAGGAACTGGCACAGATGCGGTTTCATGGTGAAACCTTGTAATGGAAACTAAAGATCGAATTGAATCAATTTCTTAACAAAAAAAGTGTAACACAGCATTTGTGTCCGTATAATAAATATATGGAAAAAGTGAATTATTATTTTTCTTTTTCTTTATATTTGTTTGTTTCAAATTTCAATTGATAGATCATGTTTCGGATTTATATCCATAGATACATGATTCATCGCCTGTCACGTTCTTGTAGACGTAGACGTAGAAGAACTGCACCTCCTTCACAGTGTATTATGCCTTCATTGAGACGCATCTCCGATATGCCCTTCCCTTCTGGTGTAAGTGTGGCTAGAATATTCAAACTACAAAAAAGAGCTGTTAAATATTTACTCAGACTAAACAGTAGGGCTCTCTAGAGGAACTTCTTCAAAAGATTTTAAATTTTGTCTCTTCCTTCCTTATTCATCTTTGAATTCGTTTGCCTAATTAGTAAGCACGCTTCTCCAATTTCGGAAAGGTTATTAGACGGTTATCCACTTATGAACGCAGGGCACAACCTTAAATTACCGACTTTACGTTCAGAATTAGTTAAGAGCTCAATATTTTACAATGCAAAAAATGCACATTGAAATCAAATCGATATAATCTTTTCATGCATTTCGCAATAATTTGAGGGCATATTTACTGGAAGGTGTCTTCTACTCTGTGAACGACTTCTGTATATTGAAATTTTATTTCATTTGTATCATTATTTAGTTTTTTTTATGTTTGTTTTTCAATTTCTACAGGCTTTTATCTACAAATCGTAAGAATTTTTTTAGCATTTCTTTGCACTAATCAACGACGTTTTTTCTGAGCGATTGTCATCGAATACGAACAAATATTTTTGACTATGTGTAATATATTCACATGAGTGCCACCATATCTCAAAACTTAAGTAGCAACCCTCGTGATAAATGAAAATATCTCTAGCTGTTTATAGGATGAAGCATAAGTCGACACATTATAAACAAAAAGTTCTTCCAAGAAGAGACATCACGACTTCAAATCGTGTTGATGCGTTAACTCTTCCCTATAAACTCGAAATCTTTTCAGAATTAATTAGCCTAGCAGAATAAGGGTTACGGCTTAACTTTAAAAACTTGAATCTAATTTATGTTCATTATCTAGGAATTACTGCCAAAGTTTAAAACTCTAATTAAAAAGTAACTCTTTCAAAATTCCTGCATTAGAAAGGGATGAACTGCCATACTTTGAAAAAAATAAATGTACGGCACGAAAATAATCTGACAACATAAACAAAAGATTTCACTATAGTTTCAACTGAAAATTTGAAAAAATGGATTTTATCTCTTCAGCGAGGATCAATTTTATACAATCTTTTGAAGTTCGTATTATTTTCTACACAACAACTTGCAGCTTGTTTTAGAAAGTACCTGCAGATAGTCGCGATGACTAGACTGTTTTGTCTACTGTATAAATGGATGCTGTTCGAAATTATTTGTCACTAATCCATTTCTCATGTTCAATTTACAGGAAGAAATTCCAGGTCAGTTGGTTTGCCTAATTTTTCTTTCAATCTATAGCTGATCTTTGAAATCCCAGTGTTTACAGCTGATCCATCTTTTTGGGAAGTCCAGAAGGTGGGATGGCTGTAGCTGCCTTAGATCTTCGTCTTCTATTTCAAGCGCTCCCAGGTGTAGTACACTAGAGTTGCTTAGTGTTTCACACTTTAACCAAATGTGGATAGAGGTTTCGTCCTCTATGCAAGCAAATCTGCTAGGTCTAGCGTCTTCAGGTATTTGTTGGCAATGCTCCGATAGAACTTCTGTTAATATTCGTAGATTGTTCTTACTCAGTTTGATACATTCAACATATCTACTCTGGTTATAGTTTCCCAAAAAAGTCATTATCTGTCTCAGCCCCTGTAGGTTGTCCCAATAATCGGTTTTGCTCCTATCTCTTTCCTTTTCCAGTGTTTTTCATTGTTCTGTAGCTGTTACCACAGAATACCATACAAGATACCAGGGTTAGGGTCCCATGAAGGGCTTGTCTGTCCCAGCTATCTCATATCGTTTGGAGCTTAGAGCTCCAATTCTTGCTTTATTATCGGAAAAGATAATGATCTCCTGTTTGCGACAGTTCCTCTCTAGATTGTACTGAACACATGTTTCATTTGCATAGATTTCTGTTCGAAAAATACTTGGTGTGATACCCAAGCTTTCAGAGTGTAGCTTTTTAGAAGGTTTTTAAAACGTATTACAATACTTTTAATCGGAAAAATGCGTCCAACTGTTTGGCCATCTAATTCTCATGCCTTTGAATACATCTGAAATAAGAAATATACACTTCTTCACCTGCAGATTTTGCAAAGTTGCGACATAGAGATGTAACATAATGCCTGTTACTGACCATCAGGTACTTGCATATGATAGAAACTATTAAGATAATAGGACGTTCCATTCCAAACATTTGTTCCGTTAATTTCATCGAAAAACTCACATGTCATCATTGGATCCACCCTTTTGGGATATTGTGATATATAAATATATAGATCAACAATTCTTGTCTGATTTATACCATTTATCATTATCTCTGTTTTCTTTCTTTTTTGTTTTCTAGACATTTTCTATCAAACTCTTCTGATACTGAAATGTGTAGTGTGTATCGTATGTAATCGTGTAGATGCTCAGCTTTGGTCTGGATATACTTATCCAGAAACACTATTCCATCTTTGAGGTACGTACAGGAAAATTATTGTGTCATCCCCAAATTCCTATTTTGCGCAGAAGAATCAAGAGCCTCTTTGAGTTATATACTGTTTCAATAAAGCTCATGAACTGGGAATATTATTAAACAGCATTGATATTTTTGAATTGATATGGAATAAATAGAGTGTTGATTGAATAGCTTATTTAATATAACAAGTTATACGGATGAGTAAGATGGCGTTAACATTTGTTTTTTCAGTTACATATTATTTTGTTGGCTTTGGTAAAGTTTTTGTTGGGTCAGTTTCCAATTATCTGCGGGAAAATGGCACTTTTCCTAATGGAAGAACAAAACGACATGTAGATAGAGCGCAAAAAGATGACATTATTGACGCTGTTAATAAGAGCCCTACAATAAGCACTAGACAAGTAAGGCGACAACTTAATATTACTCAATCAAAACTAAGTAGAGTCAAAAATTACGCACCACCCGGATTTCTGAAGCTATTTCTTTGTTTAACAAATTTAAATCAATATTGCTATTGTTCAACTTCTTTTCAATCATTTTGACGCAATAATAGTAGTAATTTTGAGTGATTTTTGATGAAGTATATTCTCCCATTCCTTTAATGCCACTTGCTCAAGCTGATTTAAATTTTTAGATGGATTACGACGACGAATGCGGCATTTTAAAACGTCCCAGACATGCTTGATAGGATTCATATCTGGACTTCTTGGTGTCCAGTTCAGGGTATGAATTCCTACTTCGTTTAGGTAATTCTATCTACTGCAACGAGTAGTCTAGCATTATCATGCATTGAACGAAAATCATCACCAATAAATGGCCTAAACGGAACGACGTTATTTTTAAGAATGTCAGTTATGTATTTTGCTCCGCTAAGGGCGGGTCTAGGGACACTAATTCTGTGCGGGCATCAAAACAAATTCCTATCCAAAACATATCCTTGGAACGGCTCCCTGGAAAGGATACAAAACTGCGCAAATCTTTCTCCTCGCCGTCTTCAAATATGATTATAACCATCCGGACCTCTAAAATTGATTCTTGTCCCATCAGTAAATAGAACTTAGCACCATTTTTCTAAATTCCAATCTAAATGTTACCTTGCAAATCTTAGTCTAGCAACACGATGCTCCCTGGTTAGCAAAGGTGTCTGGAGAGCTCTTTTGCTGTGTAGATCAGCATTATGAAGGTGTCGTCTTATTGATCTATCACAGATACTTACATTTCGGACTTCTCGTAAAAGGCTGTTGAGATCTACACTTGTCATTGACCGATTTATTAAAGAATTTAATTGTAAAAACGGTCAACTCGACTATTCTTTCAGCTTCGCTTCGCGTTGACTTAACTGCCTAACTCTATTCATTTTTTGTTTAACTAGTCTCGACTTCAACACACCTTGATTGACTTAAATTACTGCTGTCCATAAGTTGGTACAAAAATAGAATGAAAAATAGGCATCAAATTAAAATTTTTAAAAACCACAAAAACAGTAATTTGCTGATAAGAAATTTTGCTACATCTTATCGCTAACATTAAAGATACTTTAACTTTTTGTTATAGAAAAGAAAAGAGACCCAAAAGATTAACATTTTAGGTTTTGATATTGAAATAGGGTGGCGCGTTATTCATGGCCACGAGTTTATGTACCCATATCATATTCAAATGGTTCAGCGACAACAATTTGGGGATGAGATCCATAGGTTAGAATTTTGTAGATTAATTATCAATCATCGACCAACTCTATACAATACCTTATTATGGGATAGGTTATTATGGTTATCTTATGGTTAATAATATTTGTACGTTCCATAAAAATTGAAAAAAAAGGCGTAAATTTTTTTGCATTGTCATTTATATTGGTTATTGGTGTTCGGAAGTCACTTGTGGCATGTAAAACATATTACACAGGGTGAAATATTCAATATAAATCTCGAAATTGATTTTTCCAAAGCTAGTTATACTGAAAGTGCTTATTATTTTTCTATGTAACCCAATGCCAGCATTAAACATATCAATTACACTAGTTTCTTATAAATTCTTATAAACAATTATCTCTTTCAAAAGAATTATTTAAGTGCGAAACTTCTTGAGTTTCCTCTTGAAATATTTCACTTGGAATTGGAAGCATTATTTTCCTCAGATAATCGAATATAAAACTACAATTTCAAGTTTCACACTCAGAAAAATGCGTCTTCTCATCCATCTCAGAAGTTTTTCCATCAAGAAACGCGGCAGCTTCATCTGATTAACACAAAAGTTGTGATCGAGGTTGAATATTCTCTTGAAAAATGTTTCAATTCATCAAAAGTTTAGAAAGATGTACTAATTCACTAAATGCTTTTTCAAATAAAATTTCATTCAAAATGGGTTAGGATCTGTTTACAGAGTCTCATTTTAGAATTTTAGAGAATTGGCAGCTTAACCCAATTTTGACAACGCACATTGTCGAACGCCGTTTTGGAAAAAGTCAGTTTTCGTTCAAGAGTACTGGGTCAGTTTTGGTCTTACAATGGTACATAAATCCGTTCTTATAAAAATTCGTACGATCAATTTGAGTGTTGGACTATCATTAATTGTTCCACAAATCACATAATCATTCAATATTATTAAAGTCTTATACAGGGTGTTTCTATATTCGACCGACAACGCTTTACCTCAGAGAGATCTCAATGAATGATTCATTTTGATATATGAATACGAACATGGGGCCTAGTTGCCTAATAGAGATATAGGGTTTTCAAAATTCTAAATCAGAATTAAAAATTTGCCATAAATCAAGACAGCCTTCAATTTTTTTTTCAAATTTGGTGACTAATATGCAATATTTGGAACAATGATTAAACGTAAGTAATTGAAAACAAATGAAAATTATTCATAATCTCAATTGTTCGAACTGTTGGTGGCTTACTTCAACACACATTACCGTTTTGTCATTGAACAACGTGTCTTCGAGAATAGATCTGGATGGGATTGAATGATTTCTGCCGTATCTTAGATTCTAGTTATTAGATCTTGTTCAGATGCGATGATTGTTTCGTACACAAAGGATTTCATAAGGCTCCATTTAAAAGAATCGATTGGATTTGAGTCAGGTGATCTTGGATTCCCCGACCAATCCATTTTTCTCTAGAAGGTCTGTTTAAGTAATTTTTTGTCGCTGCAGCAAAATGAACAGATACCCCTTAAAACCCTATTTCTCAACAACTAGCCCCCGTAAGGGCTCGTATTCGTATATAAAAATGAACCATTTATTGAGATCTCTCTATGGTAGAGTGTTGTCGGTCGAATATATTTGATCACATATACAATGTGAGTCACGAGGAATTTACTTACTTTTATCGTACATAGAGCCACTCAGGAAGAATATCATGCGACTACTAAAAAGTGTCCACTCCTCTTTTTTATTAGTTTACAGAGTGATTTGTGGAATTGAACATAAATTTGAAATTCCAGAACGGACTTTGGTCAAATCGATTTAGGGATTCCGTGTATAACATTTTCTTCAAGTTCAAATTTCATAATTAACCGATGAAAACGAAGCATGCAAAAATGCTGTCGCATTTTTATACAATTTTTACTGAACGATGAAATTTTACCAAACATTGAATAACCATAAAGACGTATCATATAATAACGTATTAATTCGAAAAATTCCGAGAATTTTAACTGGAATGAGTACCTACAATACTATCTGATATGTATGTATACATTAAACCACTACTTTTCAACATAATTATTGATGAAATAATAAAGCAAGTACGCAGATTGAACGGACACAAAATGAGTGATCGCAATATTACAAACCTGTGCTATGCTGGTTGCAGTAAACGAAGATGACCTCCAAAGGCTGCTATATCGCTTTAATTGGTCAGCAAAATCTCTAAATATTATGGTTTCTACCTCCAAAACAAAATAATCCAGCAGGAAATGAAATTCAAATATCTGCGTATAGAACTATCCGGATATGGTGATATTGAGACAGAGGTAAGGCAGCAAATAATAAAAGCAGCAAGAGTAGCCGGATGTCTGAACGACACTATATGGGAAAACACATACATAAGTATTGAGCAAAAATACAGCAAAAACAATAAGGCTCCTGGAAACAAGCGAAATAAAAGTGCTACGAAAAATCATTAGAAAAACGCTCCTAGACAGGGAACGTAGCGATGACATAAGGCAAAAATGCAGAGTGGAAAATATTAACGAATAGGTACTGAGCAGAAAGCGCGAATGGAACGAACACATAAGTAGAATGAGCGAGGAAACAATAGTAAGGATAGCACCAGACAACTCACCACTGGGGAGAAGAAGTATGGGAAGGCCACGAAAAAAGATGGAGTGATAATTTTACCATCAATTGAGGCAATAGGCATGCTGAATGAACAGGCAATCTGCCTAAAATGGAGTAGGAAGAAGAAGAAAAAGAAGACACTAAACCACATTTTTATTGTCACTTTGTATTGTCTGGAAAAGCAGATAAATTATTTTCCAATTTTGAATTTGCAAAGAAAATTGCATTGGAGTAATAAATAATAAATTATTGATTGAAAAGTTGTGCTAATTAATTTTGATTGTGAATGATTGAAAGTTTATGTCAGATAATAATTCATTTTAGCAACTGTACCAAATAAAAATAACGAGTAGCTCTAATATGTTTTAAAAACAAAATTAGCGTTGATCTTTTTTTATATTTTATACTCAATGTTGTCATTATCAAACATAATTTATTTGTATAAGAATTCTTGGAGTATCTTCGATTTTTTCAAGAAGATGAGGAATCCTAGGAACTGTTTCCACCACGAGAGCTCATTGATATGTGAAGCTATCGTATCCTACCCACTAAATCGTCACTTTCTATATCTTTATCTCTAGAATTCATAGTTAAGTTCACAAATGACTAGAGAAAACACCTTTTATTAGCCTCAAGATATTGTTATCTGAGGGGCTCGTCATATGGTAAAAGTATGTATAGTTCGTCCTGACACCTGACACACCCTGTACCTGTATAGTGTCACACAACACTTATTTACAGGTGACATTGACTCCTTCTCATTATCTGAGAAGTACAGTAGTACAGTACAGTACTCGCAGTACAATTAATGACATCAAAAATACTCATCTGGAATTGACGGACTTACAGTAAAAATATTTTCGAGTCTGCCGATTGCACATCGAATCACCTTATCAATCCACTTCAACAACTTTTTGTGAATTTTCTAATGCTGTTGATTGTGTGGAACATAATATTTTAAGTACCTAATAAATCATACGTCATACTTTACCAACAGTCAGCTTGTAACGGTTGGTACAACGATGTCTTCTTGCAAGTCAATGGAATGTGGAGTACCCCAATGCTCAGTACTAGGCCCTATTTTGTTTCTTCTATTTATAAATGGCACCACCTGCCTAGAGATTAGGGGTAAAATATGTCTATTTGCAGACGATACTAATGTCTCTTGGAGCAACCCTGATCTCACGGCAGTCACATAGGTTTATATCTAGTGATCTAATCGCCCTTAAATGATGACACGATTCCAATTTTTTCTGTCTCAACGTTTTTAAAATAAGAGTTTTATCATATGAAAATACAGCTGCCTTTTTTATTAAATAACGCCACAATTGACGTCGTTGAATCTGTAAAATACTTAACGCTTGTTGTGGACAATTCCTTGAAATGGGAGTTGCCGCCTTATCTAAAAAATTAAGTTTCTTCTGTTCTGCACTGAGATTAGTTTACAAAGAACTGAGCTTATCCACCTCCTTAACAGTCTTTTATCCCCTTATTGAGTCGCATCTCCGATATGTCCTTTCCTTCTGGGACTCAATTTAAGCGAATTTTCAAATTACAAAGGATATCTGTTTCATATTTACTAAGACTAAACAGCAGGGCTCACTGCGGTGACTCCCTCAAAAGATTCTGACTCTTTCTTCCTTTTTCATCTTCGAATCCGTTTGCATAATTCGTAAGCAAGCTTCTACAATATCTTAAAGTTTGTTAGACGATTCTCAACTTAGGAACGCGAAGCAAGACCTTAACCTACCCACTTCATATTCAGAATTAGTTAAGGGCTTAACATTTTAAAATACAAAATAATGCACAACCACTTGCCAATTGAAATCAAATCGATATCATCTTTTCTCGCATTCCGCAATAATTTGAGGACATATTTACTGGAAAGTACCTTCTATTCTAATAATATTTAATTCTGGGTATTCTGCATACTGGTATAATTTTTGCTATGGAATTATATACTAATTATGACCTATTACTTTTACCTATAAATATGTTACTCATTGTGGTTTTCTTCTGTATATTGAAACTCCATTTCATTTGTATCTTCATTTAGTTATTTTTATGTTCGTTTTGTGAACAAGAAAAGATTTCTCTCTCTCTCTCAAATTAAACATCAAGATATGATGAAATAAAGAAGCAAAGTGCTTCACGGCATTTTAACTTTTTATCGTTGTTGTATAATGGCGTCAATGTAATATAATGGTGTTTCCGATTGAGCGATATATTTGATTCCACTGAGCCAATAAACCACTGCTTCATCCATCAGAGTAAGTGATGTAATTATTTTGAGAAAAAGCCGTTATCGGACTGATGTGCTTTTTCGCAACAATCTTAATCACAGCAATCACTTCCCTTTTAGTTCCGTTCAAAGATATAGCTTTTTCCTTCTCCCTAAGATAGTCCGGGCGAAACCATATTATAATTATTTAATCAACAGGATTATCTAACGGTCTCTTTGAGTTAACAGTAGATTAAAAATCTGACTTGCAGAACAAAATAAGAAATTAATTTCTATACCTAGCCTAACCAAAGATTTTTATTAATTGTAATTAGTAATTTCCGGGATAAATGACAAAGCTCCGGGAGATGATGGAATAGAACTGGAACATCTTAAATATGGTGGAGAAAAACTAGGTAAATATTTATTCATCAACTAATGGAGCAGATATGGAAACAAAACAATATCCCAGACGAGTGGAACACAGGCATAATCACACCAATATTTAAGAAAGGTAATAAAGAAATATGTGAGAACTATAGAGCCTTCGCCCAGCTAAATATTGTCTACAAAATACTTGAAAATTTAATAAATAAAAGGTTGAAGGAATTAGCAGAGAGAGAACTAGGGGATTATCAAAACGGCTTTAGACCAAGAAAATAAACTATTGACCAAATAAAAGAGAAGACAGCGGAATATAAAAGAGAAATACTTATAGCTTTTATTGACTTCAGAAGTCCTTTCGACTCAATAAAAAGAGAGAAAATAACAGAGAAAATTAAAAAACAAGGATATCCAAAAAAAATGAGAAATAATACTAAATAAGAGTGACATTAAAGTGAGATTGGCTTTGGAAGGCTTTGTAAGAAATGCAGGTCTACAAGATAAGAACATTATAACAGATGCAATACAGATAGTAGCATACGATGTAACGATCGTAGCAAATGGAAAGAGGGAATTGATAAAATTGATCAACAAATTAGAAGAAGCAAAAAATTACGGACTGAAAATAGATGTAGCAAAAACAAAATATATGAAAAATGAGGAAACCCAGAACAGAAAGCAAACCAACTGAAAACTAGCAAATACAATTTTGAAGCAATATCGACTTTTAACTATCTAGGAATAACATTGGTTAGGTTGGGTCTATGGAAGAAATAAAAACCTACTAAAAAACAAAAATATAACCAAACCAAACAAAATAAGAATGTACAAAACCTTAACACGAATCAGTAATCACATATACGATGGAAACAACAGTGATAAACAAAAGAGAAGAAGAAGAACCGAAAGAAAGATAATGAGAACTGTAACAGGCCCAAACCTAAGACAGGAAGGAGAAAGAAGAGCAAAGAAAAACGAAGAAATTGAGAGAGAACTGGGGAAGGGGAATATAGTGAGATGCATAAAAGCACAAAGGCTCAACTGGGCCGGGCTCACAATGAGAAGAAAACCAATTGAAATGATCAAAAGAATAACGCAATGGATCCCATTGTGGCCAAGGAGAAGGGGTACCACCTCAAAAAAAGGCTTTGATGCGCCAAAAGCGCTAGCCATAATCCACATGGAATTGAAAGGCTTGATGATGATGATGATGAATTTCCGGGATAGACACTCTTAGATCGAGTAATTTCTATATAGCAACTAGACGAAACAAACTATGTAAAATTATTGTTGCCATTATTTCTTACATCAATCGATAGTACATACTGGAAATTCCATTTCATGTTATTATCCTGATTATTTAAACTGTTTCATGTTGCCATCGATGTAGAAAGGTTTTAAATTAGGCAACAAATTTATTCAAAAAAATACAGAAGGAAATCGAAAGATGGATACTAAAGTGTTCAAATTGATATCCATCTTGACCAATATATTGACGTCAACGTTTCTCAAGGCGGAGGCAAGTCCGGTGAACTATGTTACGCTGTCCGCGAGAAGTTTCAATTTTTTTTTTCAGTTGCAGTTCGAAGATCGGGAAGGGATCGTGGTCTTATTGCAAAAACGCGGTCTTTGAGAAGGCCCCACAGGAAGAAATCACAGGGTGTCGGGTCACATGACCGTGCGGGTCACTCAACGAATCCTCGTCTGGTTAACCATTCTCCAAAATGAACATTAAGGTACTCCCGCACACATAACGCTTAGTGCAGCGGAACTTCATATTGCATGAAATAATGGATGTTCGCGAGTGTTGGATCGTTGTCCATCTTTACACTTAAATCGTCGAACATTTCCAGATAACTTTGGTCCCTAATGTAACCCTCAATAAAGTACGGGCCCACGAGTCCTTTCGACTCTGGTCGTTCCAGTATACGCAGTTATGCCGATTGACCGGTACCGTTCAGCTTGAAGGATGCTTCATCCGACAACAAAATGCAATGCTGGAACTGAGGATCATCCTGACTCTATCCGAGGTACCACTCGCAAAATTTCAATCTGCGATCAGATATTTGTAAGTCTCCTGATATCCGCACTGTAGATTGGTTCAGCTCCTCAACTAACGCTAGCGTCACTTTTTCCATATTTTCGCTAGTTTTTTCGTTAGTTATTACAGATAACTGTTGTCCAGAACTTGGTGCGTCGGCAACAGAGCTCGTTTTTAAGAATTTCTGGTACGTCTCACACACTGTTGAACTATTTGGTAACGGTGAGTTCAGAAATTGTGGTTCAAATTTGAAACATAATTTCGTTATCCACGTTTGTACGCAGGTACGACGTAATAAAAAAAACTTTTTCTTGAAGCGTGAACTTGTATCGGTTATTAATTTTAAAAACGCATCTACTCGACGAGCGTGTTATCATGACACAGACACAACTGTCAAAGCATGAAGATGCTTCGATTTAAACATTTTCGACTGCCTTTTCAAACTTGTTACAAACTGCCGATTTTTCGAGAGCGTCTGATTATATTCATTCAACTGTGTGAGGTGTATGGGGAAATGTATATGTATATCAAAATAAGCGCAAAAGGTGCAGATGAATCACAAACGAACGTACAGACGTCCATGGAAAAGAATACTTTGCCCGGCCATCATTTTCGGACGAATTGATTGCGAAAGTGGAACAAGCAAAGCTGTAAGATCAAATGTGACAGTTCTAGATCTCAGCGAGATGTTCCTTGACGTCTGCAAGTCCTGCATTTACAACATTTTGAGAGACCGCTCAGGATATGTCAAGATTTGTGCCATGTTGGTCCGAAAGGGAACGTGTGGAAGCAGCTCACAGTGTTATCATCACTTTCCTGAATTGAAGAAATACTTGGAACTGACGAATAGTTGAAACAAGAGACCTCTACAATTCAGGCATAAAAAAGATGATACAGTTCATGTGAAAATGCATTGATCGGAACAGCGATTATGTCCATGAATAGAGAAAATTCTAAAATTCCCAAACATGTACTACTCAAAGTTTAACATGTTCCTTAATATGAAAATTCATTGGGAATTTTATTATGGATAAACTTCGTATAATAATTGGACAGACAAAAATTTGCTGTACTTTTCTAATTTATCTATTCAACTAGTTAAAAATGTGTTGAATTTTCTGGAAAATTTCATAATGAATGTGATAAAATACAAATAATAAATATTAATTATACTATTACTTAACTTGCTGTCAAATGATGCATAAATAATTTTGAAAACAATAACAAACGTTTAATATTCATTCATTCATTACAATTCCCAAGTCAATATATTTTTTACAAATTAAAAAACTACAAAATCTTCTATTTTTATTCAGTTCCCAGTCTTATACATCTACTCTGGAAACCAGCTAACTGGAAAGTGTCCATTATCAAATAAATATCTTTAATAATAAGAACTTGATTATAAAAAAGAAGTTCTCCATATGCTCAAGCTTAATTTTAACTTTTGTTATTACACTTTAATCCTTTTATCCACTGTTTTTACCAATTATCACTTAAAGTTGACATAATTAGAAATAATATGTGTCAATTGATAAACCATGCTAACTACAAGAGATGTTTACCATTAATTGGCGTAGAATCTAGATGCACGATCTCTATGAATCGCTTCGGAATAGCTTGAGGCTCAAAAATAAACAAAACACTCGCACCTTCTAAACATACTGAAAACTCATAAATACGATTAGAAGTGATTTTAGATATACAGTGAATAGTAAAACAATGAATTTCTTGTGAAAATTTTGACCAAACACTTGGAAGTTATCCTTGGAGTCTGAGCTTTCAATATTAGCTAATGGCACCGATTATGAGGAGGAAGTATTTTGAATAAAAAAATAGACCCATTCAAATATATGATCGGTCAGTTTACTATATAATCGTAATGAATAGCGAATAAAAGTAATCAATTATTATTTTTCACTTGTAAATCAACGTTCTTAAAAAACAATTCAAGCTACGCTTTGTTGATTTTTTACGCACTACGTCTTCTTACTCATAAAATAAAGGAATATTTTCGAAGCTTTGTGACATTATAAGTGATTATTGCTTAAACAAACAAATTTCCGCAACAGGAAACAAATTTTAATAAAAAAAATATACAACATGGCAAATAAAAGCGGAAAGAACTGCCTAAAGCAACTACCGTTTCATTTATTCCTGTTAAAGTTCTACTCAAAAGAAATGGCTGTTGCTAAGTAGTTCCCTCTTTTAAGATACTGTCATTTGGAAATGTTATCAGTGTTGGTTCAAGGAATCTTTCTCATCAAAGTGAGATGAATATAGAGATTTAGAAAGGATTATGCCAGATATTCTTTATATTATATATAGAGTTTATCAAAAGAGTAGAGAAGAAATTACTATAATTCATTTTATTGAAACAATTATTTAAAAACCGATCAAGTGAAATGTTTTCTTCCAAAACAACACTCATATAAAATGGGAGAATAGATAGATCAAATAGTTTTTCTCAAGGATACTACTTTTTGTTGGTGTTTGAGACATATGCTAGTCATATTAACGAACACACTTTCTATAAACTACAGAAATGTAGTACAAAATCTCCTATTTTTATAAAATGTGGTTTTAAAAAGTAATATGGTTTAAACGACGTTGTTTCACGTTTTATTCTGAAAAGATTACACTTTTGTTACTTGTTTATCAAATATATAACTTCAATTACTACAAGTACCAAATTTGGCCTCCGGCTTTTGTAATAGAATTTTAGCTAATACCTCATTCAGATGCTACATCCTTCATCTAGTCTTCACGAGTAATGATTTGTACATTTTTAATTTGCTTATAGTTTTACTTGGATTCCCTACGAGTGAGATTCAATTTTGATCAGTTCATGGTGTTATTTCGATCAAAAATTTATTATAGGGATACTCAGTAAATGTACTATGCAGTGCTCTAATTATACCTCTCAAATAACTTAAACTCAGTCTTAAAAACTATTATACAAACAAAATATATTTTTTCACTTACTAGTACAACAAACTATCTTTATTTAACAAACTATTATGATATAGTTGCGATTTATTATGGTTAACTTTACCTAAAATCCCCCCGTCCTTCTAAATCAAAAAGATTCAAGCATAAATGCGAACGGCGTAGCTGGTGTCATGTCCCAAATGTTTCTATCACTTTTTTTTAATTGTACGATAAAACATAGTAAATCCAAATCTAAGTTTTTTTTTTAAATTTGCAAACATTATTATTGAAAAATAATAAATAGTTAAGTAAGATCACTTTCCAAGTAAGATTCATATTCAAAAATCGCAAAATTACACCTCGTTTCAGTAAATTTTATCAATTGTCGAAGAAAATCACTCAAAGTGTATTATAATTCCAATTCACACAAAATTTTATCAATCATATATTTCACAAAGCAATGGTAATTTTATAAAAAGTTTTTGCAGTATGTGGTGTGGGAATCTGGGTGGTCAAATAATTCGGCCATTTTTTTATTGAGACTTAATGGAAAAAGATATTTAGACTTTTAACACGTTGAGGCCCCCAACAGCCCAGAGCGGTCCTTTGGACCGTATGACGTATTTTATTCCAAACCTATTCCACGGCCCAAGGGACCGTATTTGGACGGTCCTGGGTCCATAGGACCTCTCTGGGCCCTGGAGGAAGTTTTAGCGCTAAACTTTATCTCGGGCCCAGAGGGAGCCTGGACCGTATACAAAATACATCATTTTCTCATAGTTTCCCTTTCAAAGAAATTTTTCCTTCATTTTTCTTTGGATCTACATCCCATTTGTAGTGTTGAAACACAAAAAAAATTTGAGTCCAGGGGAAAGTTTATCAGTTTTGGTTGAGGCCTAACAGGTTAAGAAACAAATTGTCAATTCACTGAGAAGACATATCCTCAGTCATTCAATGTGACATGTTCTAACAGCATGCCCGGCACATATATATTCAGCATTTTTTATATCAAACATATCCCATTACCTAGATAGTACGAGGAATTTTGTTTATTTGGCCACCCAGATACCCAGACCTAACTTGTTTCGATTTTTATTTGTGGGGCAGAATAAAAATAGACCCAATATGATTGAAATAATACTACAGGCAATACGAGGTATTTTAATGGCACAAATTTAAACTTCTATTCATTCGTCAGAGACTGATTCCGATTTAAATTTTGAATACCATGGCGCCACTTATTAAATAGATAGTTATCTAGTTTATGAATTGTTAGATTTGCTACATTGTTTATTTACTGATTTGTTCTCATAGTTAGTAATATTAGCTTTACATTTATATAACGCCATATAGCGGCAATCATAATAGTATATTACGTTATAAGTTGTAAGTAAGTTGTAGGTAAGAGTTGTAAGTATCCCATTACCCACGAAGTGAAAAATTTCATGAGACCTCAATGGGCTTACAACGTCCATTCATTTTCTTCCATTAAATGAAAAACATCGCAATTATTTGAACTTTATTATAATAGTTGTTAATAAGAATTGAACAATTATTGTAAATCGATTGTGCCTTATTATTTATGATGAACGGCTATTTATAATTGTAGTACTGCTCGGTACATCAGAAGGCGAATATTGATAATTGGTAATTGCCTTCGATATTCGTAAATCATTGTCATTTTTATTTTTAAGAGATTTATTTACATAGCCTTCCGCTACTGTAGAAGATTGGCAGCCACCAAGTCGTTTTAATGATTTGGGCAATTTTAAATGGTGAATTACCGGTTGTGTTTATACTCACAACCTATTTTCCATTTCTGTAAGTAAGAAATAAGGAAACGATTCTCCGAAAAGGATTTAATGTTATGCTTGTGTCGCAAATCCATAAATTTTTGATTATAAATTTCGTACCTTCCTTTGGATTTTAGCCATAACAAATTATGTGTGGCAGCTTGAGCTTTTTCTGAAATCTCCGGTGAAAGTCTGATAATTTCATCACTTTCACTACTATCAGTTATATTCGTAGATAAAATTGAGAAAATGTTCAGATACAATCATGTTTTGTTCAAGAAATCGACAATATGAATGACATGACATTTATTTTCATAGCATGCTACTTAAGAAAACGTGTCCTATATTCTAAGAAATTGCATAATGTGCTGCCTACATTTTGGTGCAGCACTCTTTCAATCCTAAATATATCTCGCTAATGCTATAAGTTTTTTAATTGACTGAATTTGTGAAAATAGACCAAATAAAGTCTTACGTAAATAAAAATTTGATTGTCATTTAATTAAACCAAGAAGTTGGAGTTTTTTTTTTTCAAAAAGCACGTGTACGTTATGAGATCTCATTACGTGCATGTTATTGTTAAATGTCCTTTACAACGAATGTTGACAGGGCGATTTGTGACGTTTACAGACATGGGAGTAGAAAAAATTATTTTGAGAACAATTCGAATCACTACAGGTAGTCCAATATAAGAACTTTTCATCGATAATAATTTTCATCTTCCGTTTGTACAAAAATTCTCGCTGTTCACACTTTTCTTAAGATATCTCGGGATAGAAAAAAGATATCGATATGCTACTTCAATGTTAATTTAGTTAAATTCGACAAAATTTATTGAAACTTCCTATATTTCTATCAGTATATCAGTGATTACAAAATCTATAATATACGAAATAACACCCTCTAGCAACCACGCTGCAAATTAAATTGCTTAGAATTCGTATATTTTGTATTTCTGCAAAAAAGCTCTTATTTGAAGAGATAGTGTCTCTGAACCTTATGGAACGAAAAATGCGTAGAATATATTGAGGAATTCGATTATTGTTTTCAAATTGACACTTAATTGCTGAAATTTGTAAAAATTCCGCTTTTTATTTTATATTTTCAAATACCTCTATAGATGGACTTAATATTCTTAACACAATTTCCACGTGCTTATTCTTCACAAAACATAATGGGCTGTTAAGCACATAAGCTTCCTGATAGGCCTGTCGTGCCCCTTTATGAGGATTATGAAAATAGTAAAGCTGCAGCTCAATCCATTTGGCATAACGAAATTCAACATATTCCTAGAAAAACAAAAATTTTGTACAATAATGTTGTGAAAAGCATCATAATATCGGTCATATAACAGGACAAAAAATCATAAAAACCCTACAATCTGTTTTCGAAGTATTTAATGCATTCATTCCACCTTTTACTCAAAATTCGGAGCTTAGAATTAATAGCATGCTAACTAGTAGTTGTAGCTGCAAATTCACATATTTCATAAACTCTGCTGAAACTCGCAAATTTGGACATGCTTATCGGAGTTGAATGCAATACAGGGGCTCGGCGAACAACCAATTGTTTGAATTATGTTATACGAAACTGAACTTGGTAACGTATTGTAATATAATATACGTTTCCTTATTAATTCATAAGAAAATTGGGGAACGGCTCTAACTTTGAGACATGTATGCTTGAGAAGACTAATTCTGAGGATTGTCTACGGTATATTCTCTAGATAGCATGCAACTGATGAATTATAATGGAAATGTTCATGAAGTATCAAATTATGACAAATATTAAACAGTAGTTAATAAGAAGAAAATAATCTGGGTAAGAGCTGGATATTACTATACGACCATATACAGACGTTTAGAAACTCATGAAAGGTAAATGAAAGCTGTTTTTCCGAGAAGAAGTGATTTGAAATCAAGTAACATCTCAAATGTAATGCGTGTGTCCCCTACAAGTGACACTCAACGCAGATGAGTGGACTGTAATTCGTTCTTACTATATTTCAATTATTAGAAAAATGGAAAAAAAATTATCATTTGAACTGAATACTTCCGAATAAATGGCTTCTTAGATAACAAAGAAATTCGTGTCATATCAAGATAATGGAAAATACCTCATATTCTTGAAAACAGTATGAAAATTCCGCTCTCGTTCTATTTTTTCGTATTATCGTGAAAGATCCTCTTCTTATCTTACCGTTCTTTGTTTTCGTGTTTCTCAAAATTATATTAAGTGTCAGTGTATATTATATTTTTATGTACTTTATGGAAGGATGAGTCTTCTGACAGCTTAAATATCAATTGTATTCCTATTCCCACTCCAAGTTCATCAATTTCTCGTCGTTTTCTTCTTAGCGTGCCGTATCAAGTCCCCTTGACTTTGGCGATCAGTATGGCAAAACACTCTCTATCTTGAGCTAGTCTAAATAATTGTCCTGCTGTTCTTATCCCAGTCCATTCTCTAATATTCTTCAACCACGAGGCTTGTTTCCTTTCATTTCATCTACGACCTTTAACTTCACTCATCATAATCAACTGGAGGTTATTAAACCCGTTACCACGCATTAGTGTCTCAAATAAGCTATTTTCCTACATTTAATGTTATCAACCAACTCACGAATTGCATTTGCTCTGTTAAGGACTGCGTCGTTTCTTTGCATAGCTTTCGTCAGTATCTTAAGCATGCGTCTATATAACCACATTTCAAAAGCCTCTAAGCGATTAATGGTAGATATTTTCAGAGTCCATGCTTTGACACCATATAAGACTGACCATATGTAACATTTGATCATCAGATCATCATTAGAGAAGAGTGATCTCATTTTAAAAAATGTTGTACATTTTATTTCCTTATCGGGATCCAGTTGTTTAGTAATGTAGCAACCAAGATATTTGAAACTTTTTGAATCGTTTGTCCGTTTACCTGTAGCTGTATGTCATGATACGGCAAGCGACTAAATACCATATATTTTGTTTTGGAACAGTTAATGTTAATATCTCTTCCTACTCTGTCAATGGCGTTTAAAAGGCATTCAAGTCCATTCAAGTCGTCACACAGTACAACTGTATTGTCTGCGTATCCGATTTACAATCGTAAGATTCTATAATCTCCTTGATTTGGCGTAAACATAGGTAGATATATCTTTTCTTTGTAATCGCCCATTTAAATCTGTTTAAGCCCTTAAGAGTAATAGTGAACTATACCACACTTAACGATGTTGATTTGCTTTGAATAATTCATTCCTCTTATCACTTTCATCTAAGTATCTAAGGTGTATTTCGCTTTATCAATCTTTCATTTGCTTCCTTTTTCATTATAAAAAGGTTCTGATTCGCAGACACTAGACTGAGCTTTTTTTCTTTTTAAAGAGTTTAGAATGTGGATGTTTTCAATTGCCAGAGTTCTTCGTCTTCTGTTTCAAGCGCTCCCAGATGTAGTGCTCTGGAGTTCCTTAGTGTTTCACACTTCGAGAGAATGTGGACAGAGGTTTCGTCCTCTGTGCAGCAAAATCTGCACGCCGCATTATCTTCTAGATCTAGCGTCTTCAGGTGTTTGTTAAAGCGACAGTGCACCGATAGAACTCCTGTTAGTATTCTTAGATTGTTCTTACTTTGGTTGATACATTCAGAAGATCTACTTCAGATATAATTTCACAGAAGAGTTTTTGTTTGTCTCAGCCCCTGTTGGTTGTCCCAATAATTGGTTTCATTCATATCTGCCTTCTTTTCTACTGCTTTTTCATTTCATTTCCCTTCGCTCCGTTGTGTCCCAGAATTCATTGTAGGGTAATTTTATTTTTCTTGCCTAGTTCGTTTAATTTTCCTATGCAATTACAAACGAGTTTTTTTTTTTATTATATTGGAGCTAAGAGTTCAAATGGATGTTTGACTATTGGACAGGATGATGATCTTCTATTTGCGCTAGCTCCTCTCTAGATTGAACTGAACACATTTTCCAATTGCATATATTTCTGTTTGAAAAATTCTTGGTGCGTTGTCCAGGCTTTGAGAGTGTTTGATTCTGTGCCCGTACACTCCTACTTCAGGTCCATTTAATGGAATTTCTGTTCATTTCTTGTATGGTGTTTTGATCCTACTTTCTTTTACAGTTTATTATTGAGGTGGAGATTTTCTCAAAGCTAAAAGGAAAACAAGAATGAAATAGTCACATTAACAGAATGACAAGCGAAAGACTAGTGCGTATCGCAAAAGATAAATCTCCAATAGGCGAAAGAAGTATTGGTCGACCGAGAAAGAGAAGAGAAGAAAATAGAACAGTCAGTCGGTTGGGGTTTTTGGCTCAAATTTCTAGAAACAAAGTTTAAATTCGGCTTACACGTAGTTTTTATTATCGTGAATACAAGAAAAAATGTAACCTACCCCAAAACTTTTTTATGAGAAATTTTTCAGTACCACAAGTAAGTCATCGAATACCAAAAAAAATTGATACAAGAAGTGCGAAGCAATTCAAGAGACCATGAGAAGCTTTTATGAAATATGACATATTTTGTTTTTATTATTGTTAGTGACTCTACAACAGAAGTGATTCTCTGCACCACAATAAATAACTGGATAAATAGATATTCAGTTGACGTAAAACGTAAGAGGTCGATTGACAACTTACAGAATCTATTCATTCGATTCTGGAAAGTACATTTATTGTATCTTATAGTTGATTATATTTATGAAATAATTCTGAAGTTTCAAATAAAAATTATATTTCACATTATAAACTTTCAAGAAATATGTAATGGGGAATAGCACTCTGAAGCCGAAGCTGTCACTTTGAAATACACAGGCGATGTTTAACAAGTTCTACAAACTTCAATTTCAGAAATATTACAAAAATTGTAGTTTTCAAGTCATGAACAGAATATTCTTAGAAAAGTTTTGTTGGTGGAAGTTTCCAACTGTCATTCTGTTCGAGCACTTTGCGGAACCATCGCTTAGGAGAATAATAATTATAATTTATACTACGATGTGGTAAAATATGAGTCCTCGGATTTTTCAATAAGTGGTTTGAATTTTTTTTTAAATTCCTTTTATATTTCTGGTGGCAGTTGAATCATTGTAGAAATTATATTCAGTATATATGATGATATGCAAGGTTTGTTTTTTAAGTAAGTACTGAAACTAGAAGAGAACTAACAAGTTTTTCAGGTTATTATTGTTTTAAAAGAAAGTTTCATATCTCAGTTCAAGTTGGTTCAGTCAAAATAAATTGAATTGAATGTTTTGACAAGGTCTAGGTCTCTTATTCTCTATCTTAAATGATTGTTGCTAAGTTGTTAACCAAATAATCTGACCACACTGCTGATCTTCTTAGAAAAAGTTCCAGCTGATATACAGCTATAATATTCCAGCTATTTCAATACCAAATTCGAAAATATATGAATCGAAGACGAGACTTTTCTTTCTTAGGAATCTCATGAAAAATGACGTTTATAAAACTCTTCAGACTAATAAACAGGACAGGAGATTACTATATTAGCATTTCGATTTTTGAAAGTTGCTAAGAAATTTTGTTAGATTGCAACCTTGTATTGATGTTAACGGTCGATAACGAGGACTTTTTTCTAATATTACGATTAGTTTCGGAAACTTCGTTTTGTTGATCTAGTTCTTATCATTTATCTTCCTCGTAAATCCAAGTAGCCAACAACAGTATAATTTGCGTATACCACAACTCGCTAGAAGAACATATCGTTTAACATCTGTCTATCGTCCGAGTTGATATAAGTCCCATGATCACTAAACTTCAAATAAAATTAGTTGAAAATTTCATATTAGTGCATAAAGTTTTCTGTCTCAAAATAATTATTACACTTTTAGTGACTTGTTTTCTTAAATAGTTTATTAAGATTTATCATCATTTATATATTATAGTTACAGAGCCGTTACTAAAAATACTGGGCATTCTTCTATTTGATACAAGGGAAATGAAGTTTCTACCCTTCCCTTTACAGAAAATAAAATATTAACAATTCAATTGTTAAGTTAAATCAAATGTATCCCTTTAATAATGTGAATTGAGATGCATAAGGTTAATTCATTCACGATTTTCATACAAATGTATTCATACCTCTTAAAGGACTCTGAAAATGTGGAAAGCCTCATATATAACGGCTTAAAAATTATGACCACTTTGAATTTGGTATCAAATACATGACATCTCATTAAAAAGCTCATATATTTGGTTATGTTATATTATGTGGTTTAAAATCATTTCAAAATAAAAACATTCAAAATTTATTTGGTATATTTCCAACTAACTTCCGTTTCCTCTCGATTTATAGTCATGAATTAATTCCAAAATACAATTTGTCTTGATATTATCAAAATTAATACCCCGATCGGTTTGAAATATTCTGTAGAAAGTTTAAAAAAGAAGAATCGCTGGAATAATGGACAAGCATGCTCGACTCAGATTTTTAATTGACTCTTTAGCGCCGACAGGAACAAGCGAGGAATTTTGATGAACAATTAAACACAAAAAATGTTCGAAACTTTCCAATAATGTTGACGATAGTTTATAGGAAAACTAAATTTATGTTTCACATCAATTCAAATTCTCATCTAGAATATTTTAACGAGTATTAAACTTATAAGAAAAGTTGGATTTGCAATATATTTTCAAATTAGCATTCTATTGTGAGAAATAATTGATGATATCATGCAGATATGGAGACAATATTTTAGAGATTTCTTAGAAGGAAAGGGTATGAATGAAATAGAAAACAAAGAGACTACAGGACAAGAAGGATTAACACAAATCCAAACAATAGAAGAAACTAATAAAGGCACCAGGAATAGAACAAATTACGACAGATATGATAAAAGCGTCCGAAAAGAAAATAGCAAATACACTAAAAATCATAATTAACAAAATATATGACACGGGAAAAGCACCAAAAGATTGGCGAGTGGGTATTAATATAAGAGGGCCTTTTTTTTCAATCTCTGATCGCTCTGTTTACGTTCGGGCGTCAGTCGGCGTTGTGCTACAGCCGTTATTGATGCTACCGCCAAGTGTGATTAGTTTCCAGCAGGCTGAAGGCCATAGTGCGGCAGAAATCTATCGGAGAATGGTCGTGTGTATGGGAAATGGTTGACAGAATGGTTAAAGAAAACCGCAGATTCACCATTACTTCTTTGTCTACGGAATTTCCATAAGTTTTAAGGTCTGTTTTGCACTCTATTGTTACTGAATAGTTAGGCTACATTGGCGGCAATTTTCTTCGAAGAATGTATTAAAAATATTGTTCACAGATAAGACAAATATCTCAATCTCTTCGGTGATTACGTCGAAAAGTAACCGTAAGTGTACCAATCTTTTGGTAATAAAATTATTGTTTTATATGAACTTGTCTTTTACTTATAACCTCCTTACGGCATTCTTACAAGAAAGGTGACACCAACTGTAGCAATTGTAGAGGATGCAAACTATTACTAAACGGAGAGACTTTATAAAAACTATGTCAGAGTGAGGCAAGAGGTATCAAATAGGTTCGAAGCAACAAAATGAGTGAAGCAAAGATGTATACTAAGCTCATTATTATTGTCAGATATTGTTTATTGAGGGAATAGAAAGAAAAAAAATAGAAAAAAAATTCCAACCAATTTGCTTAATGAAACTACTTCATAAATTGCAAATAGAGTGACATCTTGAAAAAAACAATATATTGTGTCATTAAATTCCTTTAATATCTTTCACCTTTCGATATGTTTATGTTACTTGATCGTCTTGATTTAAATTTTTTTTTAATTTTTTGAAGACAGATGAAAATTTGACGTTATAACCTAACGAGCTAAGGCTGTTAGGCAGTTGTCATCTGTAATATTTCCAAGAGCGTCACCGATAAAAAGCAATATCCATGATCCTACTGATCCAGATTATTTTATTATCATTTTTAACTAACCAAACAAATAATTAGACATTTCCTTTACGAAATTCCTTGTATTTTTTAATCCGAACATTTGAAGGTCATCTTCTAGATAAGTGATACTTCAGTGATAATTAGCATACTACCCTTACAATCGTATTTCCAATGTTCAAGTTTTGTCAAACTGTCTTTATATATGCCCTACATTCACTTGGGTTTAATTCCTCTAATAAATTTTTCTACGTTCGTCTAGATATTCTCGTATCTGGGTTAAATATTTTCCACACAAAATAAAAAAATTTCTCGCATCGTTCTCATTAAAATTTCATCTTTTATATTCGGAAGACTGATATCTGCATTCATCGCTGTTAGTGAATACTCAAGATATTTAATCGCGCACTTTAAACTTTAAAACCTATTCACTAGTTTCGATTTTTCAACAATGTTTCAGCTAGTTTCACAGCTATTTGTACATCCACAGTGAACCGTCCTGACGAGGCACTGATCCGCAGATGGGTCCGCCGATGGCAAAGAGAAAAGGCAATCGCCTTTCGCCTTCCAGTCGAATTCGGTAGCTGCTAATGCATTATTCAGCCAATCTTGAACCTGGGAAGAAATAAAATAACATATAACTCAATACTGTCTTTTCTTTTTCCCTATGTTGGCAGCACTGTTCATAAATACCCACGCGACGTACTCTTATGATGTTAGATGTTACGTACGACTTGCAACTGCAGAAGACCAGAGAGGAAAATGTACCTGTTTGGTCAGCAAATAGAGAGCAATTTTTTTATAGCGCTATACACATACTTGTTACTTCGCAGGTCTAGAACGTCTCCGCAGTCGTTCACCTTGGTTCTGTTTGCCAATTACCTGATGTAGGCACACCTATAATAATAATTCTGTGATTTTTCGAGACAGCATGAAATTCTGAACCAACTGTCTAATTCTTGTAACTACACGATATTTTTCCACCTTGCTGGGCTTTTTTCTCGGATTTTGGTATATATTTTGGGTTTATATAAAGTACGAATCAACTAAGAAAAGGCCAGACGCGTCATCCTCTGCCTCACTTTAAAATATTCCCTCTCTGTCGCTTCAGACTGATATACCAGTGGCGTAGGTTCTTATTTAAATAAAAATTAATGCAGTTCGCAACAAAATATTTGTTAGATTAAAAAATTCAAAAAAAATATATTTTAAGGATTTAAACATATATTACAGTAGTATATTACTTAGTTAATTATATATATATATATATATATATATATATATATATATATATATATATATATATATACAGTATCTTATAGAAATAGCAACTGTTTATGGCATAGAGGTTTGGTGTGCATGGTATGTTTATAATAAACACAGTTTTTGCACATGTTGAGTGTAATATTTTATCTACGTCGTTAATTAAAAAAAACATTATTTGCTATCAGAAACTAGAGACGAACATCCTAGTTCATCCTCTAATGAACTATCAGTATCCTCGCTGTTTTTATCTTCACTTTCTTCCGATGAACCCATATTTACTGTGAATATTAAGTGATCTAGAGTGTGGTCTAAGATGTGCTCTTTTTGGTATAAGGTCATTCTCATATTTTTTAACATGTTGGCAAATATTATACCACTCTTGTTCCGATGCCTCCTCAAATTTTTGCCTAGCGAGTGCCTTCGTATCGGACAGTTTAAATGTTGTATTGTGCGCAGCTACCCAATTTTTTACTAATGCTCAGATTTTTTCGATCGGGTTTAGTTCTGGATGATAAAGAGGTAAACGTAGTACACGGTGCCCATGTGATTCACACAAAATTTTTCTTCAGGCTGGCATTTTCTGCCATCTACAAAAAAAAATCACTGTGATAGACATCTAGGTTTTAATTATCGTGATAATGGACAACTTAAAATTATTACCTGAAACCAATTTTTTTAAGGAGCCGATTCAAGCTGCTTACACTTACAATGCTTCTGTCAAGATTTGCAGGTCATTAATTTTCTGAAAAACACTTGTAATTTCATCATAATTTAGCACTGCACGTTTGCTCTTTTAAATTGAATATTAACAACAGTAAACCTTAAACTAAGTAGGTACATGACTTTATAATACTAATAAAAACAATTTCTTACACTTTAACGTAGGAAGTCTCTTCTCCAGTACATAAAAATCGTAGATAATTTCTCTTATAGATTTTATCTGATCTGGCGAGATACGATCCAGCTTTCTTTTTTTAGTGTTACGTATTTTTTTCGGCGATTGAAAAGATGTGCTTGGCCCTCCCCACTCAACTTTTTGAGCTTCTTTTGATATCTTCTGAAAAGTACACTTTGACACCCCAGTAGCAGCTAGTACTCTTTCCCGGAAATATCAAAATATGTTAATATTCCAATTTAAAATATGACACTCAATAAGTAGGTGTCTGTATAAAAATGTGTAAACTCCGCATTTCTTCAACCTACTTCTCGAATTAAATCTTGCTACATACCTGTAATTTTTCAAAGGAATAGTAACTCCTTCATCTGCCTTTTTTTTCATGAAATTAATAATATTGCTCATGATTTCTCGTCGCTGGCTGCGTATAATAAGACCTTGCTTTCCAACTTTTTTTGCGGACATTATTTAAAACGATTTTGCCCCTAATGTTCAAAAACAGCGCTATCTGTAGAATAAACTATGGCACAGACTAAAAATAACACCGAACACAATAAATCACACTATCTATTGAACAACGAACAATACTAAATGCTGAATGTCCGATGTTTGGTCGGTTATGCATCTGCGCATCCATAAGCGCAAATTATTTATAATATTACCGTACTTTCCTTCTTAAGTAAAGGCTTGGCAACATCGAAGAGGGACTCGCAATGGTAAGAGATCCATGGTTACGCGACGACTTCCCTTCGAATTCTGATTTGGACCATGCGGCAGTCGTGCAGCGTTGCCAATCTCTTTAGCACTTGCATTTCTATGTTAAAAATACCGTACAATCGTAAAAAATTCCACTGTCACATAAATGGGATGGGCCTAAGAGAGAAGGAAATTATTGCGGACTTTGTCAGTTATGACGCGTCTGGCCTTTTCTTAGTTGATTCGTACTTTACCCAAAATTTATATTAGTTCAGTCTGGTGAAGCTTACTGAGGAATTTAAAAACAAGATTTTCCAGTATTTTCCCAGTTAGTATTGTCAATAACACATGTTTGGTTGTATAGATTAGAATAATAAATTCCGGCTTATGTGGTGATTCCATACAAAAAGCAAGAACTAATTATGGATATTGGTATCGTATTGAGATATTTAATTTGAACTCACCCCTACGAACTCACTGAATAATTGTTTTATGGCTGCTATTTTCTCAATAAATATCACTTTGAAAATATTAACGCCATCTTTTGTGAAATTATAAATCTTATTTGTTTATTGTGACGCCATCTAAATGTGGTATTTTGAAGTTTGATTCGAAAGTCCTATAACATTCTGTTCAAAATAAGTTAATTATTTCAAGTAGTATTGGTAAATAACTCAGCACTTTTTTATTGAATTATTTATATTTATCAGGAGGAAGTAAGTATGCGAAATACGTTTATTGAAAGTGCAAATTTTATTAGAAAAGTTGATCTGAACAGACAAATAAATAAAAAGAAAACTAACGGAACTGCATAAAAGTGTTGAATAAACTGAAGAAATATATTGATGAAACTAAAAAGTGAAAAATTATTATTAATGTGAGAATAAAATGACTGACATGAAAATTAATGTCAATGTTTTAAATAGGGTGCTCAAAATTAATCGTTTTAATTTCTTGCCATTTTTAATCCGAAATACAGAGGTAGTTTTAAAAGAAAAAGTCTCACAAAGTACCCTACGCTCCTAGATTAGTGACATTAATTTTCACTTGGATCATTTAATTCTTATATCAAGAATTATGTTCTGTTTTTTAGCTCCATTAACTATAAAAGCGTGTTAAGTAATGTTGTAAACTGTAATTGATAGAATAAATCATAAATATCAGGTAGTTTTCATGTGATGTTTGACTATAACTATTCGTATTCTTTCGACTGATAAAACGTTCAGTCTTGCAATCAGAAAAACAATCTTCCTTCCACATATATATTGACTTATCGACATTTTTTGCTGGTCTAACTTTGTTATCAATTACATACTTTGTCAGATTATTTAACTCCAGTTTCAGAAATAACAGAAATCGGTAAACTCTATGAACCTGTCAAGGACGAGGTACGAAGTTATGTAATTATTGTATAACATCAAAAACAAAACTTTCAAAAAAGCAAATCTCGCAACTCAGTTCGTCTACCGTAAAAAGTTGTGAGATCCATGTAATCCAAGACGGTCGTAATTTGCGAATTTAACATCATTTTATAATGACCACATTAACATTGAAAATCTTTTATGTTTAAATAAAATGGATTGACTTGACCCATTCCTTGTCTCTATGGGTTTTCCTCAGAGACTTTGATGTTACAATTTTTGACAAGTCTGGACCTTTTTTTGCTTCTTATTCTATTTTATTTACAAATTGAGGATTTATGCGCTCTAATACTTCCAAAATCAACATTAATTACCCTTGCCGACAATTTTATTTGATCTACCATAGGTGTAGATATCTAATTTTATGAATTTATTATTTTTTATTATATTATATTATATATTTATTAATACTACTTTTTAAAGTATGTATATTTTATGCGAGAAAGTATTCGTTAAAAGGCAATCGAATTATTATAAATTGGACGGCATTATACGCTGTTATTTAGCCAGATGCACTTGATTGTTGTACTACTTGCAACTCAGAAAAAAATCATTATTATACCTCGTTAACTTGCTAGAACTGAATATTATAGTATATTACGAAATAAGAGTTGTAATTAATCCATTACGCACAAAGTGAAAAATTTTATGAATGCGTTATGGGCTGAAAACTCGTGTAACGTACAATACTTTTTCTATGCCCAATCATTTTTTTTCCATTAAAGAAAAAACATCGCAATTATTTAAACTTTATTATAATAGTTGTTAATAACTATTTAACAATTATTCTAAATCGTCTGAAGTCATTTTGTTTTCGAAAGCTCTGTAAAATTTAATTCAATTACTCCAAAACATGTGTAATAAAGTCGTCTAATTGGATTTTGCATCTGTTAAATATTATAATGAAAATAGAAACCAACCAAATACGCCTGAAACGAAAATCTACAGTTTGAATTGACAGAGATGCAAGCGGCTACCAAACAGCTCGAAAACAGAAAAATCCCAGGTCAAGATGGCATAACCAACGAACTACTCAAATACGGCGGAGAAATCCTTGCCAAACAACTAACAGTCTATCTAATACTATCTAATTATAGAGGAATCAATTTGCTGGGTAGAACTCTGAAACTTACAACAAAAGTTATCACAAACAAAATAAACAACCTCATCACGTTAACAGTTGAGCAACAGGGATTTAGATCGAGAAAGTCGTGCACAGATGCGATCTGTCATCAGGCAGATCACAGAAAAATCGATTGAGTACAACAGACCAGCATTTATGTGCTTTATGGATCTACAAAATGCTTTCGATCAAGTACAATTAAAAGACGTACTACATCTATTATACGATAAACAAATCCATTATGATTTGATAAAAACCATTGAAAATATATACATGAACAACAAAATCCAAGCCAAAGTGAACGGATTGCTAACGGAGCAAATAACAGTACACAAAGGGATTCGCCAGGGAGACTCCTTAATCCCCTTGCTTCTCAATATCATTATGGACGAAATAATCAAGAAAGTAAGAAAGCTAAGTGGCTACCAGATGGAGGACCGAAATAATACAATATTAGATATATTACGCTGATGATGCTGTTCTAGTCGCAAAAAATGAGGATGATCTTCAAAGGCTTTTACATGTGTTTAACTGCACAACTAAATCTTTCAATATGATAATATCTGCGTCCAAAACAAAGTGTATGACCACATCAAAAACTCCGATAAGATATAAGTTAGTCGTAGACGGCCAGGTAGTGAAATTCGAATACCTAAGAATCGAGATTTCAGGATTTGGAAACGTAGAGAGCGAAGTAAGAGAGCAAACAATTAAAGCCTTAAGAATAGCAGCATATTTGAACGAAACCATATGACGAAATAAATATATCGGAATAGGTGCCAAATCGAGAATATACAAGGCCACGGTGAGACCCATAATGACCTACACCGCAGAGACACGTTCAGAAACGGAGAAAACCAAAAGAATGATTGGAACAGCAGGATAACCGGAACAACCCTACTGGGCAAGGAAAGAAGTATGAACATCAGAAGATTGTGCAAAATAGATGACGTCAACGAATGGGTTCTATCAAGAAAGAAAGAATGGAATGAGCACATAAGTCGTATAGATAACAACAGACTGGCCAAGATAGCACGTGATAAATCCCCATTGGGCCGAAGGAGTACCCACCGACCCAGAAAAAGGTGGAGCGATTGAACGCGAACATTGAAGCAGGATAGGAGGCAAGGATGTCGAAGATAAAACAGGCGACTACGCCTAATACACGAAAGAAGAAGAAGAAGAAGAAGTATGAAGTTTTTTTGAAAAAAAAATTTAAAAATGATCTTCAAAAGCTGAGATGTACAGTGCTGTCACCCCTTAATCCTCAAACATTTGAAAATCTGTTTCGCGCTTTCAACGCAATCTTCGTCAACACTCTCTGCATCTTCACTTCTTTCATAATTTGACTTTGTTCTTGTAACAATTCTTCATGTTCTTCTTTAGGATCCATAATTTGTGAGAGAATTGTCTGAAAATACATTAAAACAATTAATTTTACCTTGGAAAAATCTATTGCCCACAGATGAGCCTGATACTCAGTTATTCACACAAACAAGTTTAAACAGCTTTGAAAGAGTGGCACACGTGCATAAACCCAGAACACCAACTGAATAGTAACATTTGGTTCGAAGATTACCTAGATGTATGCGATGTTGCGATATTGTGCAAAATATCTGACATTGTTAATTGAACTGAGGGCGTGCTCACCCCGCGAGCAACGTAGGAATAAGTATATATTTAACCTCAATCATGCAAATTAAACATACTTACTTCATAAGTTGTCTATTTATTTATACTTTTTACAAAATTTCCACAAGAAACGTGAACCAAGTTCGGCAGAATTATATCTATTAGGTGTGAAAAATATCTTTATCAGTTAAGAACTAGTATTATTGTTTGAGTTAAAGCTGGGAAATGAATTTCTAATGTAGTATAAAGAAATATATAAAACAACTTCATGAAAAACTTCAACTTCTGTTTTCTAGAAATCACATAATTTGGACTTGAATCCCTCATATCGTTGGTTTTAATCTTATATATTAAAAAAATTGATGATTTCCATTCCGAGTCCGTTCAGGCGTTCTACCCAACCGATTTGCTTAACTTTTTTTTTAATGAAAGGTATTGATGCACAGATCAGCCATCAACCATCGAATTTCATCTAATTTTCACCATTCTCAAGTTATACTCAAATGCGATTTCCCCCTGTACATTACTTATGGGAGTTTTTCATATACCCACGTTCTATCCTCAATATCTCAGGTTCTATTCGTTTTGGTTTAAGAACACTCGCTGAAACACCTTTTTTCTTTTGAGTTTTTGAACACTTAAATCGGTTGAGTTGGAGAGGAGCTAGACGCGGACATTCAATGTGGAGTTATGGATTTTTGGCAATTTTTCTACATTCAAAGATCTATATCTCAGGTTCTAATATAGCTACAGATTTCGTTTAGGTTCAAGAACACTCGCTGAAACACCTTTTTTCTTTTGAGTTTTTGAACACTTAAATCGGTTGAGTTGGAGAGGAGCTAGACGCGGACATTCAATGTGGAGTTATGGATTTTTGTAGGTTTTTGGCAATTTTTCTAGATTCAAAGATCTAAATCTCAGGTTCTAATATAGCTACAGAGTTCGTTAATTTCTATTATAATGATTTCTCATACTTATTTAATGGATTCGATGCGAGCGAAGCCGCGGGTAAAAGCTAGTGAATAACAATTTTAAATATGTGAGAAATTTGGCATAAAATCCAGTGATAGTAGGAGGCAAATGTTCTGGGATACAATACGAGAATAATGGATCAATCAAGAGTGTTTATGATGATGATATTCGTTAACAGAACGCCGAGAGTAAACATCGCTTATCAAACTAGTAGTACATTTTCTAAAAGAATTTTTATTATGAAAGTTCAGTCGCTTGTTGAGTTTAAATGCTCAAAGTTCTAAAATAGTGCATAATGTATTTAAATTTATGACGTTGGAGGCACAACGTGGTGGGACATTAATTAATTTGGTAAATATACGGGAGAAGGTTACACAAGTAGTTGGAGTTAGCCAGGGCTCAGCAAAACAGTTTAACAAGCAAGGCTAAAAGATTGAAAATGGCATCATTCCACGCAGAAACTTTGAAAAATATTTATAGTTTATAACGTTTTGGAAAGATTATTCAAAATTTGTATGTTAAAAAAAGCACTTTATTTTCATGTTTACACTAAAAGGTTTCAATTAATTTGGGGCTCAGAAGTGGTGAAGGTATTCAAAGTGTAATCGTACGTAATAAAGGTTTTGATTGCCGTAAAACAAAAACTGCAAGGTATTAATGAAACGCCTCAAAATTGGGCTGTCAAATGTGAGTTGGAATCAATCTTGATGGGGATGTTAAATTCATGATAGTGAAATAAAGAAATCTCATGAGGTAATCACGTTGCCATTCATGATGAGCAGTTTAAAAAAATATATCTATCGAAGGACGAAATTTTTCGAATAATTATAAGATGGTAGTGAAGAATATTTTAGTATTGTTTGTTTCTTCAAAGATGGAACTTTACATCTAGAGGAAGCTCAATTGCTTCCCATATATTGGAATGTGTTTGATGATAAATGTCACTTAATAGTTCCACTTACTATATTTCGAAAAGTTATGAATGTGAGTCAATTGATATCGCATTGACTTATAGTGCATCTCATTGAATTAAGACAAGATGAATATGGTTAATTAATATATGTTTTCATTTCATTGAAATCATATTATTATTTTTGCAGATTTTGTAGTTAAATATAGTCCGTAGTTTGCCTCAGTTCTTCTTCTTCTTCTAATGTGTGTTGATGTTTATCTGAATTTTAGAGGTGATTATTTTATTTAGTAATAGATGATATTACTCGAAAAGGAAATGATGATCAACATTGAACAAGGTACTGAAGTACATAAACCATCGAAGAAATAAATCTGATGAAAATGCTGGAAGTACTTGTTGACGTTGTTGATCAATTCCTCTACTTCTTGATTGTCTTGATTCCGTTCATCTCGTACCTCTTGCGATTGTGATTCATTTTACGACGCCGTGCTCACACGAACATTTTTTTTTATATTATTTTGTTGGACGTGTTCGTCCAATCTTCGTGCTCTTATATCTTGCATAACTCTGGATTTAATTGTTCGACGACTCAAACTGGTAACTTTGCGTCTTGCTGGCATAGCTGACTGTATATATAACCTATAAATTAATCACTTATTGGTGAAAATCAGCTTTAATATTGTATTCGTTTGCTTATTACTAGATTTACCTTTCAAAATAATAAAATGCGTATATTTATCAAACACGTACACGCTCGTTTTGATTTGAAACTATTCACAAAAAATGTTGAGTACAATATGTACAAGTACGATAATGGCCGTTGTTGGGGGCAGCTGACAACACGTGCTTATTTACTTGATAGTAAAATCTGTCTTTCCAGTTTCATAGATTGTGAAAAATATTTTTTTTTAATTAAGTTTAACGTGTCTCGACAGCGCTGGTCATTGGCTCACAACAACAATCATAAGTTAAATACAGGACTGTTACAAAATGTATTGCAATGCATAAATTAAATTATATTTTCTCATACAGCTTGGTGCCTTTCCGACGGGCAGTTAAGTGTTTCCTTGAGGTTGTTTGTCATATAAAACTGTTGATATGCGATAGAATATTCTCTGCAGTCGGTGAGGATGTGCTTAACAGTCACAGGAACTTGACAAGTTCGGCAGATAGGATGACTCTCTGACGTCATCAAATAGCCGTGTGGTTGATGCGAAGTCTTCTTATTGTCACAGCTTCTCTCCTATTCAAAAAGTTAAGGGAAATGTGAGAAGTAGATGGATGGATGTGATGTAGTGCTATAGTATTCTTGCTCCATGTATCGCGCCAAGATTTTTTAATGAGGTGTTTGAAGTTAATCTTAGATCATTGGCCAGCTGAACTGAGATTTCAGGATGATTATTTGTGGCTTCTTTGGCATGGCGATCGGTACATTCGTTTCCAGCAATTCCAGTGTGTGCGATGGAAACCAGATGAGAGAGACTGTTATACCAAGAGCAATGACAGTTTGGTAGATGTCATGAATGTTTTGGACTATTGGATGGTCGGTAAATATGGTTGTGATTGACTATAGGGATGAAAGAGAGTCAGAGCATATGGCGATATGTTTATGGGGAGGAGAAATATATTTGAAAGCTTGAAGTATACTGTATAATTCACCAGTGTAAACACTATACGTCGAGGGTAAGCGAAAAGAACTTTGAGTTCGTGGTTTGTAGTGACTGCGCAACCCACACTGGATTCGTGTTTATTGTAGATGGTTAGTGAGTTATCTACTACGGGAATATTTTTATCCAAGAGGGAGAAGAAGGCAAAGAAAGTGGAAAGGTCAACGAGAGGTTGGTATTTTGGAGTAGAGGTGCGAGCAATTGAGGGTTCGTAAGTTGATAGGTACGGAAGTGGTGGTAAGTAGCGAATGGATAGGATTAGAAGGATTGGTAGATACTTTAGCAGCATATGACAGGAGAAGAGATTGTCGTCTAAAGGATAGTGGTGGCTCATTAGCTTCAACATTGACACTAGCGGCGGGGCTTGAGCGAAAGGCACCAAGGCAAAGGCGAAGAGCGGTGTTGTGTACAGAGTTCAATAAGTCAGTTTTAGACTTAGAAGCGGACATATAGATAAAACAACCATAGCCAAGCTTTGAGCGTATGAGAGCTCTGTAAACTCTTAGCAATATAGTTTCGTTGGAACCCCATTGAAGGTGGCTAAGGGTTTTAATTATGTTCAGCCTCTTTAGGAAAATGCCTTTTATATAATGAATATGGTGATTCCAGTTGAGTCGAGAATCAAAAGTCATACCAAGGATTTTGAACTGACTCACAATAGGTAGAGGGGGGCTATCAAAGAAAATTTGAGGTGAGTGAATAGATGTTTTTCGAGAGAATTTTATCAGTATGGATTTGTTTCGGGAAAATGATAATCCTAGGTAGGAGGATCTCTCTTGTAGTAGATTTATTGCGTTTTGGAGCAGTTGGTATGTAGAGGGAACATATTTACCATGGCAATAAATGATTAGGTCATCAGCGTATTGGACATATTTTACGGGAGATGGGAAGTTGTCACATCGCTCATTTATTGTGAGGATAAATAAAGTAGAGCTTAATACTGAATCTTGAGGGATGCCAGTATTTTGTGGATGAGGAAGGGAGAGCCTACCGTTTGCGTTAAAGCTGAAAATTCTATCAGTTAGGAAATTATGGATGAATGATAATATGTTACCATGTAGATTGTATTGAGTAAGTTCAATCAGTATTGCAGTTCTTACGTCCTGATGGTTATTTAATGCAGAGAAGATATTTGTTTGCAAGAGAACAAGGTTGTCGTATGTCGATCGATTACGTCGAAAACCAGATTGTGCGTCCGAAATAAGTTTATATTTTTCAAGGAACCATTGGAGTCTTCTATTGATTATTTTTTCAAGGAGTTTGCAAGTAGTACAAGTGAGTGACATTGGACGGAAAGACTTAGGGGATGATGTGGATTCACCTGCTTTTTTAATTGGAATCATTATAGAGTTGTGCCATGCATCAAGGAGCTTGGAGAGGGACGAGTCGGATAGTTTTTTGAGAAATATATACAGGACATTATCAGGACCGACAGCAAAATTTTTGCTGGACGATAGCGCGAATTTTAGTTCATTTAAATTAAAAGAAGCATTGACAGACACAATATCGAGAGAATTTAGCTGGAGTGTGGAGGAGGGCTGAATATGTGAGTTATGAAAATCAGATGCCGGATTATGGATGCTTAAATTTACTTCAAAGTGATCTGCTTATCACTGTCGGTGATAAGAAGATCATTAGATAATAAAGAAGGGGGTAAGGGATGTAGTATAACTTTGCCAAGCAGATTTCTTACTTTGCTTGACAATAAATTTAGCTTTAGCTTTAAGCCTTTTATGTACAATAAGATTTTCTTGTGTTTTGTGAAGTCTAAAACTACTATTAAGAGCATGTTTTGATTCACGTATGGCATTCGCACAATCCGGACTACACCGTTTTACCAATGTGAGCCTCGGCAGCCGCAAGTATGATCTTAGTGAACATAGCTAGCGTATCGTTTATATTCGTAGAAATGATCAAAGATGATAAGTATGCTTCGGAGAAAGAGGTAAACTCAGGCCAGTTTCCGTTTTTTATTTGCCAGAAGCTTTTGGCAACAGTTTCTTTATTATAGAGATTGGATATAATAATAGGAAAGTGGTTGCTATCATGTAGGTCATAGAAAACTTGCCAAGAAAGAGAAAGTGCAGTTTTAGGATCATAGAAGCTGAGGTCAATAGCAGAGGAGATGTTAATGTTAAAGTTTTGGATCCAGTATTTAACAGACAGATACCAGTTGAATTTATGACTTTTTGTATTGTGTTGCCTCTAGTGCGAGTTTGGGTGGCGTCCCACATAGTGTGATGTGCATTAAAGTCTCTAACAAGAATGTATGGTTGGGGAAGCTGACGAATTAGGTCTGTTAACACTTTTTCATCAAGCGAGGGATCTGGTGAATGTATATACTGCAAATGGTAAGTTTATTGGGGCACCAAGTAGTGAAAGCTACTACTTTAAGGTTTGTTGAAAATGGGAGTTGGGATGAGTATATGTCGCTGGATACAATTATTGAAGTACCGCCACTGGCTCTTATGCAGTTAGTACGGATGTAATGATATCCTTCAAAGTTTCTCAAATTACGTTTATGATCAATTTTGAAGTTGGTTTCCTGGAGACAAAGGAAATCAGGTTTGTGGGATGAAACGATTTACTGAATTCTTTCGATTCGAGGATAAAATCCATCGCAGTTCCACTGTATCGGGGAGAATGTACTTGTTTAGGAAGAAGGGAGAGAGTATTTACTGTCGAGGAGTCAGTGGTATTTCCATTATCAATAATAGACATTTTGGGAGGAATTTTTTGCTCGGGCTGAAGTTTAAAGTTAATTCTATTGAATAGACGTGTAATACATTTTTTTAAAGATCTTTCTTTTATATTAGGATAAATTAGGGAGAATCGTCGAATTGTTTATATATAACTGAACGTTATTCGGGGCTTATGAAGTGACAATCGTTTTTAGTCAGTTTAGATTTTTTGGTCTTCTATTTCACAGGGTTTCTGGAGCTGGATGTTGAAAATTTGGGAGGAGGCATTAGATATAGATGAGTATCAGTAGGAGATATAGACTGTGGTGAATTGAGGCTGCTCTCATTCGAACGGGGACATTTTTCGCTAGTTTTTGATTAGGAAAATAGAGAGGGAAAATGAGAAAGGGTGTCCTCCGAGGATACTACGGGAATAACTGAAGTATTAGTAGTGGCAGTAGGGTGAGCACAAGAGGAGGGGATGAGATTGACCGAATCATTTGATTTGGGAGAGGGATCTCTCACGGATGGGTTGGGTGTTGGGGCACGAATCAGCAGTGTACCCAGTCTGTTGGCAGAGAAAGCATTCAAGTTTGTCGGTAGAAATGAATATTCTGTGTGTTGTATTTTCATGACTAATGACAGTCGAAGTTTGAAGCATTATTGGTTGGTAATACGCGAGTTACTCGGCGGAAGCTGAGCACATGTGCGTATTCGTCATCAGGTGAGCCACATTTGACGTATGATATAGGAGAGGTGAGTGATAACCCTAGGTCTTGCAGTGCTTTCTCGATCAAGGAATGGGGAATGGATGGACAAACATTGGAAATGAGTATTCTTTTGGTTGGAGATATGAGCCGAGGTATAGGGATAATTAGAAGTCGTCGATGAATAATAAGTGTATATGCGTCCGTGTGATATTCTTGATGCGAAAATGACATTTTTAGGAAAGACGATGCTACCTATTGATTTAATGCAGTCAAATAGTATATTGTTGGGAATAGAAGGCATAATGATGGCCTGATCTCGTGAGGGCACAGAAGGCGGAGGAGATTTTGCTGAGGTAGCTGCAGCATATGATAAAGGTCGAGAGTAAATATTTGGATTGGCTTTTGGTAGTGAGGGAATAATATATCGCTGTGATCTTGGTTGCCAAAATCACAGTCAATAGTTGAACAAAATAAGGGAAACGGATTAAATATATAAATAAATCTCAGTTCGAGAAAAACCAAACAGTCTGTGTCTCGGTGATTGGCCTATTGATTTTCTGATAACTAAATAATTTTAAATTATATTCACCAAATTTTATGATAAAAACGCTGCTTCAACAATTTGTGGTATCACATTTTAATTATAACAAAAAGCGAATAATTTATTATTGTTGGGATTTAACTGACGAGAAAGAATGTGAAAAAAATAATTATTGCACTGGAAATTAATGATTATGTACGATAAGAGTAAGATTAACATGAAAGTTGCACAGAAAAATCAAAATGATACATATGACAGTCACTGCTACGATCGATACACGAATAAAACAAAAAAAATTATCGAAGTTGGTGAGTAGACACCTCGCGAAGATAAGTGAAAGATTGATAGTTGATTAGTCATCGACCTGCGAGGGTGGGAAATCAAATTAAATTGAGAAAGAAACATAATAATAAAGTAAAATTAAATTCTAAATAGGATTGTATCGTACTAGAATTACTATATTAGATTGCCATCTTGCAAGGCTATTACGGATCTGTATGACAAAATAAAAATATAAATCTTGCCTAAAAAATTCAAGTGCATGATTAAAATATAAAAAAAGAGTTAATCGTAGAGGGATAAAAATAAGCATTTGCACGTTTCGGAGGAGTATGCTAACTGATATTGTAACAAGAGAATTCTATATATAATATTTAATCATCATAATGTAAAAATCAGTATTACATTCTTAATGAATTTCGACCCAGTCCATTTACTTCATAATGATATAACTTGAATTATCGCTTATGTAACATAAATTCATCAGTGTCGAGTCAAGACTAACAAAAACTTCAGATGAAACTGGTTTATTCAATGTGTTGCAAAAATATGGGGCTTTATTAAAAAATCGAATGTAAGTCAGCAAAAACTTTTCTTCGGCGATTCTTGTTCAAATTCCCAATTTATATTTTACGAGCACCAAGAAATGAGAAAAATTGGAAGGCTTTTGTATTTGTTTTGTATAATTCTAATTCAATTTTGAGAAATCCTCGAGAACTAAGAATAAATAAGAGAAAAGAAGTTATTTCACTGTTCCTTGGGGCATAAATGATTTTCATATTACATTCGATAAATCTGAAAATGGACTTGAATTCTAGAAGAGATATTTTTAGGCTCACAATTACCTTATATATATATATATATATATATATATATATATATATATATATATATATACATATATATATATATATATATAGTATTTATCGGAATAACAGATTTGTTATGGCAAGTAACTTCGAGATTTAACGTATGTAACGGCCTATCTTGAATAGGGTGAATTTATACTATATTTGGGTGATTATCACTAATTTTTGGTTATTCCGGCGTAGTGACAAGATCATTTGTTTTTATTGAATCGACAATGGAAGACATATCCTTATATAATCATCCAATTGCTCATCCTTGAGATGCCCTAAAAGGACATAAAATGCATGTTTCGGATATAGCACACCAAACTGAAACTTTTTCAAATTCGATTTCAAAATGTTTTGATTTATATTTCATGTCATTTGGACAATTTGAATATGTCATTCGTGTAAAATCCATCAGTGCCTTGAATTTCTGAACGTGATACAAATTTTTCAGTTTTTGGGTTAATATTATTAATTGCACATTGCACCTATCCATAAATCGTTGAAAGTTCAATATTCTTCTTTCTTAATATATTCACAATGTTAGTTTTTGAAACCTTTTAACTAAACTGTATAAACTTTTTCGTATTGTATGCCATAACTAAGTTGAAAATTGACAAAAATTGTAATGTGACATATGTAACTAGAACAATATCAAATCTGTGTTTTCTATGACAATAGGTTATTCATAATTAAATTGAGAACAACCAATTTTTTCCGAAACATTCTGTTACATACGTTAAGAATTGTCAATCATTGATCAGACAAGGTTAATATCAACACTTACAAATTTGTAAAAACGTGAATAGTGATATAAGGGCATTAAAAATTGAACAATTCAGAGTCTTAGCGAAAATTTCTGGAACTTTTCGTTATATTTAAACTAAAATACTAAAATATATTTAAACTAAAAAACAGTGTAAAGAAAGGTTAGTATGCTGAAAAATAAAATGATTCTCTATCCACAACATAGAATACTGTATGGGTAATATTTATATATCATATATTTTAAAATGTAGCCACAATTTTTCACTGTTCTCAGTTTCTCGCAAACTCCTTGGTCAACGGTCTCTGTTTGAGTCGACTCCTAAAGAGATTACGAATATCTAGAACGACAGATGCATCAGTTCACTTCCTCACTCAATCAATTAACCTTTCGCTACTAATGAAGCTCACAGCAAAATCTGCTCCAAATTCGTGAAACTTTGAACGGACCAGTTCTGAAAATGACATAAGCATCAGAAATCTACATCAGAATGTGTAGTCTTGAATAACTTGCAGGTTATTGAACTGAGAAAATTGAAGTTACTTGATCTTAGATATGAGTGACGTAATCAAGTATATTCAAGACAAATTGAACCAAACTCAAATAAGCAAATAAGGCATGTTCAGTTAGATTTTCAGGATCATTATAAGGACCGCCACTCCCTATTGTCTGTGTTGCTATTTTTCAAGCACCTTAATGGAAACAGTTGTTATATTATTAACAAAATCCATGATATTATTAATGATGTTTTTTGATAGCACATCTTCCATTTTTTTATTGAGCAGTAGCTTCTTGAGTTTTATAGGCCGTTGACTTTTCTATGAGTTATATTAAAGCAAATAACGGAACTTTTATAAGAATTGTTAATAAAACTTTTGGATTAATTTTGAACTCTAAAATTTCAATTGGCTTCTTCAATTGCGACCACTGAATTGTCATCAAATATCAGAAAATTTTTTCATCTAATTAAAAGATTTTAAATAAAATAGAGCTATTTTAAGACACGTACATCATCGCGTCACAACTGGCTTCACACGCCGTCTATGTTGGGACCCTTCAAAGAGCTTCACTTAATATATTTTTCATGTTGTCAATCATTACTATCCAGTAGAAACTGACTTCCTTTTTCCCTGGCCTATCCTATTCGCTTCATAAGTGCAGTAAATAATATTAGGATAAATAATTTTAAATCAAGTACGTAGCAGTATTTTTTTATTGCAAAAAACTTTCCCCTGGTGTACATTCATTCACAACTAGGTGTGGTGTATTGCAACAAACGTATGAGTGTGCAACATATACGCAAATGGTGCACAGAATTCAAAGACGGACGTACAAACATACATGAATAACAACGCATGATGTAAAGACTACAAGGTGTGCTCTTCCCGAGGGCTCATTTTCGACTCGTTCTGCGCATCTTTCAGGAGCTAATGAGAATGCGCTCCCAAATTGGCGCGTCGTTTTGGGAGCGAATTCTCATTAGCTGCTTTCCAGCTGATGCGCAATAGCACACCTTGTAGTCTTTACATCATGGAACAACGTTCTGATTGACCATGGTCTTACGACGAAGTGATTGCGAAAGTGGAAGAGTAAAATCGATGGACGACGGTTTGGGATCTCAGCGAGATGATCCTTGACGTCTGCAAGTCCTGCATTTAGAAAATTTTGGGAGACTACTTAGGATCAGCCAAGGTTTATGTAAGATGAGTCTTGAAAATGCTTACGGATTACAACAATACAACAATCATGATGTGACACGGCGGAAAACTTCTACGGAAAAAGGCATTGATCTGAACGGCTATTATTTCTAAAAATAAAGGGAAATCAAAAATTTCCAACTATATATATATCATTTAATGCGAATAAACATGTTTTTTATTGTTAAAATTTCTTGGGAACCTCATTTTATGCCTTGTACTATGACCAAAATTACTTTGTTTCACATAATTATCAATACATTTTCTAATAAAGTTAGGAATTATATTTATTATGCTGTTTAAAAATTTATTCCGGTGTTATTTATATATTATAATGGAAATAATTGTTTCTCTTCCTATTTTTCATCTTCTTTTTCCATAATATGCCTAATGCTTGTGCTTTTTTCGATATTTTCCTCATTTAAGCTTTAGATTGTCACTCCACCTCTTTCGTGGTCACCTACTCCGTGCTTGGAGATTCACCTCCTGCTATTTTTGCCATTCCACTTATATGTTGGTTCCATTGTTTTTTCGCTGTGGTACCCATTCGATAATGGTATCAACATTAATTTCAACCTAACCTAATCTAACTTAATCGTCTGTTGTTTTCACTTCTTTCTAATTTTATAGTGTTTTTTCCGAGATCCGTCTGGGTATTTTCATCTTTGCGATCTCTGTTGTGTTCTGTTTTTATATTTTTTTGGTCTTGTTTCTGATGTATAGGTCATTATAGGTCCGATTGTCGCTTTATAAATTCGTGCCTTTGTTGCTTGTCACGTGTTTGTTACGCCATACTACGTTCTGAATACATCACGCCACCTTATTTGTTCTAGCTACTAGTCCTCTTGCCTCGTCTTCTACGACTCTGTAATTGGTTACGTCAATTCCATTTTCTCTTGTATTATTTGACCTTGTTGCTCTGATTTTCATCTAATGGGCTATTTTAACGTTTTCATGCATATGGTTTTTTTGTGATATTCATCGGTATGGCACGGGATTTTGATTTCTCTGTCACCCATTCGGCAACATTCGCCTAACCGCACCTTTTTCATGATTTCATCCATTAATATGTTAAATAACATGAGACTGAACGGGTCTTCCGTCTTCTTAACATCTTAACATCTTCTACTTTAATACGGTTAAAGGCTTTTGTGAGGCCAATGAAGCATAGGAATACTGGTATGGTCAATAAACATTCTTCAGTTGAGATACTCAGAGAAGACGTTCTAACAAACAAGAATATAATAAAATAATTAGAATGAAGTGTGAGTTAAACGTTTAACGTAGTTAATAATCACGAATAATTGATAGACAGAATAAATAATTTGTGAAGCTAACAATATATTTTATGCATTCAATAATATCAATGGGCAAAAAGGTATGTTGTCGAAATAAGGACCCAAGCGAAAATTAAATTAGGCAAAATATACGCGACTTTATCGAATATTGTAAAGAAGAAGAAGAGGAGGACAAAGAAGGGAATGAGGGAAGACAAACCATTAGGTGTAGAGGAGAACACACAACAAGAACCGAACAAAAAATTGTAGAAACCGGATTTGATTGACAATATGATTGGAGAGACAAGCTAAATGAAAAGAAGAATAATACTACATTTTATAAGTATATCAGATGAGACAATAAGAATTTGGTTAAGAATATTATAAGTACAACTCGTATTAACTATATATTATGAAATTTTTTGTATAAGAAATTTCAATTTTGCATTTTAATTATCAAAATTCATACATTTAATGTATATAATTCACTTAATAGCATAAAATTTAAATTAATGATTCTTATTTTTTTTCAGGTAAGCGGCTTCCTTCCTAAATTGTTGAATAGATGAAAAACAATATATAGCGGTAAGTTGAAAGGCTGGAGTTGAGAGGAGCTGTCTACTCTAATGACAGTTAAATGAACCTAAAACTAATTACGAGCACAAAACCTGTAATTAACGCTCTTTCAAATTCACGTCTTCATGTTACTTATTAAAAACAGCGTATTATTAATAACTACACCTTAATCAAAATATATCAATATGACATCATTGTTTTGAAACTGTAGTAAAGACTGGTAGAAAAAATTTAAAAAACATTCTCGACCTTCAACTAGTTTTCGTAAATTAATGACTAGTTTTCGATTACATAACACCATTTGTTAAATACCTACAGATGAATTGGGAGCATTGGATATGTATCTTTATATAAACTGTTTTCCATTGATTTAAAATAAAAATTTAGATCCATACGAGATATGGCTATTGAATAACAAGACTCGCAGTGCTATTGTGGAAATACGCAATCGTTTAACGCTAGAAACTGATGTCTGATCCCGTTAAGCCGGGTTGTCATTGAGCGAAACTGTTTCGCGAAAATGTCTTCGGTCGACTGTACGAAACGTTTCGAGTTCCAGGGAAAATAGCGTGAGCCGCCAGTTTGTGCTAGACAATGACACCAAGTGCAACGTGCTCTATTTTTCGTGCGAAACACATAGTGCACGCATACACTGTGTGCAAGACGGAAGGCGAAACACTTTGATGCGCGATCGAAAACCGATTGGCGTTGGTCAGTTCGAAAAATAATCGCGAAACAAGTTTCAGGGTGAGTACGAAGGCGAGACTCGTTTCGCGAATCAGTTTCGCGAAGTGACAACCCGACTTCTACAAATACTGTGCCTACTGCAAACAAAAATTATAACCGCAACCTTAATCCGCATCAGAGTTTTTTTTGTGGAAACTGTTATGTTTAGTAGCACAGCAACGAATTAATAGTTAGTAGAATTTCCCGTGAAACCGGGAAAACTGAAACTTTTTGTACGAATGTTCGAATAGATCTTTAAAATGATTTTCATTCGGATCACACTTTGATGTCAATAGCAGATAAGAATATAAAAAAAAATCTGTCATATCTCTCGAACTGACTGTCGGTTAAGGAATGAGTAACTTTTCAGACAACTCTTTCGTTGTGGTTATTATATTTTTGTGATATTCATGATGTCACTCATCAAAATGAAAATCATGAGTAATACTCAATTATTGTGATATATATGTCCAAAACATATCAATTATTATTTATATGTTTTGGATGTATATATATATATATATATATATATATATATATATATATATATATATCACAATAACTCCCTTATGATGGGAAGGATACTTTCCGAAAGCTAGTTTAATAAAGAGTTCTCATTTCCAAATCTATATACATATATAATCATATATTTTTATTATGAAAGAAAACAAATGAGTTTATATAATAACTTTTAACTTTTTACTACTTAGACCTTTTTATATATTTTTCGTAATAAATTGTCTTTATTTTAGGTCTCTTTTCCATGAAACAACATTTAAAAATTGATGTTGTGATGTTGACACCTACTTCAGTTTTTATTAAAATATGACTTGACACTAATAATTTGCGCAATTATATTAATCACTAGAACACTTTCATGATGATTATCATAATAAAATTGAAATAGAAATCTGCTTTAACAAGAAAAAATTGATTTTTTCTTATATTTCACATCTCTAAAGTATGTAGCAGCCACCAATCATATTATTCGTAGTTAAATCAAAATTTATATTTTATATTTTTATAACTTTCTTGTTCCTATGCATTTGAATCATTTCTAAACATTCTCTTTTCCGTGTATTTGATTTCGTTTTAAGAATTTTTCTAAATTTTTATTTATATGTATATCTTTTGAGATAAAAAACATAAAAACATAATGAAATTTCAATAGACTGAAGGAAACTACAATGAGTAACCAAGTTCATAGCTAAAATCACACCAGATAATATCGATTTTTTTCAATTGGCAAGTGATTGTGCATTTTTTTTACATTGTTAAGTATTGAGCCCTTAACCAATTCTGAACGTGGAGTAGGTAGGAGAAGGTCGTGCTCCGCGTTCCTAAGTGGATAGCCGTGCAACGATCTTTCTGAAATTGGAGAAGCGTGCTTACGAATTAGGCAAAAGGATTCAAAGATGTATAAGGTAGGAAGAGTCAGAATTTTTGATCTTTTAAAGAAGTCCCTGCTGTTTTGTCTGGGTAAATATCTAGCAGATCTCTTTTCTAGTTTGAAGATTCGCTTAAATTGAAACGCACCACATATACCCCAGAAGGTAAGGGCATATCGGAAATACGACTCGAATTACTCAATATTCTAGAAAAAAATGAATTCAATATACTTCACATTATTTCAGAGAAACGCATATTCCCATCACAAAACTTCTTATATACGTTCATATGTGATTACAGAGAATTACATTTGAAATAGAAAAAATCTATTTATTGGCACAAATTCAGACGTTTGTTCGATAATAAACATCCTCTCTCGTGTTTTATTTCAACTGTCACAGAAGTTTCTGAAAGAGTCGACATGCCCGGTTTGCGTCTGTAAATTCTGTGTACGCTCTCGTAATTTATGAGGTCGAGTTTAATTCTTCGTCCCTGAACGATGAGTTCTCGTGTTTTTCGTTCGTTTTATTAAATGATTCTACCAGTGGAAATATTTTTGAGAATATACATTACAAAATAATAAATTGTTCGAAGTAATTGATGGAGGAAAGATTTTAGCTAATCATTAAATAAGATATCGATATAAAGGATGAAAATAATCACACAATCAATAATAGTTATTGCAAAAAAAAGATACACCATATCCACAGCTAGGCGAGTGAATGCGTGATAAAGCATACGAGAACTGCTACTTAAGATTTGAGATATGGCAATAATGCAGCGTGCAAAGAGGACGAAACCTCTATCCGTATGAACCGTATGAATTAGAAGACAAATATGTCTGCCATTAAAGCCATCCCACATTTTAGACTTGTTGGAAGGAGTGGAATTAACAGTTGTAAACACTTCTCCAATATCACAGCAAGAAAGGATGACATAATAGATCCTTTAGGTCACAGTGTATACGTGACCCCAAATCCGTACATACATACATACATACATTTTGAAATATCTGGACCCCCAGTTCCATTATAGCAACGTAGAATTGTCAAGTCTGAATGGTACATCAGTATTTGATTGCTAAAAGTGTTGAAAAAACTCAGGAAAACCAATCGCAGAAGACGAATCATCCTCCTCCAAGACAATGCGAGCTCTCAGACATCAGTTCAAACAAGAACGTTTTTGAACAGTCCAAACATCGAATTAATGAGTCATCCGCCGTACAGTGCTTGTTTGTTATCCAATGATTTCTTTTTATTCCAGCAGGTAAAAAATATATTGCGAGGTCAACGTTTTTCTACACGAGGAAGCGGTTATTGCATTCAAATTACATGTTTTAGATGTACCTCAATCGGAATAGAGAAAATACTTGGACGATTGGTTCAAAATTAAGCAAAAACTATAGATTTCATCGGAGAATACTTTATAAAACAATAGTAACCCAATGTATACCTTATTTTTTTGGATACCGGTGTATTTTCCTTCATATATATTTCCACTATAAACCATTTTTATTGTTTCTTTATTCACTTTGCTTCGATATTTATTGGTTTCTGAGTGAACTCGCATTCTCGTGACTTGAGTGTGATTTACATTCTGATGTACTAGAACTACTCAAATTCTCTTGGACACTCATTTGAAATAAGCTCACCTAAGACACAATAATCAATTGAAATATGCACCATAATTTCAACGTCAAAAATGAATGTTTTCAAATACATATTTTTTCGATACCAAGGCTTTTACATTCAACGCTTTATACGAGTATACATTATTTGTTTAGGATCAATTTCATTCAGATTCCTACCTTTCTCGTTAAATTTGCGAGTAGTCAATTTTCTTCTGACTACAAAACGAAACAATGCGCAATCAAGTTTTACTTCATATTTATTACCTTATAACCTGATATTTCAATTTTGAAGGAAAATGTATAAACGATAAGAAGAATTACTCTGTTTAATAACTCAGATCCATCCACCCATTATCTTACAATATAAAGGGTGATTTAAGTTTGTTTAACTGGCTTATAGGAAGAAAACAATGTTAATTTGTTTGGTATCGAATACTCTGTAAATGAATAACTGATGAGTAATTATTATTCATTATACCTACTATGTTGACAAATGTTGTCTAGTTTCCAAACTAATTTCAACAGAAATAAAAATGCACCAGATAGTTACGAAGAGGGAGATTTCTAGAACGTCTTCATAAGAATGGATGGAGTTAATACATATATTGATTACCATTGCAATTACTTACCCCTATTTGTATAAAGTTGAAGCTACGGAGCAGAAATATGCAAAACTGACCGTTCGGAAAATTTGTTTCTATAAATATTGACAGTCATCTAACCATGTTAACAAAGAATTATAACAAGTATTTTCCTGATAATTACAAATTGGTAAGAATTTATGATGCGAAGAACATCTCGTATATGATTGAAATTTTCTTCATACCATCTTTGTAAAACCGGACTTTATATAGTCTAAGCTGAACGAAAGTTATAGAATAAGACATTTTCTGAATTATCAGTGTCTCATGTAACATGAATGGAATTCCTCTGCGACAATCGATGCTGAAGATGCTACTGACTCCGTTAAGTTTTACGAAACATCTTGGACACTATTGTTTTATTATTTATCTGTAAAATTTTTTCAGTTGAACTATTGGATGAAAACCAGATTATCATGGTTAAATTATGGTTTTTTTTAGCCTCAATACGTACATAGTCCGAATAGAATCTACAATATATTCATTCCTATTTTTTCAAAAATATGGTACATTACAGAATGTTTTCGCGTTTCATATCATTACTATATTCGAGCGATGTTTGTCAGGCTCGCTTGGTTTGGTATTTTTAAATGAATATCTTCCCCCAAATCAAACTTTTCTTCTGAGAGCGAAAATTTATTCAGTTATTTTTTGCCGTTCGCTTTTGTTTGTTGTCAAAACATTACCAACATCAACAACTAAATTGCACATATAATACATCTAAATATAGTTACTTTGAACCTGAATTACCATATTATTTAAAAGGTAAAATCTACCAAGTTTAATATACCAGCAACCCAACTCAAACATTGCTAAGAACTTTTTTTTTCTTTTTTTTTACAGCTTCGGTGTTGACTGTATTCAGTCGAATGTTACTTTTGTGATGAGTGATATTAGGTCAAAAATTCCAGCAATACAACACAGTGGCCATTACTCAACAATGTTTAAAGCTTTATGCTTCGCCCTGGTTAGCCGTGGATAGTGAATAGGACAACGTACTCATACCAAATGTAAACTGTATACTCCAGCGTTCTTGATTGTCTTGCAGACAAATTAGTATCAGTACAATTTCTAGTTTATCTATATTCTCCTTCATTGATACTGAACAATTAATTTTGTCATCAGTGCGATCAGTATAAATAAAAATATCGACTTTCTACTAACAATTTTTTTGCAATCGGATTAAGTATCGAATACTTCCAATTTCTAATGAAATAGTTATTTTATTGTGGAGAAAATATCAATTTTTTTTGCATAATTGGTTAGTTAGTTAGTTAGTTAGTTCATCATATGTTTGAAGGCGCTTTCCACCAAGTCGCCTTGTTTTTAAGTTTGTGAGTATTGTACAGTGGTTTCATTGATTATGACATATCGATGGGAGAATACATTTAATTTACGTTTGAAGATGCCCAAACATACGTTTAAATTTTTAATGCTTGTGAGCCTCTAATCGGCATCAAGTAACCCAGTACCATCTGTTTATCGTGCAAAATATTGCATACATCGTTATGTACAAGGATACGAATTTTATTAACCATTTTAGAGTTTTCAGTCATATTATATGAAAAAATAGATTTATGATATTATTATTTAATAATATGAATTTAAGAATGAAAAATTATTATTTATGAAGAGTCTACTGAACTATGTTCAATTTTCTAAAAGTCAACGCCAATTGATATGATAATAATGATAAACGATCTCAACTAAAGATAACATGCGAGAAAATAATGTAGATTCGTAAGTCAGCTAATAAATATACCTTTTTAATAAACACTGTCCATATTTTGCAATATTTTACACTATTTTATTTATTTCGCGATTGGTTGTAATCTGCAGTCTATAATTTTCCTAACAACACCCAGTATTTAACGTTGAAACTTCGACCTTGTAAGTAATTTTTCTATTTGTCCCAGCAACATTGTTTTATGAGTGCATTGTATATGAATAACTTACATGAGTATACCTTATTAATCTTTTCGTTTTTCTTTTGCATTGTCTGGGACAAGTTGTCAGTTTGTTTATAGAGCTCAAATAAAAAACTAATAAGCACATATAAATTACAGGCTGAACGATTAACATCATATTTTTTGCTAAGGTATAGTCGTTTGTGGTTAGCAGCTTGTTCCATATTTGGAGTTATGCAAACAAATTTTACTGACGCCTTGACAATAGTTAAAGTTTGTTTTGATTCAGCGGCGTTACTTCGACGTACTTAACGCATTTTATTATTGGTTAGATGGCCAATAATTCAAAATGGAAGTTTTGTTAATCCAATTTATAATGACTAACAAACAATACTTACCCATCGTGGATCATTTTTAATATGAAATATTCTAATGAATGATCTAATTTTCGACTTCAATCATCATTAGGTCTCTTTCTATTTTAAAATTAGTTTTTTTTTTCAATAATTTCTTAAAGACCTTACGATTTATTGAAGTCTTTATCAAAATATTATATTTACAATTACAATTTGCGTATTTATATTACTCCCCAAGATATTTGAACTTCAATTCGTGTCATCCTATGTCACAAAGAAGATCAGTGATAATAAGTTTGGCTGATAGATCTATCCAGCTATCAGATCCAGATGCTTAGCTTTCAAATAGCAGAAATTGCATTGGGAGAAACTAATTATCCCAAAAAAATTATGAACAACATATTCAAGAAAAGGATAAACAGATACTATAATCAATTAAAAAGGAAAACAGAAACGAAACATATGTACAAGGGACTTTCCCAACAACTATCGAATTATTTGTATATATCGAATGATATTAGTATAAGTCATAAAGAACATAATACATTAGCCAAATATTTCACTAAATTAAATCTAAAACAACAAAAAACAAAAGAAGTAATATTATATATCAAGGGCAGACATCTTAGTATTTAGAAAATAGACTGAAAGTTCATCAATACGATAAAAATATAAAACTACATTAAAGAACCATGAAATATCAAATAAAAACATAAATTCAATTATGATGATTTAAAAATTCTTGAAACGGAATCTAATACACGAAAAAGAGAATTTTTAGAAATTTTTCACATTCATAACAACGAAAAAGCTATAAATGATAAAAAAGATTTAAATAAATTTAGTGAAATTTATAGTTCAATTTTTTAAATTCTAATAAAACTAAAAATAATTTAATTGCTTAATGCTACATATTTCAGATGTAACGAGTAAGAAAAAAAAATTAATTTTTTTCATTAGAACAAATTTCTGCTTCGATTTTATTCTTATTCTAATGTTCATGATGTAGGTGATCTATTGGTCAATATAACAATATATGTAAACATCATATTTTGATGAATAAATCAAAACGTCAATTTTTATCTGTTTTTTAAAAATAACAATAAAAACTCCAATAGAGTACAATAAGTACTATATAAAAATATAACAATAATAAAAATCACACATATTATTACTTCTAGCCTTTAGAGTGTAGGGATACAAAAATTCACATTTAAATATTCAATGTTCAATGTTCAATATTCCATGTCAGCTTTGACTTCTTGAAAACTCTCTTTTTCACGTCGTCCCAAGTTTCTTCTGGTCTTCCTCTGCTTCTTTGGTGTCCTTTGGCTTGTGAAACTTTTCTTGCTTCTCCTTTATTGCCTATTCCCTGTAAATGTCCCCACCAGCTGAACTTGGTGACTGGTATCACTTCCATATCACTTGCATCTCTGCTCTAATACTATCATTTCTAATTTTATCTTTTCTTGTCACTCCTTCTACTTTTTTCAAATATTTCATCTCTGTAGCTTGTATTTTAATTTTTTGTTGATTATTTAGCACCTATGATTCGCAGCTATATGTTGTTATGGGCCTAAATATAGTTCGAAATAGTTCCATTTTAGTTTTCCTGGACAATCTCTTATTTATGAATTCATTGACCAGAGCATAATATACTTTATTGACATTTTCAATTCTCCTTTTTATTTTTGTCTAAAGGTTTCCACCTGCTCCCAGTTCAACTCATAAATATTTCGCTACGTTTACTTGTTCTATTTCTTCGCCTTCTATATGTATGTACATTTTGTTGCCTCCGTTGTTTATAATCCTTACTTTTTTGTCTTTCTTTCCATTTAATTAGATTTTGTTGTAATTCTTCTTCATTCCATGTTATTAATGCTATAACATTGTACAATCTGAAATTTCTACTCTTTCTAAATATCTTTGCCCCAGATTCATTCTCTACGCTTTTACTTTGCACCACTTAATTATATGGTTCATAAATTCGACAAACAGTAATGGGTTTAATCCTCTTCCTCGGCTTAATCATTCTTTTGTTGTGAATATAGCTGACCTTCTATTTTTGCTTATAACACAATTAATAATTAAAGCAAATGCGATCTATATATGGAAATAATTATGTTCTACTTCACCTGCGTGATTCGTGCGTACTGTGACCAATATTTACAGAGGCATCATGTTATTAAACACACCCCCTACAGTTATAACCTGTATATTAAACGATATTTATTGAAAGAAATATCTGAAACTAGAGTCGATAAATATCAGTATGGGTTCAGACAAGGCAGACGTAGATCAAACTGAATCTTTGTGTTTGTCAAATAATGGAGAATTGTAATGAGCATGATATCAACCACCTCATACTGTTCATTGACTTTGAATAAGCGTTTGATAACATCAAGAGATGAAGACCTGGAAGTGCTGAGAAATTGATATTATGGGAGACTCAAAAGCTCAAATAACCTAAGTAAACTAAGTGACCCATTCAAGATCAATAGAGACGTGAGACAAAATTATTAACTATCAGCAATACACTTCATAATTACTCGACACTTTATTTTGCCTATTCTGATGATATTGTACTGATATCACAAAGCAAAACTGGATTGGTCACGTTGTTCGAGATCATAGAAGAGAAAGCTGGGGAGGTCGAATAACTCATAATCAATGGAAGTAAAACGCATTATGTAATAGCTTCAGCAGATAAAACTTCCAATACAGTAGATCTTGCAATAGAGAACAGAACCTTTCGGTTTCTTGGTGATCTAACAGCTGAATGGGTAGTGCATTATATGCAAATCTGAGTCTACTGACAAGCACAAAACTAAACCAAACCTAACCAAAATTTACGAGACTCTAATTCATCGACTAGTGTCATGCGTTGGTAAAACATGAACCCTGATAGAGTACGAGTACGTTGAAATAGTATATTCCTAAATGTTCATTTTTATAATAAGTAAAACAAAAATAATACTAAAGTATCCTCTTAACTGTTGAATAATATATAATTTAAAATTGTAGTTGATTGTAAAATCTTCACAATTTTGTAAACCCGGAACGTCAATTCTTTTTATTAAATTTTCTTCAATGTTAATTTTAGATGTTGAGGGTTGATTTTCTGTTTCTATTTCTGTAAAGGGTTCGAGTAGTTTTTCCATGGAGTTGACGATTTTATTAGCAACGTTAATTTTATTTTTAATAGACTCTTCGACGTATCTTTCTGCCACGGTACTGGATTGCCATCCTCCATGGCGCTTTAAGGTCAATATGTCCCTTCCTGAATTTACTTAAATTGTTGCCGAAGAACGTCTGAAGTCTGTGAGCAAAGTGCCGTGAGAAATAATATTTCTCACAGTGTGAGCAATATGTGATTTTTAAATTAAGCTAGATATGAGAAATTTATCACTTTTCATAGCAGTTGTAGAAAAAATACATTCTAAATATTATACGACATTCTACGTAAAGTTTTGTCTGGACTTGTGTGAACACACAAGTATAAAACAAACTGTTTCTTACTTTAATGTTATGATATTGCTGGTTTAAAATTCTTATATTAACGAATAACGAAGGTGTTACATAAAATGAATGAATATCCAGCAACAAATTAGTTCTGTCTCAAGATCTAATTATGGAAGGCCGTGAATTTAAAATAGGTGTGTTATAGGCCGAGAAGAGATACAACAAGACGAGTATTGAATGAAATTATGATATTATTTCTTTTCTACACATCAATTGTGAATTGTCCAGAGGCAAAACATATTACATCCACTAGAAGCTCTATTACGACTATCACTGTAAAGTAAGCCTATCGGCTTACTCATCTTTCACCGTATTATTTTGTTTTATCTTTGATTCTATTCTTAGTACCAATTTAGTAATAGTATTTAAATGAAATATCTGAAGTTGAGCTTAAACTGCAAATAAAATCACAGATATAAAAATGATAGATACTGATACATGAGGAAATTAACTATAAAATTTCCCGAGGGATTTAACGTCTGATAACTCCCGTGCAATAAACAAGATTTTTAAATGAGGTGAACTCGTTTTCCAAGCATATTGAAATATGCTTCTTTAATTGGTTTGAATGGCCAACAATCGAATGGCATTTGTAATTATCAAGTATTTTCAGTTTTTTAAGTATTTTCAGATTGATTAAACTAGGCAACACTCAATGTTACTAGAACCAAATCTGTTGTGCGTTTTATGGGTAGCATCTCAAAAGTTGATAGATCACGTCCAAAATCGTTTCAATATAAATACACTCAAGTCACTAATTGACAATAGGAAATGTCACATTTTTAATAATCGTCATATATCAGTTATAAAAAGTAATTATGTAAAACCTTTACGTAACTGTTTAAGTTTCAATGAATAATTCATTATTTCCTGTGAAAACTAACAATTATTTCATTATTTTAACTGACCATTAATTCATTATTTTAAGATTCATACATATTGAAAACAACGGTTTGAAGAGCTTTGCCGAACGAAATTCATGTTCATCTCAATTTATTGATTCCACTGTCTTTTTGCTTCTAGTATACCCAAGCTGCCTCTACTATGGTATATCGTTGACAAAATTCATTTACATCCTGTGTGAAGAAATTCAGACAATATTTTTCTTCTTCTCATGAGATTTATCCATTCTCTTATGTTACGAAGACAGGATGTCCTCATATTGCCGATGCCTTCCTTTCCCTCTACTCTGCCCTGCATTATGTTCTGTAGCAATAGGTATTTGTCGTTGCGTTAGATGTGTCCTATGTAATATGTTTTCCTTATCTTGATAATTATCAACAGCTACTTCGTCGTTGGTGATTTTGTTAGTCCAGGGTATCTTCAGGATGCATCTATACAGTCACATCACAAATGCCTCAAGTTTCTTGATTATTCGAGTTTTTATGGGCCAAGTTTCCACTGCGTACAGCATTACTGACTACACATAACATTCCATGAATCCTGGATCCATTTGAGCGTTTATGACTGAACCAAGATACTTATATTCTTGCACCCATTATATTTGTTTCCCATTCATGTGAAAATAGGGTTAATATTAATATCTTGTTTTTTACTTATAACCATGAATTAGTTTTCTCAATATTTATAGTGAGTCCTACATTTTCACATTCCCAGTTGATTCTCTCTAATAGAATTTCAAGATCTTTTTCGCTCTTAGACATTATCGCCAGACAATATTACGACTTTTTGATATACGCGAGCTTTTAATTAGCATGTAGCAATCTCGAAACCGATCCCGCAAATAGCTTATTGAAATATTAAGTTTCAAGCGAAATATCGCATACCTATCCAGTTGAATTATTTACTCAATTGGTTTTCTTTGGTGTGGGCTTCATCAAACTTTTAATAGTAGTAATGGTAAGTGACGGTTTCGGAAGTTAGGCATTATCGTTTATCGTGCGTCGTGAGATAAAATACATTTAGGATTACACTTATATAACTTTTCTTTAGTTCCTCTTCAGTTTTTCCACGTACAAAACATTTTTTTCTTTATATGAACTATAAAACGAATAAATCTATAAGCTGATGGTGAAGAAATATAAACACAATCCTCAATGGACACTGCGAGGGAGAAGAATGTAAGTCTTGTCATCAATCCAGCGGTCGGGTAAAATGTAGTTTAGTCGATCATGTAATATGTTAGTTTTCTAGATCGTCCTCTTAAGACTGATGTGGAAGTAATAGCTGCAGTATATCAAAAAAGGAAAACGTATTAACTTTCCGCTGGTATTTAGCACAAGCAATTTCTAAGTTGTATTATGGTGTGAAAATTGTCTAAACTTCATATCTACACATTAAGAATATAAGTCATGTTCATTGTCGATTAATCAATGCAGATAATATATAAATCGCCATAGAACAACATTCGCTTCAAACATGATCTGTACTTAAAACAACTGCTAACGATAAGAACTTTCGATCAATCCGCATTTCCTTCACAAACTAATAATACCATCGGCGGATATTATTCTCCCATAGAGATTCAAAATCGATTAATATGTTGCTAAAAGTAAAATACAAAAAATTATCTATTTTCTATTCATTTTGTTACAAGCTATAAATTAACAAAAGTCTTGCTTTGTCGTTTAATATCTCATTCATAACAGTAATTTTGATGTGATGCATACTATGAAACTCCATTAATCATTTTGACATGATATAATTCAAAAATATAACTGTAATTTCTTCACATATATATCGGAAAGTGACATTTTTTGCTATGTGCCAATAGGAATTAGTCAAGATTAATTGGAAGTCTGCTCTGGTCAAATATTTGAAATCCGTTCGACCTAAATTGTTCCCAACATAATGGAAGGAACGACCCTTCACTCATAATTTTGCAGGCCCTCTCAAGTTACCAACTGTGCACAGTGACAGCGTCACATACACACACACAAGTTTCAGCCTTGAAATGAATGGCTCTGAACGAATCCTGAAATTGATAGGAACATGTTTGGAAATTTAACAATGACGAATAGGAATGAAACAAAATCTATTTAGTCAACTTTATTTTTCTACATGTATTGATTATTATACAGAAAAACTGTAGCTTGGAATTAACTTGATGATTCTATGATACTATTTGTTCTTTGAAAAATACATTTCATCCAAAATAATGAAGTATCAATTAAGAGATATTACGGTACTTCGATTTTATACTGTTGTTGTGTGAAACTGGACCTGGACGGACATTCAAAAAGTCTGCCTAAATACAAACAATCGCGAAGCTCTAGACAGGTATTGCGATATGCATCAACTTGTTGGAAATCTCTCCATCTGGGATGTTATCATTTGTACGTTTGAGAAGCGAGAGTTCAGTTGCGGCATTAATCCCAATTATTATATACAATTAAGAGTATTGTTCAAGAATATTAGTCCTATGACTTCCGTACAATATCTGTCCACATCTTATTGTGCATTTTCTCTACCATTTAATATACACTTACTTTCAGCGGAAAATAAAATGCTGTTTGAGTTCAGTTAATGCAGAATTTCTCCATAAATCATGTATCAGATCATCTTCTAGATGGTACAGATATGTAAGGAAGCATTTTATGTGCTTTAAGAAATGGTGTTACTGACCACTGGCTCATTTTAACATCATTGAACATCTGCTTGGTATAATTTTCTAGAGTTTTGATGTCCACTGTCATAGCAATTCGCCGATAAGTACTTTTCTCTCTAACACGCTTGTACTCTCTAAATAATCTAGTTCATCTCTCCATATGTGACCTGTTCAGTTATATTTTTGTCTATCAAAAATCAAAAAGTTATGTTGATCACTGTACCATAGTCAAAACGTGCTTCAACAGTTTTTAGTCGTTATGGCTGCAATCGAAAAAAGGGTACAACGCTGAAAAAATATTACTATCCATTTATTTGGACTAAAATATCAAGCGAGGTCTGCGGGATAAAATAGTTTGGGAAAGAATTCACAACTACAGGGTTAATTGACATTGTCTTAAAATTAATGATTTATAGAATGTCTTCAAATGAGTAGAGCTATATACAAGATATTATTGCTACTGAACTACTAGCTGTTTTAGGTCTCTCATATTTTGCAATCATCTCTAATAAAGATATGGTCTAAAACTTTTGAAGCAAATGAGAAAACCATAGTAAGAAGGCAAAGAGTCTAAGATAGAGAGTATTATTACAGTCCACAAATTAGGCTTTAAAGTTATCTCAAACAATTCATAGAACAACTAATAGAGATACAAGCATCGTTAGGATTTGCGTTTGATAAAAATGATGCTCTGCTTCCTTCTTGCTTACAAGAGTTCCTTCATCGAGAACTATGGTAAACCTGAAATTTATACTTTTCACATTTTTACTAACGGCGTTTGACATATACTAATTATGTCACTTGAAAATAGTAGCTATAAAAAGTCGAAATGACTCTCAAGAAATTTCTATTGAATATTATATAAAACTACTATTAATTCAGTTATTATACAGAGTGAGTTCTATGTATGGAACGCCTCAAGTATCTCGGAAACGGCTTGTATGATTTTCATAAATTTGTATATGTACAAGGGTCTTGTAATACGGCCGATATTATTATGATGACAAATATTTAAATGTTTGTGTCATGCTAGAAGTAGATCCACATTTGTGAGGTAGATAAATTACGAATCTAAGAAAACATACAGTAGAGGCGATTACAGCAGATGTTCAAAATATGGTCCATTTACTTCAATTCAACAAGAAATTTTTAAAACTTTCCATCACCTTTTGCAATATCCCTGAATTCTCAATTCTTCGTATTTCTGTGGTAATCTTATCTTTTAATTCCTGAATATTGGCAAATTTTGTTTTATAAACGATATTTTTTAAGAGACTCCGCAGGAAATAGTCTAAAAGATTCATGTCTGATAATCGCGAGGGCCATTCGTTGAAACCACTTAAGTATTGCCTTACCACACACGCATAGTGAGATGGTGCCCATCTTGTTTTGGCCAAATATTGTAGTTTGGAATGTTTTCAGTGTCTAATAATGAAGATTTTTCTAAATGTAGTTGAAAATACTTACTTGGATTTGGAAATATTCGAGTAAACAATAAATCTAAATTCGCTGGACCATCTAAGTTCCCCTCAATGAAAAAGGGACCAATTATTTCGTCGCCTATTATTCCAGCCCATACATGCAGTTTTTTGGGATACTGAGTGTGGGATTCACGCATTCAACGAGGATTGTTACGTGATCAGTATCTACAATTATGCTGATTTACTCGAAAAATTTGGATCGTTGTAATTGTAGCATTTTCCTATCATAGTTCTACAAACTCTTCACGTCATTCGAAATCGTCATCTGACAATTCTTGAACCATCGTTACGTTGTATGGATGGAATTTGTTATCATGTGAAATTTTCATTACGGTTATTTGTGGAATATCAAGTTCCTTGGTTATTTGTCTAGTATTTAAGTACGGATCGTCTTCTAACAGGACACAAACATCTTCACAAGATTTATTTTCATTTGATGCAGTTTTTCTGCACACTGATTTGGATAAATCTTTTACTGAAGAAGTTTCGTTAAACTTTTTTACTAATTTACTGAGAGTAGATCTTGTTGTGGGATTTCGGTTAGGATATAAATTATTAAAGATATTATACATTTCCTGTAGATTTCTGCGCGTATTACCATATCCTAATATCATTGAAATATCAATTCATTCATTTTCAGATAAACGATCCATTGTGACTTCCAATAAACTTCAACAATAATAATTTATTGAAACGTGTTATTATACCAGTCATAGCCACCTAAATGTTTTATTTTAACTTACCGACGGAGATAACGGAAATGTAGCTGTAACTTCGAAATTATGGCATTAAGTTGTATTGAACATTAGTTGAAATTTCTTAAGGATTTTGAAAAACACATAATATACAGGGCGATCCATTTGAAATAACAAAGTTCATTATTTTTCTGAAAAAGAGGAGAAATATGAAAATTAATTAAAATGGCACAAGCCGTTTCAGACATAGTTGAAGCGTTCCATATATAAAACTCTCTCTGTATAAATATTATTTCAAAATGAATACTAGAAATTTTCATTCAAATGTCTCATTCATTTATGAGAAACCATATGAAGGAAAAATAAAATAATAAGCAGGTATCAGAAAAATTTTGACTAAATTTTGAGGTTTATCTTCTGAACAACAACTCATGAGAATTGACGAAACTGTAATCGAAAAGAGGTTTATGTTCACTTCCATTGAAAAAAAGTGTGTGCAATACGTGAGGGTGACATATCTGAGAGACTTATTTGTTAATAATTGCAATAACTGAAAGTATAATAAATATATTTGGTTGATAATATCCGGAATTTACTTTCCCCTATACTAGATTCAATACAATTTGAGAATATTTCAATTTATTCTTATAAACTTCCAGTTTATTACATATCATATTACCAAAAATTATGATTTGATTCTGTATTCCACAGATTATATCAACATCTAAAAATATTGATAACGCATTTGAGACCAAATTGTTTCCGTATAAAAAATTGTTTTCAATCTCTATCGTTATCCTTCTGCAAGGCTACGCTTCTGTAGAAAAATTCTCAAGGGAATTCCTTTTAGCTGTCTAAATGCTAGTTCAACGAGTCCACCACGTGTCGTTATAAGTTTACACTCCAAAAGTTTCCAAAGACTTTTTCAACTACAAATCATCGAGAACTCCCTTCAAATCCCCTTATGAAAGATGTAATTTGTTCAACTTCAGAAGCAATTACCGTGTTTCGATGTAATTAGGCATGTTTGGTTTATTGTTTCAATAATTTATTCCATATATTACTGCCAAGTTATTGTTTATGTCGACGATACGAATCTGTTGGGGCAAGCAATAATTGAGCATCGAAATTGTGTTTGTCAGCTAAATAATTCAGTGGAAATTTATCGGGAAAGCGAATTAAACTGAGAAATTCTAGTTAACGGTCAATATTACTCATTCTTCATGTACAAAGTCAATTTCACTAAATAACTTGCATTGCTAGATAAATTTCAGTGACGCAAACTACGACGTTTCTCAAAATTTTGGCATTTTGAGTGAGTTTATACAGGGTGTCTCTGACTCTGACGAGTTAATAATATCTGTATATGACAAAATACTCATAGTAAAATCATGACAATTTCTACGTTTGGGTTATCGGATACGATCTTTTTAACCAAAATATTTTCAAATATTTTCCACCGGAAGTCGACTGTAACTTTGTTATTTCAAATGGAACATCCCATATATTAATACATTTTTGAGTTATTGATTTTTTGAAAAAAATATGACCGTTGCAGATACTTTTATATTATTTTTTTACGGGGATACCTTCGAAGATACGAAAATGGTTTCTGTTCGGTGGTTTTAAGGGAGGTCCGAAGTATTTGAATATATGTTAAAAAATTTTTTATTTTATACAGGGTGTGAATAAAAAGTGTTCAAACTTTAACTAAGTAAATATTAAATTTCTTCATTTTTTTAAATAGAATCACCCATTTTCACTTTTAATGCATTTAGGGGTGAAAAGTAAGTTGAAATCATGTATAATTTCCTATACCTAAATCTTTGGAGGACGTTGAGGTGGACCTGATCCGATGTTATAGGTACCATGCTCATGACAGGAATGATTGGTCGTTGATTGTTGAGAAGGGTCTTGGTTCTCCAAGGACCGTAGCACAGGTTAGAGAAAAAGATGATGAAAGCTTTAGGCTAGGGCACACTAAAGTGACACACTAATATCTATTTAACAGAGAAAATCTACCAATATGTGTTTCTTGTAATGATAACCTAGACTTGAAACATTTATTTTTGAGCTGAGGAAAGTACAAAAACGAAATACTAGCTAACAACATCCCAAACAAAATAATCTCTATAATTAACACCAATTGTTATATCGTACAAACTTAATCATGTATCTAAATGACGCTCAATTTTATCACAAACTGTGAACAGATATGTCGCTAATAACTATTGTAGTTGATACGACAATAAATATATAATAGAAAAAATACCAAAATATTTAGGAGAAAATTGTTCTTCAATGAAATTGTCACAAAAATGACCTCTTGCAGTTTTTGTGTACAATTGGTTTTCTAACCAAACGCATTTTAAAGCGAGGTTGTAAGATTGCCCTCTTATTTATCTATCACATCGTGTTTGCTGAAGTACGGGCAAACAAACTTCAATAATTTTGTTAAGAGTTATTTTAAAAGGCAAGCATCAAAGTACGTCGTGTTTCTCAAGACCTTCAGTTTATTTTCCAATCAAAGTTTTTTTGGAATGCTATCGTGGAACTGGGTTTTTATTCGTTTTAAATAAAGTGTAGTGTACCGGAAAAAAGGTCCAAAAGAATTGCATTCATCTTGTGACCCGTTTATCTTTGGAAAAAAAGATAAATTCATATACTTTGGAACAATGTTCTCAAAAATTTTGATGAAACGCCTCGAAATAAAAAAAATTGAATAACGTATTTTTGGAGATGTTACGTTCTTTGAAATTCTATTTGTACTCCGATTCTCCATTTTTTATATTCACGTTAGCGTAAAATTAAACTTCTCCATGTTTCTGGTAACTGAGAACCACGTACTTGACCTTAGTTTATTGATAACATTCCGAATCATTTGTCATTAGAATTTTAACTTGATGAAATATTTCATCAATTGTAAGAAGGCACATGGAACACTATTGAAAGTTGAAACTGATAAAAAACGAATTCTACGATGGCGTTGCCGGAAACTTTGATTGGAAAATATAATTATTCTTGAGAAACACAACACATCTTGTTGCTTATCTCCACGATGATTCACAACAAAGTAATCAAAGTTGTTTATCCGTACAGCAGCAATCCTGATTAGGCTAGAATATAAGAAGGTAATCTCATATCTTGGCTTTGATAGCATTTTTTGAGAGAACTAATTATACACAAAAATACATTTTCGTGGGAAATTCAATAAACTTTCTTTCCAAGTATTTCTCTATTCTAAGTGAAATTGAAAAATGCATTTTCTTATTAGAAACAATTGTTTTTTGCATTCTCACATTCTCTGGTGAACGTTTTTTCCTCATATACTTATTAACATGGAAAGTGACAGTTCCGTACTGCAAAACACTTTCGGGGCGCTCTGGAGTAAACAACTTTAACTTCCTTAAATGTGACTCTAGCCACTTCAATCTTGACAGTTGATAGTTTCATTTCGATGATTTTACATAACCTTGAATTTTTAATGAATACAGAACGAAGAGCTTTCAGATGACGTCGTCTAAAAAAGATATTGATACTCCAAGATATTCGAAATTGCGGTTTTCTATACCGTTAGACTGAAATCTCCAAACCATAGAAATCAAAAGTTTCGTTTAATATGCAAAATACAAGACTACTTATAATTAATAAATAATATACGTTCAGAATGAGGAAATTTTTGAATTACTCGATTTATATTGCTCGTAGATAACTCATGTTTGGTGTTGACGAGCATGTACTCACTGAAGTTCGTTGCGTTGGCTCGGTCTAGAGTACTGGCGGTCAAAGTTACACCAAACAAGTGAAGGGAATATCATGTAACTAATTCAATATTATTATTCGAATGAATAATACTATCGATAAAGATGAATGAAAACGTTGTTTTCAAGTATACATTTTCTAAAATCCAATCAATATGAACCAAATTCTATTAGTATGATTGCTTTGTGCTTATGAGCATATATTTCTCGTCTCTGCGGATTCCTAATCACATCGCAAATGCCAATGATGGAAATTTTGGTAATTAATTACTTCAAAATGGATTACAGCCAGTTGCCGTAAATTCTGCTACATCATAAATGTAATGCATACTAATATTTAATAGACATTCTGTTTGGTTAGAACTTAAGCTATTGGAATTTATGGAACTAAGAAGATTGTCTGTTATATATTCTGTATATTTACGGTTATTTTCCGTGAGTATTCCACCACAGTAGAAGTATAATATGCTTTTGAAAATTAATACTTTCACTTGATTATACAAAAATTTCAAATTATTCTTTTCGGAACAATAAAAAACTGTCAATAAATCGTCGTATAAAAAGTGTAGATGGATAATGATAATGAAAATGATGATTTCGAAAACAGTGGTAGCAAGAACCTTTAGAAGTTTCTTTCCTAGAGTTCAGATAAGAACCTTGCAATAATTGAATCAAAAATTGTAAAACCTACCTGAAAATTCCTATTTTTGGATGTGTAATTGAATTAAAAGCAGCGTATTGGGTAAAAGCACCCATAGTGTGGAGATGGCGTCGTAGTTTATTAGACGTCAAAAGATCCATCTATGTGTACCTATCCATCTCCGCAGGGCCTTACAAGCAGACCGTTGAAAGAAAAAATAGCAAGAATTTAGACTACACTAAGAATGAGTTCTGGACCATGTGCCGATCGCAATTCAGTAAATTAGTCCGCTTAGTCGTTCTGTCCTTTATGCCCTAATGACCAGGCACCCAATCGAGCTGGATCTTGCATCTATTGCACACAAGTTCTTGACGTTACACTCCTGCAGAAACCTAGAGAGTATCGTTCCAGCTAATATAAAGTATATAGTTTCTGGAAGCTTGGAAATTTTCATACATTATTATTTATGATTTATTGTAAAACAGTGTTAGTGAAAAGTCGTAAACAGCTTCATCCCCTCTAATTGTTATTCACATGAATTTTAAAAAGCAATAGAACCAGTGCAAACAATTTTTTTGTGAAAAATGGACTTTCTTGATCTTTGTCCCATGTCCATGCGACAAAACTCTCAAAGCAACTTTTAGAATACCTAAGTTAATACGAAATATTAGTTTGCTACCTCACATCTCGAGATTGAGCCTTATTTTTCTCCAATATGACTGAAATACTATAATAAGACACATAATAAAATATGGAGCAAGAACTGAAATCATTTCATATTTTAAAATGATCATACAGTTCCAAGCAGAACGCGCTATTGAGTACCAAAAACATCCATTTTAGTAACAAATACATCAACATTTTAGTACTATTCTCAATGTAAATAGTCTTTAATGAACTTGGTTTTGTTTGAGATATTTCATTCTATTATTTATTTAACTATGTTAAACTTGTAACTAACTTCTCTAACTTGGAGTTTAAAATTCACGCATTCCTCCGAATCTTACAACTATAAGTGAAATTTTGCTCGGGGCATTATTCAAATGTTGGAGATGAATCAAAATGTGTCAAATGGTGATAAAGTTACGCGCTTCAATTCTAAAACTTTGTAATATATTTTGGAAAGTTCTCCTTAGTATCAAATTGAAGCATAACCACAAATTCAGTAGACGTGTAGAGACGTTTCGACACTTCATACTTTGAAATTAATGTTCAAATTCAATAAATTAACTACAGTATGTTCAGAAACTCTCGTGCTAAATGCACAGATACTGGCTAACACTTTGTGTTCAGCCACAGTAATAATCTAAAAATTAGTATAAATAATATAAACTTGTTATTGGCTCATTCTAAATGGATTCACCCAGCAAAAAAAATCGAAGTCTTCGATTTTTTTCAAACTTTGGAATATCATTCTATATTCAATTCTGAGAAATATAGCCACTTTCATTTTTTCGCAAAAACGTTTTTTGAGCCCTGTAACGCTATGTGGAAGTCTACATGGTGAATACGCTATTTAAACATTTCAAGTGCTCATTTTAAACGGCTGCCATTATGACCCAAATTGACGTATCGGGATCAATTTTTTTTAAAATGTGCGTTATTCACTTTACTTTTAGCTAATGTTCTCATAATTAACATTAAATTAAAAATTATTCGGGAAATCCGGAAAAACTAAATATGACTTTTTTGAGGCTTGGATAGGTCAAAACCGACTTTTTCGTTGCCGGGCCATATTTCCGAACGGAGTATTTTGGTTAACTGCCGTTTGGCAAAAAGTTAGGTTAGGAGTTCCTGAAAAACATATCTAAAATTAGCAGAAATTAAGGATGGGGTTTTTGAGAAATCGATTCTTGCAAAAAAGTTTTTCCGGAAAATTTTTGATTCAATATTAATTCTGAGAACACTAGCTGGAAGTACAGTAAATATCGCACATTTTAAAAGAAACTGATCCCGATTGGTTAATTTAGGTCATAATGGTGACCGTTTGAAATGAGTGTACCACTTGAATTACTTAAATAGCGTATTCGCAACGTAGACTTCAACATGGTACTCAAAAAAAGTTTTTCGGAATAATGAGAGTGTGGATATTTCTTCAAATTGAATATAGAATGATTTCTCGAAATTTGCTGAGTGAATCTATTCAGAATGAGCCTAATAAATTCTTAGAAACTTTTGAAAGCATTGAGTCTTTTTAATGTAATAGTTATTTGTATGCCAAGGACTGAAAGTGCTACTTTCTACTTCTACTTCTACTTTCTACTACGAGTCCAACAAAGTAGTACGCCGCGGACCCAACATTTTTTAGACAACACATAAGATCCAAAACTTTTTCAATTACACTGAGAAAAGAAAATAAATGAAAAAGAATCATAAACATTTTATTTATAATTTTTTCCGGTCACACATCTTCATAAATAGTTCGTACTGTTTTTCGTACCTTGCACGAGATTTATCCGGCAAAGAATTAAGAAGGGCCGCATTGCTTGGTGGTGAGATCAGGTGGCGTGGATTCGAGTAACTCTTCATCGCTGATGTTTTCTTTTTCATCATCATTCATTGTTATTCATTTATTTAGACTAAACTTCGGATGAAACGAATAATTTCAGAAAATTGAAAATTTAAGGTTATGCAAAATCATCGAAGTGAAACTTATTTGTTTTTAGAATTATCAATTTTTTTCAGAGAAACAAAATGACATTGTATGTTTAACCTAATCTACTCAGCACTTTATTGTTCTAGATTTTCTCAATTCCCTAAGAAACTTGCATTCATTATTGTAGCTAGTATTCAATGAATTGGGTAATAATTATCACAATTTTAAAAGGCTTGGTGCGTTTCAGGCTGCAGACTGTGTTGCTCCAACATTTCATTGTTTATGTGGTCATTCTTCGCGACCTTCCACACCTTCATTAATTCTCCATCTTTTTCTTCATGGAGTTCCTAGTGTGGATCCTTATTATGAACACACTATGGTGCAATATTCGAATGAGAACTTCAGTCTTTGACATAACTAGTAGGTTCCTTTTATCTTCATAATTGAAGCGTATACTGAATTTTGAAGATTAGTGGTTTGACTTTCCAGTTACTAGTATCACAATGTCGTCAGCAAATGTGGCCTGTTCAGCATTTTCCATAATATGGATGTTATGAGTATATAATATGTACAGTGTTGATCCGAAAACACTTTCTTGAGGAAACCCTACTTCAATCAATCGAAATTATAGGTATTCTTTTTTTTGTTCGACTCTTTTAAATGGTCTTCCAGGTAGGAGTGTGCTAAATGAAGATATGGAGCACGTGAACATTTTTCAACTATTAGTAAAAAATCTTTTTGCCGCGAATTAACAAGAATTTTTATGATGTCTAAAAAAACAACTGAGCATATCAAACTTTTCACGGTAAATTCTGTAGGTAGCCCACAGTTATCATAAATTATTTTCGCCAAGTCACCTTTGGAATTTAGATGATAGCTGCATCCTGACTTATTTTGTTATATTTGCGATAAATTTATGTATATATGTAGCTTCGCCTTTCTGGCAATTTTTTTGAGGTCTTATTATTCAGCATTCAGCCCTCCCAACTGTTTACTTCCTCTCACGGCATCCTCGCTTCCAGATTTTCTCCTTCGTCATCGTCGTCCTTGATAACCACCCCAAGATATACATAACTTTGAACTTAGCTCATTGCTCTTTCGTCGTTCAGTTGTATTGATCAACTTGTCATTCCTCTTTTCCTTTGTGGTGTTGTCATTATCATGAAATTTGATTTATCTTTCTTAACTCGTAGATTCACTGTCTCTGCAATTTCTATGAAGGCTTTGCAGGTTTCTTTAAGCTCGTTTACCGTACCGTACCAGTACTCGTTACCAGTATTTGTTTTGTTCTTGTTTTTAGTGTCCTTGTTCAGTTCAAACCGATTCCACGTACTATCCATTCTAATACTTGAACAGCGAAGTGGATAAAGGATCTCCCTCTTTTAGTTCCGTGTTTTGGTATTCTTTGATTTGCTTTTAGCTCCGTTTTTGTATGATCAGTCAGTGTGTGTCATTTTCGTAAGACTTATAAGCTTGTTTTGGATACTTAAATCATTCATAATGCTGTACAAATGGTTTCTGTATCAGTATCGTAAGATTTTTGAAAATCTATAAAAACTGAGTAAATTGGCAAATCGTATTCATACCCCATTTTTCGCGTTTGCCTCACAGTGAAAATGCGGTCTGTGACTGATCTTCCAGATCTAAACCCGCATTGGTAGTTTCCGAACAAGTTTTCTCCATGTACTCTCAAATTTTTATCTATGAGCTTAGTCAAAATTTTGTAGGCTTTATCTTTTAGCGCTAGCCTCTGCATTCCTTTCCTTTTCCTTTCTTGTGTATTGGTACCATTATTGCCCTTCTCCACGTTTCTGGTATTGTCCCTTGTTACCATATACTGCTTATTAAATGATATATTCTCGTTTTCAGTGCAGCTCCACCATACTTGATTAATTCTGGCTCTATTTCGACTTGTCGTTTTTTAGCCCTTGAATTATTTTTAGTATTTCCTCCTTTGTTGGTGGCAATATATTTTCCATATTATTTCAATCTTGGATTGTAAGCTCCTCCCATTATCTACCTCCGTTTTCTGCGTTTAATATTTCTTTGAAATGCTCCTTTCTTTTCCTTTTTATACATAGTTTTGCTTGCTCTCTATTTTATATCTTTATAGAAATTCTTCATTTCTTTGCTTAGAAAACTTGAATTGACCAACATCAAAGGAATTAAAGCATATGGTAAAATACACGAAAGTTTTTTCAAGAAAAAACCATACCTCAATCGGAAAAAGGCAGAAGCAGTTCTAAAAACGAAGTAATTGAAACAGAATTTACAGCTCATGTCACTCCTCAAACACCACATTTGATTAAACAATTGGAGCTAAATGATCTCATGAAAGATTTGGATTTGCCAAAAAAAAAGCTGAAGTGATAAGTTCAAGAAACTGAAACAGTACAATTTGTTTAAGATGGAAATTGAAGTTACCGTGTATTGATCTGTTTTTCAATCAAAATCACTTGGGGCTCTGTAATAACTTTGAAGGGTTGATTGAAACTAAGTTATAAACATAGGTCAAAGGAGGCTCTTCAATGGTCTATCAAAGTAAAATCTGGAAGATGTACTGCTTCATAAAGGAAATGAATTTTCATCTCTACCTTTAGCTTATACACATATAAAAGGAATATACGACATTAGAAAACTAGTGTTGGGAAATATAGAATACAGCAAACACAAGTTGTTGCTTTGGTTTTAGGACAAAATACTTGGCTACACGAAAAACTGTTGCTTTTCATGCTAGTGGGACAGCAAGAGAGAAATAAAGATTATGTAAGAGCAATATGGCCGCCAATAACTCTTAATGTTCCTGGGCAAAAAACTGTGAGAAATTAACCTTCAGTTAACCTCGAAAAAATAATATCAGCACCTATGCACATCGAATTAGGACTCATTAAAAATTTTATAAAAGCCCTGGACAAAGATGGAGCTGGCTATTTAAATCAAAAATTTCCTTCTTTGAGTGACGCAAAAATAAAGGAAGGTATATTTGTTAGATCCATTGTCAAAGAATTAATTGGAGGTCCGGCATTCATTAAATGGAAAAGAAAGAGAAGATTGATTGGTTTTTTCAAAGTTATCAAAAACTTTTTGGGTAACTGAAGTTCTCCTGAATGCTATTGAAAAAATTCTGCTTAATATAAATTGGGATGTGATATGTCCTTCAAAACACATTTTCCACATCCTCATCTAAAGTTTTTCCGTAAAATATGGGCGCTTCAAATTATGGGCATGAAGAGCCCTTTCATCGCCACAATTAAAAAGGGAAATAATCTTAGAAAACATTTTTCAAAACAATGGACGTATTTTTCATAAAAATGTGACTTTTCACCTTCATTATATATTTTTTCTTAAAGAATAAAGAATTAAATAGTCTTATCCACGACAACGAAAAAATTATCAATATTGTCGTTGTCTTGTAATATTTGCTTTAATCCAGTTTATGAGTAATTATTTGTATTATTTGAATTGGAACATAATGAAAGGATCTCTAATTTTCTTATTTAATTACTCGTATTCATTGAAAATTACATGAACAAATTTTGCTACTAAGAATCAAATATAAACTGGCGTGAAGTCGTAAAATATTGGTTTTATTTTTCAAAAATGTCTTTTCTGTGTAGACTTCGGAGCACATATAAATAAAAATGTTATCTGGCGGGTACATGTAATGTAGTTACATGTATACATACACCGAAAAAGGTAAATTGGCCAGAATACATATATAGGTGCGTTCTGTTTCTTTCGAAATAAAAGGTGTGGTGGGTAAATTCAAGGCAAGTAACTTGTATAATGTTTTGCAATGCAGATTTTGGATTTCTTGATTTGAATTATTTTCTTAACGAAACTGCGAATATTTCGTTTTAACTAACTTCCTTGGAAAACTGCACTATACAGAGTGTCCGACTCTAAAGACGTCGGACATAACCTCTACAATACTTTTCGTTTTAGTTATTAAAGGAGTAAAATATAATTCTAGAAATATTTGCTGTGTTAAATTTACAGTTAAATACAGTTTATGTTTCGCATATAGAGTTAATTAACTTTTTCGCAAAAAATCTTATGACTATCTTGATTTCCAAAACTGAAAAAGTGTGACGCCCAATTTCTGATGATTTTCCTCATAATCAATTTTCTAATAACAATTGTTAACTATTTATAAATAAACAAAGAGGTGAAGTGAACCTAGCGCCAGGATGAGATATCAAAGAAGAAACAGGCGTTAGACCTATTATGGGACAAAGAGGAAGAAGTTTTTAACTATTAAACTTAATACCTCCTTCGCTCAATTACCAGGTACCCGGGTACTCTCTAATGTTGTTATATATGAATGTCAGGTTTATACACACCAAAGAGACTGTTTATTAGTTTTATTGGAAACACCGGATCTGAAACTTGTTGAGATGAACATGGAAACTCCTCAAAATTAGGACTCCGAAACTACAAGTAGATTTATTTGTGAACAGGACAATTGTTTGTACATGTTTCTCTTTCCGAATGTATGAAAGCTGGGATCATTGTGGAAATTCATCCTACGATTATAAGAATTTTCAAATTTCAAATAATTGATTGTGGAATTCTGTCACTTTGATGGGGTGCTGGTTGTGTAAGTTGTGGAATCGAAATTTTTAATCTTTGCGTACGAGGTAAACAATCTTTATCTTCCAAAGAGTGATGCCGTTTTTTACATCTGGCCCAATAAAACATCCATGGAGAATGATATCATATTTGGCACACATCTAATAAAGTAACTTGTCCCATACAACCAAATTTTGATGAGTTTCCAAACCGGTAGACTGAATCATAGCTAAAGCAGCACAACACTAGCCTCCAACAAAGAAGCTTTGATAAATCTTATCCTTTCCATTACACTCCGATTTCCGAGCCACTTAAACGACAGTGTTACTGAAAAATAAACGCGAACACTTCCTCCATAATATATGGTATATTGAGGCAAGATGCCTTCGCAAGAATAATGTACGATTACTAACAAGAGGCATTCACGCCTCGATGGACACCAAAAGAAGCTAGGTCTAGCAAAGTGTGCAACGTAAAGATTCTGTCACATGGAGAAAGAAACCTCTTTCCACAATCACTAGCAGTGTGAGAGACTACGGAACAGAGCATTATATCTGGTATCGTAAATAAAAGACTTTCCTAGAAAGAGTGCTGTCAACAATTAGAATTCCCAGTGCATTAGCAACAATCGATTCTTTGAGTCGCAATGTATATAACACCGTAATTACATACATACAAGGGCTGCTACTCCAAATCTAGAAAATTGGAACGAGTGAATAGGGTACAGAGAAATTCTAGCAGAAATGAATTAACCAAAAAAAGAATCAGTATTATTAACGCTCAAATGGAGGAGCAAAAGATCTGGAAAATGTAAGGATCCAATAAATTCCGGAACTAAAACATATACTTTCTCTTGAAAAATAGCAGAGCAGAAAAAATAGCAAGTATCCGTCAATGAATACTATCCGAGAAGCTAGAACAGGGGCATGCAATTCCAATTGAGGTGACTTCAAAATAATTGATTTGAACGCATCAACCGCTCCTTCAGGTGGAGTGAAACGTTGGCTTCACAATTTATTTTCCATCTGCGGGAACAGGAAGGAATCATTGAATGCCAAACAAGGCTCGTGCTCGCTTTGCTGTGGTGAATACTTCGTTTTCTACGATCAGTTTCCCTGATTTTTTCGAACCAGTAAGCAAAGTTTTCTGGCACTACAGCAAATTTTGGACGCACTTTACGAAATTCATCCTGGAGCGAAGTGAGACCACGATTGAATTCAGAAAACTAGCGAAACACAGCGATTTAATTGGCATACTGCTTTTGCTTTAATCCACGTCGAAATTCATAGATAATCTTGGAATAAAAAAGTTGGCCAAGATGAATGTTTCACATATCTGTAAAAGTCTTAAATGGCAATCGTATGACATAATACGTTCACTCAAACATGTTCATTCAAAATGTCGAACTGCAAAACTACATACATAAACCATAAACACTTCGATTTGTATAGTATTATGTCATCCTGAAGCAATATGTGCTTAATATTAAGTGTTGACGAAGGTATGTATTATATTAGAATTTATTTATAAATTGTAGTCGATAGGCTCGGACTTTTGCTGGTCGTGTAACTTGTAGAATTGGGCTTAAGTTCTCTGCACACAAGGCAAGTAGAAGTCACTGTCTACATATCTTCTAGAGAATAGGTAAAATTTTTAGATTTCGTCAACGAAACATAGTTACTCCACGATGACATCATGTTTGATGCACATCGAAGAGGGCATCTTGGTTGCATGAAATCATTCACTCAGGTGAAGGGATCGAAATTGCTTGATGACTACATTTGAAGTATAGCATCGTGAGAATATTCTCTTTGTTATGGAATTCCGTAACTTAGTATTAATGAATCTTCTATATAATTAACTGTTTTCTGCATTAAATTGATAAGAGACTGAAAACATCAAAGAACTCAAGGTGCTATCCACAAAACAGAACATTCTTTGTTATATCTCTCGATTAGGTTGAGTATTCGAAATTCTGCTTTTCAACAATCTTAAATTAATTACGCTTTCTAACGGAAGCCTAACTAAAAATAATTTTCGAGATTTTCTCAAGGCCGCTTCTGTTTCAATTTGCCAGCTGCTAATATAGTATGAACAGTCTTCAATATATGGTCAATAACCAATCTTATTGGGAGACATGGTCAATAAATGGTTTAAATTTATACGACATTTATGTTTTAGACATAATAAGATTTATATAATTCCGCTATCAAATGTGATACTTTAAGTTACTAATTGACAATAGGAAATGTAACAACTTTTATAACCTTCCTATATCAGTTGTGAAAAGCAATTTCAAAGAATAATCTATTAATTTCTTACAATAAACTTATTCAATTATTTTAATTCAATAGCAATTTAAGCTTTATAAACATTGAAAACAACATAATCAAAGACACAGTTATTGAAAGTGAGTCCATTTTCTGGATGAATATTCTTTTGAACTTCTTGTTTAATGTTAATTTCATTTGAAACTGTTAATTATACATGTATGCTTGACTCAGAATGTTTTCTGAAATTCTTCTCTTATTTTCTAATGAAATCTCAGCATAGCTTTCCGTTATACTTGTTGAGTTTCCATCCAACAATGTCCTGAGTATCCTTCAGCATTAGGTAGACCCAGGTACTGAGCAATATTTGTTGGTAATTTTCCATGCCCACGAGTTGTATGTCACATTTTCCCGTTATAGTACAGCACAAGAAATCTGTAGTGTTTTACAGCAGGAGGTTGATATTTCTATACTTTTTGAGAAGGTGAACAAGATCGATACCAGCAATATTTCTAGCAGTGACCACAAATTTGGGAATAATATGTGTTTTGCTTTCTGGAATTGTTATTTTGAGAGTGTCTATATCAAATACTTCTTCTCGTAGGAAAGTCAGTTATTCTAAGAAGTACCGATTGCGCCTTTTGTATTAGAAGATACTGGAGACAACGTATCATCAGAAAGCTCCGAATAATAATGCAATATTTTTACTGTAAGTATCAGTTCCGGCGAGCCACATTTGATAGTTCAAAGGAAGTTGAATGATTGACATAATTTGGGGTTATCAAAACAACAGTCTGAACTTCTTGCTTTCCGTCTTAAGGAATGGAATTTGTTAGCCATATAGACAAAAATTACCACCTTTGGAAAAAGAAATGTTATATTTTCTGCATTCTACAGTATGGAAAATTCGTTGTGTGCGTGTACGGATATTGATGGTCTGATGAAGGAACTTGATATTGAGAATAATCCCAGTGAGTGGAGCTTATTTATTGACTTGTCTAAATACAGTTTGAAAGCAGTGTTATTACACAATGGAAATTTAAAACCGCCTATACCAGTTGCTTATTATGTGAAGATGAACGAAAATATTTGCTTGGTTCTAGACAAAATTACCTACAACAAGTATGAGTGGCAGATATGTGGGGACCTGAAGGTGATTGGTATTTTAATAGGACTTCAAGGAGAGTTTACGAAATATTGCTGTAACAATACTACTAACACTATTTGATTCCACAATAATATTCTCATTGTAATTGAAGATTTTATTAAATATCATAATAGCGCGGAATTAGATAAAACGTTGTACATAAACACGTTATGAATAGAGCGATATTGTTCAGCTCGCTAAATTTCGGAAAACTACCGACTCGTTTTGACAAATATTACTCTTGTTGGACAATATCATTCTTTTTGTAACTAGTTACGTGAATAACTATTCTAAACGACGCCATCTGAAAGTTGTTCGTTCTGTGTTCATTTACATAGCGAAAGTTGAGTTTTGAGTGTTCCATGTAGTGAAAGTGACAGTTCCGTACTGCAAAATACTTTCGGGACACTCTAGAGTAGACAACTTTAACTTTCTCTAGCCACTGCAATGTTGATAGTTGACAGTTTCACTTCGATGATTTCGCATAACACCACAAATACGAATCAATCAACAAGTTCTTTCGAAGACACAAACACATCTACAAAGATTCCATCAACATCTTGTAGAGATATACTTATTCCATCTGCATCCAATCCAATAAATATTAATAATTGTCCTGGAGGTACAATCAACATTACTTTTTGCAAATAATTGATAAATTAATATTGACATTGCAACTACCATTAAGTACATTATATTGTTCAATAAATAAAATTTTCATAATTCTCCATTATTCATTTTCTTTCCTCAGTGTGAATGAAAAAGTTTTAGATCTTAAGCGTCGTCTAAAAAATGTTGTATACGCCGTGGCTAAAGTACTACTTTGTTGGACTCGTCCAATAAAGTAGCACTTTCAGTCCTTGACATACAAATAACTATTTTTTCATACTGTACTATGAAGTCGACTTTACAGTACTAATTTGAGTCCAAAAAATAGCACTCTTCGGTATCTTTTTACTTAACAGTACTCTTAACTTCTCCCTCATATTCTTTTCCGTACCTTTTCGAAGATAATTTGCCCTATTTTTGGTTATTCCAAAAATACAATATATCTGCGTTTGTTTAAAATGTTGCAATTTTTATTTTTTTTTAAATAAGAGAATAATCAATCAAATTTTGCTTTTTCTTCAAAAACCAAAAACAGTATGGAGAAAACTATATTACGATATACATCCGTGAAGTTATTATTACGGTACTAGATTAGATACCTATTTTAACTCGGCTCCTTCGTCGCCTCGTCCAAAAACATCTATCTCGTACCGTACTAAATCACTTCCTGGACTTATAACGTAAATAACTTTTACCTTAATAGGATTTAAGCCTCAACATCAATTCGTTAACTTTTCATTTATCAAAATTCTGGAAAACTAATTCAATTTTTTAGCACGAAAACAAATTTTAATCATATTCCATTCCGGTTTCGGTATGAAACCAAACTAACATTGTATTGTGGAAATTTAACTGAAAAAACTTACGATATAAAATGTTACGTTATCTTTGTTGCATGATTAACATGTAGGATACACGCTAAAATTCGTTAACGTATTTAATGACTTAATATGGCTACATCTGAAGCGAACGCCACGGTTAAACGGGCTATTTTATTTTGTAGAGAGAAATGTTGCAGGAAAATTTATTCTGAATTTTCACTTAACTTTGATGATCTGAACAATGTATCTTCAAAGAGCAAAAATAAAATATAACTAGAAGCAGGATATAAACTATGTTCATATCTGTAATATAAGAGAAAACGATACTGAGCAAAAGGTTTGCGGATCTCAAACGTTGAATGAGGAATTTTTTTTTAAATTTTACGAAACTGGTTCGATTATGATTGAATTTATAATAGAATTTCAATATCCTAAGGATATTATTGAGACTCGAAAAACTTGATATTCAGAATAAACGATCGATTCTTAAAACAGATTTTTGTTTTCATGAATTATACACTTGCGTGCATAGAAATTGGCTCACATTTGAATTTAACTATATTTTTTTTTAATCATTCATCAGATTAAAAAAAGGAAATATGCTATTTGAGAACAATTTAATATGCATTGATATGTTTATAAATTCATCAGCAAGGCTTATCGTGAAATAAATGAAAATGAAAAGTTTTTATGTGGTGATTGTAACGCAAATAACAAATTTGTCAAATATCAAAGTTACTGCGTTTGCAATAGAAATTAGCATATTATACGTTTTTTTCTGATCTCTGATTTCAAGAGTGTTAGCTTAATCCATCCTACATCACAAAAAGCCGCCCAAGTTATTTCTTCAATCGAAAATGGGCTCGGTCAGCGAGCTGCTGCTGGACAATTGGTTATGACCCGCGCAGTAGTTCGATGAGTGTGCTAGGAGATAAGATTGCAGTAAAATGACCTCACCCCTAAAACACTTGCGATTGATCCAAAGCTTACTCCAGTTCATCGGCAAGCACGCCTGCCTTTTGCACAGGATCATCTGAAATTGACGTTGAAACCAGAATATGCCTCCATGGTAGCGACCGAAGATGGAAAGTGTACCAAAGACCAAGAGAGCGATTTGCCGATTGCAGTACTGAAGAGCGGGATACTTATATAGATGGTTCCTGCATTATTTGAGGTGCAATTTCTTAAGGAACACGAAACGTGTGTTCATTGTTACGGGCGACCGTGAAGAAGTTTGATAACTGAGAGATATATCGAGTAAATTTTAGCAAATAATGTGGTACCTTTGTACGTCTAGTACATTAGAGACTAGATAACTTTTATGCATGACAATGCAAGGCCGCACACTTCCAGAAGCGTGCAAGATTACATGTCGATTTCAGGTTTTGGAGTGGCCATCATACAGTCTAATAGAATATTTATGGGATGAGCTGAAAAGAACAATTCAAGCTAGATTTCCTACCCCAAACTCGATTCCAGAGTTTATTGTGGTAGTTAAGGAAAAGTAGCTTAACATCAAACAAGAAACAAGAGTTAACTTGATTAAACATATGCATAATTATATGAGAAATGTTATAAGGGCAAGAGGAGGTCATACCAATTATTAAGAAATCGAGTGTTAATTTTAATTGGTCGATAACCCTACTTATGTTAACAATGAAAAATTTGGAACCCCCGATAATGTGAAAACTATTCTCAACTGATGATATTGAATAATAAAAGGACGTAAATTTCAATTTTCAATTCGAAACGTGTCCGATACCTCGTCCAACGTCTGTATTTCGAAGCTTGCATAAGTTATATTCAGTGATTAATAGGAAGAGTTCTGAAGTACTAGTGTGATATACAACATGCCTAAAATAAAAAGGAAATGTTTGTTATTGCATCACATGGCCAGAGTAATTGTAATAACGGTATGAGTGTTACGTTCCTGTCAAAGAAATATGGTGTAGCAAAATCGACAATTTGTGCCATAAAAAATAAAAAAAGCTTAAATTAGATAGAGTTAGCATATACATTGAAACCGACAAAACAATATACGTTAAAAAGTGCGGAATATCCAGAAATGGAAAACTATATAAATGGTTCTTAGCATAAATGGGAAGAAATATGCCTGTATCCGGAGAAATTATTGAACAAAAAGCATTGAATCTGAAAATTGCTATGAACATTAAAAATTTCAATGCGAGTAATGGCTGGTTGCAACGATTCAAAACTTAATATGGAATTTGTTTCTTGAAAATAACAGGCCAAAAGTTATCGTCTCAGCCCGAATTTGTCAATCCATTCAAACAAAGATTGATGCAGATAATTCAGAAATTTGATTTGAATGGAAATCAGCTGTACAATGTTGACGAAACTGGCCTCTACTGGCAACTGCTATCTAAAAAAACTTATGTTTCCATGACTAAGAAAACCGCTCCAGGTATGAAGACTGCCAAGCAAAGAATTACCATTTTAGGATGCACAAATGCATCAGGTCTGCATAAATTGACTTCATTGGTAATAGGAAAAGCTAAAAATCCCAGATGTTCCAAAAATTTTGTCAATCCCCTAATCTATTTAAAAACTGGTTCTTTCAAGAGTTTGTCCAATCCTATGCATGATTTTAGCGTCTTTTTTCAATTTTAGGTTCGATCATTCTTAAAGGGCTAAGGACTAGAAGAGGAGGCAGTGTTGCTTTTAGACAATGCTCCCTCTTATCCACCTGCCGAAGAATTGAGAGCTAACAGGGGTAAAATTTTCGTTATATTTATGCGTCCAAACATCACTCCTCTGATTCAGTCAATGGATCAAAATATTCTTAGACTTACGAAACTATATTATCGCAATAGTTTACTTAGCTCTAGTCTCAATACCAATGAACCTATTGGATCTGCTCTAAAGAAATTGTCATTAAAAGATGTAATGCTAAATTTAGCAGCAGCATGGCAGAAATTGGATGCAGATATGATATCCAAGTGCTGGCATAACATAATGGCCGAACCAAATACAAATGAAGATATCCTGCCATTGAGTGTTTTGAAGCAAAGATGAGATAATAAGAAACATTGTAAAGATGTTGTAAAGGATACTATTACTTTGTTGGAAGCTATAGGACCAGTAAGTATTTTGTTCTGACATTTAATTTTTTCTCTACTACTACACTGTCAATTATAGATATCTTCGATTAGAATGTATTTCAGTTTTGTTAGATGATAAATCTGTATATTAATATGTTGTATTTCAGTGATCTCCGGTACCATGAACAACCCTGGTTTTATTTTGTTCACGTTATCGCTATTGTACTGTATTAAATTGTCTTTCGAACAGCATATGTTTTTATCGGGTGTATAATTCAAAAAATATATATAGTTACATTCAAAAGTTTACAGTGGGCCGATTTCTATGCACTGAAGTACGAGTATATAACTTATAGACTTCATTATTACTAGCAAAGAGAAAAGTGATAAAACGTACTCTTATATTTTTTATCAAAAACTTGACAACTGAAATTTAGTATACTAAGCTAAAATCTTCTTATTTATACAGTCTGGCACAAAACTATAATATCTTTACAATCCTCCTGACTTGAAATGTTCCAAAAATAATAATTTTTTTTCACATATATGTAAATCGTATTAAATTTACTCCACATAATATGAGCCTTATTCCTAAAACTCGAAGGTTTCTGCCATATTTCGATCAGTTAAAACATATCCAATCAGCATCGCCTTTTCGGTAACTAAATCTTTCGAGTAATGATTTTTTTATATCAATGTTTCGCTCTCTTAGAGTTCTAATTACTTTTTGACATTGAAATAGAACTTCAATTGTCATAATAAAGTATCGTTTCATTAACTATTTAAAATTCCTCCAATATTATGATATAATAATTATAATATTCTACCACTGGATTTTGTCCATAGAGTATCATACAGAGACTTACACTCTTATTGTCAGTTTTTTCCGTAGCTCAATCAGCATTTGAATATTCGTTAAGTACTACATCTTCACTATTATTTTTTTAGAATGTCAATTTCTCTCCTTTTGTTTCTTGTAAATTGCGATCCAGATCCTATGGTTGGTTTTTCTGAAATCTTCTTGAATAATACACTAAAAATGTTTTATCTGGTCTGGTTGTTGTTGATCAATACATCAGTCCTCCAATCAATTGCCTGAATGATACATCTACTACTTAATTTTGTGGGTTACATTTGAAACCTTGGGTCTGTTTTCCTTTATATTCTTCTTTTTTCCATAAATTTTCCCTGATTCATCTCTATCTCTTTTCTCTTCTATTAACATGCATTTCTAGAAGATGTAAGTATCAATCATCATAATATTAAGAACCGTAACTCGTGCCATACGAGAATATATTGAAAAATTCTTAGCCTTCTATAGATCCAAACAAAATTTCAATGTCAAAATATTTTATTACTCAACATATTCTCTTCTTAATTGGATACATTTATTACAGGGAACCTGCAACTTCTCTAGACCTTTGAAAAAAATGTTTCATCTTGCTCTGCAAACCAAACCTCTCCACAGCTTTTATTACCTCCTCGTTGAAAGGAAATTCACGACCTCTTAAACTTTTGTTGTTGTAGAATGGTCAGTAATGTCGAATAGTAATCTCCAGTTATTGTTCTACCCTTTTACAAAAAATCAATCAGGATTACTCCTTGGCAATTCCAAAAACTGAAGCAAGAATTTTTCCAACAGATTTTTGGACATGAAACTTCTTAGGTTTTGGAGAACCAGAGTGTCGCCATTCCATCGATTGTTGCTTTGTTTCTGGATCGTAGAAACTTCTCATCCATAGTAACAATTCGGCTTAAGAAGTCTACATCGTTTTTAAATCTAGCACAGATCAAACGCGATGCTTCTACCCTCGTACACAATCAAACATTTGAGGATCCATTTTGCAGCAATTTTTCTCATGTCCAAATTGACGTGAACTATATGATGAACGCGTTCGTATGAAATATTCCGAGCTTCAGATATACGTTATAGCCCAATTCGACGGTCTGATCAAATCATGTCATGAACTGCATCGATATTTTCGGAGACTGACACAGAAACTGGCTTTCCCGACCGGTCATCATCTTCAATGGAAAATTTACCTCTTATGAAGCTTGCAGTCCAATTTTTCACGGTCGCATACGAAGGAAATTGATCACCGAGGGTATTAAGCATATCTTCGTAAATCTGCTTACCTCTTAACCCTTTTAAATATAGGTACTTGAGGTGGCTCGATTTTCACAATTTCGGTGGACATATTTTTTCTTTCAATTTATTGCGTAACTCTGGTTCACTATTTTGACGTCAAACACTGACACTTCTAATAATTTATTGTTCGTTGCTATGGCAACGCAATATTTTTGTTTATGCATGGAACTGGTCTAGGCTAACTAGATACCAATCCATTCTCGTAGCTATCACAAGCATGTTAAAACGTTAAGCAAAATAAAATTGAACTTATCAAAATAAGGAGAATATTATTTTATTTTCAGTTGAGCAAATTGAATTCATTAATACAGTATATGAATTTTGTTACAACCCTCTGCAAGATCCATGCTGAGCATCGAACTGTGTAATTGATATGTCAAACTGCAGCTTCATTTAATCAAAATTTAATATTCAACCTTCTACATTTTGATTTTACTACCTACGTAGCTACTATAAGTCACTACAGTGTTGTTAACATGCGATGAATAATTTGTAAGATATGAGGATAATTAGCATATGTATACAAGGTGTCAATTCAAAAATGTACCGTTCTCTATATTTCAGCTCCCTTAGAAAATTTATAAAGATGAAAAAGTCATGTCAGAATTCATATTTCTTCCTCCTCTATATATTATAAACTATACAATTTGAGACTAGATAAAAGTAACAATAACCAAAAAATTATCGATCGTGCTAGACGTCAGATTGTAAGTCAACTTACCACAACCACCACTTGCGGAATGCGGAAATATCTATGTTTCCAAATACAGGGTGGTCCAACGAAAAGTTTGCACCTAGCATTTCTCTTTTTTTTGTAATTAAATTCAAAAATGCACATATCGATTTTGCTTTTGAGGGGGACACATTTTAAACATATTATTCGATCTGTGCCTTTAATCCACTAGCGAGGGTGGGTGACAACCCCAAAAATTCTAAATGGAAAGAGGGGTTGACTAATATATTATTTGACAGGGCACAAAATTGTCTTTCTAATGATATTCTATTTGTTGGTTTGAAAAATACAAATAAGTTTTAATTATTACGAGTGAAAATTGACAATCATTTTCAAATTATTTAATTTAAAGGAAAATGGGATTTCAAAAACACGACATTATTTATCAGAACTACATTCCTCACAATCGTTGCGTTTTTTTATTGAAATAAAAACTGCAGATACGTGTAGGGAAAGAATTTACACAGTTTATTTTAGTGTCTTCATTGATTCAGTTTGGTAGCTTTTCAAGTTATTTTAAAATGTGTCCCCCTCAAAACCAAAATCGACGTGTCCGAGCATTCTTGAATTTAATTACAAAAAAAGAGAGAAACTAGGTGCAAACTTTTCGTTGAACAGCCCTGTATATGAAGTATTCACACCATAAGCTTAATAGTGACTCTAGTACAGCAGATTTGTTATAAAAGTACGCCAATAGCACGGTTTCTGAAACTACACTAGCAGTCTTTGTTTGGCAGTATTTCTTGAAGTACTTATACGTGTTATGATACCTATTTCTAAATTTTTTTGGCAGCAATGTTTGCTGATTCTTCTATATCTATATGCGAATCAATAACCAGTTCAATCTGTCCGTAATTTCATGCAAAAAGTATGCAATTGAATTGATGTGAATCCGACAATAAATTCTGCGAGAAACAGTAAAAGTATTTATTCAGTTCATTGAAAGGAGTCTGGATTGATACCTTATGTCAAAAGTCATGTATCAGATTGATTTAGGGTTGATATCCATGTTTAAAATTAAAAAAAAAATAATTGCCCTTACCAAACAGTTGAATTTTTTGTTACTCGTTTAGGAAATTATTTTTATTAATATTTTTCTCAGATATGTAGAATGTGGAAGATGCTTAAGAAGAATGCCAACAATGTTTAATGGAAGGTATTTGAATAGTCCTTACTTTAACTATGTCCTGGCATTATTTGTTATTTTAGCGAAACAAGTAGTAGACTGTAACAGATCACCACAATCAATACAGATCTTGAAAACATGCTGGAGTGGGGTGGGAACTATCTGACTAAGTGTAATATAGCAAACACCCAGGCTGCTGTTTTTACATGGAAGGCTGGAACCGCGACTCAAGATTTGGTCCGTCTGGATATAAAATATCATCATCACCGCAAATTCGCTGACTTAACTATGTTTCAGCTATACTAACACGGCAGATGCTCTTCTACGGTGTCGAACATAGTTCCGACTGAAGCAGTATCTGTAAGATCTACTCGATAGGCAGACATGAACACTGAGTTCGCCTGCAGTCGTTTCTTCGGAAAAGTGCTAGCCAGTGAAATCAGCTACAAATCCTTTCCCAAAATCAATATCCACATGGCAGGCACCAATCAAAGAATATAGTGATGTTTCATAGTCGAAATAGGTTAGAAAAAGAAGAAGACGTCCATAACAAATAATTATGAAGAACTCCTAGAAACCCATAGAAAATTATCATTGTCGGAGCCGGCACGTGAAAGGGCTATGAGAGAATTGGAGTCATGGAAAATAACAGGACAAAACGCCAAGGTCCGTTATGGTCATTTTTAATGCAATTTCGATCTGCGCACGCGTTGAATTTGGTGCGAAGTCAGCTGTTGATGGCCATATTGTTTTTCACTGTTAATCATAAACAGATGAAATTGCGTCAAAAATGACCAGAACGGACTTTGACGCTTTCCCCTATTATTTTCCATAAGGTTTACGGTAGTTCCATCATAACCACTTTACGCCGGTAATTGAGGAAGGCCAAATCAGAGATTATGAGTTGGCTCTACTAATTCTAAGCCTGCTTGAGCTATTGCGACGGTTACAATGGCGGAACTATGACTGGGTGCGTTATACGGATACAAGATTCTATTGCTTATGGAACTGAATAAATATACTAAGCGGCTCTTTTATGCAGTAATTCTAATGCCTTCAGCTTACAAAAATATAGTTATCATGACTTACGATCTATAACTCACTCTGCACTTTTTCTCTGCTTACATCATCGTTTTATCTATACAACTTCAGTCGTAGTTTGTTGGTATATATTTATCAAACTTCGCGGTACTCATTCTGCGGGCAATCTTTTCATGTTTATCTCGGCGGTAAACATATTATTTGTTAATATGAGATGATCATATTGTGTTAATAATCCATAAAAAAAGCTGTTTTTCAATATATAATAACCACAACCGTAATGATAAACGGATCGTAACATGACGTGATGATCTTAGCGATAGCTATCAACATGATATGTATTTCTCAGTAAAGGCCATTCTCACAAACTAAAAATCATGTATTTAATGAAAAAAATGTAATTTTTTTCCAATTTTTTTTTCCAGGTGAGTTTGACGTCTAGATATTTGTAGGTGAGTACTTTGAACTGATTGATGACAACACAGATAACCAAAAATTAAATTACATGAATTTTTGTTTAATATCTAATAAGTATTTTCTATATATGGAATTACTAGTATACGAAATTGAAGTGTTTGTATGATTTGATGATCCATTTTTTAAGATAGATGTATTTTAATAACTGGATAAGTTTCCTAATCAATTTGCTCAAAGTTGTACATAAAACTTCATTGTCATTAGTAACCTGCGGTGCATATATATTTCATTTTCAAATTTCCAATCATGCTGTATGTGAGTGAGACTCGTCATTAATACCAGGTCCGTGGCAAATTAATAGGATGGAGCCCTCTCCCTCACAAAATAAAGAAGCTCAATCAATTATAAATTTTTCTTCGTTTCATGACAAATCACTACATAAAGGAGGTATATAAAACGCTATTATAATTATTAATTCACTAGTAACTTTTAACTTCAAGAGCGTACTCAATTGAAATCATAATTTTTCTTTAAGTACAAAAGTGACATTGAAATAAAAAGTGTTGATGACATCATCAAAGCCCGAAATTGGGGCTATGGAATATTCAATGAGTAGGAGTTGCGTAACATTTCTTGTCCCATAGAATCACAAATTTTTATCAGTTTCAGTTTTGAAAATGATCACTTCGCACTAGCACTAGTCACAGGAATTGTTGGAAATAACGGAAATCCAGGTACACTTCAGAAAATCTTGAAGCTTCGCTTCTAACAGCGGATCGGATACTGAAAATGTCCTTGGCAAACGAAATAGATACGTCTTTTTCATACAAATGAACAAATACTGAAGCCTTTTCCAATAAATCCGTGTCATTTAAATTATGCAAACTATTAGATCGCAAGACACCAAAATTGAAAAAAAAATTCATCCATTCCAAGGAAACATAATCTTAGTTGGTTGATGATGATGTCTAATACACGATAAATATATTCACTTTAAACAACCTTTCAGGATCTTGGAGACGTACATTTTCGCAAATTTCATCGAAATGAGTTTTTACATTATTTGCTTCCGTTTTTGAATCTCCAAACTCATGTGGAAAGTTTTCAAGGTCTTCCAGGCAGACTTGCAAGCGTTTTGAGGTATTTGAAAGATCGATGGCTTTATATTGTAGTGCTTTATAGGCCGCGTCCATAGTTTGTAAAATTTTGTAATGTGAAACCATTAACATAATAGTTATTGTTGTAGTTTTCGTCCTCCTTCTTCGGTAAATTAGATTCATTTCTTGAATTTAATAAAGTAGTCTCTGTTAACGTTGTTTGAACTTCAGCTAACAGAACTTTTCAGGCAAAAATGACATCGAAACGGCCTGTCCATTTAGATGGATTTAATGTTTTTTATATTGATAATTTGAGGATTTCCCAGGTTCCCCTCTATCAAATAAAAAACTAGATAATATATTTCATGTTTCCGTATGTTCAATATAATTATAAATTTGTTGAACAGTTCAAAAATATTTTTTTATTGTGCTTTACTATATCTATCTATACAATTGAAAATTTTATAATTTCAAACCAATATAAATTCAAAACTTTATAACTTCTTATCTTTTTGTGTGGACGGCATAAACAACGCCATCAATTAAGGCTTTACAGCACCAGCACTGCGAATAAATGTGGCGAGTGTTTTATTACCTACCGCCCCTACTGGATACGTTTTTGAACTGACTGGGTCCAAAAAATTCATCGATATTTTGATAAAATTTTTTGTTTATATTTTGTATGGAGGTAGGTAACTCACATTAATTGAATATGAAACTAATAAATTTCACTAAATGCTCTAATAATAAATTAATAAGATCCTTCTGCTTTTACGGCTCTTTTGGGCTGGGCGCCCATACTAGCTGGTGGCCCGTGGTATTTTGCCCGCCCTGTCACATTATTGTTATGCGACTGCCACAGTGTGTATTCTATCCATTGTAGATGTAGGTTTGTGGTTATATTGCTGTTACCGTCTACAGCTCGTATTCCAGATCTCAAGTATTTGCTGGCTTTAAGGAGGCTAGATGGTTGTTCCCACAGGTTTCTTGTCCGAAGCATCTTCCACGTATTCTTGCAACGAGACCTTTCAGAAATGAACGGCAATTGGTTCTATCTTACGTAATCTACAATCGTCATTTTCTACTAAACCTAATCTCATCACAGTTTTGAATGAACTTCTTGGGATGATCCCGGGAAAGTAGATCCAGAGTGCATTTATATTGGTTTCTCCCATCTTCCAAAACTTGACTAATATAACAAATTTTCTTAAAATACAGAATCAATTTGAATCAAGGAGATGAGTCTTTTCTGCTTTTCTGAGAAATACATTCATTCATTCATTTTGATTGATTTTTATATCATCTTTTATTATTGCCTGTGTCATCAATTTTTTTGGCATACCTGTCAGATTTGAGCCGATTATGCTGATGTTCACTGGTTTTCTATCTCTGCCAGACTATTAGAAATAATTAATATGTTACATTTCAGATGCTTTCCGTCTTTTTAGCACCAGCTCTTTGAACGATCTATTTTCCAATGATGACGTGTCTCATGAATTCGTTAGTAGAGTATCCTGGTAATTCATTATTAGATGATTTTTTTTTCAAATACTTTTTCACGTGAAAGATGTATTGATGAAATGTAGGTACTTGGTTATAGAGGATCCACTAAGGAAGAATATCTGCAACCTATTTTGATATTCATACTAAACAAAATGTCTATTAATAATTACCATGCCAGTACTCACAATTTTACTATTTGGAGTGCGTACAGGTAGGTCAACTTATTTAAGTTTACCTTAATTTTTTTTATGGAATAACGTTTTTATCGAAACGCGTGTCGTACAGTTTAAGTTCTCTGAATATTTTGAGAATAGCTTAATGAGCTGAAATGTCTATTACTACATGCTCAGTAGTACCAATGATATTTATACCAAAATACTCAAACTGAGATATTTTATTTCTTGTATTCCAGCAAATTTTTTCCATCTATAATTATACTATTTTGGATGATTTTTGTCTCCATGACATATTTTCTTCATATAATTGTTCTTAATCTTGTGATCTTAGTAAATGTAATTATTGTCATACAGTTTCCTCACAAGGTCATTTCGAGTTCAGAAATATATTTGAATACATTTATCTTATACTTATAATTAATGCCATTTCTATTTTGGCGAACTATTCCACATTCGTATGCTCCCCTCCAATATACTTCCCTCCTTTCCCCACACAACATTCCATACGTTTTTCCATTGATCAAAGCAGTGCTGGAACTCTTCTTTGGTGATGACGTTCAGGAGCTCTTTTTTTTTGCTTTACTGCTTCCATCCACTGAAATCGGGTCCCTTTCAAAGTAGGTATTTCTCTAACCTTTCTAAGCTTTCAAGGAAATATGAACAGACCCGTGGACGCAAGAGCATTCGGTCAGAAGTCAGATTTTTGGCACCAATTTTCTAGCCGTTTCTTTATCGGCATTTACAGCCTAGGCAATCATCCAGATACTCATTCCACGATATGTACGCACAAGTTAATTGATTTTGGTCAATATTTCCGGAGTTGAAACAGTCACAGGGCGACCTTGACTCTGGTCATTTCATTGCTCTCTCTGCCGTCACTAAAGCGCTTACATCACTCGAAAATACGCTCACCAGATAGAGAATTGTCCCCATAGGCCTTTTGCAACAATTTATAGCACTCAGTCAGAGTCTTTCTCAATTTAATGAGAAATTTGAGATTGATATGTTGCTCCAGTTTTTCGTCACACATGGTTTTCGGAGCGAGAAAAAAACACGTTCGTTCCAAACCGCTACTGCACACATACTATAATTGTGACGGAAACGTTTTTTGAGATGTGCATAGATAAGATATTTAGATATCGAACGCACTACTTTAAACACGTAGTCTCGTTTTTAATAGCCTGACCTCGTATATGGATATAGAATAGGTTAAACCAATCAATGACATTATATTGCAAAATAATTGTTACCATTCACACACTGGAACATGTTGTGTAATGCCAATAAACTCGTTTTAATTCCAAGGTTCTTGAGATTCTTATGTTAAATTGAAGACAGGTGTTTATCGCATCGACGATATTGTAGAAAAGTAATCAGCTTATTTCACTCATTAATTAGTTAGCTGCGCTATTTACCATACAGGGTTGTCCAAATTCATTTATATAATGGAGATGTGCTTTACAGATGACTCACTTTTCTCAATTCACAAGTGCACTTTGTTCATTGTACTACCACTATGATCATTAATAAGTGACATTATCCATTTGCTTTGGTTTTGGTACAGTAATGATTAAAAATATCTAAAATATCATTTTTATTTCATAATTCAGTCTCCATTAGGGTTATTCTTATTGATATTTAGCAATTCTAATGCGTCTTGTAAGAAATATTGTTCAATATTTGCAAGCCACATTTTCCAAACTAATCTGGAGGAAATGGAAGAAACGCAATTAACCCAAAACACCCTTGAGCTATTGGGTCTAATGCGATGAGGAAGATGAGATTGGATACGTTATTCTTTTGCAAAAGAATACATTTACACTATATACTCTCTGAGTTTTTCTTCCATCACTTAACGTGATTTTGTGAATAAATTGACTGACTCCTATGCCTAATTAACTTAACGCTTTTGGAGTACTAAAATGGACGAAGTCAGAGCAAGATATTAACACGAATAATGAAGATCGAGAGAAAAATCACCACCCGAAGACATCCACCATTAGAACAGCATTACCTCGAAAAGAAGTGGAAGAAGCTTGATTGACCTTGTCAACCTCTCGACAAATAATGAAACTACGTGAATTATTTTATAGGAAATCGTAAGCCTGAGCCGTACATCGAACTATATTCAAGGCGGATAACGAATCACTCACCTCTAAACTTCTCCTTGTCAGAATCTAAATTCAAGTTACTATTAGATACCAAGGAGATCAAACAATGGTCACAAAAGGCATTACACAATAGGTATCATCATTATATTAACCAGATCCATATTCACAAAGAGGCTTTAAACACATGACTTACTAGAGAAACTCTTTTTCCTAAAACTGAACACTTGAGCTACTAGAACAATATGATTAATGATCCGAACACCCAATCCAAGTGTCTACAAACATCAGAGACCATTCAACATATAGATTCTGCTGGTAGCGTGTTAGTTGATACTGATTATTCCATCGCAAATAATCGTGTGTGCGACATTTTTTACCAGAAACTGGTCAATAAGCTCGGTTTCAACTCCTGGGCACCGTGATACTAAAATCATCTCCAAAAGGTGCTCGAAAATAATAATTTTAGGCTCAACTATGCTAGTTCCATTATCAAGGTAACGAGAAACAGACCTAACGGATCACAGTATTTAATTTCATCATAAACTCTAACATTAAAAAGTTATGTGTCAATACTACTCGGTGCGAAACGTGTAACTAGCGCCCTCTAAAAAAGTCAGATATAAGAACAAATTCATGGGATGTATTAACTTCCAATACATATTTGTTAAGTATTTCAACACAACGTGGCTAATAGTTTCGGATAAATCGTAAAAAAATGCATAAATTTTTTGTCTACACCTATTACCATGAATACATGGCCTCCATTCCTACCTATCCGAGAGGCGAGTCACTTCTTTTTTAAACACTCTCTATACTATGTTACAATGTAAGGTGATGATAGATAACTGTTTTGTTTCATAAATTGGCCAGAGGCGGGATAAGAAAAGGGGTTGGCCAAGGTACAGTTGTTTAACCAGTTTAAGGGGGACACATCACACAGCTCACTATTAATTTATACGTAGTCAAAACTTACGAAATATATGTTTCAATTTGTTTTCTCTACAACAATTTAATTTAAAGAAGATCTAGAACATCGTGTACATCCGTTTCGTAATTAATGAAAGAATCACAACAATTTATAAAACACGATATTTATGTTGTGAAATTCATATCAAAATATATAATTTGAACAGGTAAACAAAGTAAGAGAAAACATTCGATATCGTTTTGTAAATATACCTTGTTTATTTCAGTAGTAATTATTAATTTAATTATACTTATTCCTACCAATGTAATTCACTGTTTGTATATACTGAGAAAATTTTATAGTAGGTTCAGTGGCAAAAGTCTCATTAATATTGCGGAAAAATAGGAGCACATTCTTCAATAGATTTAAAAATGTACGAACCTCTGCTTGCATAATCGTTAAGGATAATAAGGGTTATTGATTGAAAGATAATCTATTTTGTTCGGAAAATCTCATCTGAAGGATAAGATTGCTTTTTACGAGATTGCTATTAAACATGGTGGAATATAAGCCAATGGAAAGTGATTTAGTGCGCTTGGATAAGGCATTAACTGAAAAAAAAAAACATGAATATACAAAAAAACTTGAATCTTAATAATAAACAGACTACAAAGAAATTTACTGAAACAAATTTGTAACGATTTTTAGTCTAAACATATACAGGATGTCCATCTTCTACATTCACTACCGTAGCGGAGATTATGAAGTTTTTGTTATTGTTACGAACTCGTCCACGACAGGGACCGTTAAGATAGGCCTATTCTGTTATAATTTGTCGAATACGCCGGTTTGTTTGATGTTTGTTTTTATATATTTTTCATCATAGAGCCGATTAGCTCATATTATTTTTTATAAGATGAGGAAGACCTTTTTATTTATTTGTATATATTCGACCTTGCGTAGCGGTGAGAGTTAGTTTCTCAAAGAAAGTCATAGTGAACGAAATGAAACGAACGAGTAGGAAATAACTAATTATATAAGTAGTTATAAGTTAATTACCATTAGTTAGTTAAGTTTAGTGTGAGTGTTTCCATAATTTGAGTAAATTACTGTGTGTATAAATTTACCCCACTATTTATAACAGTTCAAATAAATTGGGAAATAAGAAAAACAATACATTATTTTTATTTGGCTTATTCAGTTTGGAAAATAGAAAATATGCACCATATTAGAACCTGTATGATATTTACCACTACCAGTTTTGCCGATTAGTTATATCTCAATAAATAATATTGTTCTTTGTTCTACTGCTCTATTCACCAATCCATCACTGAAGAGTTTCCTTGCATCTTGAAATTCAGTTGTTGCAACCTTACTAGCGAAATTAAAGAATTCCTGCTTAAAATCGTTTTCTCTTTACTTTCTTTTTTCTTACAATAATTCTGAGCTGATTTATTGCCAAATAGATGTAGGAACTTGAAAACTCTTCACAAGCACTTAAAACGACGGAATAACTTTATCTCTAATATTTTTGAGCACACTTTGCTATTACACCCCCTCCAATTTTTGATAATGATATCAACGAAATTCTGTTACATTAAACGATTTTTTCTAATTCAATTTGGTTCAAAACTAATTACAAGTTCATGACTTTGATATATTCATAGAGGAAATATTTGTTCATAATTGAGCTTTTTTGCAAATTAAATTTTGAAATTTTTCTCCTCTCGCTAAACGAGAACTGTCTTGTTGTTTGTACTTTAGATTTTCCAGCCTTCCACCAATTTTTTTTCAAGCTGATTATATGCAGAATCGTTGTCACTTAGATATATTACCGTTCCGAAAATTTTGCTTGGAAGTTTCTCCTCTCGTCTTGTCCAACAATTAATAGTTTTAATTATTTCAAGTTTGCACAATGTCATGAGGTTTTATTGATTATTAAAGCCAATTTAACATCGCTGAGATTTATTTAAATGTTAACTGAATACATCATGACTATTAACTGAGATACATTACTGGATTTAGTTTACTAAAACAAACATGATCAAAGCACGAAAACCCTTGATAATTAACTATCAACAACAACATCTCCTTTGATGCCCTGTCAACCAAAACATATATGTTTGCTGACCATACACAATTTACATTATAACACGTGATAGAATAAGTAAGACCCGCGTTTATATGCAAAGAAATTATTTAGAATATGAGTATAGATAAGCAGTAAATTATTGCATAATATACACCGAAATCTCGAAATATGCAACGATGTATGAAAAATGTATCACGTAGATGGAAATATAAATCAGAAAGTGGACTCGTAATATTCATACTCGAATACAAAAATTCACATGTATTTACGAGGGTTGCTACTTAAGTTTTTAGAAAGACAAATGAAAACAAATATATTGTTAGTCTAGTTGTTCTTCAATATATGCTCCAAGTCAAAACACTTTTGAATGCATTTGAATAATTCTGGCAAGCAAATGCAGATTGACCTTTCTACGTTGTTCTAATTGAACGGTGGCGATACATCCAGTTATATCGTAAAAACAGACGACCATTTACTTCGAAGTGCTTCGTGCGCCAACAACTTTTGTTGGATTTAGTTCGTCTTGAAAGATCCATACAGTGGATTGTTGTGTCGGGCTCATATGCATAGATCCATGTCTGTCACCATCCGATAAACGTGATTGAATTTGTTCAGAATTTGTTTGCACCAATATAACAAATCTTATTGACCACCAAATGCTCATGCAATATTAAATAAATTAATAAATAAAATAATAAATGGTTCTTCATCACCAAAAATCGAAGCAAGATAATCGGCATACTGTTGTTGGTTTACCCCACGTCAAGTCATAGAAAATTTTTCAAGTACCTGTAAAAAAATCAAATAGCACTCGTATGACAAAACGTTCTAAGTACTTTTACCATTCGAAATGTCAAACTTTGTGATGGTAATGTAGATTTAACATATTGACCTCATTGTTGTCATCAGAGCCGGATTGAGCTAGGGGCTTGGGGGGGCTATAGCCCCGGGCCCCAGGTCCAAGAGGGCCCCATCATTTGGAAATCATTCTGTATTTTTTGATGTGTTGATGCCACAAATCTAACGTATTGATACTATTTTGTGAATTTTTCCGGATTTCCAAATTCCTTAAGGGGGCCCCGTCATTACTTTAGCCCCGGGCCTTATAAATCTTAATCCGGCCCTGGTTGTCATATGTCAAAACGAAACACCTTTTATTAGGTAATGTCGACTTTGAAAGATTGTCAAACGACGTAATCGACGCATATACGAGGATATATTGAGAAATTCTTAGACTACTATAGAACCAAACAAAATTTCAATGTCAAAATATTTTATTACTCAACATATTCTCCTCTCAATTGGATACATTTATTACAACGAACCTGCAACGTCACTAGACCTTTCAAAAAAAATGTTTCTTCTGGCTCCGAAAACCAGACCCCCACAGCTTTTATTACCTCCTCGTTGAAAGAAAATTGTATGACCTTTTGAACTTTTTTTCAGTTGAGGAAAGATTTTATAGTCGGACGGAGCCAAATCTGGTGAAAAAAGGGGATGTTCTAGTAATTCAAACCATAAATCACGAATTTTTTGCATGGCAACATGAAATTTGTGTGCAGTGGCGTTGTCCTGCAATTTTTTCATGTAGAGTGGTCAGTAATGTCTCCATGACAATACCAAAAAACTGAAGCAAGTACTTTTCCAGGCGATTTTTGAACACGAAACTTGGTTTTGGAGAACCAGAGTGTCTCCATTCCATCGATTGTTGCTTTGTTTCTGAATCGTAGAAGTGCACCCAAGTCTCACCCATAGTAACAATTCGGCTTAAGAAGTCCACATCGTTTTCAAATCGAGAACAGATCGAACGCGATGTTTCTACCCTTGCACGCTTTTGGTCAACATTTTAGGGATCCATTTTGCAGCAATTTTTCTCATGTCCAAATTGACGTGAACTATATGATGAAGGCGTTCGTATGAAATATTCCGAGCTTCAGATATACGTTATAGCCCAATTCGACGGTCTAATAAAATCATGTCATGAACTGCATCGATATTTTCGGGAACTAACACAGAAACTGGCCTTCCTGATTGGTCATCATCTTTAATGGAAAATTCACCTCTTTTGAAGCTTGCAGTCCAATTATTCACGATCGCATACGAAGGACATTGATCACCAAAGTTATAGGCACTTGATGATGGCTCGATACTCCAATTTTTCGATTTTCCCAATTTTGGTGGCCATCTTTTTTCTTTTAATTTATTTCGTAACTCTAGTTTACTTTTTTGACGTCAAACTTCACACTGACACTTCTAATAAGTTATTGTTTGTTGCTATGGTAACGCAATATTTTGTTTATATATGGATAACTAGATATCAATTCATCCTCGTATTAATGGTGACATTGAAACATATTCCATATTTATTGATGAAAATTGTACACTTTTTATTTCTGACGTATTAGCTGAAAAAGGTCTTCGTTCTCTCTAATTCTTTTGAAATTAATTGAGCAATAGCTTCCTGGGCTATTTTCTTCACTACACTTTTCTCTTGTATAGATTTGTTAAATAATTATTTTGTGATTATTTTCAAATCGTAGAGTAATTTTGGATCAGGGCTAATTCGATTTCTCTACTACCGTGCCTAAATTATCTTCAAACTTCCCACATACCTTTATTATCTAATTGAAATATGTGAAATAAAATAAAGTCAATTCAATTTAATCGATTTCATGAGCATGTCGTGTGCAGTAAATCAAATTGGGATAAATACTTTTAAATGTGCTCTCTCTTCAACCATATTGAAGCAGCATTGATAAGCATTAATAAAATAATATGTTGGTAAAATTTGAAATGAATCTATCAACAGTCAAATTGTTTTCTCCAGTTTCAAGTCTTTTGCGAAAACAAACAATTAAATTGTTATTTCACGAGAAAAATGAGGAGAGAATATATTCTTTATTTGTTAAAAGACGCTTATTAAACTACTACAGGGTTTATACAGATTCATCATGCAAAGAATACTCCGGATTGCGTCGAATCCATTCCAATAATTTCAATTCCCACTGTCTACTGATATGTATAAAAAATACTCAATATAGCGATTGACCGTTTTGCAAAACTATCAACAACAACAAGCTTCTTCCATTTCCTGAAACTTGGAACTTATGGTAATGTGGATAATAGATAAACATAACACATCTTGCTTAAGGAGTGAATTAGGACTAGCAGGTAATGGGACTAATGAGTTTTAGGGAAGCTCGAAGTTTACAACTACTGATCGATAAGAATAAGTGATCTGATGCAATAAACTTCATGATGAGAAATAAATGTAAACTGTGGAATGTCATTATATATCCATGATTCGGAAAATATGTACAAAAATTAGGAGAAATAGACAAGTAAAAATATAAATTTCAGTAAATATACCATTGAATTTGGAAAATTTGTCTAAATATACAGTCCAAAAAACCTATGCGTTTTCTATATAATCAAGGTGATTAAAAATTTGAGTTGTTGTTAAATGTTTGAAATAAAAAATATGGCCTAGGCACTCCACATTCTATTGGCCTGCAACAAGACATCGTTGTATCAACTCGTACAAACTGAGCTCTGTTGGTTATAAATTAAATAAAGTTATAAATATGCGAGACGTGTTTTCCTGAAACCGTAGGACGGCAATTTATTAATTAAAATATGATTTACATAATTGAAAGCCTTAGAAAAATCACAGAAAATTGTTGCAGTGGAGTGATGGTTGTTTAGGCTGGAGTAAACATTATTTGGTAAGGAGAATATAGCATCATTTAAGCCTTTGCTAATTAAAAATGCAAATTTATAGGTAGTAAATATTTTATGTTTGAACAGAAACAATAAATACAATTGGGCAATAGTTTTCGATGCTTGATCTTTATCTGCTGATTTATGCAGGGGTATAAATATGGCCGTCTTAAGACAATTTGGAAAAGATCCATTTCTTAAAAAAGATTCCAGCAAACTGGATAACATAAGAAATTATATTTGATGTCTTTCATTGTACTGCGAAGCTCTGCTAAAACTGCGAGCAAAAAGAAGAAGTAAATTCACATTAGCATCAGGAAGAGATGGAAGCGGATCATGAGAAGGAGTTATAAAATTTGATAAATTTATGGCTACATTTACAAAGTAATGATTGAGGTTATCAGGTGGAGTAGATATTATGCTCGTCGAAGAAGTCATATTTTTTAGATCACATTTCTTTTGCAACATTACGAAAATTGGCGAGTCTCCTATTATAGTATATAGCTTATATAGCAATAGAAATTAGAACGGAGAACACAACAGAAATGCGAACTCTGAGATCAATAACAAGACATACGTTACTAGATCGGAAGAGAAATGAAGAAATAAGGTACATGTGCGATATTCAGGATGTAGTAAGATGGGCAAGGAGCCGCAGAAGAGAATGGAGAGACCATGTTGACAGAATGCCAAATAAACGGTTAGCAAAAATTGCAATGAAAAGAAACCAGACACAACTCGACCTCCTGGACGACCACCTATAAGGTGGTATGAAAGCTGGTCTTCAGCATCCCAACTACTCCTGGCGAACCCTTGATGAAAATACAGGACCTAGTACTAACGTAAGAAGAAGAAGAATATATTATATATTTACCCAAGAATTTCATAAAGTGAGATAGATTGCAGGTTATTTGCAGATGAACGTTGAACATTTAGTGGACCAGGGTTTATTTTACTTGTTTTCAATACGCCTCAGAGGAGAAGTTAGTGTTTTTATGGATATGAAAAATTCGAAGTCGACATTACCAAAAGTATATCCCAGTAAGTTGTTAGACATCAGCGCTTGAATTTTTGAACACATTTTTCCCGAACAAATACGGCATAGTTTGCGAGAGGCATTTTCAATATTGGATGTTACCGAAAATTTTGTTAACATTGCTTCATGATCGGAGAGACCATCGAGATCACTTTCAGAATAATTCTATCAATTTCATCCATATATACGAGGATAATAAAGAAAAAAAACAATGATTGTGATAAAAATCGAGTGAAAAGGTTACAGAACATTCGTAATAGTGGTCAACACATTGTAAACGTGAACGGTAACAAGATGCGAACCTATTCAATACAAATTTATGACTAATTCTACCCAAGCATTTTTATAAAGAGATAAAACTGTTAACTCAATATTAATTTATTCAATTAATTTCGTCGACTTTATTTCAAATCCTTCTAAATTTGAAATAAGTTGATGATTCAAAACACCAAGCCTTATTATTAATTATAGAAATATGTTTAAAATAATATATTGTTGTTATGAATGTTGTAATAACTGTAAATTTAAAACAATAATTAGGTAGGAGGTTAATCTACTCGCTACATAACCCAACCTACATATATTTGAAATAGTACTGTTGAGTAGAAATTTCTCATAAATATAATAACCCCGTATAATCAAACTATGGAAAGTGTTTAAAACATAACTGGCTATAGTACTTTATTTGATTTTAAACATTTTTTAATTATGCCTTACACTACTATCGAGCATTCGACTGGCTAAACTTGAAAATTCCTGGACCGGCCTTGGAAAAATCGATTTAGACATTCGTATTGAATATTGTACTTTGTATACTAATTAATTCTCTGACTACAAAAATAGCCAATGAAAACGACAAATTTGAACAAACTATAATAAAATAAAAATATAATTTCGTGTTCAGTGACTTGCAATTGCAGGGGTGTCGATCTGAGTCGATTATTTTGCTCACAAGTGTAGAAAATATGGAAATAGTAAGTGCAATCAAATCAGGTAGCGATGGTACGGGTACATTAAATTAATTAAAGATTATGAAAATCATAGAATGGAGAACGAATAGAGAAAAATTTTCGAAATGGTCAATGGAGAGATCAGATTTAACAGTATATGAGAACATTAGCAAGACATAACTGGAACACAATGCCTTCAAAAACTTTCATACTTCAAATTGAATAAATATGCTTGGGAATGTGATGAATAGATAAAAACAAATATCTGAATATGTTCAACAGAGAAAAAGTCGCACCTTTTTTCTGAATTAATGTTTCTAAATCACATACTCGTGTGGACCTCGAAGCCGTCATTGTCAAATCAAGCATTGCGATTCTTAATAAGAAAATGGCGGTAATTGTTTGAAAAATACCACTGTATTAGAAATAACACATTGTTCGAAGCATATGTTTCAAGTTTGAAGACGCCACGATGTTTAGTATTTGTTTCAAAAGTGAACGTTTTCAGTGAATTTGTAAACATGGAAAAAATTGGTCATAATTAAATGATACAATACTTTTATTTAAAAGGTGTCAGCCCAACCAATATAAAAGCTAAATTAGAATCTACACTGGGTGAAACTGCTCCTTCGTCAACTGTAAAATATTGAGCCGAGTTTAAACGAGGCCGTACGACCTGTGAAGACCAGCATCACATTTATCGACCAAATGAAGTGAAAACTCCAGAAATGTTGAAGAAAATCCACAAAATGGTACTGGTAATCGTCGACTGAGAGTGCGCGAGCTAGCAGACATAGTAGGCATTCCAAGAAGAGCGATACATCGTGTATTATTTGAAAATTTATAGATGACATAGCTGTGGACAAGATGGGTGCCGCATTTGCTCACAATGGAACAAAAACATCATCGTTAAGATGTTTCCATCGAGGGTTTGGCAATGTTCCACAAAAATAAAGTCAAATTTACGTTTCATAATTATGAGTGTAGCGGAGGTCCATCATTTCACACCCGAAACAAAAAAAAAACAATCAAAACAATGGATTGAAAAGGGAGAACCTGCTCCAAAGAAGGCAAAGACCGTTCCATCTGCAGGCAGTGTCAGACGTCGGTTTTTTGGGATGAGCGTAGAATAATTTTCTTTGACTATCTTGATAAAGGAAAAACTATCAACGGCGAGTATAATACGAATTTATTGCAACGTTTTACCGGTGAAACCAAGCAAAACGGCCGCATTTGGCTAGGAAGAAAGGTTGTTTCATTTCAGACAATGTACCAGCTCACACATCCGTTATTTCAGTGGCTGAAATTAATGAATTGAAGTTTGAATTGTTGTCTCATGGATTATTTTCTCTTTCCAGACTTGAAAAAGTGGTTCTGTGATCAAAGATTTTCCAGCGATGAAGATGTGATATTGGCAATTAATTGCTATTTTAAGGAGCTTGATGATTTTGAAAATGGTATCGAACTTATTGAATACCGCTGGAAGAAGTGGAGCTAAAAGGAGATTATGTTGGAAAATTTTTGTGTTTTGTTTGTTGGGCCAGCTACTTCTGGGACCATTCTAGTACTTTAGCGAAGGCGTGGAATTTTTGGAAAAACACCTTCCTGGATTAATGTTAGCATGCATCAATTCGACAATCAATTGCCTCTCCTCTTCTTATATTCCAATCAACTGACGTGTCCAAGCTTTTTTTTCTTCTCTTTTTATTTGATTTTTTTAGTATCTGTTCCGTTTTTCTAATTACACGTTAGTCCAACGCTGTTTTACTAAAGTATACATTGAAATTGTTTTCCAATCGCCATCTAAAGACACAAAACTTGTCGAGAATTCGAAAGGTCCCTAGAAACTGAAGTTTCAACAGGAAGGATATAGATTTCTAACTCTGGTAAACGGTGTACTCTAGCTTGTCTAATAAACTCCAGGAAAAGGGCTAATCTATTAATTGCTTTGGCTTTTGAAACGACGGCAAATGGCTTAACGGAGAAGCCTCACTATTTCTAAGCTCCTATTCTGAGTGACAAGTTAATTTTACTGTGTTTGGTATGAGAATGTGGCAGACGGAGTTTCAACGTTGAAAACTTTCAGATTCACGCTATAGAGTGGTTACAAGTGCGATAAGGTAAACTTTCGGGTTAATTTAATATTGTTACTATCATGAGAAGCTAATGGTCTTACTTGAAAATAAGTGGTTTGGAAAGTGTCTGGAAACAAGGAGAGGTGAACGTTATGTAGAACTTGTTTCCAAGTAAATGACCAACTCGATTACGGTTGGAAATATTCGGGACTGCAGATATACAGTAGTGTAACATTATAGGGTTAATTCGGGGTGCTTGCAAATAATTTTTAATGCTACACTATAATTTCTAACTTGAGATTGAGGAAAAATTAGGTGTCAACGAAGAAGCATATTTGACGCTAGAAAACGATAATAGGTGTAATAAAGATACCAAAAGCTATAAAAACGATCTTATATGGAAGTAGAGATCACATTTTATGGCATTTATATTATAACGTCCTTTTTAAATGCATGAGAAGCAGCTTCTTCGAAGATCCTAATTTTTCAAAAAGTTTTACTAAGTACACTAAAATATGCAAAAGTTTCTAGCCTCAAATTGAAAAAGTTTCATAAAACAAGACAAGAAATCATATCAGAACTGGGCAAAAGTTATCTGATATGTTGAATGGAGCAAAGATGCTTGCCATTACTGACCATAGTGATGAATGTGGAAATAGAGAGAATGAAAACACAAATACGAGGGTTACTACTCAAATGTTGACATACGAGGACTATTTGAGTAGTTTACAGATACTTGAAACATTCATCTTGGTCAAATAGTGGAATAAAATCGTGAACATTTGGTGCGATGATTTTCTATGACTTTCGACGTTGATTAAACCAACAGCAGTATGCAGATCAATTCGCTTTAACTTTTGGTGATGAAGCACGTTCTCGGGCCACAATGCTTGGATGGTTTTCCGAATTCAATCGTGGTAGCTACAAAATCGGCCAAAATCGTCCATGATGTGTGTAAACTGATATTGCACGATCCTCACTTGACATACCGTAAAATTGAAGTATTTTTGGCCATCAGTTACACTCGTATACATCACATATAACATAAACATTTGGCTGTCAAAAAGATTTGTTTGCGTTGGATACCGCATAATTTGAAACACCCTCAAAAGAAAGCGCGGATACGTGACCAGACATCTATAAACTCAAGATCGTGACACTTGATGAAACTGAACAACAATCGAATATATGGGTATTTCAAGACGAGCCAAATTCAACAAAAGTTGCGCGCGACATCAGAATCGACAATTGGTTCAAACACATGCAAAAGCATATCAATGGAGCATATTGATTCTTAAAAACGATAAAGCCCTATCCAATTATGAATATTTGTTTTTATTTGTCTACCTCAAAACTTAAGTAGCAACCCTCGTAAACCACTATAAAATCAGACAATGAAGTGGTCAAAACATTCACCAATTAACAATTATATATAGCTACTGTAACACCACAAGACAAATCTTTTCTAGCTATTAACCTAATCCATTGCTAGTTATTATATTAAATCAGTGAGGAATTCTATTTTATCACTTTCCAGTTATCATTTGAGAAAGTTGTACCTGTATAAGGGGCGTGTTGGGGGTGAATAACATAATAATTGAGAATTTTTTCTTGATTATGTGCATCGTGGCATCTAGAGAATAAATTATCAAACTTCGAAAATCATTATTTCAACAAAATTTATCAGAAAATACACTTTACCTTAAAACCTGTCCAAGAAAATTCCGAAAAAAAAATGACCCCCATTGAATGTAAGCAAATTTAACTATTCATATAATTCTTCCAAGAAAAGATAATTGAAATTTGAATGCCATTTTTATTAGTGTGAGAGAGATGCTCTATTATTAAAAATTTGTTTCAATTTGTAGACAAAGGCTTGTGAACTAAAACAAACATAAAAATACTGAATAAAGATACATATAAAATGATTTCAATATACAGAAGAAAACCACAATGAGTAACAAAATTATAGGTAATAATTAGTATATTAGTCCATAGCAATATTAAACCAGTATGCAGCATGCCCGGAATTGAATATTATTAGAAGGTACTTTCCAGTAAATATGTCCTCAAATTATTATGGAATGTGGGAAAAGATTATATCGATTTCATTTCAATTGGCAAGTGGTTGTGCATTTTTATGCATTGTAAAATATTGAGCCCTTAACTAATTCTTAACGTGGAGTAGGTGGGTAAAGGTCGTGCTCCACGTTCCTAAGTGAATAGTCGTGCTACGATCTTTCTGAAATTGGAGGCGTGCTTACGAATTCAAAGATGAATAAGGAAGCGAGAGTCAGAATTTTTAATCTTTTAAAGAAGTCTCTGCAGTGAGTCCTGCTGTTTAGTCCGAGTAAATATCTGACAGCTCTCTTTTGTAGTTTGAAGATTCGCTCAAATTGAGTCGTACCACACGTGCCCCAGAAGGGAAGGGCATATCGAAGATGCGACTCAATAAAGGTATAATAAACTGTTGAGGAAGTGGATAAGTTCACTTCTTTGGAAACTGATCTCAACGAAAAACATAAAGTACTTAATTTTTTAGATAAGGCGGCAATAAGTAACTCTGCTAAAAGAAAAAAGAAATTAAATAATTTTAAGAAATCAAAAAATTAAATCAATAATATACATATTTTTCTGCTCCTCGTATATTTTTGTTATCTGTTTTATATATTTTGTTTGTTGTTGTGGTCGTTTGGTTGCTTTTATGAACACTTTAAAATCAGTTGATAAGCCCTAATAAATAATATTAATCGCGTGTCCTTTGTATTTAAAATATATTTCATAGGCAAAAAACAAAGCTGTTTGAAAAATTGACAGAGTGCTGAGTATATATTAAAATCGTTTTCGATCTATGCATTGGTGCTCACCAGAATTGTCTCTCACCAGAATTGGATGAGAAGAAGTGTTTGATTGAATCAAATTCTCTGACGAAAATACACCTGCTTTTGTTTCAATTTATCTTGATCCTTCAAGCACCCTCAGAATGGCTCCAAAAGATAATTCAGAATCTTTCATGGCATTTTATGAGTTGGGTGGAAGAAAAAGAATGTAGGCAAAAGACGAATTAAAGGACATTGAAGTGGCTGCACTTTTGGAGGAAGCTAATGTTTTTCCCTGCAACACTGCTAATACTAAGTGCTACTGTGGAAAGATCGTTCAGTAGGGGTGAAAATCTGAATCAGGAGTACAATGGGTTGGGTTTGATGAGTGTACATCGAAAATTTTTGAAAGAAAATCAGGACTGCATAGTGAAGAAAGTTTTGGATAAATTTAGTTCAAACCCAAGAAAAATGTTACCACTTTGATTTAAGTATAATTAAAATCTCAAAAAGTTTTGTTTTCATTTCCCTTTTCTTTTTATATTTTGAACGACCATGGACCATGATCATGTTTTGCCCCCCCCCCCTGTTTTAAATCCTGGCTACGCCCATGCAAGAAGTCCTAGGAATTTTACAGATTCAACGACGTCAATAGTGTTGGTGTTAAATAAAAAAAGCAGCAATGTATTTTTATATGATAAAGCTTTGGGTTTAGAAACGTCGAGACAGAAAATTAGTATCAATAATAAATTTCCCGAAAATGGTAATAATAATTTTCTCAGTGACACTATTACCAACTTTTATTTGAGATAAGTTTATTCTATAATCAATATTCGTGCCAATATTACAATGTCATCACAATCTGCTCATTTTATTGCCGTATGTCGTATTAAGAATCGACAAACTGATTTAGAAAGAAAGTTATGGAAATGTCACATTACAGATATAATAAAGCTAAAATGATACATTAACAAATTTCAATAACTACGTTAATCCATCTATTCTCACAAGCCGTTTGAATGTTATGAGAATACTTATATAGGCGATAAAAAATTTCTTTTAGATCTCTTAAACATAAAACGGGGTTCTCTGTATAAACGATGCAAACAACAATACTTGTGGACCTATTAAATTACTTTAACGTTTTAAAGCTTCTTAAAAAAACAACGATAAAGCTGTTTTATGAATGCTTGTGAATGGATTAGAATAAACGCTCATACATCGATCACCGAAAGGTACAATAAGCTGATACGTACTTCAAATTACCCGCAAAACCTGTAATATATATTTCTCATACAGTAGTAATATGATATTTATAAAGCAAAAAAAGAGGGTAGTAATTGATATGAACACCATATGGTATTCACAACAAACTTTTAAAAAAAATTATTACAAAATGTTAATTTTATTAATTGGAACTTTCATCGCTATCGCTACCATTCTATTAATTAATTTTATCGACTATATAATTCCAAACATTGTACCTTTCCGCATTCAGTTCAAGTTTATGATCGCTATCAAAAGTTTCTTCTCGGGGCAAAGTAATGCAATTACTGCTAAAGCTTTAACAGTTTCGTCGGTTTTGATATGAAAAGCGATAAATACTAGCCGAGGTCAAAAGTTATTGTGGTATGATCATAATAAAGAAGCCTTTAACTTACAGAGAAACACTTTACGTGATTCTACGGAGTGCCAGGTATAATAACATGGCCGGTTTTATACATGTATTTGTAGCATGTGGAGGAAAACACAAATTTTATTGGAGAACATTTTATGAATAAAGAATGTGATGTTTGTGACTGGATGGAAAGAGTTGCGAGTGAGAAACGTCTTTATATTTTTCATTGTAAAAAAAGGAAAACGGGATGAGCGTTGAAACAATGTGCGACAAACTATGCAAATATTATAGCAGGAAAATTTATTGTAGCTGGCGAAATGTAAAGCGTAAACAATATTTTCCATTGACGAGAGAGAGATATGACGATAAACTAAAAGAAGGAATATGTTTCTTCCTCATATGAGAGGGAGACGGATTAAATTTTTTCGATTGAATAAAAAGTATCCGTATTCAATATATAGTAGTTGTATCTAGTGTAGAGTACAATAAAGAACTCAAATATGCTGAAAATTTCAACTTTTATTTTGCATTTAAGTTTTAAAGTCTTCAAAATGTCAATAAGTGTAAAATATTTATATGATGTTTAATATTGGCCAAACCCAAAACTAAATAAAAATGTTTTAAAGTTAAGTAGTAAGTATTTACAATTTTTTTCCTAGAATAAAGCAAATACGCTTCACTTAAATAGTTTGTTTTATCAACATGTATACCAGTGTCAGTTCAATCAACATTTTCATTTGTCCTGATTGTTGTGTAGTTTCTTTTTTTTGTTCCAAAAGTACTTCTAGCAACTGCTTATTTTTTTCAATACACTTTTTTATGAGCATGTCGAAAATTTATCACAAGAATGATGGAAATTCATTCGGACCATCAACATGGAACTTACCGTTTCGATCTTTACCGAATGTTTAATAAAAAATTACCTAGTAACAGTTTTTACACGTTTCATAAAACTTAAATAATTCAAATTTTCTTATTACTGGCATAAAACGGGACATAAACCGACGGGACAACCCCAAGAACTTAAAATAACGAGACTGTCCCATTCAAAACGGGACGCCTAACGATATATCAAAATGTTATTAACGCATACGACTGCTGTTATATTTAAGTAGCAGCCCTCGTAATAGTTACTAGGTTTATATGAGGACCAGGCGATTTGGAATTATCTACGGGGATATAGGGTATAACGCAACATTGTACAATAGTAAAATCTAAATGGAACAACCAGTATTCCATTACAACGTGTGTCCATTAGAAATTGCCTAGCTGACTTGATAGCGAAAGCTTCTTCATAAGTCACTGGCAATAGAAAGTTGAAGTTTATTCGATATCGTCACTTTATTGCTCCAGAGCGATAACTTTAATCCATCATTTAGTACATATAATAAAATAAAATGTGAATAATATTTGAGATTCGAAAAATAGTTTCACTCTACGTGTTACTTCTGATTCTCTCTTCTACGCAATTTGTCAACTCTTTTTGTTTTATTAACACGAAGAAAATGTCTTCTTTATTGGATTACATTCATAATAACAATTTGTTAGAGGCGGTTATATCTGATACTATATCACTAGATGTGTCATTGTGTAGTTGAACCTTCTTGTTAGGTCCATCGGTTTAAAACGCATCAAACATTGTACCTTGTGCGCACAAGCAAATTATTATGGGCACTATTTATGATTCCATAAATTTAACTAGAACCATTGGAATATTCCAACTTTTTAACTGTACCCTACAGCTGTATTATTGATCTGAATATAACTATTTTTTAATACTTACTAATTTGAGTCCGGAAAATAGCACTATATGGTTTCCTTGTACTCTTAAATTCTCCCAATCCCAATATTTCCAAAAATTAAATGTGTTTGCCTTTTTTAACAATGGTACCTTAGTGACTTAGTTAATTTTTATTTTAATAATGAGAGAATAATCATTTAGTTATTTTTTAGTGAAATTGTCAAATATGACATTTCATATTTCAATATAATTTTGTTTTTCATTCAAAATCGCAAAACAGTTACTATCACGGTACTCGATTAGATATTCTTGACTCGGCTCCTTCGTCGCCTCGTCCATAAACATCTATCTCGTACCATACTAAATCACTTCCCGGACTTATAACGTAAATAACTATTTCAAATCAGCAGCTAATTTACGGGGTTATTGAGTAGCATGATAAAGTTGACACACCTTATATTTTATTGCATATCTGGAATCAGCTTGACTTCTACATCACAATAATATAAGTTTTTGATGTGTTCTATGGGGTATTTAAGAAGTTATAACCAATTTTCTATAAAGGTCGTAAGTCAAACTGATTCCAAATATGCAATAATATGGATGTTTTTCCTTTTAACAAAACAATAAAAGTTTTATGTTAAAAGTTAATTGTATTATTTTTAGTTCAAATAAAGTTTAATAAAATGTAGTTGAGTACGCCTATGAGTCTAACCTGAAGTTAGCCGTTCCTCTAATTTGATAATTCTACACAGTTCTCTGTTATAAATCGACTCAGATGAATATTCTATTATTTAGATGTACAATATAAGGAAAATACTAAAAAATTATGTCAATTTTATATGATATAATCAAGAAGTTCTATTTCTGTGGAAGGATTACATATGATACATTGAACAAAATTTAATTATACTACACAATTCATATTATTTCTACGGAAAAGGAATCTTAACCTCACAAATAAGGAATTTTATCCATTGTCAACATAAGTATAGGTAATATTCCTTTTTTTTTAAATTATTTTATATTGTTACTATTATTATTATTATTGGCCAATAATACGTGAAGGAACTGACCTGAGATGATAATATCTTGCAATATCAGATCTAAAACTTGCATTTACTTCTGTGAATTGTCAGTAACAAAACTTCAACTCATTGGATTAGTAACAAATCTTCAACTCATTGGATTTTCTTCAGTCCAGATATTTATCTTCCATTCATCTTTAATAATTCGCAATTATTTTGTATTTTGATTCAAATTTAACTTCTATTTCTTATAACTTTGCACTCCCCATTCTCTTTTCTGCTGATACCCTTTTTCCAATAAATAATCCTCCCTCTTTTTTTTTCCTTAGCAACCATATAATATGACTGACTAGACTTTTGCTCTTGTCTCCTCACAATGCCCTTCACTTTTCAAACACTTGTCAGTTCTTATATTTATGTTTTTAAATAAACTTTTATTTCATAGTTTATGAATTTTCACTATTATGGGTCATTTTGGCAACAGTTTCATATATTTTTTAAAAAAAAATCAATCTTCCACTAAGTTTTATATTAATTTATAATTAATAACATTATTCTATGATTTTAATAAATAATTCCTTATATATAAAATAACTATAATTAATTAACTTACAAATATCAATTCAATTTCTTTTATTTTTTTATCGATTTTCTGCCTTTAGTTCAATTATTATCTTTAGTAAAACTAATCACAATAAATTATAAATTTTCATTATGTACCTACTTGCTTTTAGATTTCTGATCATTTCAATATATATATATATATATATATATATATATATATATATATATATATATATTTCATTTAAAAAAAATCAACTTTGATATGGCACATCATTCGGAAACACCCTGTAAGATGGTAGATAATTTTAAAATGTGAAGGCCGATGATGCCTATAATTCCTCAAATTGATATATCAAAGGACAAAGCAGGCACTGTTTTTGCACATTTTTAATAATATTCATCATTGTATATGATGTAAAACCAATAATGAAGTAAAATTCGCATGGGTATGGAAAAATTTATTTTGAAAATGACCAGCTATCTGAAAAAGCAAGAAGAAGAAAATGGTTAATATATTTACATTATCATTGGAGTACACTCTGAATAAGAAATAAGCAAAAAGGCCAATAAAAGATTTTTGAGATCTTCGCTTTGTACTGAATTGGATTTTTTAATGTGCTATTTTTAATTAATTGCAAATTGAATTTGAACGTACTCTAGGGAATTTCCATTTTCAATTTTTCTTAGAACCAAATCCATTCAGAATGTACGTGTCGTTTCGGTTATATCCTATTTACAAGGATGCTCATTTGTACAACCACACTGGCTGAATAATAATCAACGACGACTTTCCAATTGCTTCCTTTACACCCTAAAACTTTCCCATTTCATTCCAATCCCGGAACACTACCCCATTATTTTACTTCAAAGTAAAATTCCGCGATTCCCATTCTGAATAAATTTTGCTTCTGTTTTACCTGTGTACGTGTTTTGGAGATTGTTAATTGAGAATTATGCGTATTTGTTCTAAAACGTGGAAAAAATAAATTCGATTGATAGGAAGAGTCGAAATAAATTGGGAACAAATTTTCATGAGTGAATCGAATCGTTATTTGTGTTATTAGGTGTGACTATAAAACCATACTGACGAAGCAAGTTTCCATGTAATGCTCAAATTCAGAAAAATGATTTTTTCACTCGGCAGTGGTCTTATCAATTGATTTTAATCAAATTTCACTTGTGCTTACCACATGCTGGTATTTTAATATCGGTGCTAAATATTTGTCATTTTCAGGTGAAACAAAAACTTGTGTGTTCATAAACTAGTTATAATATGATATAGGAAGACATTCCAAAATACATTCTAATGTTTAATTGTTAAAACACTTTGTCTACCATGTTGGTCATATATGATCGTACAATGGTTTTTACCATGAAGCCACGGTGGTCATTGGTAACCGGAACATTTAATTTTTTTTACAAGTGCTACAAACTAAATGAAAATCAAGTGTTAGTGTAATTTAATATAACCGATATATAGAATATTGAAATTTTTCATCAGAACATCAATAAAAAAATCTTGCATCTAACGGTACACTTTGTTAAAGTAGCGTACAGTCAAACCCTCAAATTCCTTGTTCAAATTGTTACAAAAATTCGATCGAAGAGGTCACTCACCTCTCACGAAAGCGATAGCAGATTATATCCTGATAGGTGTTCAGTAGTGACATATATTATGAATTATGAAAAGATTTGACAACTGAGAAAAAATACAAAAAACGTCGTCTATATTTAGAAACAACATATATTGCCCAAAATGATTAATGTTTTGAATAGAAAACTGATTTAAATAACCTTAGTGAATATTTTCTAAATTTTCAATAGACAAATTCGTCGAAAGAAATTCAATACCATCTACACTCAATTACCTATCCTATGAAATTCAACTTCACTCTTGATGACTTGACTTATAAAATTTAATGTCATTCATAATCGAACCAATATACAGCTCCAATCATAACGATCGAGCCTATTGAAATTTAATGTCATTTGTTAACTAACCAATCAATAATCAACATCATTTACAACAACATATCCTTATCTAACCTATAAAAATTTAATGTCATTCATAATCTAACAAATGAACATTACAACGATTTCTTTAACAAAATCAATAACTTTAATTTTTCTATCAAGCTTCAATTTGAATGTTGCTTTCTAATATTGATGCCGCAATAACATTCTCATTCAAAATTTTAAAATAATTGAATGCGTGTTTCAATATGTCTATTAATGTTACTAAGACACCAGGGTGCTCACCGATAACCAACACTAAGATAAACAGTAAAAAATACTGAGGCGTCTCAGGCAAAAGATATAATTCCAGCATGGCAGTCAATTGGTTTTAAACGCTAAAAAAATACTGTGATCTCTTTGGCAAAAAATATGATTCCAGCATGGCAGTCAATTGGTTTTAAATGCTAATAAAATACTGTGGCGTCTTGGGCCAAAAATATGATTCCAGAATGGTAGGCAATGGGTTTCAAACTATTGGCAACATGAAGATAAAACCATCTTATTCAACAAATGCACAATTGCACGATTCTTCTTTTTTACCTCTACCTTTAGGTCAGGTATAACAAGGTTATACTTGACATTGATATTACTCTGCATAACATTTCTGATGAATGAGTTAAGTTATATGAAGTTGGTGTGATCTTTAATAATTATTAAGAATCTGTGAATGAAATTTCTGTATCCGCTTCAGTTGAAAAAATATGAGATGTCATGTGTTTATTTCAATAGCCTTCACAATGTTTATCTATCGTACGAATGCCCTGGAAAAATAACTCATACTTTTCTTAATTTAGATATTCAAGATTGCTAGTAATGTAGTCTAGATGTTTACATACGAACCTTTCAAAGAGACTCATTATTTTTTCGACATACAGTTCGAAAGCTTCTTATTTTCCAAAATATTTTATAGCAAAAAACCACTGATTTCATTCCATGCATCAATATCTATCACAGTTTCCGTGAACTTTGAGCATTTTGATATTTATTTATTATCCGCTTTTATTTTTTTTTTTTGTACTCAATTAAAGAAACTTTTTTTATGGGAAATAGAAACAATTTCAATGTAAAAATCTTCTACAAGGTGTCCCACTGATATAATTTCCTTACGACTGACTAATTTCATTTATAAAAATAATCTGCGTGTAAAAAATCTTCATTCATTTGGTAAGTGCAAGTGTTTTTCATTTTCATGGATTCGTTCAGGATTTGTTCGGGAAATAAAATGGCAGACAGGTAAGCGAGAAATGCTGTCAGAAGTACGCTACTGATCATCACAATTCTCCTATCCGAAGGATTCATCAAATGTTTTATGAATAGATGAACTGGGGATACCTTTCTGAAGATGTAGCTGGAAACCATCGGTATGCAAAATACCGAAAAATTCTCCAAAAAAACTATCAAAAGTACTCATCTAAATCGAAAGAAACCAAATAAAACTTACCATCGGGGTTATTACTGACCACTGGTCTACAGCAAAGTACATCTAGACAATTGGTATCAACCACGATACTCCATGTCCAAGATGTGAAGGTAAAGAGGTGATTCGACTCAACGCAGCTGCACCCCTTCCGATGTGATGGAAAAGATATATAGGAAAATAACACACAAAACATATTTATATCAATATATAAAGACTCTTACGCTTTACAAACTATGTAGGTGTCCATAACTTGTATCTCACAAATTCTGGTCTGCCGTTTATAGGACCTGGGAATAAGATCTAAATCGATTAGCGTCTGGTTTAATAACAATCTCCTTATAAATTCCAGGACTTGTTCTGTTTGTGAATTTACAACTCCCAAAAAGCTACATTAGTAGACTTATTATACGAGTACTTTCTTTCAACTTTTAAGTTGGCCAATTAGACGGCACTCGAGTAAGCTCTGCTATTGTCGTCTTTTATTGATGGAAGTTATTCTCCAGGAAATGATATAAAACTGAATGTTTTGAGTACCTATCTCATTTCTAATATTCAGCACAACAAAGTTTGTTTCCAATTTAGAGTTTTATGCCTGAAAATGATGTTTTTGATTTTGTGTTTGGCATTTTTGAAACAATACATTCAAAAGTTCCGCCACTCTAATTCGTAATTCATTTATTCAAACTTAATGATTGGAGGACTAAAGTGATTGATAGATTAATCAATTTCTAATAATTCGGGTGCCATTATTCCACTTGTTCAGCGTAAAATTACTCCATAATTAATATAGAACGAATTATTAACGCTTCGAAGCTCGCAACCATAATAGTGACTCACAATAAATGCGGCCAGAAATAGGCTGTTCAAACTTTGTTTTTGTAACAAAAATAATAACCAACAGAAAGTTGACAAATTGTAATTATTTAGTATGTAATTTCGGAAAATAAAGTCACTCAAATATATACAGTTGGGTCAGGTTTAGTATTGAATTTAAGATGAAAAAATTTATTTGTAAAGTGATGAAGTTATTGAACATTCAGAAACACATAATCAATCGAACATTGTTTCGAAATGACATTTTCCCCTCGAAATCAAATTATTCAATTATAGCAAACCTTAAAAGAGTTGAATGAATTGTAGTTCATAGTTGTAATTAGTTTAGTATACGGTCAGGGATTGTTGTGCACATAGTATGGTGCTTATTAACTATAATTCCGGAAGACCAATATGAACTAACGTGAGGACAAGGTTTATAGAAACCAAAATTATTTCCATAAGAGTATTAAGCAAGTAAGAACTAGTTTTTGTATATTTAAGACGTAAACAAACAAGGTGTATGATCCAACAAAGCATTAATTGTTTATTACCAATCTTAAATTAACAAAACAAAGAACAAAAACAAAAGAACCGCGTTGCAATTTTAAAAATTGTCGAAATTTCGGCTCCCACTGTGGAGCCATTATCAAGAGAAGGGTGGTTATTCGTTCATTGGTAAGAAGTGATCCGATTCCGTTGTCTCAATCTACCTACTCCACCCAACAAATCACCCCTTTTTACTGGTTGATTCCAAACAAAAAAAAATGAAATGATTGAAACAGAAAATAAAAAAAATATGCTTACCATCAAGAACACTGTTGGAGATCTATTGGTGGCTTTTGGTGTTTTGGAGCGCGAGGGAAGTGTATCATTAGAGGGTAAATAAATGGGTGGAGATCGTTTTCTGGTTTGATTTCATGATTGAAAACACTAAGTTAATCTATCTCCGGCATTTAACGTGTTAAACAATTTCGTTATATCAATTTGAAGCTTTCTTAAACTTTCTACTTCTTAGATATTTTTATATGTTTTTCGTGAAGGTTTGCCTTCAATTAAGGTGTCTTGTTGGAAAAAATCAGTTAAAAATTTTGACGTTTCGATCTATTCCGGCCTAAATTGATGTTGAGAATAATAATTGAGATAAATAATAACAAAAACTCAATTCAAAGCTTGAGATACTTTTTTTTAATCAACTTCAGAAAAAGGCAATCAGTTTATTTTTCGTACTGTTCATTTATCTGTTAAAGATGTCATGCTTTATGTATTTTATTTGAATTGAATAATCTGTCATGCAAAAGAGAGTATTCACAGTATTGCTATAAAATATACCAAAAAACCAACGACCAAACGAAATACATTAATATTTCCATTTATATTTTCCTCACACTAACAGATTTCGCTTCACAGGCGGCTAATAAACAGTTTCATATTCCACATAAAGCTTGTCTATATCTCGCACATAAAGTACACCCATATTTATATTCTTGTAAACGCATATGGCGGTGTAGTTACTGCATGATATAACATTACACACACATACAACCCAACAAAAGTAACAACATCTTACATTCTGGTACACATGATAGATACTCCACAAAAAAAATGCCTAGTTCGAATACTTGTACCGGCGATAAAATTCTGGTGGTGGGCGTTTGAATACCAGTGAATGCGGAGAGATCTCTGGAGTTGGAAAAATCCTTTGTTTGGTGGATATACATATACTTCACCATGCCTAGAAAGGTGTGTAAGGGACCATAGCAAATTTATAGTAGTACTCGATTACTGCATTTTATACGATTTGTATACGATATGCTTTGTATATGTAAATCGGTAATGAGTTCAACGAGTAAGATCACATTAGATATGGGTTACTTGAACGTCTGATAGGGATAGTCTACTAAATCTGATTTCCATAAAAATATTTCTATATAGTATGTCTATAAAATATTTGAATCATAGAAATGAAATAAAAAGATGATACGTTTAACTCATATATTTGATTTAAAGATATTTTAATTGATAAATATATCTCATTTTGTCAATTCATCATCAAATACTAACATAATGTAATGTTTTTCTTATTTATTCATATTATTTCCATTAGTGAGGTGAATTTATAAACACTGTCTCTTACTTATTCAATTATCTCAAAGGTACAAAGACTGGTTTGCTTATGTGCAACTGGGGCTATTCAATCTTACCCAACAGCTGCACTAGAAGTGATTCTAAATCCTCTCATCTCTCCACATAGTACTGGAAAGCGTGGCAGAATGTTCAGAGACGGAATCATCAAAGAAATCCTGTTCCTAAATAATGACCAAACCTACAACATGCCTCAGGATGCTGCATGGATAAAGTTTAGTTTCGAGGAAAACTTCACCTCAATAATGAACTGTAAATGCAAGTGAGATCAAAACACCAAACAAGCAATGAACTGAAATGCCATTAAATGGTATACGGATGAATTAAAAACAGCAGACGGAAGTGGATTAGGAGTGTACGAGCCCAGAACCAAATACTCTGAAAGCCTCAGCAGGGTACCAAGCCTTTTTCGAGTAGGAATCTAGTCAAACATAGTCAAACAGCTATTATAGCTCTAAACTACAATATGATAAAATCCAAACTAGTTTGAGATTGCATAGAAAAACTAAAATGAACTGGGCAAAAAAAAATGAAATTACGTTACAATGGATTCCGGGACACACCGGTGTAGATCTGCTGATTGTATTAAAATAAGTAAGGCACTGTCGCCTCAACAAACTCCTGAAGACCTAGCAGATAATGGCGTGCTGACTTTTTTGCACAGAGTACGGAATTTCTATCCAAATTCTCTCAAAGTGTGAGATACTAGGAAACTCTAGAGTACTACACCTGTGTGCGTATGAAACAGAAGTAGTAATACCTACTGAGCATGAATCTTCCCAAATCACTGACTTTATATAAACACTTAGGAGGAAATAGTTTTCCGGAAAACTATAGAGTAATCAATCTTTCAAACATCACTCTAAAAATGACAACCAAAATTTTAATCCAACTAATATATCTAAGAATATCTTTTGAGGACGAACAACAAGGTACCAGCATTGAACAGATTATGGAAACTAACTACTTAGACGTCACACTATCAAGCTTAGGATATGTAGAATCAGAAGTAGAACAAATACAGAAAGCCAATACAGCACCAGGATGACTATTAGAACGTAAACTAAGACTAGAATTTACAAAGCTATTATGAGACTAATAATGACATACACAGCAGAAACGCGACCGGACTGGTCCAAAACACAAAGAATGCTGGAAACAGCTGTGATAAGAATACTGGGGAGGATCACGGGGAACATACTGAGAAATCGAGTAAGTAGCGAGTACATTGTGACAACATGTAATATGGAGAAGATTAACGAGTGGTTATTGAACAAAAAAAAAGAATGAAAAAACCATATAAGTAGAATGACAGATGATAGGGTAGTGAAGATCGCAAGAGACAAATCGCCGGCCGGGAGGAGAAGTGTCGGTCGACCCCGGAAAAAAATGGAGCGATAATATAACTTAAAAGCACAACAAAAGAAAGAAACAGGTAGAATTGCCTATAGAGAAGATAGGAGACTTAGGGAACAAATTATTATCTTTTTGCTTTCAGAATCGTAACTAAAACTATAACAAAAACAATCTATATGCAAGGTATGCTTGAGAGCAGAGAAATTTTAGACACCAGTTCTTTGGTAAAAATGTTAGGACATTCACTTTTCTCCTTATCCTAAAGATTCTTTCGGCTATGATTAAATTAAATGCACCCTTATCCCGATCCACTTCTTCTTCGTATACTTCACAATCAAGAAAAACCGCACATTACGACTAGCGGGATTTTGTAGCGCACATATTGAAGTTGAATATAGAAATAACAGGCAGCATACGAACGTTTTTGTTGTAGATTCCGCGCACGTAAAATAAGTGAATAGCGTGCGCCTAATGGCATCAGACAGAATCGTTTCTTAATTTTCATAGAATGTGGATTTTCCAGAAACTAAAGCATCATATTTGAATTGAAATCATCACTGAGTGCATTTTAGTGGCTTTTTTATTTGACTAACTCGCGAAACTGCCACTCTCAGTCATTTTATTCCCATTAGCAATCATTGAATTGCATCAACGAAATACGAATGAAATAATAGAAGGTGTTCCGGGACTTGATGCAAAAAATTCCTGAAGGTCAAGGGCGGCTTATGCCAAATGGTTAACACTCCGTAACTTTTACAGGTACAATCTAAAAAAAGCAAAAAATGAATTTTTCAATCGATTTCTTAATAAAAAGGTTTTCTTTGTTTAACTAGATAAAATTTTTGGAGATGTCTAGATTTTTAGATCGTTGTACATGCCAAGGATACCGTTCGCCACAAAGAGACATTTTGGAAAAAATTGTAATTAATATTTACAGGAAGTAGAAAGCAGAAAAAAAACTAAAATGAATGTTCAAAGTGAGCATCTTGCACTTCTACACGAAAGGCATTTCAAGATTCTGTCTTATAACATCACAATGGAAGTTTATTCCATCATTTCGTTCCTTGTGATTACCGGTCTTGCATATACCAAGCTTTCAATATATCCCCAAATAAATGAATCCATTGTATTCAATTTAGGGAAGCGTGGTCGTCGTACGAATGGACCAATTTACCTATTAGAAAAATGTTATTAAGATGATTTCTCACATCATATAGGGGCTCCATCGTGCATGAACCACAAATATCTGCGATTATTTAAAGGAATATCACATAACATGCGTGGGAAATAGTTTTGGAGAAATTCCAAGTATCGCTGACCATTCAAGTTTTTACCAAGAAAATATGGACTTTCTAAATTATTACCCATTCTTTCCGCTCACATATTAATACAAAATCGATCTTCATTCTTTGTTTGAATTGAACCATAAGGACTTTTATCTGCTCATAAATGAAAGTTATGTGAATTAATAAGGCCGTGAAACCAGCCTCATTTGTAAACATTACAATATCCTTCGTAGACTCCGGAAGTGCATAAATGTGCAAAGTACCCATTTCGAACATTTATTATAGTTTTTATTTAATAAGTTGTAGGCTAACCAACAAAATTTTTCTACATTTCAATTTTCTCCTTATAAAAGTAACACGATGTTTGACAGTATGCAATTCAATTAGAAATGTTTGATTGTGCTTCAATAATTCCTGTAAGTATTTTCAATGAATAAATAAAATTTATGATAATTTTCTTTAGAATGTCTCTTTATGGCGAATGGTTTTCTTGACATGTACAACAATCTAAAAATCTATATATCTCCTAAACTATAAATTTTATCGAGTTCAACAAAGAGTACTTCTATGTTGAAAAATCAATATTCTTTATATATTCTGTATATTTCAATTTCAATCATCAACTATCTAATTTCCTTCTTCTTTCAATGAACTTAAAAATGATAAAGAAGAGAAAGAGATTCTGTGACTAATAACCAGCCCAATAAATCACTTTGGGGTACTTCTTGTCATAAGAAGGGGGTTGATGATAGACATCATATGGGTCACATAAAATATTATTTTACACTTTAATTTTTGACTATTTGACGTTCATTATAATTTATATTAATCATCTGGCTCTCCCAACTCTATGACTTCGTTTTTGACTTTTTAATGTTTTTATCGCTATTCTGAGGAAACGTATTATCCATATTATGTCGATGAGGAATTTATATTTAGTTATGGGAAATATTGAACAAATATATTTAACAGCTGCACACTTGAAAGAAATTAACTACCCCACTCTCTAGAGCAAACTTTTTGTCGATACAAGGATTCAACATATGTTTCGAAGTTGAAAAACAAAAAATGCGGAACAAAACTTGCATATTTGCTCCGAAGAGGAGCGGGTGTTACTTTGGTGGTGGCGTGACCCGAACATTATTCATGAGATCTGATAGAACTAGGTTCTGTGTTTGCGGTGAAAATTCCAGATTCTCGAACAACTGTCTCTGGGAGAAAAGATAAATTCGAAACAATTGTTTTATGTCTGCTTTTTGCTTATTATCGACGATATACAATGAAAAAATTTCAAGTCATTTGTTAATATTTTTTTCCATCAACAAATTTCGATAAAAGTATTAAACAAAATAATAATTGATAGAGTTTGAAAAAAAATAGTTTTGAATAGTTCATATACAACTTTTATTATAATTCTTTGATCAATATTTATAGACAGAAAATCTATTGAAAATTTTGTTGGTAGTTTAAACATTTCAGTAAAGCCGCCATATTTCCAAATTATGCAGAGTTATTCGGAGGAAACATTTAGAAAGAACTTTAAGTATTCAAAACACGAGTGGACAAGAACGAATGAAGAGATCATAGCGATAAGACTCCGTTAGATGTGAAATATAATCAGAATAGACGAAAATGGTTGGGTTAAAAGAGCGTTATTAAGAGGAAAAGGACTGGAAAGGTGAAGATCCAGAAATAATGAAAATAAAAAACTTGTGAAGCAACCACAAACAAAATTAACTGGAGGAAAGTCTTGAGAAAATAGTAAAGTAATAGATAATAATTTAGCTGAGGGGATCTGAGATATCATATCATATCATTTTGGAAAAAAGTCTCATATTCAAAAAAGTTTCAAAATATTTATTTGAGAATAATTAAATATCTCAAATTCACTTAACAGAATATAAATGGAACAAAAAAGTATTAGGAAACTATTAGTATTAGTTTGTAAACAAATTACCATAAATATCATTCATGTTTTGAGTAATTTTATTGTATTATACATCATTGTTAGTTCATTCTTATTCTATAGATCGAAAATCGTCAATTTTGTCCTTCCTTTTTTTTTATTTTCCTTTAGTGTAATTCAATTACCATATAAAGTGGTCCGATGAAATCTGGAGTCTCATTAGTGTTTTTTTAGCTTGTGTTGTAGACGTAGGAGTAATTTGTGATTTGCCGTCTCCGAGGTAGGCTGATTTTGTAGACGGCACGGCGACAGTGAAAGCCAAACGACGTTATAAATTCAATTACTACTCAATTTTTATGATATACGACTTAAGTTTTTAATACTTAAAGTTCTTTCTAAATGTTTCCTCGGAATAACTCCGCATAATTTGGAAATATGGCGGCTTTACTGAAATGTTTAAACCACCAACAAAATTTTCAATAAATTTTTTATCTATAAATATTGATCAAGGAATATAATAAAAGTTGTATATGAACTATTCAAAACTATTTTTTTTTCAAACCATGCAAGTACCCTATCAATTATTATCTTGTTCAATACTTTTATCGAAATTTTTGATGAAAAAAAATATTAACAAACAACTTGAAATTTTTCCACTGTATATCGTCGATAATAAGCAAAAAGCAGACAAAAAACAATTGTTCCGAATTTATCTTTTCTCCCAGAGACAGTTGTTCTAGAATCTGGAATTTTCACCGCAAACTCATTCTCCAAAAATCCTTCTTAGCACCTTTTTCTCCCATATGTTCATTTTTTTCTCTTTTCTTTTCATGGTATAACACTCGGTGCCATATAGTTATAATTATGTAACTGTCTTGTTAATGCATAACTTGGACGCTATTGAAATATCTTCTGATTTGAATAGTCCTCCGTCTGTTTTGTTCTTTGATAGACCTCAAATTTCATCTATTGAAGTCATTCAAATCCCTTCCCACCTCCATATATTTGGTCTTTTGCTTATTTAGGAGGATTCAATATTCTTTTCCTTTCTTTTAAAATAGTAAGAACTTTTTTCTAGATCTTTTTTCGTCCTACTTATACATACCACATCCTCTTGCATAGGCAAGGATTTGTGTTTTGTTGTTGTAAATCATCGAGATCGTTTCTAGTAAAAGGTTGAAGAGGCTACTTCATCATCGGTGTTATTGAGTGTCATTTTCACCAAATGTAGTATTTTCTCAGGTATTACGAATATCACTTGCGCTCGTAATAAATGTTTTCCACTTACTGAATCATACACTTGTTTGAAATCTACAAAGAAAAGCTTCAGGTATATTTCTTGATCATCTATTGTTTTGTATTGCTATCGGTATGAAAATTTGATCACTAGTTGACTTCAAATTTTTGAAACCTCACCCATTTGTTCAGTCATTATTTACCTAATCTATTTCGTATAATTCTACCTAGGAATTCACCGTCTGCTACACCCTCCTTCCTATATACTGGATAAATAATTGCCTTATACCATTGGTTTGGCGTCTGCTCTTGTTTCCATATGTTTATAATCAAATTAAATATTCGCTTCCTCAAGGGTTCACCACCATATTTTAAAATCTCTATTGGAATCTTATTCCCAACGGTACTTATGCAATTCTTCATATTATTTATCATTTCCTATATTTCTGCTTTCAATGGTGTTCCCTCTACAAAGACCGGTTCATTCACTGTCTCCTCTTCTTCAGCCTCATCTTTCTCCTTTTCTCCTGTTTCATGATTCAGCAGTTCATTGAAATATTCCCTTCACCTGTCCAGTTTTTCATTTTTTTTTACTTTTGAGTGAACCGTCTTCGTAATATTTCTGTTAGGTCGTTGTCTCTGATCAAATGATGTTCTCCAATTTTTCTCAGTAATTAATAATTACCAATGAAATATTAAAAATAATTATAGATGTGTTAGGAGTGATAAGTTCTACATCATTTATCGAGAGTTACAATTACCGATAATCACTCGGAAACAACAATTTCGCTTTTTATTCGTGATAAATTCATTATTTTTTTCTACAATAACTTCATAAAACATGGTTCTATCCTCATATCACTAACTATTATATTTATTTAGGACCAATATAACATAGGTAGTCACTTATATGAAACTTTTTATATCATTGTCTTCCTTTGTCTTCGTTCTTTGGTTGTGAGGGAATCCGCATTCTCGCGATACAATTTTTAATCAAATTTTGATGTGTTTGAATGTTTTGAAATTCGTAATACTGACTTAAAATCAATGGAATTTTCGTTCTTATTATTCTATTTCCATTGAAAAAGTTCACTTTGGTCACAATAATTAATCACATTCAGCATTAAATTTCCACGTGAAAATGGTTTTTAGATAAAATCTACTTTTGAAGCTAAATAATCTTTTGACACGTGATAAATATCATATATTTCCCTTAGATACCTTCCTTTTGCACTAAATTTCATGAATTTCATTTTTGAATATTCTTGGTTTGATAGCAAAGTTAGTTTATACTAAATAACAATTAGAACATACCATAACCAACATTGAAGAAAAATATTGGGCAAGGTACTTTGATTAGATTCTTCGACATGTATCATTAACGAAGCAGTTCTGTCTTTTCAACAATTGCTCACTTCTTCTTCAAAATACAAAATTCTGAGCACAGAATGAATTAGCAGATTAGCAGAAAATTTTTCTAAACAAGAGCCTGATGAAGTAACCCATAAAAAGGACTAGGGAACAGTGCAAAGAATCACTTCGAATATTATTAACATAATTTATATTCTAGAAACTGGTGCAGTGTAATCTAGAAATGTTGCCTGTGAATCACATAGTGATTGACCCTCACCAAAAGTATATTTAAATGAGCTAAGAGCCATGATAACTACAAACCATAGTCACATCAAAAACAATGTTCCTCCATGGATTAATTTTGTTGGTAATAAAACGTACCAGGGGCAAGAAAATCGATTATTATGGTTACGAACAAATTCGCGAAATGGGTTCATCGGCCCGCCCTATCCAGCTACAATGGAATTTTAATTCGGCCAATTCTCGTGGCACCTATCATCTACTTTTTATAAATGGCGGGGCGCTTTTTATTGTAGCAGGCGGTTTATTTACAGTATTTCTTTTAAATAATTTCTAGAAAGTCTATTTATTTATCTGTGGTGTTTTTTTTGTTCTAGAAGTTTGTAGAGTAATATTTATAAGTGAATTATTATAAATAGTGTATAGTGTGTGATTAAATTTAGAACATAAGAGTCAGTGTTTATTAATTTATCCCACGAATAGAGAGAGTGTTAATAAATATTAAAAACATCACATTATAAAACATAGTCTCTATTTTTGATATAAATTTTAACTCCAGCTGGACACGGAATCTGTTGGTTTGTGAAAAATTCCGTAAAATCTTTCTCATGTCGTGACCCACCCAAATTATTTATATCAGAGGCATTCTTTACTATGACGGTTATCCAAAATGTTTCCGTCCTAGAAAAGAAACAAGACACTTCTTCCCATATTCTGTTTATCACTTCCAATTAACAATAGCCGTATTTCTCTTCAAAATAGGCATTTAAATAAGCTATAACGTCATAGTCCGATGAAAACATATCTCTTGAAAATTGAGTTTTAGGCTAGAGAACAGGAAAAAGTTACTGGGGACCAGGTGTGGTGAATACGGTGTGTAGTCAATCAATTCAAATTGCTGAAATTCGTTTTTTAAGATAGTGTAGGTTTTAGTGTACTTATATTTAGTATTAAGAATTCAAACAAAATTTCTGCGTATTCAAAGTCACATAATTGATAATTGAAGTATCAGATTAATCACAGCGAATTGAATTAAATTGAATTTGTTCTACTCCATATTCGGTGGAAATCCAGCTCTGCATTACAATAAAACGTACCACGTTGTGCTCGTACAATTTCTTGGTAATTTCTCGGTTACGAGCTAACATGAAGTTGTTTATGAGTCAGTTTAAAATCTATTGAGGCATTATTTGCTACTTAATCTAAAATCTTCAACTAATGAGGTGATGGTTGTAGCCAATAAGGCGTTGTTGTGTCAGGCCACTGTTAAAGAATCCTCGATATAATATATACCATGTTTGGGTTGGATACCGTATTTGTACTAATGAGGAATGATATCTCAACAAGAAATATTCATTACTTACTTTGATATTCACATAAAACATTTATTTGAGCTATTTTTTCACTAATAGTGGTTGTTCGTCAAGTTTAGGGGAAAAGAAAAGTAACAGATGTTTGTGGTTTTGTCAATCATACGAAGTGCGGTTCATGAGTTCTCTAGGAACATAGGAAAAAATGTCGTTAAAAAGCTGTGAATATTTTTAATGAATGAATATATTTCCACACACTTTTCAGAACATTTGACTACATGCCCTTATAAAAATATGATGCATATCTGCTGAATTTCATCGTTGCCGTTAAATATTTCACTTTCTAACTCAGCCTTCAGCTTTGTGAACGAAAAATAGTCGGATGGAGCTAGATCAAAGCTATATGGTGGGTGTAAAGCTACATCAAGCAAGCCCACATCTCGGCTGATTTCCCCACGCCTCTTTTCGAACATTTTTTGACGCAACTGCCTTAGTAATTCAGAGTTATTTGCCCCTCCGACGATTGTATTTAATTCTTTCGAGTCGTCAGAAATATATCTTCGCAGTCCCAAACTATTGTAGTAATCACTTTTTTGGTGCTTCTTGTGAACTTTGCATTTTGCGGCACGCCTCTTTTTCGGATGTCATTCCATGGAATTTCTTTTGGTATGTAGGGGTAGTAGCAAAAGACTTAAGTTTCATCATTCGTTACAATTGATCGGATCACACTCTTTTGTTCGTCGCGACAAGGCACTAAAAGTAAGTCACATTCTAATCCACGTTATTTTTGCACTGCGTTAAGAAATATTTTGGTCATATATAAATGTTCATGTAGGATCTTTGTTTTTGGAATAACATTTCTGTTTTAAGTACCAGTCACTATCACAATACCTTCTGCACATGGGTCACCTTCTAATGTTTAACTGTTGAAAACAATGGGCACAAGTCACCGTAAACAGCCTCCATTCTGTTTTTGAGTTGTGTTGGCATTAATTCTTCTTTAGTCAAATATTTCATAACAGCGCAAATCGAATTTGAAACCTCTATCATAAGGGAATAAATCAAGGTAGCAAGTTAGATTTTGTGTGAAATATGTTGAGATTTGTCACTGAAGATGCATAAAGAGTTTTAAGAACGCATTGTATTCACTATATAAGGCCAACAATTCATTTACCTCACTAAGTATCAAGCAATAATAGTGAAAAAGTGGAATTTTGTTGAAATACTTCCTCTTTCCAACTATTGCTTATTAAGTATTATTGTTACTAAAAACTTAAATAATTTCAATTGAAACGAAATTGATCAGTTTCTGAGAATCTGAGATGGTAGACCCAAACATAATTTAACTGATGGGTTGTCGATAAATGTTTCATATTAACACTAGATGTATCGTATAGATGCCTGGTTCCATACATAGTTGCACTTAGCAATAGAACTATTACTAAGTGCAAGGATTGACAACCCTTGTCGCGACCAAAATCCATGCGGACTGGTATATAACTACAGTCTGCTCATGTTTTTAAGTCAATTCTTGCCCATGTTATAGTTGGCTTCCATCCAGGGGGAAATGTTGCCGCAGACGAACAGTACTACCCAATGGAACGTGAGTGTTGTTTGATACAGTACGCTTCAAATGAAACTGATGCATTTGGTATCTAGTTCTGGATATCATCACATTGGAGATTGGAATATCTCATCAATAGATTGCCTCTGCTAATGAGATAATAAGAGACTACCAAGTCATCCGACTAAGTCATCCTCTAAGGAAATATGGTCCTTCCCAAAAGAGATGGAAATAGTACATTAACAATCATTTCTCTTCTACTTTTGTTACTTAGAAGAAAGGGAGAACTATGAGAATAAATAAGAGACATGTATTCCATTCAAATTTTTGAAACAGCCAAGTATAGATTTTGACTGTTTATGAACGTAAATTTACTGATTTCAAGTTTTTTAATTCGAAAGTAAATACATCACTCACTAAGTGGAGTGACCAGCTCAAAAATAGATTTTATTAACTCCTCGATGCCGTGCTATGAAAAGTGTTTGTCTTTTGCCTCAAAATAGGCTTCAGTGTCAGCATTTGCTCCTTCATTTTAGCTGAATTTCTCATCGGCAAGCATTATTTTCAGATCAGTAAATAGACAGTAGTCACAGGGGGACAGATATGGACTATACGGCGAGTGAGAAAGCAATTGGAAGTGTAATTCGTTCATTTTAACTACTTGTGTATCGGTGCATTGTCTTGGTAAAACAGTGGTTTTGTCTTCGAAGTTTTTTTTTTTATTTTTGCATTCATACGTTGCAACAACTCAATGTTATTTTCTCTGTTGATTGTCTCTTCCAACAATATTCTATGCGAATCCCAAAATACTGAAACCATAACCTTCCCGGCTGACTGTTGTGTCTTTGGACGCTTCAGAGGTGGTTCACCGGCTGCAGTCCACTTAGATGATGATCGGTTCGATTCCGGAGTGAAGTGATCGACTCATGTTCCATCCATTCTCACATATCAATGCAAAAAATCTGATTTATTTCATGTGAAAATGGCCAAACACTAGTCTGAATCATCAAGACGTTGTTTTTCATCGACTGTGAGTAAATGCGGCACCCACTTTGAAAGAAGCTTTCTTGTAGTTACATGTTCATGCATAATTGTCATCACTTTGATATCTTTACGGCCTCAGCTATCTCACGAAATTTCAATTTACGACTAGATATAACCAATTTGTGTACTTTTTTGATGTTTTCTGGAGTAACCACCTCAATTGGACGACTAGAACGTTCACTATCATCGGTGTCTGTACTATCACGTTCTAATTCAGCAAACCAATAACAAATGGTTTTTTTTTTTCGATAAAACAGAGTCCGGATAATACTTTTGAAGCCATTGCTGAGCTGAACTGAGGTGAGATTCCTTGTTTTATAAATAATACAAGTAGCTTGAATGGCGGTCATTTTTTTTAACTAATGTCTTAAAATAATTCACATAATCTTTTGAAAGTTGGTATTCTATAAACATCGTAACGATTTGAAAATGGCAGCGTAATATGTGTGTCAATCACACGACTTATTGAGTGATACAGTGCTTCCCAATAACCAGTGAAACTCAGAAACAGTGGTGTACAATCCTATATGTTGAAAATAACCTATCAAGGCCTCAAGCAGAATATGTTCCACATATATTTTGTACAGCATATTGAATGTAGCTGGTATTAAGAATTGTATAACTTACAATCAGGCAACTTAAATATAGTCGCCGACAGTTATTATAGCAACTAATTGAAATTCTACAAAGAAAGACGACGATTCTTCGACCTACTCTTCCAGGAGCTAGATGGAAATATTGTCAATTTATGCAAAATATCTGTCGAAGTGAAAAGTCGATGTAATGATGTCTACTTTACCAAGATTTGAGATAAACGCCTGAAAAACAAACTAAAACACTATTAGTTAGATTAATTTTTTCAAATTTTGGTGAATGCTCATCCGCCAATTTGTATGAAGGCTCTGTCATAAGGGTGATTTTCCAATGAAAAATTTACTTCATCAAAAATTTTTTTCAAATCTCAACACTATCTTCTTTTGACTTTGTCTCTGCTATCACCTCTTCATTTATCTGAAATCTATTTTGTTTAACTTGTGTATAGGAAATAATCAAGAAAAACCAGATCAGGTAAATATGTCAGATTGAGTATTCAATCATGACGCAGCTCTGCTAATTCCTCTGCAACGAAAAAAATAAACAAATAGGAATGCGTATTGTCATGATATTTCAAATGATAAATGGAAAATTTGCATAAGCGTTCTGATTTATAGAAAAATATCTACTTACCTTTATCAGAAATATTTCAATAATAATAGTAACGTCAACGTAATGTTCAAGAGGTTCCTAAGCTAACAGTTACAAAGAGACACCTTGTATTAATAAATGACCATGGTAATTATAATAATAATAATAATATAATGTATTTTATAGGACCATCAAATTACACTTGATGCTTAACATATTTAAATAAACGGATAATAATTTTAATAAAGCTAAGCAAGTAAAGTGAGCGATAAGATTTATGTAAGCAACATTCTGAAGGAACAGAATGTGGTTCAAAAATCAAGAAGATCGGCACCTAATATTCTGAGCAGCAGCAAATGGAACAAAAATCAAAACTTAAAAGTCTCGAGAACGAATTTTCGCCCTTTAAAGGTTTGGAAATAATTATCGACAACTAGTCATATTTTTCTTTTGACAGTGGGACAGCGAATAAAAATATTATAGTCAGAAAGGAGAGGAAGTGAATTCTGAAGTATATTTCAAAGGTCACAAAAAGTTCAACTAGAAATTGTTGGCGATATCTTTTCGTTATCTTTCTTCAGCATACAAATTTTGTAGCTGCCAAAATCTATGAAAAAGAGTGTGTTCGATCTAGATTGATGTAGCTAATATAAGAAAAAGAATCCGGAAGGAAATTTTTTGTTTTGGCCAGATATGGGAACTGCAAAGAACATCGTGGGAGCTTTTGTATATTCCTTCTAGGAATGTTCCTAATGTGCCTCATCTGAGGAGAATCAAACGTTTTTGGCGTATATCCTCAAGGTTACGAAGTAACTATATATAAAGAATTAGAAAGAGAATTTTAGCAAAGTCCAGAATTGGTACTTCATAACATGCAACATTTAAAAACAACAAATAGGAAATCCAGCGAACTTGATGCTGATTTATTCATATAAAATGAGCGAATAATCAAATGAAAATACACAGTCAGTACGGATTTTCCCCCGAACTCTTATGCCATTCAGTTGATTGCAGAAACCTTGATCAACCAGTAGCCCTTGGTTATAAGTCGTACTTTTCACCTCTCTCTAAATCATTTGGTTATGAGAGAAGCTGTGAGAATGGAAAGACTCCGTATTATTTATTATATTTTGTCTACAGTTTAATCTAACAGCTAGCAAATACTCCGTCCTTTCACAGAAAAGTCCTGGAGCTCCTTAAATGCACCAAGCTGTATCAGAAAATATAATTCATATAATATACGAGGTCTGGCTACTAAATAACGAGACTGGTTACGAAAAAAGGTTTTTCCATACGTTTTTTCCATTGATCGAAGTAGTGCTGGAAGTCTTCTTTGGTGAGTGCCTTTAGAAGCTCTGCCTTTTTTTGCTTTAACGCTTCCATCGACTCAAATGGGGTCCCTTTCAAAGCAGATCTTTTTCTAACCTTCCTGATCTTTCAAGGAAATCTGAGCTGTTGACGCAAGAGCTTTTGGTCAGGTCAGATTTTTGGCACCAGCTTCGCACAGACTTTTGTCATTTGTAATTTCTTGTGTACACGCATAATTTGGTTGATTTTGATCTCTGTTTCCAGAGTTGAAATAGTCACAGGGCGACTGGGCGCTGGTCATCTTCAGTGCTCTCTCTGCCCTCACTAAAACGATTTCTCCTCTCAAAAACACACGCACGAGATAGAGAATTGTCCCCATAGGCCTCTTACAACAATTTATAGCACTAAGTCGGAGATTTTTGCAATTTACCGAGAAATTTCAGATTGATACGTTGCTCCTTTTTTTCGTCACACATGGTTTCTGTTACTATAAGTGACATAAATATATTTTGGAACATGCGTGGACAAGATATCTAGATACCCAATGCACTACTTGTTTCTTACCCCACCCGTCTAGGAAGCCCTCTGAGCGCGTAGTCTCGTTATTTAATAACCAGACCTCGTATGCATTGTAATAGTTTTTAAAACAATTCTTCATTCAATTTTTATATTTTTTTCATTGCACGTTATATTGAAATATAAAAAAAAATTCAATCACTTTTGTCATCTATTGATACAGGGCGTTTTTTTGTAACTGCTAGCATAGGAAATTTTGAGCTTCAATTGACATTATTTTGTAATTAACAACAATTTTTGCGAATATTTGAAATTATTTTGTTTGAATTAATATTTTTTCATTAATAATTCTCTAGTTTTTTGGTTTATCATTTGCATTTTTGAGAAGAAATCGCTACGCACGGTAAATAACATTTAAATTCTACAACTGTGTTCACAATCTAAATGACTTTGTTGGTATATCTTATTACTAACTAATAAAACAACTTCAATCGAAAGTACTCCAAACCATAACAAATCAAATAACATCAAATTTGTCGATGTTATCCTAGTGAATTGTGAGGATTTAAGTATCAAGATAGATACTATTTATACTTTACCTTCGTCTACCCTTGTAAATCCCTTGAATCACCTTCCTTGTATCCATTTGGATTATATTTGATGACACAAATTTGTACTTGTGACAAATCCATGATTAATTATAAGGATGATCCGCTCAGCTGCTTCGAGAGTATTTGTCAGATGTTGAATACCCTTTATCAGATTTTACTTCGTCTTTTTCAAAAATAATAAAAAAGTTTCCATTATTGTTAAAACAATAATTTTCAGCATAAGAACTAAAAAATTTTTTTCTGATATTTGTGAATTTAACTATTTGTATACTCTGTGAGATTTCTGTAACAAACTAAAAAAGATCGTACAGAATCCATACGGACATTTTTTTCGGCTCAAATCATTCTAAGGACAAGATTCGAAGTTATGACAAAAAAATTTAGAGATACTCCAACATTGATTTGCCCAAGATAGTTAGTAAATATAATCAATCCATGGGTTTTGATTATATAAAATTTTAGTGCGAAGTATAAGGTGGCAAGTACGTGTATTCTATCATCTATTAGATCCTACAATGGCAAAAATGAAGCTTTTATACCGGCCAGTAATAATTGCATCACAATGGAAAGAACATGACAGATTTCATGCTCAAGGTAGCTGAAAATTAGTGCAAACGTGTACAGAGAAAACCAATCAAGAGCCGTAATTCGTTAGAAAGTGATATTCAGGCTAAACAGCACAGAGGTCATGTACAACAAGTTCCTCTTACTGCATAACATCAAGATCAAATAGGACACTGGCCAGTTTGATCAGAAAAGTGTACAGGAGTATCCCAAACCATAAGTGAGAAATGTGGTGCAGCTTTCTGCTACAACAAAAAATAGTTATTTGTTTCCTTAGGCCGCAAAATACCTGTTTAATATACCGAAAGAACAGTTATCGCTGAGGCCGCTTGAGGCCGAGGCAAGATAATATTGAGGTCGTTAAAAAGTTTCACGGCCATGGCATACACACTATTTTTCGTGCAATAGTTTGAATTATTGAACTAGGTAATTGTAAACAAATATATCTTACTACTACTATCCATCTTTCATACTTTTAAGTGATAAGGGTTGTCCACCCCTAACATTTTATTTTTATTTTTTAAACAAAATTTCAATTTTTAATTTTTTTATAATGTGCCATTATAAAGAAAATACAATCCTAAATTCTCAACCCTCTATCACGAACCCCTATTTTTTATTGGTCCTTTTAGTAATTTAAAAATTTTTCATCCCGCTCGATAACTAATCAATTATCACTGGCGGACATAACTCACTATCAATTAAATGTTAGGCTCAACAGCCTAACGTCTAATTGGAACTTATTACATGGTAATATTAGTATTTAGTAATATTTATTCCTTTATTCTTGCTATAATTAGTGTTACCAGTGGTAGATTTTTTAAATTTTCTGCGCTTTTTCTGAATCAACACTCATTTGCCAGACTATTCCGCTGTCACTTCCCAGTAAACAGCTCGGAGTAGGGATGGGACCGAAGCCGGTCTCCTGTTTCTCCCACGCAGACTTTTCTCACTCCGTCCACAGTTTCCGATTATTATTATTGTTCGTGCATCAAGCGTAGTAGTAACGTTTAAAATTAACATTTTACTATCTCAATGTAACTGTAACTCTCATCTTAACTATATTCTCAAGTAAATTCATTATTAATTTTCTGGACTATCTGGTGAAATGCCACGAATCCCTATTATATCTACAGATGTGCGAATTCAATTTAAACGTATTCAGTTTCCGATTAGATTGGAATGATTATCAATAAGTCCCAAGGCTAAACGATGTCTCTTTATGGCTTAGATTTGAGCTCATCATGTTTTTCACACGGACGTGGCATACTCTCGAGTGGGTAAACCATCCAGTTTGTTTGTGTTAGCTAAAGATGGGCTAACAAAAAAAAAATTGTTCACGCTATAGCGTTAAGGGATTGATATTGATTGTTAGTGTTACTGTCGTAATTAATTAATGATATATATAATTTTAAGGAATAAATTATGATAAATAAAATAAAAAAGTTAGGTGTTTTGTTACTTTCATATTCGCTCATCGTTCACAGCGCTCCATGCCTCTTTCACTCATATATCACATCCTTACACACTTACAATAAATTATTTTTTCTCTACACTAGGAATTCCCTAGAAATAATTTATATGGCAAAACAACGTTTGCCGGGTCAGCTAGCTATTGCTCTAAAATCAACAGCAGCTTAATTTATTTTACAATGTCACCGTGTGCTATGGAGATGATATATCAATATATATAAAATATTATAACAGTTTTTGAGAAAACGCAAAATGTATGATACTGATAGCGATATTTCAGTACCTTCCACTTCTCAGATTACCAAATGCTGAAACACACACGGGTCACTGTTTTCGGAGAAGTTCTGCAATGCTGCTTGCTAATACCGAGACTGATATGTAAATGTTTAAACGTCATGGTGGATGGAAGTTCACGACAGTAGCGGAAGTACTGTATCGAAAATGAGAAGCAAATTTCCAACTCAATTTCTCGCAATACAGTACCTGGTTTGATTGTATGCAATAACCATTCTTCAGAAACATTAGATGTAGTTGCTTCAACTTCTGGAGAAAATATAAGTAATAATACAAACTTACAAACTATATTTAATGTAAAAAAATGCTTGTTTCTCCTCGTATCATCTTCAGTTTGATTATTAGAGAGGTTGTCGCTCCATCTCTTGCGGGATCTTCCAACACTTCGGCGCTCTCCGGACGACATTTCTCTAGCTATTTTATCAATCTGTCGTCATCCATTCGATCTATGTATTCGTTCCAATCTCTCTTTCTTCCCAATATCCATCCGCTTATGTTATCAACCTTACATGTTCTTCTAATGTCCTCGCTTCCCTCCCTGTCAAAAAGTGTTTTTCCAGCGATCATGTGCTTTATTTTTATTTTGGGTGGTTTCTAATATTCTCTTTGTGTTCTATGTATCTGGTCTGTTTTCCGCTGTGTTTATTAAAATAGGCCCAATGACAGCCTTGTAGATTCGGGATTTGGTCTCTATTCCAATATGTTTGTTTCGGAAGATTGTATAGTTCAGATAAGCTGAGGTGCGAGCTGCTTTTGCCGCTGTTGCATAATTCCATCATCTACAAACAGTTTGCATCTGATAGGTATTTTTGAGGTGGTCATGCATTCCATTTTTGCTGCAGATATCTTCATTTTAAAACTTTTTGCCCTTGCGTTGAATTTGAATAGTAATCTTCGAAAGTCATCTTCGTTTTCTGCCATCAGAACAGCATCATCGGCATAACATAGGATCTTGACGTCTTTGTGTCCCCATTTTGTACTCTTTCAGGTTACGAGTGCCTTTTATTACTTCATCCATTACGATGCTGAACAATACGGGACTAAGAGAATCTCCTTGTCGAATAGAAGGTGTACCACGTCCTCCAGTTGTATTCGGTCAAACGTCTTTTCCGGGTCTATAAAACACATGAACGCCAGTTTTTTATACTCAATGGATTTTTCAGTTATTTGTCGCAAGACAAATATCGCATATGTACAAAATCTTCCTGATCTGAATCCTTGCTGTTCAACGCTCAATGTGATGAGTTCATTTATTTTGTTTGTCATGATCTAGCTTCAAGGTTGTATTTAGAAGGTTTATGTCTCTGTAGTTTGGGGATATCTCTTTGTCTCCTGTTAGTTGCTGTTTCAGGCTTCTTCCGCCGTATTTAAGAAGTTCATTTGGAATGCCGTCTGGGCCATGACTTTTTCTGTTCTTAAGTTTCATTTTTGCGGTTTCTATATCTCTTTCTTCTGAAGTGCCCGATATGCTTTCTGTATTTTCTTTTTTATACAGTTTTCCAAGATATTGGGGCCAAGTTTCTTTTGTTTTCGAAGGTCATATAAGTCATTTTCAATTTATTTTCAAAATGCTTCCCAATATTGTTTTTTTGCCTTACTACTATATTGGTTTCGTTTCTAGTCCTCTTATAGTCATCATAGTCTTCAGTAGATTTTGTTGTCATGTGTTTTAGATAAGCCTTCCTTTTTTTGATAATTGTTCTTTGACTTCGTTGCAGAACCATGGGGTTTTATTGGGACCCTGTTTTTGTTGTTTTATTTTTCGGGTGTCAAGGCTTCTCTTATGTTCAGTTTTAGTTTTTCCCAGCTTTCTTTCACTCTTTCTGCTCCGCTTATTGGGTTCTTGTCAACATTCTCCTGTAATTGCTTTTGGTAAGTTCTTTTATAGTAATAACAAAAGTGATTCAACATTTATTTTTAGCGTTTGTGTCCCTGGTTCTAATTTTTCCCAATTTCAATTTTTCCTGGCAGTAATTAGTGATCGCTTCCCACATCAACCGAGTTTAGGGTTCTTATATCCTGTATTTGTGGTGTACCTACCTGTTAGTTACGTTGTAGTCAATCGTCGATTGTTGTTGTCTGGTATTACTGAGCGTGTACTTGTAGTTCATTTTGTGATCGAAGAAGGCGTTATTAATTCCGTCCCCACAGATGTTATCCTCGAGCTCTTTAGCAACTTTTTGTTTCGTGTTGCTAAGTGTTTTTATGTTTCAGGTAGCGAAGCGAAGTACATTTCTCTTTTTCCAAATCGTTTTCCTTTTTCGTGTATGGTTTATATCCTCCGTTGTCCGGGGCAGAGTTTCGGTTCTGTGAGCTTGCTGCCTTTTTTTCCTTTGGCAAGGAGCTGGCCTAACCCATCAATATTGTTCATTAATAATACAAACTGTACAATTGATGTTAATATTGATCCTAAATAATATAAGTACTTATGTATTTGTTAGTATTCAATAAAAAATGATCCTTGTCTTTGTAGTATTTTACAAATGTCAAATTTGTAAGTGGCGTTTGGTTTCGTGGCTGTTGCTATAAGGTAACGCGAAATTAAATTTCGCTAACTTTGCTGAGAACGTGAAATACTGACTACGCGTTTAATTGCACGAAAAAATAATTGTTTCTTAGATTTCCACACCACATAGAAAAAAAGAAATATTAGATCGATATGACAGATATATCATACTTTTATTTTTCAGTAATTAATGACAAAATATATGAATATATTAATTTTTCAGAAAATACGTGTTTTATTATATTCAAAAATAAGTCATGAAAGGTTGTTTGTCTATTTTAAAATTTATGGTTGTGGGTTACAAGGGGTTGATAAGTATTTTTGTGATAATAATTGTTACCACATATCAAGTACAACTATAGTGAATGAGTTAAATGAAGTATCTCCATCTGGAAAGAATGAAAAAGGTGAAATAGAGCAGAACTGAAAATAATTGATTTTATCCACATAAATTGTAGATCATGATTAGCATATTTTAGTGATAAGAACTAGAGATTTCTCTAAAGAGAAAGAAGGGATGCTGCTTAGTGCGCCCAGATTCACTTGTCTCGATGAAATTTATGAGCATGGAGGTAAAGGAAAATGTTTTGTCGGTATTAAATCTTACCGCTGGAAGCTAGATGGCTGTCATTTGAGGAAACATTTTAACTTTATAACAAGATAACATTTTCATCAAATTAACATGAAGAGGTGGCAAAAAATCTATCTCAGTACAGTCAAGTGAAAAATGTTAATATTTAATATCACTCACAATTCTTCCGATAAGTAGAATACTTCGTCAAATGATTAGAAATATGCCAATGTTCTTTTGAACTTGTCCTTTCCTTTTATGATCAAGCATCTATGAAGTTCATCCTTGTTGTCTACGTCTACAAGAAAATGATTCATGTGGTTCAAGTGGTAATTATAGGATGCTAGACCAAGAGTGTCAAAGTTTGTTTTTCAAATCATGCCATAAATACAATGACTATCATACGATGCGCATATCTATGGGTACAACAAAAAAAGGATCATCCAATTGATCGAAATTCGATCTAATATTCTCCTAATATCATTGGCTTAATTTATTCTCTTTATTTAGAAACCAGAAGGATACTTCAATCAAATAAGATGGGGTTTATAATGAGTTTCATATTGGAATAAGCACAGTACAAAGTTTGTCATTGTAACACAAAATAAAATTTTTGCGACTGTCAATTATGTAAAAATATTAAAATCTTTTTGTACGTATTTATACAGAGTAGACCACAGCAAACAGTTCATCTCGCTAATTAATAGTGTTTATTATATTCTAAGAAATTTAGAAGAGAAGTTTGAATACGATTTCGAAACATTAACAATTCTAGGCTTACATTTTTTTAACAAGACGACGGAAATCCACATTAGAAAAAAATGTAGGGGAACGATTTAATTGATATCCTAGGTAATTGATTGACAGAAAAAGCTTTAGTTTATTAAATAGATAAAGATCCCACGATTTGACGCTCATGAATTTCTTTTCGCGGGGTTTATTCAGGAGCAAAATTTATGAAGCTGAACTTATTAGAAAAATCTAGACGACGAATAATATATGAATTCAGACTAATATATCCTGAAATGCTTTAAAATGTAACAGTAACTCTACATTTGACTCCACGATCCTCCCCATTTGAGGATGGCCTCATTTTGGGCATATAAATTGACAAGACTGTTTCATAATGTATAATAAGCATACTCATCTGTATACAGGGTGTTTCTATATTCGACCGACAACGCTCTACCACCGAGAGATCTCAATAAATGACTCATTATGATATAGGAATACGAACCCTTAAGGGGCCTAGTTGCTGAGATATGGGGTGTTCAAAATGTTAAATTGGAATCAAAAATTCACCATAAATCAAGAAAACCTTTGAATTTTTTCCAAATTTAGTAACAAACTTTGGAAAAATTTAACCATTGGCGCGCTGTCAGGGTTAGTTGTCACTTCTTTTCCCCCTATGTTTTACGCCACTGTAGCAAATTCCCGTAAGTGTTCGTATTCCTATACCAAAACGAATCATTTATTGAGATCTCTTTGTGGTAGAGCGTTGTCTGTCGAATATAGAAATACCCTGTATACCATTTGATGCTGTTCTACCAATTAAATGGGAATGTGGTGTTTAATAATTTTTTGGACTTAGTATGAGTAGGAAGAATTGTTGAGATAAGTGAGTTTATTGGGAATCCCAACGCTTAACACGTTGAGCCTCAAAAATTGATAAACTTTTTCCAGGACACAAAAATTTTTTTTTGTGTTTTTACACTCCATTTGGGGTATTGTAGATAGATAAATAGGAGAAAAAACTTATTTGGAATAAATAGTGCGAAAAAATGACGTCCCGCTCTGGGCCCCAGTAAAACCGCTAAAACTTTCCCCAGTGCGTGACGCTTTATACATAGCATGCTAATGAGACTTTAAGCATTAACAGACGATCATCAGTGGTTGTTAAGCCTCAAACCGTGGTCGACTGTAACAAATACAAATCTTCTATCTGATTGAATGGCAAGCTACAACACTACAAAGTATAACAAAAAAGAATAGACCAATTACTGATAACCAAATCGGTATCAAAAAGGAATTACTGAAAGAAGAAACTACGGTGATTAAGAGACGCCAAAACCAAAAAATACCCATTGCCTAGTGAAGAGAGAAGGTGTAAATTACAAAAATTATTGTAAAATCGGAAGTGAAAAAGTAATTACTTTTTGCAGTGTTTGTTTTGAAAGATCACTTGTATTCCGTGTTTTGTGGAGAAATATCTTTTGTTGTTGTTTTTATATTTTAATATTTTATTATAAGTTTCGAGTTTTTCAATTTATTATGTCTTTCATTGAAATAAATTTTTTGTCTTACAATGAAATTGGAGATCATGAAAGAAAATCAAGTGAAACTGTGAAACACATGTAAGTACGGTCCCTTGGGCCGTGGAGAAGGTTTGAAATAAAATACGTCGTGTGGTCCATAGAACCCCTTTGGGCTATAGGGCGGGCGGTTGTATGGACCGCACCCATGCTCAACGTATTAAAAACTAACAACATGTTGTCTATAAAATTAACAAACAAATTTGTGAATACATACATATATCGGTCTTAAACTGCTGTTGCAATTCTTTTTCATAGTTCGGTTCTACCTATCAAATATCTTCCAGCACAGCATACAACAGTTTTTTTTGGCCATCCTCTTCTTCCACCCTCCTTCAATTACTCTTTTTATGTATTTATTTTGCGGCATCCTTTCAGTATGCCCATACCATCCAATTCCTAAGTTCTTATGAAACTTGTTAATGATAGATATTCACACAGATTTTTCAATTCTTGGTAAAGAACATTTTCATTGATACCTTCTAAAGAGGTTTAAATAAGAGTTTGATTGTGTTGAGTTTGTAAGTTGTGCGTGGTCATTGGTTTTTGAGTGTCTTTAAAAAAGAATAAAATGTCTAGCAATGAAGTTTTCCTGGATATTACTTCAAATTTGGACATAATGCAAAATTTGAGGATAAGTGTTTTGTCAAGAATCTAGGTGATTCTATGATTAAAAGAATTTTTAGAATGGTCGATGCTAATAAAGGGCGCATCTCCAAGAACCATTGAAAATGTTCAGAATAATCGAAAACAAGTAAAATTTGTCACACCATTGATCATCAGATTTTGATTCATAAATTAGAGATGAGAATATTTACACATTCGTTTGGCTCGCCAATCTCTCTACTGACCTAATGTGAGTCCTCTAGGTTTTTTACTGAATTAGAAATTCATCTAAACGGACAAAAAGCGGTATTTACCGACCAGAGGAAGGCCATTCGAGTATGTAGATGAACCATCTCCAGCACTGCGTAAAATTACTTGAAGAAGATGATTTAGTAATTTTTCGCTTTCGGGAGGCTTCTTATGAGTCATTTGACTGACTCCCTCAACTAGGCAGAAGCTGGGGTTCATCAGGTGAGAAATCTATAACAAAAAAGTTCAACGTTGACACAAGACTATTTAGCCTTTCTTTAATTACGAGGGCCGTTTTTTCAGTTTCAGATCATTTCAGTTTTATTATCGAAAGATTTACGGTTACTTTTCGACATAATCACCCAAGAGATCGAGACATTTGTCATATCCGTGGACAAGCTTTTCAATACCCTCTCCAAAGAAAGTTGCCACCAATGTAGCCTAACCGTTCAGTAACAATAGAGTACAAAACAGACCTTTAAACTTTTGGAAATTACATAGACAAAGCAGTAATGGTGAATCTGCAGTTTTCTCTAACCATTCTGACAACTCGTTGAACCAGGTCATGTGAAACGACAGATTTGCGTCCTTGGCACCCTTCATCATGCACATCATTACGGCCATCTTCAAACTTTCGACAACATTCACGCACAACGCCATCACTATGGCCTTCAACCTGTAAAAAACGTTCTAGTTCTTTATTCTTTGTATCATGCTTTCGAAGATTTCATGAAAAATTTTATAGACAATTTGTTTTAGAAGTTCGAATTTTGGAAATACATGTATTTATTCACCCTTAACATGGTATTAAGATAAAGGAATTGAGAATGTTCACATGGAATATTATCAGCATTCCTTAAGACACATATCTACTATTAGTTTTTGTCTATACATTTTCAATCACTTTATTTGTAATTCGTCCTAAATATGTAATATACACAACAATTCAAACGGAGATTGTGAATTTAATGCAAACAAATTAACAGACCTCAATGTCTTCTATAGTATAATATCTGAATATTTCTGGAGGTAACTCAATCTACCTCTATTATTCAATTCAAAAAGAAAGTATGTGAAGTTACCTGCTTTTTGGATCCCTTTTTTTAAATTCTACTTAGATTGTATGGATATTTGATTTAAAAAAGTAGGTAGCTATAGTTGTCTAATTAGTACAATAAATTGTCTCCCCTAGTTTCTGATTTTGATGAAAAGTTTGTGGTGTCTTAAGTTGCCTAGTTAATAGAAAAAATATTTCTACGTCTTTCAATTGTCTAATTTACCAATAAATAGCATTAAACTAAGTTTGTGAATCATACACTTTTAGCATTAAAAGAAAGAATACTTTAACAATATACTAATATTGATATCTCTAAATTCAAGTTACGAGGGCCGTGTTTTTTTTTCATCTTCTGATCGCTCCGTACAGACGATACGCGGGCAGAAGAAGCTCTCACACCACACACTTCGCCATTTTTGACTTTCAGGTGTCAGTCGGCGTTGTGTTAAACATGTCCGCTATTATTGATGCTCTCGCCAAATGTGAATTGCGAAGTGTAAATCGTTTTCTACAGGCTGAAGGTCATAGTGCTGCAGAAATCCGTCGGAAAATGAGTCGTGTGTATGAGGAAATCTTTATGAGTTATGGCGTTGTGCGTGAATGGTGTCGAAAGTTCAAAGATGGCCGTAATGATGTGCATGATGAAGGGTGCCAAGGACGTAAATCTGTCGTGTCAGATGACGTGGTTCAACGAGTTGACAGAATGGTTGAAGAAAACCGCAGATTCATCATTACTGTTTGTCGAAAAGTAACCGTATGTGTACCAATATTTTGGTGATAAAATTATTGTTTTATATAAACTTTTATTTGTAGCCTATCGGCCCTCGTACTTAGTTTTATCTCTAGATCCGCGAGATGTCTGAATCGTGAAAATGTAACGAAATATCACAGTATTTCCTTAGAATACTGTCAAAAATAATGGTGACTGAGTAGTCTGTATATTTCAAGGAGGTACGGAATTCGTTTTTTTCACAGAATTTTTAATGATAATTTTAATTCATAATGCCTGTTTGGCTAATTGATCCCTCTTGTCATTCCCTTTTGTACGTTCGTTTCCCCTTTATCCACATCCAAATCCAAACGTAATTTTTTAATGTCCCGTAGAATTACCCAATTTAATCCCTACCAATTGTTCCTTTTGATGAAATAGCGGATTCACAGTCCTATATAATCACACCTCGGATGTTTTTAACCATTTGAATTGCAAACAGCTTTTCTATATGGATTCTACACACGATTGCTAATTTGAATATAAGTCGTAGTAATTTTTTGTAACTTCTATTTATTTATGAATTTTAACTAGAGTTTTTTTTTTCCACAATAATTAATACAATACTTATTTAAGAATTTTTTTATATAAAAAAATATAGATTTAGTAAACCACCTGGGGAATTAAAACGATAAAAACCTCGGATATCAGTTACAGAGAATGATGTTTTATAATTCAAGGTATAACGTTTTAATATTATATATAAGAAAGTTTAAAAATATGATCTAAATTATTCATACGACACTAGTTTGTCTTGAAGCAACTCTGATCACACAGCACTTCATAGGACCATATCTAGTGATCTAATCACCTTTTAATAATGGTGCGATCCAAATCTTCTGTGTCTCAACTCAATTAAAAACATCACATTTGACGTCGTTGAATCTGTAAAATTCTTAGGGCTTGTTGAGAAAAATTCCTAACATATTGCCGCCTTATCTAAAAGATCAAATTCCTCCTGTTTTGCGCTGCGATCAGTTTCTAGAGAACTGAACTTATCCACAGTTTATTATCTCCTTATTGAGTCGCATCTCCGATATGCTCTGACCTTCCGGGATACATGTGGTACGACTCAATTTGAGCGACTCTTCAAACTACAAAAAAGAGCTGTTCAATATTTATATGGACTAAACAGCAGAGCTCACTTCCGGGACTTCTATAAAAAATTAAAAATTCTGACTCTTTCTTCCTTATTCAACTTTGAATCCGTTTCCCTAATTCGTAAACACGCTTCTCTAGTTTCTAAATGATCGTTGCACGGCAATCCACGTTCAGAATTAGTTAAGGGCTCAATATTTTACCATGCAAAGAAATGCACAATCACTTGCCAAATGAACTCAAATCTATATCATTTCTTCCCGCATTTCGCAATAATTTGAGAGCATATTCATAGGAAAGTGCCTTCTACTCTGTAAATTCTAATAATAAGATTTAATTTTGGGCATGTTGCATTCTGGTTTCATTTTTGCTATGGACTTATTCATTATTTACCTATTACTATTACCTATAATTTTGTTATTAATTGTGATTTTCTTCTGTATATTAAAATTTTATTTTATTCGTATCTTTATTCAGTTATTTTTATGTTTATTTTTTAGTTTTACAATCTTCTCTCTACAAATTGTAACCACAAAGCAGTTCTCTCTCTCTCTCTCTGTCTCTCTCTTATTCATTTGAAACTAAATCAATTTTTTGTATCTTTTTTGTCCTGTTATCAATATTGATTACGACCTCGAGGAATTGAAGTGTGAAGCGCCATTTATTTCTTCAATTAACATGCCTAGCAGCCACCGCAATATTATCTGCAAGTCGAATACAATGCACTTTGCGGCGATTAATTGTTTTTGCAGAACAACGCCCTTGCACACACATCTCATGTTGCCATGTGAAAAATTCGTGATTTAGGGTTTGAATTACTAAAACACCCCCTTATTCATCAGATTTGGCTCCGTCCAACTATCATCTCTTTCCTCAACCGAAAAAAAAGTTCAAAAGTTCAAATAAAAAATGACTGAAAACCTTTTTCGTAGAAAATTTTGTACTCTTTATTTTTTGTATCAACAGTTTTTTTCGAATTCCTCTAAGTTTTCGAGTTATTTGTGTTTCCAATTTTTTTTTACAAGTTACAACTTCCAAAATGCCAAAAACATTACAATTAAGCCTTTTTTTAGTTTCCTTACGATACATTTGATTGATACTGCTCTTCAATTTTCATTCGCTAAATAAGTTCATAGGTCCAATTTTCAAATATTTGTTATAATACATTCTGTCGTTAACTTGCCTTAAACATATATTGCACAAAATCTGCTTGTATATTGCTGATATGGTAGAAAGTGATGAAAAACTTTAATTTCAAATAAATTTTCAATTTCGTTTCCGCTGTATGTTTCTCTACTTACCTACTCCCAACTCACAACATACTAAAAAAAGGCAGCAATAGAGAAATTTAATTGCCTTTTATCTTTTTCATTTGTTGGATGTATACAATTAATGTATAAACCATATAGAGAGGCAACTAAGTTACATAGTTTCTATATAGCGTGGTGTGAAGCATTCAATAAATCTAAGAACGATCAAAAATTTGCCGTTCTACTAATTTATTTAGCAATATTTTCGAGAAATGGTATTCACACAAGCTGCAATATATGATTAAAAAAATCAAATCTGTAAGTGTAGTGTGAAAACTATAGAAAATTTGTGATCAATTTCAGAAATCACCACGTAACTTAATGAATAAGACGAGTTGACACTTTTTAGTAGCCTCTGAGATTCTCCCTGAGAGGCTCTACATACGGTAAAAGCGTATGTTTTCCAGAAGGTGAGAAAAACAAATTTCCAATGAAGTGAACAAAAATGTAATAATACTAAAACAACAATAAACAACAATACATTACTTTTACGTCCTAACCTACCTAACGTCATAAAATTGTAAAATAATGTGTAGTGAATGTCGAGATGAAACAACTTATGTAATTTATAGAGGAATAACGGACGTTTCAGTGCTAATAACCCTTAACCGTTGGAGCACACACAAAAATACGTTTTATATTGCCTGAATTATAACCACCCAAGAGTGGTAAAGTAACTTACAATCCTAAGCTGAAATTTCTGGAACCGTCGGTGATATTCATACTGAACACACTGTTGAGACTACCATTACACCAACAGTTCACCTTCAGTCTCTGAAGACGATAACTTGGTTATCAAAACGCGCGTCAGATAGTATAATTGAGAGTGTATGACTTACAACCCTTCGTCAAGGGCAATCGGTACCTTTTTGGTAGTTTTTATTTACGTCTAACAAAATAGTGTCAAAATGCGCTGTTTACAATATAAGGAGGAGAATGATTATATAGATAGTAGATAGAAAAAGAAGAAAATACTCACTGAACTTAACAGCGCTAGATTTACAGTTCAGGTCTACACATATGATCTAGTAGTGGTAGTAAGAGGCATGCATGAAGGCCCGGATGCAAACGGCCGTAAACACGATCAAAAAAATGGGGTATCGAAAGCAGCTCGCGATCAATCCCAGCAAAACATCAAACATCTCATTTACAAGAAGAAGGAAGGAAAATATTAGCGCACCTATCCTCAATGGAACTAACCTAATACTTTTCAATGAAACAAAATATCTAGGAGTCATCTTAGATAAAATACTTACTTGGAAGAATCACTTCGACAAGGTAATTGCGAAAGCCACTGCAGCTATATGGACTATGGTCGCAAGTTTATTGGCAAGACATAGGGACTAAAGCCTAAATGGTATTCTGAATATAGCAAACAGTCATCAAACCCATAATCACATATCAAATGCTTGTTTTGGGGTCGAAAACTAAACAAACGGCATCTCAGAAAAAATTAAACAAGATTCAAAGGCTAATCTGTCTGGGTAGTACCAACCTGCCCTACTACATCCTCGAGGCGCTACTGAATGTACCTCCTCTTCACCTCAAATTGAAAAACGAGGCGTTTAGCGATGCCCACAGGCTAATTCAGGCAGTAAAACTAAACTAAGGAAATCTGATTCTATAGCTACAAAGCTGTGACAAACTAATGAACTAAATGCATACCATTGGACATAGATACACCATTCGAAGTGGTAAGTAACGAGCGCCAATCATGGATCAACAAAAATCTTCCGCAAGCTCCAAATGTGCACAAACAGTTCGAAGCTTACACAAAAACTGGGCTGGGCATTTCTGAACCAAAATGCAAGTTCTTCATACCTTTAGGAACATGAGTCACTATTTTTCATATAGAGTTGCCAGCAATCAACAAATGTGCTTAGGAGTGTTTGGATAGAAACCTCTCTAAAAAGCACATATACATTCTCTCAGATATCCAAGCAACCTTGAAGGTCCTGAAAGCACATCCAACAGCTAACAAAAACAAAGTGACTCTAATGAGCCTTCTTGGCTAACAGGGATATCAGGACAGCTTTACCAAAAAATGGGAAACAACTCCATATCTTGACCAGAACCCTACTGTAGCCTCACGAGATGCCGTATCAATAACGATCTGAACAAATGGCTAAAGAATCAGTTGGAGTCTCACTGAAGAAACACTTCGGACCTAAGAGAATCCAAGAGATTCATAACCATGTCAGCTAAAAAGTCTGAAGAACTTCTCGTGATGATCAGAAACTACATGACGACAACTGCAGATTCTGCGAGCAAGCAATGGAAATAGCAGAGTATCTACTCTGCGAATGTCGCTAAAAGGTTTAAGTAGGTGTACTAACTCCTAGGGAAATGGGATACAAGAGCCCCCAAATAATAGCCTCTTTTGGGAGGGAAGAACAATCAGATGTGGAATCGTGTACTAAATATAGGTACAAAGTGTCTGTAAAGCCAAAACGACTTTCCAAAACAATATATGATATAATATAATCTACAGATTGCTTGCTTTTTTATCGTGATATGCGATACATGTTATTAAATAATTGAGAAGCAACTGATCTGTAAATTTTATATTATCTCTTCGTATCGAACTCATACAGAATTTAAAATATTATCTCAAACAACTGTGTATGCATAACATTCCTCCCGTGAATATTCGTATTTGAAAAACTTATATTTGAATTCTTCGATACAAATTCCACTAAGCTCTTTTCATATATTTTTTGACGTACATTTTTCAAGAATATAACATCACGTAACAATATTAGGAAAAATTTCCAATAAAATTACATAATCCATAAAGATTTTTTGTTGTAAAACAATATTCTTCAATAAAACTTTTCTATTATCTGATGCGTGAACGAATATGTGGCCAGATTGAAATTGGAAATGTCGAATAAATTGGTTTCCATTGAAAACAGCAAGTTCTGTATCTAAAATTTGCATAGAAATGAATATATTTCCATAATTCAATTCTCTGACTACTATTGGAAAATATCCACAGGATACTGATTAGATAAGCTGGTTGTTGAATCAAAATATACCTGTAATGAAGAAATTCACGAGAATCATCCACAATTAGTCAAAGTCTTTAAAGAGATCATCTTAATAGGACGGACGATGATTGTCTTGTGAAAATTTCCACTTCTGGTTCTTTTCCTTCATGTGATATATCGTTATCTGCTATTGGCGATAACTACTCTTGAGTCTTCAGTGATGAAAGACTTGATTTTTTCCTACTCTCTTCACTTTTTCTCATTTGCTTGATAATAATAGTTACATCTTGCTTCCTACAAACGTCAACTGATTAGCCCTATCTCAATGGAACTCAAAGATACAAGATTACGTATTTTCAAGCAGACGTTTTTCAAGTCGCTACTGGGAATAAGAACTTGAAAGAACTTCCTTGTACGCAAATTTCATTCATTATACAATAATGTGGCTACGAGTCAAAAGGTTTAAATGGAGGCTTAAAAAACACTGCGTTTGAAATGGGAGACGATAAAAATATCTTGTGTTAATCATAGGCATTTAAGAAATTAACAGAAACTAGATATACTTCAGAAAAGAATACACAGGAACTTGACCCAAAATCAACGGTTTCGATGAAATTCTTCTTTTAAGATTGGAATGTGTGGGTGAATCTCCATCTTATTCTGTGAACAGAGATATTAGGGATGGAAACTGTATTGAAATTTTAATTATGAGGTCAATACTTATTCGAAATCCTCTCAAATGATTAATACAGTTTCTTATGTCTCAGACCCCGTCATATGTTTTTATTGACATAAAACATTATTAAGTAAGTTCTTTGTTTGTTTGTACCAATATTGAGTCTTTAATTTGAACGTTCACTGAAAATAATTTGAAATAGTTTCAGACAACAGTTACTTACTGGGTGGACAAATAAGACCATAGTTTTTGTATTAAAATTTCTTTGGAATAAACTATTTATTACACAATAAAATAATTAGATAAACTTGGTTCCAGTAATATGACAACCATACTCAACGAATGTCAGACTATTAAAGACCTCGTATCTGTTAACAGACCGCTTTTAAATACTAAAATCCTATTGTACAAAAGTCTATAAATATTTATATGTATGGTCGTTAGAGACATATCGATATAAAATAAAGTACGTAATTTGATACGTTAATGGAGTGTCTAGGGAATAATTGGAATCAATTAACTATGATATGGGTCCCCATTAGTATCGTCTACCATGAGTCTTAATGAATACAATAATTCTTGAATTAGGTAGCTAAATTAATGATTCTTCACACTCAATGATATAAGACAAAAATTTGGTAATTCGAGACGATACATTAATGGGGGGTAAAAGAACGCTTTGTATCACCCAACCAGATTATTAACAGATCCTAATGGTTGCTATTAGGAGGTGAGTCAATTAACACACAAGAGATTGTATCTCTGTCTGGGTTGCATTCGTGCAATCTTTTTAAAATTGGATAATTTTAAACAGGAAATTATTATGTCAAAACATGTCTTCGGCCATATCTCAGGAACGTATTATATTAGAGATTCGGGGAAAAATGGCAAAAGTGGAACCAAAAAATATGCAAAAATAATTTCCGGAATTTTAGATCCATCACTAGAGGGCGTATTTTCAGATATAAAACTATAAACCAGGTTAAAGGGCAACTTTTATACGATAATCAAATTCAACAAATTCTACACATTTTTTATCACAAGTTTCAGTCTTTTTCTTCAAATGTAGTGAGTAGTGGGAAAAAATATCGATGAATCTGGTTTTCTAAGCCGATTTCTATTGACTTGAAGTTGTTTGGAAGAGCTTTGGTCCAGCAATACAAAATATTTGAATCCTAAGCAATTTAATTAGCAACGTAAATGCTAGAAGATGTTATTCTGTACATGTTTCTCATATTCCGAGATATTTTGAGAAATGTGTGACTAGTAATAAATTTTCAACCGTCTATTATACTGGTTCGCCCAAAGGACAAAAGCTGAGCTCTTTCAAACAACATCAAGTTTATCAAAATCGGCTAAGTGGACTTACAGGTATTTTTTAATAACAAGGTTGCCACTCTCCCTCACCTATTATTTGGAAAGATAGACCAAAAATTAAGAAATAAAAATGCACAGAATTTGTTAAAGAATTCGATCATCGTATATAAAGTGCCAGTAAATTGGAATTTTGTTTCTTATCTTAACTACTAAACATAATCAAAATGACTGAACTTTTCCAGTGCTTTCTTTTAACTGTAATCTATAAAATGGAGCGTTTAGTCACTGAATTTATGTAACAGAACGACATTACGAAGCTTTTGCTTCAACGCTTCTTTCTATTTATATTTATTGCCTCTTGATACGACGAACAAGGGGCATTTCTTCGAGATTTATTCACTAGTTACAGATTATTTCTCTTAAAACGTCTTAAACGCTATATAATAAATAACATAGAATGTTAGATCTCCTTTCGATCGTTAACTGTGAAGACTCTTTAGTGACATAAAAGTCACAAATTTATTGAGGTTACTGTATATAGAGCTGAGTGAATACGGGAATTGATTTTACGCTTGACAAAATGTCTTCAAGTGTAAAATGAGCGCCATGCACCTATTACAGCGTCTATAGAAAAGAAATTCCTTAGATTGAAACCTAAAGAAGTTACTCTCTAATCTTGATGAAACTCTATTATCCTTTAAAAGATTCAGTCCTCTTTGTGTATCTTAGAATTCGAATTTCAATTTCCTGTTATAGGAATTGATGAACTACAAGGCCACATTCAATGGATTTGGGTATCTCTACAATAAGTATTTGCCCCATCAATTAACTGTATTATTCCATGCCTTTCTTGTCAATTATTTAATTCCATAACTTTATAACGTCTAAGTCATTAATTTCAACTGTGATTCGCTAGAGGGTACAGATAATTGAATTCTGTTCCAAGGATATCTTTTCCATTCTATTAAAATATCAGATTTCCAGTTTCCGGAGTGACAAAATTTCCCTATAGAGAAAAGAAACATCCTGACATCTCTTATTGGATTTTTCAGATTATTTTTTTCTTAAACGCAGTTCCCCTGAGGACACGTTTGGATTCATGAATGTATAAAGTTCATCCAGAATATATTTTTTATAGGGGCTTTTGTGGAATACCTCACAAATTTCAAATAAGGAAATCGGAAAATCGGAAATCGAAAAAAGTGGTGGGTGATTTTAGACAAACAGTTCACCTTGACATCAAATTATTCGCTGACTCTTCGGCTTTTAGAGACTCTTTTATATACACTATCTTACTTTCTCGAATGTTCGGTTTCCTGGAAATTTCTAATTTGTCGTAGAGACTTTCTTTGAAATTTTCTATATAAAAAATCCGGCCCAACTTAATATGAACAGTTTATAAGAACAATGCAAAGTAATTTCCGCCTTATAATCAGCGATTTGACCAAACTTCACTATCTATTAATATAATAGAACTGTACCGGCTCCACAGTCTATAGCAGTGAACGAGTTCGTGAAAATAATATATACTGCGTTCTCAGATAGGTGAAATGACCAGTTTTATAAGATTTTTAACTTGAATTTCAATTCTTTATTATTGCAGTCCTTATTGGTTAATGACTAATTTGTAACATAGTTTTACTTTTGTAAATGAAGTAATTAGAAATTTCCAATTTTTCCCTACTGTAAAGTACCTTTCATGTGGCAAATACGATAAAAAGTTGTTCAGATATGTTGTGTAGAATCAACATATAGATCCATAAAACCAACTTAAAAATCTTCAATCGAATATATAATTTCCAATTTTTTTGTATATTTTAAATCAAACACTGATATTCGTTGCAAAGACTGCTATGGTAAATTTTGAAACACCGCGATTGATTTTTTTTCAGCATTTCTTTGCAACAATCGACACGAGCTTTTTTTTAAGCGATTGTCCTATTGTGCGATATCCAATGTAAGGAAATCTTTTTGACATCCAAATGTTCGTGCATTAATGAACGTATGCGAATGGAACTCATGCCCAAATATCTCTTAATCTCACTAAATGTCAAATGACGATCTTACAATATCAGTTTCCTGCTACAACAGCCGATTTGGACTCCCGTCAAGAAATTGAGCCTGTAGTGAAGTGCGACCACGATTGAAATGGGAAAACTAGCGAATGACGATGGCTCTAGATGGTGTTTCATCACCAAAAGTCGAGGCGAGTAGATCGACACCTTTCTGTTGGTTCAATTCACGTCGAAAATCATAGAAATTACATTTTTGACCAAGATGAATGCTACAAGTATTTGTGAACAACTCCAATAGCACCCGTATGCCAACACGCTCTGCCTACGTTCACCTTTATGAATGTCAAACTTCGTGTGTCGTGCAGAGAAGTAATTAAAATTTCAATTTGTTCATTTGAAAGTAAAAAAAAAAAAATAAGATAATAGTCGAATGAAATTTGCAAAAGAATTTCCTATGATATAAAAGATATTTTATTACGATCGCCAGAAATTTATAACCTTTTTTCAATTTAAAGTACCGAAAATTCTTGTAAATTTGTAAAAAATTATTGAAAATTTTTTGTTTTGTGGAATGATTTTTAAGTATGGTTACTTCCATTAATTATATTTTAATCAGATTTCTATCGTCAAATTCTGAAGCGGGGGACCACTTGACGTGATTTGACTCACTAGAAGCAAGTGATTGCAGTTTTTTTTTTCGTTTTTTCACGAGCAATTCGATCAGTTACTAGAGAACAAGTACAAGCAGCTTTTAGATAAGTTCTAAAACGTATCCAAAAATAATATTTGACAACTGATATTGAAATTTAGTACGAGTTTTAGGATCAACGTATCAATCTCAAATTTCTCGTTAAATTGAAAAAAAAAACTACGACGGAGTGCTATAAATAGTTAAAAGAGGTCTATGGGGACAATTCTCTATCTCGTACGCTTGTTTTTGAGTGGTGTAAGCGCCTTAGTGAGGGCCGAGAGAGCACTGAAAATGACCAGCGCCCAGGTCTCTCTGTTACTGTTTCAACTCCGCAAACAGCGACCAAAATCAACCAAATTGTGCGTGCAGATCGTTGAATGAGCATTCGGATGATTGCTGAGGCTGTAAACGCCGATAAAGAAACGGGTAGAAAAATTTTACACGGGGAATGACATATGACAAAAGTCTCTGCGAAGTTGGTGACTCCTGACTAAAAGCTCTTGCACGAACGGGTTTGCTCAGATTTCCTTGAAAGGTTAGAAAAGATCTGCGTTGAAAGAAACCTGATTTGAGTCGATGGAAGCGGTAAAGCAAAAAACGGCAGAGCTCCTGAAGGTCGTCACCAAAGGAGACTTCCAGCACTGCTTCGATAAATGGAAAAAATCTAGGGAGAGGTGTGTGGCGAGGGAAGGGGAGTATATTGAAGGGGATAATTTGAATGTAGAATAAATTTTATTATAAAACCCTTTTTCGTAACCAGTCTCGTTATTTAATAGCCAGACCTTGTTTAAGGGCCTAGATGTTAGTTCCAAATAACTTTTTCGAATCACTTTCTCCCATACTAGCCACACAAGAAACACTATTATATATAAAGCTAAGTTTTTTCATAAATTTCCAAGTTGTATATTTATAACTGCGTTGAACCAAATTTCCAATTATTTGCGTTTCATTCAAATATATCAGACTAACTTGAATAAATTTGAAGACAGCTGTTATTATTGAACTACAAACAAACTGTAATTTCCAATCTCTAAACAATTAATCCATTTTCTGATGAACAAAAACGATGGATGGCTAGAATTATTCAGTCTCTCGAGTACTAAACTATACGTTTTATTGAATCATAAGAAACACTCGCACTATATGTATGCCAGTATAAATCGTTCACACATCGTAGCAATCTCGTTAAGAGTATCCACCCTAAAAACGATTTTTCATCTCTCTAATTACTCTCTAATTTAAAACAAATTTCACGCCTCCTAAATGAAACATGTTATCATTAACAGAATGGTTTTCATTTACAGGCCAGGACTATATTTATACAGGACATCAGAATAGGGGAGGGTTTATTCCGTATCAACAAAACCAGAATCAGTATATCAACCCGTCAGAAATTATCCCTTTTCGACAGACACCGGCTGGATTTCAACCACTAGACCCTCCTGAACACGGAAGTTATTTACATCCTGATCTGCAAACATCGGACCTGCCGGTACATCTCAGACAGACTTTACCCCAGTATAGATTTCCTTCCACCCCTAGAACGCAAGTGATTAATGTAAGTATAATCCATCTTCCCGTAACGCATGTAGTGATTACTCTGATTGGTTGGGTGTCAGAATCATTTTATCATTATTTGCGTCATTTTTGGATGAATCTTAAGGTTTTCCATCATAGTTTTCAATTTAATTTAATTGATTCTTCTATAATGAATTTCTGCAATCATAATGAAAAATTCGTAAAAAACCCAATCGCTATGAAAAAAAAAACCAGTACAAGAAACAAAAATGTTTTTACATAACAATTACATTTTTCATCAAAGTCAATCTAATTTCTCAATCACAAATCCTATCGTATTACCAATTCTTTTTTATATGACGTGGCCGCCTCCAGTTTTACCTAATGTATCAAATTGATTTTCCATCGTCACAGAAGCTCTAAAAAGAATTTTGAAACTTATTTGAATTTGCGCAGTGTAAGCATGCGTTATTGTATAAAAGCACACTTACCATCACGATGGACACAATCCGACATTCCAAGAAAACCCGGAAAAGATACCACTTTTCCGCAAAAATATAGACCGAGAAGTTTGCTGTTTTCCATGAGTAAAATCGCATAGAAAGTGATACTGAAAATACTGGACGAACAAACAAGAATTCTGAACACACCACCTGTAGAACAGTTTGATTCAGGAGAAAGCACAGCACCAAACAACAAATCTTAAGACTAGTAGAATATAATACTCTAGATTTCAACCAGAAAGAATCCACAGAAAGAGGCAGGATATACGAAACCCTTCATAAAACTCCTGAACACCTAACTCAAAGAGAAGTTTCAAGTGAAGGTGTGTGAAAACAAAACTTCAGAAATTAGTAGGCTGCAATGTTTGTTCTAGATAGCTCCTCTAGAGCGCGACAGTAAAGTTCAGGATAGATTTTTATTCCTTGTCTCATGAATTCTAGGACAGCGTCCATTCGACCAGATTTGCATTTTCAATACCTATCGACCACAGAGTATCCAGAAACTTATTAGTCCGTGTTATACAGAACTGGATAAATATTTGTAAAGTGTTCTATGATTTCAAAGAATTTGAAATTAAGGAGCAAATGACTTCGATGAGATTATCACTCACCGCAAATTTATTATAGATCTTTCTTGCTCTTTGATCTTCACGTATAATTTTGCCACCTATACGGGACAAGATTCATGATGGATTTCTGTTGCAGAAAGTTCTTTTACCTTTCCACTCCTAACACCTTATTCGAGACAATTATATGATGAGACGCCTCATTAACAGTATGTTCCTTAGACTAGATCATCAACCCGTCATTGCTAAGGAATATTTATTCACACTTTTTCACTTGTGATATAGTCTTTAAAAGATATACTTTATTTTCTCAATATATCCATATTTAATCTGTCTCAGTTCTTTATCCATTTTGAAAAATGTAGCCCGTATATGTTGCTTATTGTGAGTGATTGGAAATATACTTGGTATACTAAATTCACTGACTGAAAAATGGAATTGTTCCACTATTCACTAATTTCACTGTTACAGTTTCCACATAACCCAACGAATCCATACGACCAGTTCTCTTACCAGAACAACAATCAAAATATCAATACACAAAGATTAATTGGTTCCGCATCTTCATTTCAACAACCTCAAAATATTCAATACCAAGATTCTACGAACTTGAAACCGACAACGCTGAGACCAAATTATTCTCACCTGTTTTCGAAAACTCATAATAGGGACCCATCGCAAACGGAAACGTTTTTGGGTGAAATTACAATACAAAGTCCTGTAGATCCACCAGTTCATTACGATGATTTTAGACCTAGTAGAACTTATCCAGAACAAACTGAAGAAGAATTGGAAGACCAGTTACAGGAAAATGTTGGAAATTCAATAGGAGGAAGGAAAACATTCTTGAATCATAGGTATGTTCAATTTTTCTTGACCAAAATAGTTTTTTTCAATTACTATTAATTATGATTATTTGTCGAATTTGTATACTGATATTGGCTGTGTATAAAATGCTGAGAATTAAATATACAAGTTGTTTACAGCGTAGAAGGCACTTTTCAGTGAATATGTCTACAAAATTTCTACAAAAAGCGTGAAAAGACGCTATTGATTTCATGTCAATTGGCAAATGATGGTGCATTTTGTTCGCATTATATTGTATTCAGCTCTCAACTAAATTTTAACGTGTAGTAGGTAAATAAAGATCGTTCTCCGCGTTTCTACGTGGATAACTCTCCAAAGAACTTTCTAAAATAGGAGAAGCGCACTTACAGTTTACGCAAATGGGTTCAAAGATGAATAAGGAAGGAAGAGTAAATATTTTAAATCTTCTAAAGAAGTCCTGTCGTTGAGTCCTACTGCTTAGTCTGAGTAAATATCTAACAGTTCTTTCAAATTAAGCCTCAAAACACGTATCTCAGAAGGGAAACACATATCGGAGATGCGACTTAAAAAGGCGTAATAAAAGTATTTTTATAACATAAAACTTCAGTTTTAAAAACATTGGTACACAGAGGTAGAAATGTTGAGGCACAGAGGATTTACACTGCACCATTATTTAAAGGTGATTCGATCACTAGATAATTCTGCTGGAGATTATATTTCATTACTAACAACCATATATAATGAAGCATAAATTGTCATGAATGGCTAACCGCTGCCGTCCTTCAAAGTTAATGTACCGAAATGGGCAGCGTCCGTTTCCCCTTACTCTCTAATCTAAGGTTAAGTCAGAATATTAAGACCATGATTCAATTACCAATGTCGATGTCACTAAAGGCTTTCTTGGAACAAAGCACAAATTTGAATTTAGATGCTTCGAATCTCCTCAAATTATATTTTGTTCCTCACCATAAAATGAAGGATAAATTCATTTTCTACTTGAAACAGGTCAATATTTGTATTAGAATATAGATTTTTGAATGGAAATTACTCATCTTTAAGGGTAATAATTACCCTTATTATTATAATATTTTGGTTAAAATTGAAATTGAATGGAAACGTCAAACATCTTGTTTAAAAAAGAAATTTGGAAAGAGATTTTTTTAAAATAAAGTTATATTATTCGGTAAACTGGTAGTTTGCAGTTGGAGAATCTTTATTTGGAGGCGCATTAGAACTACTGGAAAATCCATTTGGAAAAATAGATACTGTATTGGAAAATGGAAATATTATCTTACCCAAATTTTTATTCTAAGTAGATTCATAGCGAAGCAAGGAGCTCAGACCGAACAGTTTGAAAAAGCTAAGAAAATCATGAGTTTATTCTCTAGCTCATACTAAAGTCCGGGAGCCAGCAATAGAAATACGCGTACAAGTTCCTCTTAAGAGATAATTGTGTGGGATGAGATGAGAAAAAAAATAAATTTAGTCGTTTCCTCCCAACTAAAAATTTGTGAAACTGTAACTATCCCAATATCTCGAAGAAAGGAAAAACCGTCAGCTGAGACTTTGAAAGTTATTAATTAGGAGTAGAAGCAGAAGCATCTATTGCATCAGCTGACCAGGTATTTTTCAGCGAGTGTTGCTTGGAAATATACATCATACAAAAATCGAATAAAAATTATATAAAATAAACTCGACACCAAACAAAAGTGAAATGACTTCAAAATCGCCACAAATTTTCAAAGCTCATATTTTAGTTAAGTCTCTTTCAATGGAAGTAGAGTTCCATTATGCAACAACACTTCTTTCAAACTAGTCTTCTATGTATAGACATCGTAATTGTAGACTGCTCGTTCGATGATATTCGTGTTCCATTATTAGAATGAAAAACGAAGAAAGTTAAGTTAGAGCTATCTCTGTCCGTATTCCTTTCAATTTCTTGTATCATACTCCTTCTACCGTTATATTTCTCTACCCCCTTATCTCAATTTACCAATCACCACATAGTGGAACCACAACCACCACTTTTCAATAAAAAAAATATATATATTCAGTAGTAAAGAATTCTACGTATATGCTTTCAAGAGTCAATGTATAATCGTCAATGATGTGGATCTTATTCAAAATATATTCTTCAAAGCAGGAACTATCACAATAGACTAAAACACCAGCTTCAGAAAAGTCAAGTTTTATTTTATCGTCAGGCAACTTGCAACCTGGTGAACGGGCTCCCCAGCCAAATAATCAACGATAGGGAAAAACACAGCCGCAGCTGTATCCACCCGCCCCCTTTCAAATTTGAAATAGACAAAAAAATTCTCAAGAAATCTCAAGCAAGCTTTATTTTCGTTTTCTTCTGGTCAAAAATCCTAAATCTCCGCTTTTACTTCTCTGGTAAAGTTAGCAAACACAACTCCACGCAACCACCACAACACCAGCCCTGCAGAGGAGCAATTCCTATATCAGGGCAACTTCAACAAACCCTTCTCCCGTTAAAATTTTCCTTATCCTTCCAAATTCTATCCAGCGTATCTCTATGTATCTCTCTCATCGTCACGATGTCGAAAATATAGATAGAAAATATTGATTCCGGAAAAGAATCCTGACTTTCTGATCTATTTGGAGACTTTGACACAGGCAATTCGGCACGATTTAGGATGGGTCTATTGGTCGAAAAAAAATTAGGAGACTGGGTAGTATGTTTGGACTTGTTTGTAATGCCTTCTATTGAGGTCAAGAAAAACTAAAAATCACTTACATGATCCTTTGGTTTGTTCCAAATCATTGGTGTAGCGAATGGCATATGTATGGGATCTTGTTTAGCCCAACCTGATTGCAGTCTCACATAAGTTACATAATATTTATTTGGTAGTTGTTGATTCTCCGCACACATAACAAAAACGTCGGTGGCATGTTTACGATTTAAGACGTAAGTTAATTGAATGCAATGTCGAAATGAAATTATTCAAAAAAGCCACGTATATGAGGTCAGTAATGAATATGTAGCTGTCCCAAAAAACTGCAGAAACAAAATAATTAGGTATTTTGAATAAGAGTTTACTAACATATAGTCTGATAAAAACAGTGTTCACCAGTATAATTAGAATAAATAATAATCTTTGAGCTTCATCAGTGCTGGTACTGCCACGTTATTGTTGCAAGTATTACTAATACTTTTCAAGTTAAACCTTTCGTTTTTATGATTTATTTTTTTAGTTCAAAATAACGTAACGAATAATTTTTTTCCTATTCACTTCAAAATATTGTGAGAGACTAACTAATAGAGGGACTGAAATCAAAATTTGAGAGCTGTGGCTTGAAAGATGGTTTCTTGGACTAAAAACTGGTACTTCCAAACAGATATTGAAATACTTTGATGAAGTTTCGACCTATTACGCAGTGTCATAATCTAAAATTATCAAGAATATTCAGCATAGGCATTCGTAATGATACTCTCAATATAATTTTCTATTTTAGATCGAGAATCGTCGCCCCCGATGCTAATCAACCAACCAACAAAGCATCCGTAAATCAATACTTCGTAGACACCAACGGGGAAGTTTATACTCCAGCTAATTCCGAAACAACATTTCCCACGACACAGACACATACATCTTCGGAACGAAGATCGGTGAATAGAGTCAAAACGAAAAAAACTATATCAAAACGACCGAAATCCGTGGATTTGGAACCACTTTTGGAAGAACCACTAAAATATAATTATGGTAGTAATAACGATGACGAAGTTGAAATAATAAAATCATCAAATACATCTCACGAATATCTTCATCCTCGTGAAAGTACCTACGAAACTAATACTAACGAACCGTTTGATAGTACTGAATACTTTTCAGAAGAAGTGTATTCCAATGAAGATTTAGGTGAAGAAGGTAATGTCGGGAACTATATTCATGGTAATGGTGATCACAGCTTCGAAGACGAGTCAGTTTTGACAGAGGTAAATATTTTATCATAACCTTAAATATTTTGATTGAAGTTTTAACGTTTACGGATAAAACCTGCAATTAATATACAAGTTATTTTTGCGAATTATGAATTTACCGTTTTTTTTCGAATATCAAAATATTTTACACCAAAAACGATGTTTATAACTAAAAGTATTTGTATCAATTTGATATGCACCTAGTCTAAGAGTAATAGAGGAAGTTAAAAAACTATTCCGACCATACTTAGTATGAAATCGTGTGAAGCGTAAACCATTTCTACTAAGTTCACTGCATAAATGACGGCAAATTTGAATCTAGCGTTAATTTTGGGACACCTTTCATAACCTCGAAAGGTTTAATTCATTTGGTCCGTGTCTAGAAGATGGAATACTTCAATATTGGAATATTTGTGTTTTCTTGCGGCGTTGTCAATTCCGTCTAGAATAGTTACAACTTAGAACCCACTTTATATTCGTTTTTGGAGCTACATAGCTGTAGAGCAAAGGTTTCAAAACCTCTCTGTGAATCACAACTTTTTTTTCGAATGGAGAGTTGCCCGGGTCTAGCTATCTACCAATACATGTTTCAATAATTTATCTTTAATTGATTTGTTTTCTTTTTAACATGTTTCTTCCACTTAAGTTTTATATTCAAATCAACACCATGTATCAATTTAACGTTTAACGATACATAAATAGTACAAAGATTTGGATAATTCCTAATTATGATATAAAAATTTTCCGTAACAGTGAATTCTCTAACAATTTTTGTATCTCTTGTTAGTAAACTAACCGTAAAAAAATGTATAATTTTCTATATTTATGATCAGTCTACTATTAATGTCTAAAAAAAATTATGCGCGAAAACCTAATTATGGAAAGGTGGCGAGATTACTTCAAGGAGTTCAAGGAGTAGTCAATTCGACAGGGGGAAAAAAGAATGAATATGAAAGAGGAAACCATATTATAAAAGATACAAATGACAATATGTAAAGCCAAAAAAGGAAAGGCACCAGGATACGATAATGTGATAAATGAGATGATAAAAGCATCATGAAATAGCTGTGAAGTACTTACAACATCTTATGAATATCATAATGGAAACCGGAACATCTTCCAAAGACTGGCAATTGTGAATTTTATCACCAATATTTGAGAAGGGAGACAGCTGAAAATGTAATTACTGAGCCATTACATTATTGAATAACGTAGTGAAAATATTTTGCATACAAAAGAGATCAAGGGAAAAAGTAGAAATACCCTTGAAGAAACACATCAGTGTTGTCATATCTCAAAACTTGATTAGCAGCTCTCGTAGGTAGGTTCACTTTAGTGCAATTGTAAAAAAAATTGAAATTACTGTTTATTTTAAAGTTAATAAATAAATTCATGTAGGAGAATTGTTGGCTTATTTTCAAAATTTTCAGGTATATTTTGACCAAATTATTCATATATTTATGCATATATTTTGGGTTTGTTATTTGCATATTTGTGTTTCCTTACTAATAAATCTAAATAATCATGCCTTATGCAAACAAATATTAATCATACTGTCTTCTAGAAATGGTTCATGAATACCATCCTTACTTTTATTGCTTTCAGCTAGATCCATTCGTAATGACTAAACCAACATTGTTACTCCAATATTTTGGTTTTTATCAACAAATTTACAATTACACTGTCCAACGTGCCTAATTTAACATTCATTTTTTTTTGTATTTTTAGCACGATGAAGAACTTACCACGAGTTCCAAAATCTCCTCGCAAGAATCTTCTTCCGTTGAAGCTACGAAAGCTTCAATTTTTGAAGCTGCACCTCCATCAGTTGAAATATACAAAACAAATGAACCGAAACTAATTACGTCTGTAGTAACAAGTAAAACGGTCATTAACAATACTATATTACCATCAGTAACCCCGAATCCGGTAAAAAGTAATACCGATCCTGAACTCTTGGTGGAAAATACGACAGACACTTGGGTCGTCGTGGCGTCTGTTCAAACGAGCAGAAGTGTTTCAGGAGCAAGGTAATTAAAGTAAAACTATATTAATTATTATTTTTATTACTATACATCTTAACTCCTAGGTACTTACCATCTTCAATAGTTGAACAAGATGTAAGAGTGAAACTTTTAAATGAACATTTGGAAGAAGAACATCATACTACACTAAAACCTTCACAACCTGAGGAAGATTCATATGAGGAATTGACTACAAACACAGAAGAAATTACCACACCCACTCCATCTAAATTAAAAACATCAACTGAGAGTCTTAACGATATATTAGACAGAGTACAATCAGATTTGTCCAGTGGAGTATTGACAGGTAAATATATGAATAGTTCACTCTATAATATTCTTAGAAGTATTATGCGAATTGAGCATAATCAACGACTTCAAACAGGATTAATTCGAATAATGTTATGTTTTATTCACTCAGATTAATGCATGAGCGATGAGAAAAATCTCATAAATTCATCTATTATACAACTTCCTAATGTTTGCCATGTGGACAGAAAAGTTTCAGTAAAATCTAAAACTTTCTTAGGTGCCACTCATTACCCATTCTAGTTTCAGGAAACACCTACCAAATTATAGCATATCTTCATAATTTCAAACTAAATGTTTACCTCCTCTTTCATGTTCCACGTATGATTAAGATTCGTTAATGCAATCCCTTGAGTAAGAAACATATTTTTGTCAATCGGTCATTTGTCAGAATCTAACTTTTTCCATGGCTTGGTGACTAGCTGGAAAGCTGTAGAATAGCTCTGATCCAATAAAACAGTTACTTCTCCATATCTTGCTGGATATTGCCACGCATTCCAGTATGACCAAATATGGAAAAAAATTTCACCCTATTATTTAGTTACATGCTGCTCTCCCAGACTAAGTAATGTCATCAATTGTAGGACTGTTTTGCTTTAGTATACATCCGGTTTAGGTTTTTAATTTTGATGTATAGATGCTAACAGGCTGAGCTAGTTCGACTGAGCGATCTCATAAACATTGGTATAAAACTGATCATTGGTTCATATGTTTCAGAGTTGAGATATCTGCGACCGCATCCATGAGCCCCTTACATTCGTTCCCAATACTAATATAACTGTATAAGAGACAGGTTGCAATTACCACCCTGAGAGCCTATTATATTGTCTCACATTCTAAGAAAGGACGTAGTTGAGCTTATTATTGACACAAAGTACAATTATCTTGTCCTTGTCTTTTCTTCAATTTATTTATTCTGAAAATTCCCTACAGAAACTATTGACATGATGATTGGTAAATAATCGAACGCCATTTTCCGGTGCCTGTCGTAATTTGTGGGCACGATAATGTGAAAGGTGTAGAACTGCACTCCTAACCGTGCCGCTCAAAATTTGATGTAGTGGAAACTATAAAATATTGCGGATGGCTTAATCGATTATTGTATAAACATGAAATATATTCTAGATATTTTTGGAAGAAATTAGTGTGAAAAAGTTTCTAGACAGAATTGTCTACTGCCTTTTAGAAAGTTTCTACAATAGTATAGAATTATTGCAAAAGCAAGTATGAGCTCACAGTAGAACATTTAATTAAATAATACCAGTAAGAAGCGTTATTTTCGACCACGGACTAAAAGCGCAACAAACATTCAACACCAAATTTTGCTCAAAATACTTGTCTTGACGATATACACCAAAACCAAAACAATAGATTGTTTATATCTTCAGATCGTAATGCTAAATACTCCTATAAGACTTCGTAACTAATTTCGTGATGATATAGACGTGCTTTTAGGAACTATAATTGCTAATAGCCTTACATATTGTATGTGTAAGACTAGTTTTAAATCAAGAGCTAGGTTGTTACTAAAATAAACTTATACTTTTGAAAATTGTTTGCTATACGTATCTGCTTTATTTTCAGGTGGTTTGGGAAACAACATAGCAGTCATCAAAGAACAAGTACCTGAAAAAGTTGAGTTGGATGATATAAGTACTTCAACTACAACCAAAGCTCCTTATCCGCAAGTAAATATTCGAAAATATTCACCAAATAATAGGAGAACGACTACAAGACGACCAAGACCAAGACCGAGTACGAAATCTAAGAAGCCTTTCGATATAAACCAACCGCAAGGAGATCAGCCGAAGAAGACTGATGATATTGTAGCATTTTTATCGCCAGGATATAAGTTAAACGCAAGTGATGAAAGGAGCTCAAAGTTGCTAGAAGAAATACTGAGCAAGGCAAAGTATGCTAAAACGACAGAAAAGAAATTGAATATTAGTTCAATTACTCAACAACGTAATGAGACTGGAGACAAAAATGGAAGTAACATTTTTGAAAACACGAAAGATAAAAATATAACTAAATTATCTCCACCGGCTCCCATCCAGTTGACGTCAACGACATCGAGTAATTTATCAAAACAAACAATACTTGACGACGTGTCTAAATTTCTACCACCTGGGTATAAGTTACCTGAAAGTGATGATAAAACAACCGAAACTACAATTTTTAAAGTTGATGATATATCCAAATTCTTACCTCCAGGTTATAAACTGCCTAAAACTGAAGATAAACCAACTACCGAAAAGAGCAAAGAAAGTACTAAAGCTGACGACATATCCAAGTTTCTACCTCCTGGGTACAAAGCACCAAAATACAAATCAACAACGGAAAGTAGCATATTCAAAAATACCAAGCTGGATGATATTGCTAACTTCCTTCCTCCTGGTTATAAATTACCCGAAAATAGTGAAAAAACAACCGAGAGTGGCATATTTATATCTGACGATATATCAAAATTTTTACCTCCAGACTACAAATTACCAAAATCTGACGATAAATCAACTACCGAAAGCAGTATATTCAAAAATACTAAACTCGATGACATATCTAAATTTCTACCACCTGGTTATAAAGCACCGAAATACAAATCAACAACGGAAAGTAGTATATTCAAAAACACAAAACTGGATGATATTTCAAAGTTTCTTCCTCCTGGTTATAAGTTACCAAAGTATTCTACAGAGAATCCGAAAGAGGCAACGACAATTGAAGGTAATTGGAAAATAGAATTTTAGACGTATTTTCTTATATTGATAATTTCGGCTTAAAGATTATTGTTCACTCAGAATGGTTTAACTGAATTTATTTATCTAAATTTGTAGGTTTGAATGTTAAGCCGGTGGATTTATCTGCACTCCTCCCACCAGGATTCAAACCATCGGAAAACGATACTCTTCCAATAAATCTTCTACCCATAGGATTCAATTCATCAACAGAATCACCAAAAACAAGCAAGCCATCAGGCGTTAAAGTTGTATTTCCATCAAGACCTGGAGGTGGAACTCGAAAATCGTCCAGCCGCACCACACATAAGCCAGTATACGACGAACCTCCAAAAAATACTCCTCCTACCATTCGTAAAGGATTACCGTCGAGGTATAAATAGATTTTTTCTTTTCGCGTGTTAATAATAGTAACTAACTTTTTTTTAGAGCGACAACTGAGTTCACGGGATGGCCGACGCCATCAACGACTCCAATTTCAATTGAAAAGCTGCTCGAAGCTGCTAAAGCTGCTACTTCTAGTACAACGCGTACTATTGAGACAACAGTTTCGACAACTACAACAACCACCACTACAACAACGACAACACCTAAGCCCACAACTCCTGGAATATGCGTCAATGAGTGTGATCTTGCCGCTACAATTAAATTAATAGCTGGAGTTAAATGGGTACCGGAATTATTAGATAGAAATACCAAAGAGTGGCAAGTACTTGCCAATGAAGTTGAAAGCCAAGTATGTATATTTTAATGTGAAAAATTCAATTGTATCCAGTATAATCTAGTTTAATAACAGTTTTATTTCCTCATTTGTTAATATTAATACAAAATTACTATAGACTCTTTGTTTTTCATGAAACTTTTCTCATAGTGTGGATACTTATACATTAGAAAAATGAGTCAAGAATTTATTTTGAGCCACCCCAATCCTAAACCTTCAAAAGCTGAGAGAAGTCCTCCAATAATTCGTTGGTAGTTGCCAGCTTTTGTATTACCAAGGAAATTATGACACACTTTTATTAAAGCTTCCCTTGTCCTTTATTGTGCTCGAATTGGAAGCTTCATCTGCCTTAAGCTCTCGTATTTGCCAACCTATACAAATTTCTCTTTTCATATTCCCGTTATTGATTGGAGGAAAATTCGTTGTGGGGTATTGACAGTCTTTTACAAATATTCGACAAATATTGAGAATATTTTAATGTTTCTAATACCTCCATATTTGCATCATTTTCTTCAATGTCTATTACATGTGCAAATGGCAATTGATGGATACTTGAAGACTAGGAAACTTGTAACAGCACTGCATTATAAATATAATATATTGAATCACCTATATTTTATGTAAAAATGCCGCAATCTCTTATTTTTCAAGAAATTCTATTGTTAATATTGAATCGACCAATTAAGCCTTAGATTTGGATAGACTTAAGTCTCTAATAAGAACATTTAAATCAAAATTTTTAGAAAAGTATTCGAAAATATACATATAGACACTAGATCAAAGTTGTGCACCAGAAACATTTTCCATCTTCTCGTTTTTATTGGAAAGTCACGAGAAACTGATCTCTTTGCAGATGTTTGAATACCGTATTGATGTCATGCAGAGTTTCGTTTGAAAGCATTGAATTAGATTTGTGACCTCCTCAAAGCCAAGCTCTCAACGGTATTGAGTCACTATTACAGTCAACTTTTATCCTTTTCTTATATAAAAAATCCAAAATAGCGCTGATAAGCTTCAATAAGATCCGTTATTGCAGTTCCACCACTAATCTGAGAAAATCGTCTGATTAAATGAAATTTTATCGTTTTATTGGTCCTTATGTACCTATCTACCTCCCGGTGAAATACTGATTTTAAACCTACTGATATCACGTGACTATTGCAGGAGTGTACTATTTTGTTGTAATTAGATACAAGCTAGGATTATTGGCGTTTGTAGGGATTAAGCTAAAACTAGTAACTAGGATATATGGTGTAGCAATTAAAACATTAATTCATTAATTTCAGCCAGTAAAAAGACGTATTTATGAGTTGTTCATGCTCTTGGCTAGAAGACACTATCTCCCTAGCCAAACGCGGTCGTTTTTACTTGATTTCTTCCAATAGTTCTTTAATAAGATCACATAATACTCACGGTCTACAGTTTTCCGTTTTTGACAATAGATAATGAAAATTATTCCACTCGCATCCTAAAAAAAACCGACTCTATGACCAACAGAAGACTTATAGATGATCCATAATTTACCAGTAACTTGAACAGCTTATAGCATAGAAAAAAGGTTGCAAACTTGACTTTGTTTTACCGATACCACCACGGCAGATGCTCTTCCGAGATGTCTAACATAATATCAGTATTTGCAAAACCTACTCAATAGGCAGACATTGCTCTTGATCGCTGAGTGCACCTGCAGACGCTCTGAACTGAAGAACTGCATTCCCTGCAACCCACAGAAGTTCAAGATCAACACTTGCATCCTAAAAAACGACTCTATGACTTTTCCTGCACATGAAATGTGCTTCGTCTCCTTTGGATCCGATGTTCCAATTTCAGTCCAATGTTTCGATTATTGTTTGTCTCGGGTTTGGAATGATCGGTCCAAGTTTTATCAATGGTTATGATATTGTTTTTGCTCGGTAGCAAAGGCAAAACCCATCTTGCACACAGCTTCCTCTTAATTAAATTCTCAGATAATACGTAAAGTAATGGAAATATCTTCTATATTTGTTAGTTCGCGTATTTCCAGTCCACGATCCAGTACTGCATCATGGATTTTATTGGCCATTTTTGATATTTTCACCTCATTACTATTCATATTGCCCATATAACCATGGTAAAACTGCTCTTATAGTTGCAATCGATTCGTTTAGAGTATAATCCAGTTTAACTCCTATTCTGGTTGAATATTTTTACAACTTACTGAAAACATTCCCAATGATAGCTGCCATACACATAATGAATAACGTATATACTAATTTTTTATTTTATTTACTTTTTTTATTTTTATTTACTTTTATTTACTTTTTATCAAAAGAAAAATGTAAAACTAAAGTTTTATTTTCTATTTTTAGCTCGACTATGTTTATAGCTCATCTTCTCTACTCAATAGATGGTACAAAAAAATTAGGATCGACGGCTTTAGGTAAATATTTTGTTTGTATATAAACTATGGTTGATATTTTTTTAATTATTTTAGTGAAGGTAGCGTACTGGTTGACTATCTCGTAGAACTAAACGAGTTGGGAAGACGTGTCGATACTCAAGAAATAAAAAGATTATTCCATGAATCTTTAGATGACGCCCTATCGACTTTAGGAGGTTCTAATAGAGAAGCAAAGTCTCTTAATGAGTCGATTAAATTAGAGGGAAAATTGTCTTTGGGAAATTTTGTAGTAGATCCAGCTTACACAGACTTTCTAGGTAAGTGATTGAATTAAGTGAATAATAGATTTTACTTTTCGTGTATTGAGTACATATCCAAAGACAATTAAATTTCTTGATTCTCACCTCAATTTAATAATACTGCTTCTACCGTTTCACGGAATTACACTTCTCACTCTATTGTCTATTGACTAGCTTTCGTTGTTGGGTAAATATAAAAAAAAAAAGAATTTCGTGTGTTGATTCAATTTATTTATTACGTGGAAAAATAATATAAGAAAGTGAGGAAAAGTAAAGTAAATATTATCATAAAATCGGTTCTATGCTTTTAAAAGTATCCATATAAACACGGATGATGATTAATGTCCGGAACCAGTACTTCTTGTAACTACTTCAGAATTGGTTAATAACATATCTGTGCCTTTGTACTTGAGCAACGTCAAAGAAAAATAAAAGAGTGCAAAATAGCCAGTGCAATGAAGATTGCAATCGAAGTGCTATCAAGATTATGCATGAGAAGTTACTTACGAAAATGCCACGATTACTTAATGCTGATTAAAAGCTCATCCACACTCCTCCACCATATTCATCTCATCTAATTGTATCATTTTAACTTTCAAGGTACAATAGATTAATTTTTTCAGTGTTACCAAAACAGGTGTACCCTACAGTGGGTTATGCAGAAAATGATGTACTTCTACCCCAATGGGCAATTGCAGTTATCGTCATAGGACTTGCTTCACTTCTATTTGTCATTATTTTTGGGGTTACAGTGGTGAGTATTTTTATAAATTTTAAATACATAAAATGAGTCCATGAGTCCAATTAAATCGCAACCACAAGAGAATCCTCTCCATTGAAATCAGTCAATACGTACGAGTTTTACACGATCTAAAATTCAAAATACAATCATCAGATATCAATTGTTTTAAGCTGTATAGATGCTTTGACCAAAAATTTCAATCTTTGTTTTTGAAAAGGTCAACATTTACTTCTAAAAAAGTTGATAATAATAGAAACCATTGTCAGATATCAAATATTATTCGTCAGTCATAGAGTTATTTCAATTTCAAATTAGATGCGTTACTCACATAAAAACTATTGTAGCAGTGTAGAGAGTGCATTGTGCCTCCCAGAACTTCCCACTCTAACGATTTAATATCATAAATGTTGTAATTCAATTTCTAATACAAAAAATTATTGATCAATCTGAACAAGTGCTTTGAAACTTACAACTAGAATTAAAAACTTCTTTCGAAAGACTAATATTTGATCGTCATTATGAATTTACCAATCTTTATATGAAGTGGACAAAACATTCGTGTAGATGCTCGGCAGTTTCCATGGCTTGCTAAAAGAATCTACAGTTGTCGCCTTCTGCCATGTCAATTATCTTAAGGTGGTATTTGACTGATCAGCTGATATGGTTATGAAGCTCTTGGATTGTCTTAGACTTTGAGTGTCTCTATAGTGAGATTCCACAGTAGAGCTCTGGTCCAAAGTATGGAGTCGTTGCCCCTTTTTGGCACGGATGTTTGCTTCCTCATTACCTGATATACCCTGATGACCTGGTGGTCACATTAGGGTTACTTTATTTCTATTATCTGTTTCTTTCAGAGTTTGTTTTCACTCTCATGCTAGCTTGAACGTACACTCAATAGTCTTCAGGACCTTCAAGGCTGGTTGGCTATCGGAGAGAATGAGAATGTGGTTTCTAAACAGGTTTCTATCCAAACACTCCTGAGCACTTTTGTTCATTGCTAGCGACGGAACATAGTGGTTTTCCTAGTGCTATGGAATTGTTGGGTGTTGATTTTGGGAGCAATATAACCTGGCATAGTCCTGGCCGAATTAACTGAGGCAACTTCACAAAAACTTGCAACTCCTTTAAGAACAAATTGCTATATATTCCGGAACAGCTTGTAATCCTCTAAAAAGCACAGATTCGTCCATCTTTGGAGTATTGCTCGTACATTCCGACCTCGGCTCCCAAGCACACCCTAAGGATGCTGGACTCAATACAAAAGAGAACCATTGGACTCATAGGGGATCCAGAATTAACCAATAACCTGAACAGCTTATAGCATAGAAGAAAGGTCGCAGACTTGACTTTGTTTGACCGATACCACCACGGCAGATGCTCTTCCGAGAGGCAGACATGGCTCTTGAACACCTAATTCATCTGCAGACGCCCAGAACTGAAGAAGTGCATTTCCTAAAACCTACGGAAATTCAAGATCAACACCCACAAACATCACTCGAACTACTGAAGTCTAATAGGTTGTATCTTCTTATGCTGGCGTTTTACATAAAAAGGAGCCTGCATTCTGGTCCAAAGCTCCTGACGTTAGCTTCGAATCATCTGTATACTAGAGAGATACATTTCGAGCTTTCGGAAGATCTTTATTGGTCCATGATTGGCGGCCATCAATTACCACTTCGAATGGGATGTCTTGGCTCTGATTAGTTAGGTTACTCATAAGCTAATCTAATACCTGGTCCGACAAAAACACCTTCTCTCAACTTTGCTCTTGAGAGGCCTGAAAAATTTGATTTAAATTATTTGAAGCAATTTCCATCTCATAAAATTTACAAATTGCCCTATCATTCCCAAATCTATGGGAAGCGGTGAAAAAACTTTGTGAGGAAGCACCAAAGTTTCTTGCAGGACGTTCTTTTCGCCAGCTCTAAGCTCCCTCGGGCAAGGCAAGGCTAGACTTTTTGGTACAGTAACTTGTTCGATATTTACTATCCTTTAGACACAAAAAGAAAGGGAATTTGGTAAACCTATATTGCCCTCTAAACAATATTCTTAAATCAACGTATGCGTACCAACTGTGATTATTTATGAGGTTGTCGAATTTTTTGAGTATTTGTTTTTTGTCTTACAAACACCTAAGTACATAGAAATCGATTAACGACTTTCCACCCACACTATTGTTGGAGGAATTTGAATTTTTTCTCAATTATTCGTAATATTTCTGAAGTCCTCAGAACTTCTAATTAACAATAATTGATTATATGTGAGCTTTGAAATATTTATCGAGCATCATGAACTGATTTTAATGACTAATACACCAAACACAGCAAAACACAGCTTAGAAAAATAAATATAATTTTCATCTTGTACATCTATTTACCCGATTTATATTTTTAGTTGGTTAATAGACAGAAAAATAACAAAAAGAAAGCTCCAACACCTCTAACAGAAGGAATGTTGAATGAATTGAACAAAAATCATATGGGAGGTATTGACAATTATGGTGCAGAAGATCTTTACAACATGGAAGATGTGTGGAACGAGAGAGGATACGATCAAAAACCGCCTAAAAAGGTAATAAATTGAGAAGTTTTTATATCCATTTATCCACTTTTCATTTGTTTGTAGTATTGTGAAAGATTGTCCAACAACAAAAACCCAATTTCCCACAATACTGGGATTTCTCGTTGGCCCGCGCTCACCTCAACTCATTTACATTATTTTGAGACTCATATCAACAAATATTTTCTTATACTTATGACTATTTCAGTGGTGCGAAACAGATTTTCATTTACAGTCCCATATTTTATCGTGACCATTGGATAGGTAGTAAAGGTGAACAAAGTTGCATTGGACACATTCAATTTACTGTCCGGTACGATTATAACGCCACCTAAGACCCGTGGTCGTCGTTAGCTACCGCTTCACATCACGTATGTATGATTGGGTTATATAGCTGATTTATTGATCCTACTCCTTGTAGAAAGTTCAGGATGGCTTCACATCTTAGATATCGTCGTCACCAAGACGAGGAGGAAATTCAAAAATATCACTTTTTATTTACCGAAACTGACCTTGTAGTAGGAACGCCGTCATTTTTGCTATACTCTACGCTTCTAGCTCCATACCAAAATATTATAAAAGAATAGCTTATTTAAATTGAATCAAAGCATCTACCACTCTGACCCTACAGTAGACGAGTGCTGTATGCGACTCTCTGCAGTAACTGTAACTATGCTCCAGACTCATATTACTGGTAATGAACTTGTAGACTGTGAAGCAAAAAAAAGCATCAATATCAAACTCACCAACAGAAAGAATCAAATAAGTTCTTCAAACAAAAGAATTATGCGTTATGACAAGAAGACTGGACTAAAATCACTTCGTAAATAGTTATAATAACTATTCCAAGAAATATTGATATTATAAATTCAAGGCCATTCCGTTTGGTACTTAGCATCACCGCTCGACGATGCCAGTACATTTATTATAGTACATTTTTGGAGACGGCTACAGTGTGAGGAAGCGGGTATGTCCGCGGAAAGTGTCATATCGATCGGTAGTTCAATTCTTGTTTTTGCATACGAAATAATGCATCGAATTCAAGGACCGTTTGAATGCTATTTATGGTGACTCTTCTTCGATCGTAATCGTCAAGAATGGGTTAAACGAGTTTCAACGGATATCACGTATTGTAAAATTGACGCTGCGCAAAAGATAGCACACTAGGTATTCCAAAAACTCATGTCAGTCATATTCTGCATGAAATTTTGGACGAAAGGTGACACGTTCACTCACTGAAGGCAACCAACGCAATTGTGAGACCACGTCAAAGCAGTGTTTTCTCTGTTCAACATGGTTCCACTGCGCTGGTGTATAACAGAGATAGGAAGAATCGAACAGTGGATTTCACCAGGCGAACGTACTCCAAAGACGGCGAAGACTGTCTTCACATCGACTACTTAGAGAAGAGATTCTACTATGAATTGGAGAAATTCCGCTCTCATTTGGCAAAGAAAAAAGTGCTTTTCCAACATGATAACGCACCAGTTCTCCCCACAGCCATATTGGTCAAACTGAGCTACAAACTGCTGCTCGATCCACCATATTATCCAGATTTAGTCCAGTACGACTTTCCTTTATTTCCAAAATGCCATAACTTAATCGCCAGGCAGAAATTTGAACTACACGAGGAAACCATTGCCGCCACGGAGGCCCAGTCTGCGGACCTCGAGAACACTTTAGAAGGGTGAAAAAAATTATTTCATCTCTGGGTCGTATGTATCGATCTAAAAGGAGACTATATTGAGAAATAAATCGCAACTCCATCAAAATTTTAGTTTTTCTTGATAACTTAAGACACCCAATATTAACAAGACAAGACATTCATTCTTATCGAAATTTCGGCAAACAAAAGCGTGCCGGCCCGATTCGACGTTTGCAGTTATTAGTGCAGCGCTGTGGCGATGGGAATGAATACATGTTCATTTACCAGGGTTATTCAAAACTGCATAAAAGGCCAAAGAAGGAAACTTCAAGTTGTTTATTTGGTGGAAATCAGAAAAAATTAAGTCAAAATGTAATAATGTGTTACAATTAACAATAAGAATGTTGCAATTACTAACTACATTAATTATATACAGATTGTTTCAAATTAAAGACCATCAAAAAGTTCTTAAAAAAGTGAAATACGAGTTAGATATATTCAAAAAGTTCCAAAAATTTCCTTTATTTTAATCCATATACTTTTAAAGATGAAAAATCTTCAATCTGATGCTGAATTTTCTCGATTTTTTTTTAAAATAACTACGTTTTATATTTCGGTTCACAAATTTGAATGTAAAATAAATACCCTCCGTTATATAAATCAACAACATACCCCAATCCTAAACCAATTAATTCCTTGGAAAGATATTAGAAATAGTACACTTTTTGTTCAATTTTACCGCAATCCTACTAAGAAAACCCTCAGAAATTAGACAAAGAACTAGGTTCACGGGTTCAGCCACGTTGAAATTTCGTAAGCGACGCAATATTTAGTTAATTAATTCTCAGAAGATGAATACATAAGTATTAGTAAGCAAGGAAATATATTAAAGTTAGTACACTTTGGTATTCACTTTTGCCACAATCCCACTGGTGGTAGTTTTAATTTTGAACATGAGTTTATGTATTTGTGACGGTACATCTCCATATTTGGTATTAATCGGACGATAATTTTCACGTAATATTTCTCCTAGTTTTTCTAAACAATTCCAGCGGGTGCTTGCGTTTTATCCAAGAGTTCCTATTAGGAACATTTGTTATGAAATGAACTATTCTTTCATTATACTGCTATTAAAACAGTAAAACTATTGAGGATTAAATATGAAAAGCCCTGCTTGGTGAACTGATTTGTATTATTTATGCTTGTATCTCTACAATACCACGTTTCAAATTTGTTATAATATATTCTTTCAGAGATCTAATGGTTCGATCCATGACAATAGTATGTCTAACCTATATGACAGTTGGCGATCAGAATGGAATGGATATTATTACAATGCTTATTACGGCAACCCCGGTAGCAGCCATAGTGGTTACAATGGAAGAAGAAGATCGGATTATGACACAAATTTTTAAGTAATTCCATGTTTTTAGGTTTAATAACTGCCAAAAGAACAATTATGTTAATTCTATTTCATTTTAGACTGAGAATTCTATAACATCATAAAAAATGCCCAATGAAATGTCTATCTTCTTTGTTAACAAATATATGAACTAATATTCCAAATACAACAAATTATTGCTGCCATAATTATTGTTTCGTATCCAAACCTCCATCATCAAGCTTCCAATATAAGTATACTTATTCTCTTCTTTATTTTGAAATTTTCGAAAACCACAGTCGTATTACAATTACAATTATATTAGGATCTTGATGATTAGGGAGTAGTCCAAGAGACCCAAAATCAAGACAATTTATTTTTTGTGGAATAAATAATAAGTTGGGCATTTTCTATTTAAACAATTATTGACTTAAACCACTTGAGTTATATTAAGCTGTTCTTTTGATTTAGTGAGAGGCATTAAATGGAAAGATATTTCTTATGATATTCGTTCTTTTTATAAGATATATACACTGTCTACATTTAATATTTGTCATGACGTAGCTAATAGATGTTGCTCAATTTTTTACGTCCCCCCAAGCCTTCTCCGTTCCCTCAACATTTTAGATAAAAGGTTAGAAAAAGTTGTCCAGTAATGTGGTGAAACTTTTAAGAATTTTAGCAAGCGTTTTAGTCACATATGTTTTTTCGATTCTAATGCAACATTGCGTAAGACTAAGTTGTATAAAAGTTATCTACGAGTGTAAAGGCTGCAAAGTGAATCCTTTGCTGTAATTCCATGCAACTAATATGAGAAATACAGTTCATCTTCTGTTAATAAGAATACACTTCTTCAACCACTGAGACAGTGAAATGGGTAATAGTCTTTTTATTAACTAGTTAAAAAAATACTAATTTGAAAATTATTATAAGTATTTTCTGGATCCATTTTGATATAAGATTTTTACTCAAAGTTATACCGACCACTTGACATTTAGTAACGCTCCTGTCAAGATGTTCAGCTGTAAGGATAGTAGGAAAAAGAACTAATTTTCGTATTCCACTGTACATTAGACTCTTTAAATGCGATGCAACCAAAACCGCTATTGATATTTTGTGTGATTTTTGTAACTGGATCCAGAAATTCCGAGAAATAGGCTTTAATAAATGTACTGCAAAAGCCAACGAATTCATAATAAACAGCAGTTATGAGATTCCAATGAATTTTAGCTAAAAAAGGTTTCACAAACAAAATATGGAACTATAGATGAGCCTATTGATCCTAATGGATATTTTTTATTAAAATGATTGACGCCGTGATACAAGAGATTCACACAAGATCTACTGTACTCACTGAAAATAACAATTTTGGATTCTTGTATGACACAAATAATTTGAAATCATTGCTAAATATCGAGCTTTTGAAGCACTGTGATGATTTAGGTTTGGTACTTCATGATGGAGAAAACAAAGACATAGAATCTTATGAGCTTTACGAAGAACTACAACTTTTAGTGCATAATCTAACAAACTCCATTAAAGACGCCGGTCAGATGATTCAATACATAATTATAAATGAACTGGGAGATATCTATCCTGATGTTCAATTGCTATAAGAATTATGTTGTCACTACTTGTGAGTACAGCTTTCACAGAAAGAAGTTTTTTATAATTATTAACAAAAAAATTAAGCAGGACCAACTATCTGGTTTAGCAATACCCTCAATCGAAGCAAAAACCGAAAAATCACTGTTTAAAAAAAACTAATGAAACCTTTTTCTAGTCTATATCGTTTCAAATAATCTCCCATTAATATTTTATCACTATCTTGAGTGGGCATATCGTATCGATGCATGCTAGGTGAAATAAATTTTTTAGGCAGATAGTGCTGAAGCGATTTTATCCACGTCTATATTAGTCCACGCTAAGCCACTGTGCAAAATAGTACGTTTTCCAGTGGCGCAAAAGTGTCAATATTTGAGAGCGTCGCAAAAGAAATACAGGAACTTTAAAAACGTAGCTCTTAGCTCATATTTCCCGATAAGCGAAATATTACCTAGAAGTCATCACGAGGAGGTGGCTGCTTATCAACCCACCTCCCAACCTTTAAAAAACATACGTGTTATATCTGTCTACTTTACTGGCTTATAGTCCTATTTGGTTTCAAACTTTGACATAATATTTCGTGATTTTAATTTTCCCAAAATAAAACCACGTCTAGCTTCATATCCTGATATAGCTAGTGCGGCTTCGGGAATGACAGGAAAACCTGTCCAAAGCAGTACATTTTCATTAATTCCAATTTAATCAATAAAAGAGGAGGTTCTTCGCAGCACCTAACACTTTCGTTGGGTCTCGATCCAACCGCCATAATCCTTCTAAGCCCAAGTTCTTTAATATGTTCCCTAGAGTCAGTTGCCATGGTAGAAAAATATTTTCTAAGTTTTAAAAAACGCATTTGAATAACTGATCAACAACGTCTCTATACTGGTTTCCGAGGTACCTATTATATTTGATGATTTCCTACAAATGAATACTTCCATCCTTGTAAGGAGGTTTCACTTTTATTTTGAACCACATTCGACTAGACACCTCAATATTTTGGCAAGGTCGACAACATGGAGTTTCAAACTCCGAATGAAAATATATTTCAAATAATTACTTCCCTAATTTTTGACAAAATTTTTTCATAATTTGCAATTGGAAGTTCTTTGCAATCCTCTAGAACCTGTAGTTTGTCCAAAAAGATATTGAAATAGATGCTTCAGAGGAAGTTCATTTGCATGTAGTGTACAAATTATCTATTGCAAAGATCTTCTGCTTTTTTTCACACGTCAATATTTTCTTGTTACTCTTTTTCGTTCTTTGCTATCAGCATGACATCATCTGCAAATGCTTCTTCACTGATATTAATGTCTTTATGATATTCATGATCTAGTTCATGAATACGATGAATGGAAATGGACTTAAACCTCTCTATTGTCTTAATCCCATATTTGTAGTGAAGAACTTTGATATTTTGTTATTTCTTATGATTTCATTCTCTTTGTTTTCATCAATATTTTGTATTATCTTCATAATTTTTCCATTAACTCCTCCTTTGACCAGTATCTTTCATATTTACTCTCTGGGTGACGAATGAAATGCTATTAAAATTCTTCAAAGTTGAAATAATTTTGGGATACAAAAACTTGATGATTATGGAATGTTTTGCACAAAACAAGTATATCTCAGAAAAATTGTAGAAAAGTTCATAGAACAGAGAAGCGTTATTATTACCTAATGCTTGCAAGGCTTGCTTAAGTCAAGAAACGTGTAAAATAGAATGTTAGGATCAAAATAGATTATTTATACTCGGAGTAGCACGTTTCTTCAAAAACGTTCTCAAGTTATCATCTAAATAATTTTTGCATTTAAAGTAATGTTTAGCCACTATTTAAAAAATACCACAAATTGTGCCAAATTTTCAAATAGAGTTTAGATAATCTAAGTATATATAAACGAAGCATCTAGTCGCGTAGGGTTTGTATACAATATCCCATATTTTTCCGAAAAAGCAATTCAATACGGATTTTACCGGTAGCGCACCACTGACACGGAGCGATGAACATAGACATCTATTCCAAAATTTCATTACGAATAACTTATTTGTCACTCCTTTCCATTATATTCATTTATTTAATTCTTAAAATAAATAATCGGTTCTCAATAGGAATTTATTGACGATAAGAACGCGTCGGGACTAGTTGAGGCTGAATTAAAAGGCAGTGTCGTGTTTGCCTGTGTGCCAAAGATTTACTATTTTTCAGTGCACTCTAGCGGCGGTGCCCTGGACGAAAAAATTGAAAGTGACCAGTGCATTTTGAAGAAAATTTTGGCTACTTTATTTTCGTACACTGTGAGAAATTCACTAGGATGCATACTTTTCAACTTTAAACGATTTAATAAAAAAAATACATAAGCAGAGGTCGAAAACCTTCTACCCTATTTTGGGCCCTTCTGAGCACAAAATGACAGGGCTCTAAAGATTTAGGGAGTGAATTTTGGAAACTCATAAGAACTTTCTCTTTTGGTTTTTGTATTTCAGCACGATAGAATGGAATTTGTATCAATCGATTTAGCGTGATGTTTTTCAAAGAAAGTTATGGGTCGCACACCAATGTTACTAGTTTTGCGGTTTATTTTTTCCCATAACTCACTTGTTTGGATATTTTTCATGCCGTTTTCGTACACTACAAAGAGGCAGTACTTCCAACCCCAATTCGTTAATTTTTATCAAGGTTCGTCTTGGACAAGACATGCTTAAATTATTTTGTTTCAGAAAAACGCCTTTTCTGTTAACCATTACCAGATACTTTCGATTTTAGAGATTGTATCAATCGACCCAATTGCTCACAAAGATCCGCATTGACATTTTCGTCAAAGTTTCGGCACTTAAAAACGGAAAATTGGGCGTATACTCCGCCAAACACTCTGGAGGGCCTTTTTGTAATTTTTTGTAGAGAGCCACTGCCACTTTCGTTGAAATCAAGGCTCAGAAAACGGTTCTGTACGGTGGCGTTGATGCAATACGTTATAAATCATGGATCAGTTGGCATTGTTCTCTTTGCGCAGATTATAGGAAGATGACATCAACTGCTTAAGTACTTCTCTCATCTACTATAAATGCTCTGGATTAGTTGAGTAAGGTTAGCTGAAGCGTATGATAGTTACTCGATTTTTCTGACATGGTTTTTCTTCCACTTTTGCCCTCAGTATGTTATCATCATGTTTTCGTGATTGATAGGAGTCAGAGCGATAAAAATTGCCGGATCTGAACTCAAACGTCCAATTGCAACTGTTTTTAATCGCTGTTGCGTTACTACCTTTACTAAACTCAAAACGTTTACAATGCAAGATATGCTCTTTTGGTATTATGGCTATTTCAACCCATATATACTTAACTATGCATAAGTCAACAAGTTAAAATCACCTTGAAATAAATAGTCTTTGAATAAAAGCAACGAAACTCTGTTACATTGCTCCTTATTTCAATTGACTGCTGACGATCGGAAACACATAAATCCTTATTCCAACTTTCTCCGCATCCAGATAAAGCATGCATATAAATATTTATTTCCCTGCAGCTGTGATCTATGCTATAAATTGATTTTCCCAGTATATCGATTGAAACTAATATCTTCTGATCTTGGACGTACGTAGACCCCTGATCGGCGAAATTATTTATAAATGTAACATAGACAAGGAGCTTCAAATATTCAACATATGTTGTTTCACTGTTAATTGGAAACTGTTGAATCTTGAGATCAAAACTTTAGGATGCAATCGTTCGAATAAAATCGGGTACCTCATTGAGTTCTAATGTGTCTTTGCCTCCATCGTTTGTCGTATAAAGTGCGAGCTTTACTTGATTATGTCAAATTAACCTAAACCTAAATATCCCTAGCTACAACCAGACGCGTACGACGTTGTCCTTTCTCAATATATACGACTCTGATTCTAATAGGAAACCTTGATGTAACATGAGTTATAATAGAATAGAAATGAAATTAAAAAGCTGGGTTATTGGTAAATAAATACTTATCATCTTTGATCCCTGTTGATCAATTCATGAAGTTTGGTACATTTTCCACCTCCTGAATGTGTCTGTGGTATATTGCCACAACGTTCTTTTCAATATGAATTATATTTTATGGACTATAGCCCAATTTTCATTCACAACGTCTTTTCCGCTATTGAGAATCCGTCAGTGAAAGTTTCTTTTATAAATATTGTACAGAATATGTTTGAAATGAAGACAAATTTTATTCTCACGGCTTGAACTGGTTTAAGGTTCAATTTTTATTCATTATTGACTATGACCACATTTGAGGCGAAATAAGACCTCTAAGTTATGGATATTAAGTGAGCGGAATAAATACAAATATATGAGATAAACAAAGTACAGACAACTGGTCTCCATTAGTTGTAGCTTATCATGAGTTCGATAAGGGCACCGTTGCCTTAACAAACACCTAAATACACTAGACCTATCAGATAATGAAGCGTGCAGATTTTTTTGCACAGAGGACGAAAACTCTATCCACATTTTCTCGAAGTGTGAAATACTAAGGAGCTCCAGAGTACTACACCTGAGAGCGTATGAAATAGAAGACGAAGATCTCTGGCAATTGAAGCCATCCCACATTCTAGACTTTCTGAAAGGAGTGGGATTGATGGATCAGCTGTAAACACTGGGTTCTCCAGTATCGCAGCTAGAAAGGGGGACACAATAGATCCTATGAGTAACAGTATCCACGAGACCCCAAATCCATACATACATACTTGCTTGCTAAGGAGCCATATTTTCCAACTGCATTTGGTTAAATCTCAATGTTATCAGCTTAAGATTCCACAGCTAGAAAATGCCTGATTACCATTGAAACAGTATAGAATAGTTCACTTAACAAGTACTTTTTAGTTCAAAACTTTTTCTCCTTGTAAAATGAGAAATATGGTTGATGTGTTATCCGATTCGTGTAATTGAAAACGATTAATTGAAAAAAGGAGTTTGGTTCTGTAGGACTAAGAAAATTGAAAAATTGTTAATACTCACATTGATATTACCAATTTACGTCGGTAAGAAATTAGAATATTGAATAAATAATAAAAAAAAGGATTTTCTGCTTAACATCAGTATTTACTCGTTCTCATATTGACGTTAGTGATTTTTCAAAATTTTGGTCTTTTTTGTCCAAAACATTATTTAATATTCAATATTTAAAAGATAAATTCAAAATTCTTTTTCCAAACATTATCTCTGATGCAAATTATAATTTTTAAAATCGTTCCTTAAAGAATTTAAGCAATGTGACAAAGGGAAAGAATCTGAGACAATTATCGCATTGGCAATGTTCATATTCAATCTACATGAATCTGTTAGTTAACTAAAGCCGGTACTACACAATGCGTCCAACGTTTGCGCCAACATTCACCTTCCAACGTTGGTTGAACATTGGGCGAAGGCTGGAACCTTACCTAAAATTACCTAACGAAATAAAAAAGTGACAAAAACTGATGAACAGCATACAACAGAAATTCAACGGAAATAAATTGGATGTTGCTGGCAACAAAACACGTAGCATCCATGCGCAAGAAGACAAGAAGTGTGTGTGTGTGTTGTACGACATGATGTGTTGGTTCTAACTTCGTTTAAATGTTGGGTACTCCTTTGATGCGGTTCAAAAAAACCGATTTTCCATGGCTAACGTTGGAAGCAAAGCATTCGTCTTATCACATGCGCACTACGACCATACGATGCGTTCAATCATACCAGCGTCTAACGTTGAAACCATTGATCGAATCCTGCTTAATGCATAACTTATTGAAAAATGGCGTTACAAATATTTTTTGTTAAAATTTTCCAAGAGGTCGTGGATTGGGCAAACCCAGGAACCCTTTTTCGGATGAATTTTTAACCACTTAATCGTACAGTACCGGGAAATGGAATTTTATTTTGGAAATGTCCATTCTATCTTCTTCAGATTTGAAATAATTCAAATAGTTTTTGGGAAATAAGCAAGAAACCAAAACACTTTTTTCATGCGTTTCCGAATCCAATGACACCCCAACTATATTTTCAGAAGAAGAAGAAGAAGAAAAAGTTTTTACCTAAAAAGAATTTGGCGTTTATACTGAGAGAAATTGACAATATTAGTTTTCTTAAGTGTCGAATAAACTATAAAAGTTGAGTTTATATATTATGGTATATTTGATTTCAAATTAATTTTTAAATAGGGGCTAAATCGTGGTAATATTAAAAATGGCTGTACGACAAATACAGGTTAGATACGACCAGGTTTTTCTAGTCAAACAGCCTGCTGACAGCGTTATGAATATCGCTGTGTAGTTATTCGGCTGTGATTCCACCTATCAAGACTAAAGTATCCGATAAGTGTATGGCATGACATCGATTTGTAGCAAAATTAGATTTTTTAATACAATACACAAATAGAAAAGATACCAAACAAACAGTAAAATTAATGTTTGCCTTTCAATGTTCAGTCATAGTATCTGTTAATATTTTCAGACTACTTTCTAATATGTTATAATCCCATATAAATGGCACCTTTAATCTGAAAAAGGCTAAATTTGTATCGTAGTTTTTCATTCCTCTATAGACCAGAAGTAACCCTTGAGAAACCTTATATAACAGTGAATGGCAGGTAATAAAGGTAATAAAAAATTTTTGTCGAATGTGAAATTATTGTTTATATAGAATGAATAATTTAGTTATCATCCAAATATAAACTTTTAAAATAATTTATTGTGTACCGAAAATAGTTGAATTACCAAAACTGTACTATCATAAAATGAGTTTCCCAGTTTAAATAAAACCATGTAGATCAGCAAGTAAATCCTCAGTATATTACAGATTTAGATGAAAAATTTCTAGAAACTGGCTCCGTTCCATACAAAAAGCTTATTTTGATAGTCGTATCATAAAAGGCGATGTTGACTAATGCTATTTTTCATCATCTTCTATTACTTAAATAACAGGTGATTATTAAGAGACAGTGTTCAAGGTGTTAAGTGTTAAGGACAGTATCCTGTTCCTGGATAAAAGGCCGTAGAGATTCTATTAAATAGCCAGCTACGTAGCCTATTTATACTGGGTTTTTGTAGGCCTACTTGAAGTTCAAAGTATATGCTGCATCACCTTAATATCCTCTTCCAAACCTTCCAGATTTTTTCTTAAAAAAAAAGTTCAAAATAAAATATATAATAGAAACAGCAAAAAAATGTCACTTTAGTCTTTCCAAGAGGTGGTTAGAAAGTCGGAAAATCAAGCCCCTTCCAAGTTACTATTGAAATATTATATTTTTTACAAATCTGAATATAACTCGAGATATTGGGTGTGCAAAATTTACTTGTGATACCCTACATAAACCGTCACTAGATGATGAAGCAAATATTATCTTGTATATATTTTTTATTGTAGTCTAAGAATGAACATTTTTTTCACTACATAAGCACGTGAAAAATACGGAAACATTTTCACACTTCTTCCAAATATGAGTTGTAATGGATTCGTATCCAAAGTAGGTTAAATTGCTACATTTTGAGACCTGAACAAACATCTGTAAGATGAACACTTACAGCTTACTTATAACCCTTCAACAATTCAAAATATTAAAAAAACGAAATTTCACCCCGATTTTTGAATAAATACAAAAATCATGGGAAAAGTTGAAGCAAATGTAGTTAGTTTTGAGTTATTTTGAACTATGAAAATACTTTTTCTTTAAAACGGTTTCTAGACAGATTGGAGAATCTAATCTTGTGGCAGATTCATCACCAGGCCGCGTAAGGCCTGTTTATGTTTTTGAGTTATTTTGAACTCTGAAAATAATTTTTCTTTCAAACGGTTTCTAGAACTCCGTCTCGCCAGTAACGCAAAGTCGGGGAATTGTATTTAGGAAATGTCAAAATTAGGTGCCAAGTTTCAAAAATAGGTAATTTTTACAGTAATGGAATACTCAAAGTTGCAGTACGGTGCTTTTTAGACCCCGATTTTTGAATGAATAGAAAAATGATAGGAAAAGTTGTAGCAAATGTAATTAGTTTGTTTTTGAGTTATTTTGAACATTGAAAATAATTTTTCCTCACAACGGTTTCTAGACAGATCTAATCTAGTGATAGATTTACCACTAGGCCGCGTGTATCATACGTATGCAGTTCCATCCGGTTCGGTTCGTTTTCGATAGAAACAGGAAATGAATGAAACCATTTCACGCGGATTTCGTATAATGTTCAATTAGTTCCCGTATCTATTCAGGTAAGTGTAGTAATCATGTGAAGAAGGCAAGTTATGGCCATGTTCGTTCTGTATAGAAGAATAAAAAAAAAGGAAAGAGAAATATAATAATCCATTGAGTGCATCCTCTCATCACTTTGCGGCAAGAATTTGGAGGAAAACGAAGACAAATTTTCTAAATACTTTAGCATTAAAAGCATTATTAATAATATTTTTGTTAAAATCAAATGTAAGTTAAAATAGTAATAACAATATGGGTACTTACCTTGAACAGAAATTACTTTTAGATCCAATTGCTATCGGGTTGATACCTAAATAAACCACACATTGTGAATGTTTCAATTGGCTTTTGTTCACCAGATCCGAGCTTTAACCTGATAAAAACTTGTCCGAGTCGAGGGAGTATTAGGTGTTGTACTGTTTCTATTAGTATCGTTACAACTGGAAAACAAACCGAATCACATACGTATGAAACAGACCTTAGTGGTAGCACGATGCGGTAGATTTAGAAGGAAACATGTCTTTATGAGTCAATGTCGGAATAAAAAGAACTTGTTCCAACTCAATTGAAAGAGTGTTATTTTCACTATCAATGTTTTGTAAGATTACGATGTCTATATTCGTTTTGAATCTTGCCATTTCCGCCTTGCGATGGTGCAATTCCAGTTTTTGTGCCTCTTGTTTCCGCTCCGGATTGGTCGATGGAATAGATTTGATCATATTTTGATAAAGATCACACTTTGAACATGAATCTGACCTAGGTCGTCCGAATCTGAGATTTGGGGAGTCTTTTTTTGAACACTAGTGAGTAATACGTAACTGCTGCATTTGGATTTTTTCCTCGTACGCCAAAAACATGCGATTGACATTTAAACCTGGACTTAGGAATTCTTTTACTGACTTGTTCCGGTTGTAATGATTTTCCTCGCGATGAGAACTCTGGATATGATCTCTGACATGCAAACGCACTTCTGGAAGATACTTTTTTACTTTGGTTTTTCTACCACGTTTATCTGTGTACGAAGTTGCTTCCATTTTCTTTTTTTTTTCGACAAATACTTGTACTCTCTTGTGGCTTAGCGCAAATAGATTAGAAGAATGTTTTCTCCACACCTGTACATGCTCTCCACTATCATTTGGCACTGTGTAAGTAATCGAATTTGCGACGAATTTCCTCTGGATTATCATACGTACCATGTCTCTTGCGATGTATTTTTTTAACTTGAATCAGTCCCGTAAGAAAAATACTGTGCTTAATGTAATTTGCAGAATCATAATATTATTGTAATAATGATTTTCTCTAGTTGAATGATAAATATGTGCAGGAATACTTACAAGAACAAGTTACCTGCAAGTATACCTGGTTTTCTAATTTCAAGAAAAAATTTTTTGCCTCTTGTTCAGGCGATTTTTTAAACAGGTATAAAAAAATTTTTATAATTTGTATATTGCAAGCCACTAACTTTTTATTGCAATATCACCGGCTTGTACATTACCACGTGCGTCCATCTTGTATACTAACAATGTTGATTATTTAGAACTTAGACCCTTTTAAGGTACAACAACTAGAGGAGCTTCGACCCTGAGCATCTTTCTACCCCATGAGAATGAATATAAAATTTTATGAAAGCGGCACTTAAACCCTTTTGAATTCACTGTCTCCATTTAGTATTGGGTACATTCCACTAAGCACTCCCGACAATGACGTTCACTACCCTGATCTTTTCCGTTCCACTTAGTCCAGAGTGTTATAATCCTAAACCCAAGTGGAATGGATTACGATTATGCCAAAAAAGTACTTATAATATCCCATACCGCATCAAATAATGAGATAGATTCTCATGGTTGTAGTTTGCGTTAAGCTTGAGTTTTGAAAATTCCCCGAATTCTTTTAACGCTTACTTCGATCCACCTCTCGAAAAGGGTCGTCGTGACGTCATGAGTGGCGTTCTAGTCGTGACCAAAAGAGTATTTCAGAAGCCGTGAACGCTTAGCGGAATGCACCCATTGTGTACTTACTTGCTTATTTTTATGACAAGATCTGACAACGTGATGTCCTCAACTTCACTTTCAATCTGAGTTTACCAAACTCACTAAAGCACACAGTTTCAAGTTTGTGCGATTACTGGTGAAAACTCACTTAGATCCCACGTGTGAGACTGAAAAGGAACGTGCATTGAACTGAGTTATGATGTCACAAGTGAGAATAATCTGCGTTTTGATGGAAATGGAAAGTACCTAATATCTTAACTCGTTCAGTACCTCACGCAACTATTTTGTAAACTTTTTTATATTTTTTTGAACAATTCTATGCAGCTTTGTCTTTGGTATTTCGACGAAGGTTGAACTGAGCATACCGCATTTAAACCATCGTTGCTGATTAAGCAATAACTTTGCTTACATGGTATCTTTTCCCATATAAAAACAGTATTTAATCAAAAGAAACTCGTTAACAAAACAACAAATGTATCCTTCAAATCTCGTACAGAATGATACAAAGTTTAACATCCATCTTTTTAATAAATCTTTAATTCTAGGAAAATTTTGTCACCAGTTCGGAATCCATTTTTTTTATAAAAATTTCAGAACCAAAAAAGATGGTGTATTAATCCTACTACTTTTTCTATTTGTTTATTGATATATAAATGTGAGAGCATGCACTTTCATTAGCCGAAATATAACTTGGCATTTTATTTGTAAGCACAATTCACAAAGAATTTATATGTGTCAAAAATTATAACTTTTTAGCTCATTAACATTTTGACAGACATGTATAATTTGATAACATTGTACAATCAGTCAAAATATGACAGCTAATAAAGTTATTCACGATAAACGTTGTTCATAAGATGGTTTCTTGAAAATTATAAATAGAATGGTCCAGAAGTTTGTACATTAATGTATAGAGCTGATATTATGTCAAATTTTTCCTATAATTCAATAATACTAAAAATAGGGAGATTTCTATATTTAAACATACTATCAGTTTTAAAAATTGTCGTGACGCTCTTTGTATTTAGTAACAACTGCTTTATTATGGAAAACATTTTTAAAGGTAGGTACGTAGAATAATTTTCAAAAGAAAACAATGAGCACGGTTATCGCACAAATATATAAGTTAATGTTATATGTGTACATAACTGTAAATATACCATAAAACTATGTCTATTTTCCCAATAAGTAAGATCTAGAATTAAATTTACCTATTACTGTTTACACATTAAATTATTCTAAATGTAAGTTACATTATGTATAAGGTGTTAAAACAATAAAGAAAATTTGAATTTAGTAGTATTTTATTACCATAAAACCATTAAAGATATATACTCAGATCCAATAGATAGATTCGGGGATTGTTGTACCCCCTTTTTAAAGCTGTTTTCAACATCTACACCACGCTTCAAATGAACTCAAATATCTATGTTAACTTCAAGAGGGTTAAAGCTTAATTGTCCAAAGCATTTCTTGCATAAGCTCGCAAACTCAAGGCATTCTGATGAACTAGAGCTTCTTTCTCCTTCCTACAGAATCAACACTCATGGGAGACCTGTTAGGAAGCTAGTATAGAGCTTTACTTTTCATGATATTGAGATTCTTGATATACAAATACTATGGAAGACACCTCCAGAGTGCTACTCTTTCGGTTTAATCCTTTTTATCAATAAGTTTCTCATAGAAGCATTTTCCTAAATCACAGAAAAGTAGTACTTTCTAGATCTAGTGGTAGGAAGACAGTTTTTGTAGTGATTTAGCTCAGAAAGATACCTCTAGATTTCGGCTCTTTAGGTTTCCTTCTTCCAAAACTTTATCCTTATAGAAAGAAGCATTTTTCCTCTACAACAGAAATTCTCTTCGCAAATAAAAGACGTTTGTATTCTTTTCTGGTGAGTATATTTGGCTCTTCAATGATTTATGTATATATATCCATGAACTCTAATTGCAGAGACTCTATATTTGCCCAGTTCTGTTCAGTTTCTTTCAAGATAGCAAATATTTCTGCCTGTACATTCGAACTGGAGTCTTCAATAGGTTTGACTAATATACTTATTTCCCTTAGTTACGAAACAACACACTCCACGATTTTCAATACTCTTATCGCCGGTATCTTCCATAATCTGTATATCACCAGATATAGAAGTATAAGATCTGTGTTAACCTCAAATGCCCTAGTTGTATGTAAACCTCTTTTGTGTATATTGTTTTCCTTGAGCTGTACTGAACTGTTTTCACATGTCAGTATTTCTGGATTATAGCTCTAGGTTTTACCAGGTAGACTTCTGCACACCGTCAATGCCTTTATTGGTTTACTACAAATATCTTAATAATAAGTTTTCCATACTGGTTTACTGCCTAGGGTTATCAAATTTCCAGACTATATTTTTGATTAGAGACAGGCATTTCAAAGTTTCTCATTCCAGGTAAATGGAGTTACTGTGTCTTGTTTAAGATAATGTCCAGATCCACTGTCAAGCACCATTCTCTCTGTAGTTTGAGGCACTTCAGTAATAATTAACATAAAATCCAATTTTAAATACATGTAAGTCTATTGATACGAATAGTCGTAACCAAATTAATCGTTAGGGAAAATAAACAACTGATTGAGGCTTCTGTGCACTTAAACTAAGTTGGCAATATTTTCTTCAGTAAAAATATACATTTTCAAAGACAATATTTTTACATTTTTTGCACGCTGTCAGTTAATGAAGTACATCATACTTACAGATATATTATGTAAGTATTGAGTAATATAATCTAGATGCTTCACATATTGTATGGAAAACAAATGTTTTGGAATAATTGATGTGCTTGAGAGGTGAATAAATTTGTATGTCCCATACTTATTTGTGTTGAGACAAATTTAGAACCGTTCTGGATGTTCAGGTGGCTACTATAGCCATTTATATGATTTTATAAGCAATGACAGTTGTGAAACAAGAGGTTCGAACAACATACTTACATTGAGTTATGTTAAAATGTATCTATAGTGATAATATAGTAACTTTGAACTAGCGTTAAGTAAATAAAAATTATAAATTTTCTTTTGAACTGTATTATTTCTTTTTATTCTTCACAAGTCTCAATTCCGGCACCCCTTTTTGTTTCCCTATAAAAGTTTTATCTTGCATGTATTTATGTAATACTTTCGGTATGTGTATTAACCCTTTCTCATTTTGTTCATTTTCTATTAGAGATATCAACAGTCTTGGAATTGCGCATGCTGTTCCATTCAATGTATGTACGAATCTGGTTTCTCCCTCTTTGGTCTTGTACTTTATATTCAACCTAAAATAAAAAAACTTGTCAATATTTTATGAACAAATATTTATCTCTCTTTTTCCTTTCACTGTTCCCTTTCTCTATTTTTCTCCCTCTCCAAAACTATTCTAATAGGTTGTAACCAGGAATAATCGTTGATATACAAGCTATGACAATGAAGTTTGGTGGATAATGCTAAACAAACAAGTGTCCTGAAAACTTTGAGAGAAATCTTCTTCTGAATAGAATTATAAATTCGTGTCATATTTAATTTACAGGTTTCCAGGAACAGTCTCAAATCTCTCTGGTAATTGGAAGAAATGTGGAAGTTTGAGATCTGGAAACTTTGATGGATATTCAATTTGTACTACCCATATTTGCCATAAACAGACTCAAATCTCTTTCTTTTCACAACGATTTCAAGTCCTGGTAATAGTGAGAAAGTGGAGGTTTGAGATTTGGAAACTTTGATGGATGTTCAATGTGCATCACCCATTTTTTTGTCAGAAACAGTCTCAAATCTCTTTTCAAAATGATTTTGAGTCCAGGTAATAGGAAGAAATGTGGAGCTTTGAGATCTGGAAACTTTGATGGATGATCTATTTTAACTATCCTTTGTTTTGCCAGAAACTGTTTGATTTTATGTACATGAAAAAAAATCACGAACCTTGTTATGTATGAACATTTTAAAATTTTAATATAATAATCATAGTTGTTCTCTCGGGAAAAATCTTTGTGAATAATGTATTGACTAGAAAAAAATGTCGCAATATTTTTCCTTTCTGAACTTTATCAGATGAGGTGATGCCATGCTTTACTGGAAATAAAGGGGATGGTCAACATCTGCTACTATTTATGTGTAGTATTTTGTTTCATCAATGTTGTCCGTTCTGACTTTATTCCCCCAACTTTGTTAGAAGTGTTATTTTAAAATGCTTGAATAATAAATAATATTCAATGTAAATTTTGATATTGACCTTCTAGATTGATAATCTGTACAATTGCTGCAACTGGAAATTTCTCCATAAACTTTTCTACCTGGCATCCAAGCCTCAATGTCATATTTTCTATAAGCTTGTGCTCCTAATTCATGTGGTGGCATATCTAAAACTTGGAAATGCAAATCAAGAGAATTAAATTGTTCCTCTTCCCATTTTCGTATTTCTTCCAAAGCATTATCAGACATTTCTGGTGTGGTTACCATAAACATTTCCACTTTAGTGAATTCATGAACTCTAAAAAAAACATTAATTGTTATTTTCAAAAAATAAAAAAAAAACAAATTATTGTGATTAAGCATCAATTTCATACCTATAGATCCCTCTTTCTTCTGCTGTACTAGATGTTTCAGCTCGATAGCATCTACTAACCGCAGCTAACTTTTTAGGTAAATCATCCTCTGATAAAATATCTCCAGCAAGGAACCCTGCTAATGCCATTTCTGATGTACCAGAAAGGCACATATCTGGTGGATGTATTTTTGAATCCAAAGTATACACCTAAAAAAATTAAAAGAAAAGAATTATATAAGGTAGTCTAAATCAAATCTCTAGGTAATAGCAAAGTGGGTTTGTGAGTATATTGGGAGATAAAAGATCAAGAGAAAGTGCATTAAAAGTAACAAAAAACAATTCCTTAAAAAACAAGGAAGTGGAGATACAAAAGTAGAAGTAGAAATATAACAAAAAGAGAATATTATCCTTATATGGAAAAAGCGAAATAGCTTTTTGTCAAATAAAACTATCAAAGGAATATGGGACAAAACCGTTGACAATAAGGGAATGGGGAAATAATCTAATGATGCCTATACACGAAAAAGGAAAACAAACTCAATATCATGATATTTAGTAAACAAGGATAAATAGTAAGCAATGATATAATAGTTCTGGTGTTTATTAATATGAAATCAATCTTTGTCATGGTGGTTATGAAACAAATATGAGCAGAGCTAGAGAAAATATAGGCCTGAAACATGAAAACAGATATTTAGTAAGGGCTAGAGCACAAATTGCAAGATAAACATCAAATTTTAAAATAAAAGGAGGAATAAGGCAAAGGCAATAAAGTTCGCTTTTGCCTTCAGATAGGTTGTATGCTCAATTTTAATTTTTTTTTGTTGTCTGGATCTAGGAGACTTAGTTAACAGATTGGGTACCATTCTACTACATACTGACGATTTTAAAGTTTCACTTATGGACATTAAAAACTATAAAAAGGTAATTGGTTCGGGTGACTATTAAAGTTTTAAGGACTATCACAAGCTAGTGTTAGTACTAAGCACAAAGTAACCTGATTGATATTCAATATCTTACTTGATTACGTTCTCCTCTAGTATTCATCCCACATCTTTCAATTATATATCTGGGTAATATATCTGGTACAGATATAAGTTCATATCCTGAATTTATTAAATTTTCAACAAAGTAATTAATCAGTGCTTGCTCTAATTCAGCCAGTTCACCTATAATATGTTAAGCTTGAATTGTGTAAATTACACATGTTCAACTGCCAGTTGCATATGACATTTCAAGAAAGCCTCAAATTTAAATTTCATAATGCCAAATGTTCTTTTAATTTAAACTTCAAGGTGAAGTTGGAAATGTTTAGCTTTAGCACGTTAAAGTCTCCTTTAGCGACAAACTACAAATACAAACACATGTTTCTAAGCTGACCCAGAAGTCTTTTTAATAAGTTTTAAAAAATAAAAGGTTTATGGCACAATGGTAGACATCGTGCTACATTAAGTTCGAGCTCAATCTCATCTGAATAAAAAAATATAGTTATCCGAAGACAAAAAAAAAACATCGAAATAGAAACTATTTCAAAATTTTTGTTAATTATTAACTAGTAATTTTGTTTGAATTTATTCCTAAACTGATTTCTTATGATGGATATACTTTTGTTCATATAAACTCTGTTCGAATGAATGCTTAAGTACATTTAAAATATTGATTGATACCTTGAAATATCTAAGTAAATCAAATAACAAATTTTTGAAGCTAAATAAACTCACCTAGAATATAATAGCTCCTATTTCCAGATACATTACCGAGTTGTTCTGTTCTCACCAAATTAAGTTTTTTAGCTATTTCACCAAATTCTTCACATTTAAAAGGAAACAATTTTTTATTATTAACTACTTTAATTACTTTTGGTTTATCGCCATAAGTATAAATATTTGGATGAGTGTCATTGGGAATTTGATTCAACTCTTTATAATATTGGCTCCTAATAATTTCATATTTATGTGATTGCACATTAATTTTCTCTAGTTTATTTTTCAACTCGTGTAACAACTTAATATCACCAACACCTTTTCTGTTATTTATATTATTTTCTATTGCATTTGAATTGCAAGGATTACAAAGATATTCTTCATTAAGCTCGGGATACTCAGGAATCTTCCAAGGTATTGTAGAACTCCATAACTTGAAGTTTTTTGTAATATTTATCGTCTTCAATAAGTTTCTATTAAGCATGACAAAACTGAATGTACGAATTTATTGTTATTCGCACTACAAGTAATAAAAGTGTATTTTTTGAATAACTGAAAAGTTAATCGTGTTTTAACATCATAACCTCTTTAACATTCAGCTTATGTACATAAAAAAAAACGCGGGAGAATCTAGTTTGAAAATTCCTACACATATACGAAGGGTATGTTCCATTTAACGCCCATAACCATTCTAGCAATCATTGAGGCGTTCCACTAAATGTCTTAATAAGTCAGGTGCCAATGAAACTGAACAATAAAAGTATTATCCATAATTTTATTGCATTTTTTACAAAAAATGCGTTATTACTAGCGTTTTGTCCGTTCATCTGTCTATCACAAGAAGCGTGTAGCGAGCTCAGGTTTGTTGCATTTGCATGTAATTCGAGATAATACCTTACAATTACATTATATTATTGCTTTTTCACTTGGTTATCAATACTTTTCCTGAAATTATTACCGAGAAGAGAAAGTAGTTAACCTTTCGGGGCTCCCCTGTACGTGCTAACACTGTGTCGGTTCTTATGTAGGACACCCTGTTTAGATACATGTACATGATGCATTCGTTATAATAATTCATATTATTAGTAGTTGGCCGAATAAAGATTGTATTGTGCACAAGAAATTAATTTATAAGTTAAGCAATATGCAACTATACTCGTAGCAACTGCTACTACTATAGTAATACAATTATACCGTTCATTTTTTACACTACAGTTTTCAACTTTCCCATAGCTGTGGGTGGAATTATTCTCTAATATAATTGAAAGCCAAAATTTAAGAGATTGATTGATCTAATACTTGTTTACATTATGTTGTATCCGTGTTTATAGAGACAATTTCTTAAGCCTTTTCGTTTATTTATAGACAATTAAAAATTCTGTAAAGTGAGATAGTGTATATAAATAAACAAAGGCATAGTTAGGGTATATATAAATAAGTCTCTAACAGTCGGAGAGTCAGTAGATAATTTGTTCTCATAATGAACATATCATAATAGTGAAAAATAAACCAAATGGTGAATTCAAATAAATTAGATAAGTGTTAAGTAGTAAGTGGTAGGGGATAATGAATACTTTAGTGTTAGTATAAATAAATTCCGTTAAGTAAGAGTTGAATTTGCCAAAGTACAATTTTGGAGGCATAAAATGAAAACAAAATTTCTTGAAGGAAACAATAAGGGACAAAATTTTATGATATGAACATAAGGAGAAGATATTATATGAAACTAACAGCTTGAAGCGAAATGTTATGGAAATGAATAGTCGCAGAAAAATTTCATTAGCAAAGAAACAGATGAACAGTCTGGAAAAAATTTATGCAATGAAAGACGAAATTGTGCTTAGTAGAAGTGATAATGAATACTTTAGTGTTAGTGTATAAATTCCTTGTCTTTATACTTTGAATAAATAAAAAGAACATTACATTATGAAATTGGGTCCAAAATAATGAACTCCCTGTCTAAGACTTTCGAGGTGATTCTGAATTTTGAAGACCTACAATGAGAAACAAAATTTCTTGGAGCAGACAGTCTGAGACAAAATTTATACATCTCTGCTTTTGGTTCTTATGCGGAAGATCCTCTATATCTATAAAATTAAGAAAGAAAATGTTTTTATATTTCAAAATACTCTAAATTTTGTGTTGTTTTTTAAAAAAATAAGAGGGGAAGAAGAAGTTTAAAAACAGATTAATTATGAAATAAAACATATTAAAATAAAAAAAAATGTACATTTATTTTCATATATCATAATCATCTTGATGGTACAATTCTGATAATAATCTATAAACGTATGATGGCGCATTTCCACCCCTGAAAAACAAAAATAAACATAGTTCAAGTTTATTTCAATTTTTTGAATATATAATTCTTGAATCATGGCCTATTTCAATTAATTATGCTTTTTTGATAGAAATATCTTTTGACATTTTAACCAATTTAGAGGTTTATCAAAATTTTAACTAAAATTTATGACTTTATTACTCCAAGACCCATCAGAGGGATTAACACTTCTAAAATTATACCTATAATAGTAATAGTTTAATTGATTTGACATTTTGTTCATAGTTTTTTTCATGAATTCTTTTTATTTTAAAGACCTAGTCTACTGTTGATCTGGTTTGTGATTTTGTTTTGCTCCCCATTTTATACACAGTTTTCTTGTAGTTTTGCTCCCCTTTTTATTGATACTCAGTTTTCTTGTAGTTTTCCTCCCCTTTTTATCGATACTCAGTTTTCTTTTAGTTTTTTCCCCCTTTTTTTATCAATATTCATCTTTTATCATGGTAATAATTCAATTACTTCATGATTTTCGACAGCATACTATGTTATATTTATTTTATAATTCCCTTTATATTTCAATAAACAATCTTTTCATGTCATTCTACTGGATCTGCTAAAGATTTTTACTGTTTCTTGTGTTCTATTTATTGTAACTTTTTTGCACTCTCTTTTCCGTCTATATATTTATTTTACCTGATCACTCTTTTTTCACTGCTTCTAACTTCTACATTTCTCAATAGTCAGCGATCCACTATTTCTTTTGATTAATTGTCTTTCTACTTCATTTTACAATATTTTCCTCGCATTCTACTTTTTACATTTTTTCCTGAATTCGGTATAGATTTTTACTGTTTCTTGTGTTCTATTTATTGTGACTTTTTTGTATTCTCTTTTCTCTCTATATATTTATTTTAATTCGTTACTCTTTTTACTGCTTGTAACTTCTACATTTCCCAATAGTCAGCAATACACCATTTCTTTTCATTAATTCTCTTTCTATTCCATTTTACAATCTTTTCCTTACATTCTGCTTTTTAAATTTTTCCTGATCATGTTTCTATTTTTCCACTTTTATTTTTTCAATATATTTTGTCTCTATCTTTTAATTGTTATCTACATCAGCTTCTTTATGTTCTATTCTCTATCATTCATTAGTGATTTGATTTTAGATTTTTAAGTGTTGTTAAACCAAACCACATACCTACCTGAAAATATATGATATAATTATTGAGAATACTCACTGATGAGAAATAAATAGTGTGACCAATTCTGGTGGAACATAGTCAAATACTGGATTGTAAACTTCTACATTGTTAAGAATTTTTCCAGCCGATTGCGGAATGATATCAGCTGGAGATGCACAAATATTGAAAGTATCATTGTTATTAGATACTACATACATTGGAGTAAATTTGTACATATGGGAGAGTACCATAACCTGAAAGTACAATAGCATATAATATTATGACAGAAATAAGTAACTGAAAGGGATTGAATAAGTGACAAGTACAAATCACCTAGAGAACAATGAAAATTGCAATTTTTTATTGTTACTTCAGGATTTACGTATGATTAAACTGCAAGTTATTGGAGAGTATGCAAGGCTCGTGTCAGCACTGCCACTAACCTCTAGTAACAATTTTGTTTGCTTCTCACTTTCTACATGGGACCATCTATCCATTTACAAATAAATCTTTAAAACAAATATACGAAATTATCAGGTTGAAATTTATTGCAGAAGACGAATTTGATAAAGGTGATATTGTGAGATTAAAATTTGGAATTAAGCTTAAATTACCCTTATCTTAAAAATCCATCTTATGCCAATATGTGCTTATTACTTTTAGGGGTGAAAACTAACCTTTATTACAAAAAATCCATAAAATTATAATTATAAGCGTTTAATGAGTAGAAAAATATTTTTGAGGTTTGAATAAAAGTTGTTTGACGGTTTAATATAGTATTTATAATTTTTCAACCCTGCTTGATGTATTTCATCCCTTATAAAGACCCCCCGGTTAATATAAAATTACAAAAAATTTATTTAATTACTTTGTGGTAGCTTACTTATGTTAAATTGACTCTGTTTGTGTTCAACTCAAATATGTTGCATCCCAAATTTTCAACCCTTAGAAATAATGCCTTTCGAAAAATATTACAAAAAAAATACTTATAGATGTATTTATTCTTTTTCATCTGTTTCGATTTGAATATTAAGACTTAAATTTATATTAAGAGAACTTGGTGAGAATTAATTTTTTTTCTATATGTAGATTAATATTTGGTTGGAGCACCGAAAAAAAAATTAATCGGAAATGAATCACCCTACTATATATATTAACTCATTGTTCTACACTTCAATGTTATGAAAAATAATTGTATTCATTCATTTTTTACTGGGATCTCGTCTTTCCAGTTATCATTTTATACTAATTATACTCAAATTACAAAATGTTGTTGCTAGAAATTTTACACCAGAAGTATTAGTAACAATATCAAAAATATAAATTGCAATACTAATATTATACATAGAGGGATATTATTGCACTCAACTTACTGGAACTGAAAATTGTTTAGCTGCTAAACCAACAGCGTGTATACCACTAGCAGCTCTTAATCCACCATTTGCCAAAACTGTGTGGGTACCAATTATCACTTTGTTTACCCTAGACATCATGGCAAAAATTGCTGAATCTGGTATCACAATGGTCTGAATGCCACTCTTTGCTAAACTTGTAGCCATTGTGTGGCCCTAAAAATTGATTACAGAACTATGGCCTTCATATCAATTATTGCCTTAGAGATATTGTGAAAAAATATTTGATTGTTAACAAATTTGCAACCTAAATCTATTTAAATATTAAAAGTTTATATTGAATCTTCTTACATGATAGAATGGAGCCCCTTCGGCCACTACAACTTTGAAATTTCTGTCTTTAGCAGCATTTTTTAAAAACTTTTCTACAGTATTGGATTTTCCAACAGTCATGATCATCTCATCCATGTGAATATGTTCAGAAGCCTGCGCTGCTATATTTTCAGAACTACAATTTTATTTGAGTAGTAAGTAAATGGTACTCTAAAGTGAGGTGTCTTTGGACAGTGTGGGTGCTTTCAGACATTGTGTAGTTGTCCTACATTTTCGACTAAATCTTCAAGTATAAATGAATCTTTGTTTATAGTTGTTAGAGGTAAGGTGACAGTTTGTTGCTATAAGTAATGACTGTGTAAGTTTTACCTGATAATATTCTCTTTGTTGTATTGCAACTCGATGTTTTAATAATCTTTGCAGCGGATAGGAAGTGAAAAAATATCTGTTTTTTACAGGATTCTAATTGCAAAATTGACCCAAGTGGAAACGTTATGGTCTAAAAATTATGACAAGAAAAAATTAAAATTGGCTCTTTTGAAAGTTAGAAATGGCCAAATGAGCTGTAGAAAAGCATTGGAACGTTATAATATCCCAAAGTCCACAATTAATGAAGGGCTCTCATCCAAAGAAACATGGCCGACAGACAACACTCATGAAAGAAGAAAATTTGTTAAAGTTATTTTATTATCCATATAATCTGTTTAGAGCAACATAGGGCAAGAATTTCCTCTTTTGAAATCTATTTCTTACTGTTAGATTATCTCAAAATATTTAGAGAAGTAGAGCTGCGGTAAATCACAAGACTATCAATGAATATTTTTTAGAGCTGAAGAAGTCAGTTGAAGGTGTGCCAGCTGAAAATACGGTAAATTACTATGAATCCAATTTCATTGATGATCCCAGAAAACCTAAGGTCGTCTGTAAATGTGGATCTAAATACTGTGATAGAGTACAAAACTAATTATGAACTGTACAAATAAAAAATTACTATATATATCTCTAAATATATGTATTTAGCACTTACAACTTTTTTTAAGTTTCAATCATCATTTTTAATTCTTGTCTGAAGTCACCTAAAAAATGGAAGTGATTTCGTTTAGAAGGAATTTTTTAAAAACAACTGCTGGTGGAGGGTAATACAAAAAAACCATAGGATCATGTCCATTGATCGTACATACAACTACAATATTTTTTTTTAAATATAAATAATATAGTTATCCAAATAAACCTCAAAAATTGTCAGAAGACACCGCACTTTACAGTATTTTTGTTATGGCAATGAAAAATACCTTGATTCTATTTCAACTTTATACTCTCCTAAGTGATCTAGCAAATTCGCTTTTAAGCTACTTAATGACTCTGAATAATCCAATCTGTCATTATTATGGGAGGTCACTAACTGATGTAATGACTGCCCTTCTCCTTTTCTCTGTAATGTAAATATCATGATAAAACTACATGTTAAATCATTCTTCATCAAATTGATGGCATTGATATGAAAAATGTTTGATACCATTTGTATCCTAAATATAAAAGGATGCAGTACTAGTCAAATGATAGGAAATAGGAAATATGATATTAAAGGTTTTCGTACATATATCTGTAAATATAAAACTGAACTGTGTATTTTCAAAAATTTCTGAAAAATACAAAATACTAGTCTATTCTATTGATGGATTCAAAATGAACTTAATAAATTAAAAAATCTCAATTGGATAAACATTATTTTGAGAAAATTTCAATTTTAGTTGTGTTAAATCTACATGAACTTTATGGAAAAATAGTAGATGAGAAATATAGACACTGGAATGTGAAAATTAATTATTCATGTCGTATATTGACAATTTATATTGTATAAACAGATTAAGATGGAATTATATATCTTTAAAAAATATATATTTACTTTAGATGCTGATTCATATTCTTCCCTGATAATTTTCAAAATATGTCTCATAATATTAGTAGCTGTTGCTTCTGTGGGTAAAGCATCTCTAATGAATCGTATTCTTAAAATTACTAAGTTCATTAGTTCTTTTGCACTTTTCCATTGTTGCTGAGAAATAAGATTTTCTAGTAGATCTTCTGTCCTCAATGCGATATCAAAAGATGTGAATATTTTTCTGAAAAAAATATAACATTTTGCATATGGTTATTAAAAATTACATCATCCATACTTATGTTTGATATCACTGACTAGATTACTGACATCTCTTAAATTATCTTTTTCTTGCATAGTGATTTCTGAATAAACAAATTTTATTAAATAAAAATTGAGCAAACAAGAACTTTATATTTTCGTCAAAAATACTTAGGTTAAAAATTTCTTCCTACTTCTTCTTTAATTAGAAGTTCGGCCTCCACCTTGACAGTACCTGGCTCGAGTGCTATATTTTTTATTGTTAAATGAAAAGATTGTTATATCGTGAGAATAAAATATGGTACTACACACGGTTTGTAAAGATTTATTCATTCCATATTTCCCGCATTTTGTTTTGTTGAAATTCATAACTTTTTCATAAATTGGTTTCGTTTTTGCCATCACTACCTAGCTTATTGTGAATGGTTTGCTTCTTGTATTTTCATGTACAAATGAACAGTAAAATGATACCTAAAGGAAGTTTTTAGACTCTTAAGACTCGTAAAGGATTGTTGAAAAGCAAGTCGGCATCCTTCGTCGTACGTTAATAAACTTGGATGTGAACATATCAATGAATAAAGAAGTAGGGGAACTGGAAGAAATTAATAATTGTTAGGCAAGTAAGTAGTGGTCTAGTTGAAGACATAGGAAAGACTATTGCCAGCACATATATTGCTCTGTAGCCTTCAGCGATATAGAAGGAGCTTTAGATAACACGTCAGATCAGTCCATGAAAATGGCGTTTGAAGAATGGGAAGTGGAAATTCCCATTCTAAAATAGAACAAGGCGATGCTACCATATTGTATAGTAACGGCAGAAATAAATGGAAACTTCCACTGCCACCACTGTCAAAGGCTCTCTGCAAGGCGTAGTCTTGTCACCTCTACTGTGATTATTGGTAGTGGACAAAAGTCTCACTAGACTCAACAGCGCTGGATTTAGAGTTCTAGGCTACGCGGATGATCTAGTAGTGCTAGTAAGACGCAAGCGTGAAGGTATAATCTTTGCCCGAATGCACACGGCATAAAATCAAAAACTACTTCTCTAAAAATCACATCTACATTCTCTCAGATAGTCAAGCAGCCTTGAAGGTCCCGAAAGCTATTGAGTGCACAGTCAAACTAGTGTGATAGTGTAAACAAACTCTCAAAATCACTAGCTAACAAAAACAAAGTAACCCTAATGTAGCTTAGAGGCTATCAGGGTATATTAGGAAATGAGGAAGTACACAGCCTTGCCAAAAAAGAGGTAACGATTCCATACCTTGGACAACAGCCCTTCTATGGCCTCACAAGATTCCAAATCAATAAGAAACTAAATGAAAGGCTAAATAATCTAATAGACTCTTACTGGAGACCTAACACAATCCAAAGTATTCATAATCATATCAGCTAAATTTGAAGATCTTCTTGTGATAACCAGAAATGACATAAAACTGGTGGACGGTCTTCTGACAGGTCACTGCCTCGTCAAATACCATTTTAAGACGATGTGTATAGCAGAGGATGATAATTGCAGATTCTGAGAGCAAGCCATGGAAACAGCAGAGCATCTACTTTGCGACTGTTCTACCCATTTCACTAAAAGGCTCAAGTACCTTGAAGAAGTAGTACTAACACTTAGGGAAATGGGAAACAAGAGCCCCCAAAAAATAGCCTTCTTTAGGAGGAGTCCATGTACTTTTTGAAGCAGAACAATAAGATGTAGAGTTTTATACAAAATATTTTCTAGGTATAGGTGTAAAGTGGTTGTAAAGCCAAAAAGACTCCCCAAAACAATCCACAAACAGTCTAACAAGTTCATGAATATGTTGGGGCTTGACTTATGACGACGAGGATGATTTCGTATTTTTTTGGGCCATATCATTAATTTATTCTCATTATAAGTCCTAGTTTATGTAACTTTTATATAGAAATAACTTTTTCTTCGTACTTTGGGAACGCTTGCTTAGTTTAGATTTAAATGAAACATCAATTAAATTTTTTATTTATGTATTTTATGTTTCTTCAGTTGTTAAATAATTTTTATTGTGTGTTTTATCACTACTATTCCTGAACCTCATTTATCAATAATGAAATTTATCTTTTTCATAAAATGTTTATTAAACGTTTATTTAGAACAAATATATAATTGAAATATAAACTTATAATAGTAATAGATAATATAAGTGAATAAGAAACAATTGATATCATTTTTAAAATAATCGTAACGACGTTATAGATACAGGCAAATTAAGTTTTCTGCAATTACAATAATCCTTCGTATTTTCTAATATCCAATTCAAGTTAGCTTTCACGTCTGCATATAGAGCAACACCAATACCTTCGCAATCGTTTTTGTCTCCAAGAATACCTAGAAAATACAAAATGTGAAACAGCAATGATACCACTTAACTGATCAAAAACACACACACACACACAGAAATAAAAAAGACTGTGATTATTTCTCAATATATTCTACCTTTATTTTCACATACTTTTCAGAACGTCAGTCTAAAGCTGCCATACCACTATAAAAATATGTTCTTTAGAGTCGAAGTGTTCGTACCCTGCCTGATTAATTTCATCGTCGCTGTTAAATTTAGGACTGACTATATGATAGGTATTCAATCTCTGTTATGCCATATTCGTATACCTGGCCTGACCTAGAGATGGCGGTAGCTGCTTGAAAAATACCAGCGTATTAGAAAGTACGAAATCTATACAGCATATGCTTCTAATTTGAAGACGCCATGTTGTTTAGTGTTTGGCAGTCATCAATAATGAACGTTTTCAGTGAATTTGTAAACATGTAAAAAATTGTCATTGTTATAGATACAATACTTTTATTTGAAAGGCGTTAGTAGTAGAGTTCAAACGAGGCCATACGACCTGCGAAGACCAGCTTCTCAGTGGATGACCAAATGAGGTGACGACTGCAGAAAAGAAAATCCACAAAGCGATACTGGATGATCGTCGACTGAAAATACGCGAGCTAGGCATTTCAGAAAGTTCGGTATAGTGCATATTAACTGAAAATTTAGATATCAGAAAGCTGTGCGTAAGATAGGTGCCACGTTTGCTCACAATGGAACGCTGATTTATAACCATGGATGAAACGTGGGTTCCTCACTTTAAATCCGAAACAAAAGAACAGTTAATGACTACTTTGAGGAATTTGACAATTCTTATTATAAAAAGGGTATCAAACTTATTGTAGATCGCTGGGAAAAGTATATGGAGCTAAAAGGAGATTACGTTGAGAAATTAATCTATTTTTTTTTTCTAAAATTTCTGAGTTTTCTTTGTTGAGAATGATTTTGTCGAGCCTTTTCTCAAATTAGATTAATATGCTGCGTTCATGGATGTATTTGATTCCTTAAAGTCAATCAGAAATCTTGGCACCCATCTGGTTGACATTTCGCGGTAATAAATTATTTGCTCAATACTAACTACGCTGATATCCAATCCTTCAGCAATATCGCGTACAGTACAGCGTCGGTCTCTCAAAATGAGTTTTTCTACTTCATTGACGTTTTAATCGGTAATACAAGTTTGCCTTGAGTCTTGGAGAGGCACTCTTCCCTGAATTTCTCGGGTAACTTTTCATGACTTTCCGCGGATTTTACATTAGACCTTAGACTAAGTACACTGAAAAGCGATGTTACGCGGTCCATACTACGATTCGTAACTGAACAGTGCAGCCAATATTACAATACTAAAATTTTCGCGCGTTTATTCAAAAGCTCTGGTTTATATGTAAACCATCCTCTTACTATTGAGTGCTTTGTTATCTAAAATACGACCACATAACGGATCTGTCACTAAAAGAGCTATAAATATTAAGCTATTGGAGTAGGTGCTCCAGAACACTCCAACGATACACCCGAGTGATTTGGTGAATAAATATTTTCACTTTCAAGGAAAACGAAAACGTATCTTACCTACTAAATCGTAAATTCCTGTCTTCGATTTATGCATAACCGCCGTTCCAGAATCATTCTGTAACAAGTAAAGGTACACGATATCATTGATTACACTTCATATTATTCTTACTTCACATATAGGATTGATAGATCCAATTACTCCCAAGCATCCTTTATCGTTCGAGATGTATTGAGCCTCACGAACTCCTTTTACACAATCCTGCTCTTTTAAAATAGGCAGGGCTAATTTTCTTGCTCTACAAGATGAGTTGCCAGCGTCTGACCATCCATATACAATTCCTACTTGACTTGTATATTCGTAATCTAAAAAAGCATTCCATTTACATTGGAATTCCTTTCAAATATTGGAGAATGTTTTAATTTCAAATGAGCCACCTCCAATACAGAAATTTTTCAGAAAAAATTGAGGCTATAAGTTATAGAATTTAAATCAAATATCACCATAATATGGGTATTATTTTGGAAATAGAGTTAACAATCAATTCAAATTGATTATAGAAGGGTCTAGAGATCTGTAGTAACGTTATATTGTGTTAGCTAGTTTTTGCTTCAAGCGTATAATATCTATATTATTTACGATAACTCAGATCGTGGAAATAACCTATTCTTTTACTAGTGAAATAATGAACGCTCGTTATTATAGTAGTAACAAAATAATGAGAAACAATAGCAACGTCTTATTATGGGCGTTGTAACCAAGTAGGCAGGAGCTGTCGTTTAATTTTTATTTAATTTGATGTTTGGCAGTTTTGAAAAGTGTATTCTAAAAATGTCTCAAGAAGAGAAGAATTTAAATGTATTATTTGGCACGAGTACGATTTTCGTGGCGCTTAGATTTGCCATTTTGTAAATCGACTCCAAAAAAGTCGAAAATAAAGAATAAAATTTTTGATATCTCGCTTTGTTTTGGAGATATCGATATTTGAAGTTGGAAAAATTTATTTTTATTTAATATTTGTATATATCAACCTAACCTAACCTAACCTTCTCGTGGTGCACTTTCAGTGCAAAAAGTTTTTTTCGCATGAGGATTATTTTAGTTTTATATTATTATTATTTTTTTCTTATGGGGGGCTACAGAGTGATGGAAGTTTTCAAAAATGGCTCATTTGGCTATAAAAATCTGTTTTCTCCAATATAATTTTGGAGTATCAGGGTAAATAATATAAAAATTAAACAAAAAACCTTTTGTTTATTGAGTTACAAGATTCATATTGAATTTGAAGTGATAAAATATTCATTTGCAACGAAGTATTGAACGCTATCTGTTCAATAAATCGTATTTTGAACTAACGTTTGATTATAACTTTAAGTATCGATATCTCGAAAACGAAGCGAGATATCAAAAAAAATTCATTCTTCATTTTCGACTCATTTTGGCCTAATTAATGTTAAATTGCGGCGCCATAGAAATCGTACTCTCTCCTATTATTTTTACGCTTGAAGAAAAAATAGTATGCCACTTGGAGCAAAAGACCCATTATATGTTTTGCCCATCCCAGTTTACACAACCTCGACAGTGCCTTCTACTCTTAGTAAACATAATGTGCTATTATATGATATAAGCTTCCATTTTTTTTATTCCCATAATTTTTTTCGTAAATCCGCCGTAAAACCGAAGATTTTAAAAAGAAATTAATCGAAATTGGTCGATTTTCCGATTTTCTAGAGACGCGAAAGTATAAATTACGAAAATAAAAATTTACAGTCACTAATATAATATTGTGAACAAAGGCAGACATATTTAATTTTTGGGAAATAATGGCTGATAATTCAAATAAAATTGCTGAGAAAAGTGTGGGAGCAGAAGGGCAAATTATTCCTATTGAGTCTTCGAAAAGTTACGAAAAAGAATATGCGATGTTTTTCGACTGGCGTAAGAAATACGAGGGAGAATTTAAGAGTATTGTTAAGTACAAAGATACCGTAGAGTACCATTTTCCGGACTCAAATTAGTACTGCATGAAAAACATTCTTCTGGTTTTAAAAATTAAAGCTCAAGTCATTACTTCATAAACACACTGTAATAATATAACATGGAATCCGCTAGTGACCATAGTGACCATTGTCAAACTATAGTAATTAGTAGACTTGAAGAAAGTGAAAAAATCTAATTGGATTCCTACAGGTATAATAATTTATTAATACTTACTCGTTGATGGTAAGCAAATTGGTGAAACTCTTCTATCTATTACGACAGGTGTGCTTAACCTTAAAAGGGCGATATCATGAGCCTTTGAGGCTGGATTATAATCCGGATGAATAACAATTCTATCGACGCTCATAGTTGATGAAGTTATATCAGGAAAGCATCTGTCTATTTGTCCGACTATTATTTTTACTTGCAGGGGTGTTTTTCTAAAATAACATCCGCATGAATATATATTTTAAATTGCTTAATTTCCAAATATAGTCCAGTCCTTTAAGGAAAATCGAGATACCCAGCTATAAAGTCGTTCAAAATTGTTCATTTGAGATTCTAAAATCCTCTCATAACACATATAATTCGATGTGAGCAACTTCAAAAATCGATTTTTTGCACATTTTTTGCAAATAACTCATTTCCTATAGGTTTTACGCTATTTGTATTTATTATCAATATTGTAAAACATTAAATTCTCTACAACTTTTGTTTCAAAATTTTTTCCATACGGTAGTCCCGATCAAAATAATCTCTTATAAAGTTTGTAAATTATTGCTAAATATATAATTATGAATAAATTTTATTTTTTACGATGAAGAAGAAAAAAATTGAAATAAAACTCATTGTCCTTATAATTATGTTTTATTTGTTTTTAAAAATTTTAACAATCACAAATGTATGGTATGACATTTTTTAATAAACATTGATTATATTTTTATTTATTTCCTATTATTTTTTATTTATTTAAGAATAACTACTATAAATAAGATTTGAATTATAATATGATTAAAATTTTTTTCTCTACGATTTTGAAACTATACGGGCAGGTAAGTGCTATTAAAAGAATTTATAATTTATTGGAAATAAATAATTAAGCAAAAAATATTCAAATACAATGTAATAGTTGATAAAAAATTGAAATGACCCATAATTATATATTTAGCAATAACTTATAATCTTTATAAGAGATTATTTTGATGGAGACTACTAGTTGATTTCAAACGGTGCGTGCTCTGCTCTCCTATATCTCAGAAACGATTCACCGTATGAAAAAATTTTTGAAATAAAACTTGTAGAGAATTTAATGCTCTACAATATTGATGATAAATACAAATACCGTAAAACCCATAGGAAATGAGATATTTGCAAAAAATCGATTTTTTTGACTTTTGACCCCCGATTTTTAAAATTGCTCACATCGAATTATATGTGAGTTTTGACAAGAGTTTAAGGATGTCAAATGAACAAGTTTAAACGACTTTCTAGCTGGGTATCTCTAATATCCTAGGTGAACTATCTTAAATGATGGACTAACAGTAAAACCATAGTTTTTGAACACAATTTATTTTGAGACATACTAAATAGCAAAAAACTATACTGATAATAGATGGTATTTGTTCTTTCTAATGCTTGACGATATAGGTGTTATAAATTGTTTCAATTACAATAAAATAATATTACTTTTCTCAATAATAAAATTGAGATTTCTTAAATATTGCGAAGAATTCAAATTCAATTACGAGAGAAAACTGAAGTCTGCAAGATTAGCGAAGGAAAATGTAGATGCATCGTCGTTATGTAACAAAACTAACTCTTTTCTTTAATAAATGCGATTGTTTAGCAAATAGCAAATAAGCATAATAATGGCTGGTTAATATTTTCTACTTTTCTAAATAATCAACAAAGCTCACACTTTTGGAATCTCAACATACTTCGGCCATGAACTTATTAACCGACAAAACCGTTTTTGCTTTCTTGAAACCACGTTTCTCGGATGAAGTCCATTGTTTTGACTCTTTTTTGTTATCTATCGACAAAAACATGTACTCATAGTTCGTTCAAAGATATCCAAAAATTCGTCTTATTGAGTTTTTTACGATGAAAAATATGTTTATTCCTTCTATTTTTCGACATAATCGCCGTTTTGATCAATACAGTTTTGCATGCTGTGTACCCATCTTCTTTATGCCTAAGTCACAGAAGTCTATCGCCATGCCTCGAAATGGCTTGAAACCTCTTTCTTCAGCTCTTTATCGGTTGTGAAATGCGTTTCTCCCAAGTGTTCATTGAATGAATTTAGGGGAGGGATGGTAATCATTTGAGGGCAAGTCTGGGCTGTAAGAAGGGTGCGAGTTGATATTTGAATTATCTGCGCACTCATACACTTTGCCCCATGCACCTCACACAGCTCGGGAGGAAGATCCACCGGAGAAACGTTTTTTATACACAAAAAACGAAACACAAGGTGTATTTAGCACCTGCCGTGAGAATAAAATGGAAGCTCCATCTTTCACGTCTACCAAGACAAGAATGAATGCTGTAAATAGTTGACCGGGCCGGGAACTGGAAGAAAGGGTGCCAAGCTACACGCAAATCTTGCCAAATCCCGCAGCTCTTTGGGAACCCTATTTTGTTGAACAGTTTCCACGGAACAAATATTGTTCGATTGAAAGTCGAAAATATGTATTTTCTATATTCACTTAACAATGGAAATACGGTTTTTCTATAAGTGTAATAGCACTAATCTATCTGTCACATAATTTTATGAAGATTGAATAATTTGGAAATATTTTGAAGGAGGTCCACATTTGTCGACTATTCGGAGATTTTATTTAAAATTTTCTTTCAATATTTGACTTAATAGGAAAAGAATAGCTGAAGTACTAGTATACTGTTTAATACCTTTCAGTTGTTAAATCAAAAGTCGATCCATTTATAAGATGTTAATATTAAGACGTCACATTTTAAAGGCCATAGATTGTAGAATTACATAAACCTTCTAGAGAGGGCAAACATAGCCCTTAAAATCTTAAATGAAACGGGGGTTTATTCATGTTTTTATATTTCACATTTTAGTCACACAATATTTAAATACATTCTTTAAATTAGTAAGCTAATTTTTCACTCGTTTTAATCTGCATTGTCTTGGTGAGGTTAACATCCAGCGATGTATCTTCTAACTTCTCGCGTCTCTAGAATAAATAGAGAGCTGAAAAATATTTGGGGTTTGCTCAGTAAAAAAAATTCGTAACGCCATAGACATTTTAAGCGAATATGTTTTGAAAGCCATTGAATTTTTTTTATCTGACTCTTATAGAGGGCGCTAATTCCAGGCTTCGTACCAAGTAGTATTGAACATAACTTTTTTAATATTAGATTTATTAAGCAAAATTTCGAATGAACTTGTACATAGTTCAATTTTACACCAAAAATGTACTTTTGATAAAACTCGATACTGTGTACCGTTTTCCGAATATTTTGATTTGAAAATTATCAAGTAATAACCGATGCTGGTATAAAGTTATGATAAATGTATTAATTAAATAGTTCAATTAGATAAGGTGGTCGAAATGTCCTCAGTTTTCAAGAATATACAAGTCTATCCTTTTCTCTAAAGAATTCATTAATCTTCTAAACGGTTGGGAGTCAGCTATGAGGCATTAAAGTGACGTGGAATTCTGTCTTTCAAATCTTGAGGTGAATTTACCTCTGCAGCATAAAGTTTTTCTCCCAGATACGACGAAGCTGTGTAATCCAAGGGATTAAAATCGCATGACCGAGGAGGCCAATGAATCAGAGCCTCTGTACCTCTACCAATCCATGGATTCGAAAAATGGCTACTCAACCTTAACCTTGACTGTTAATGTTATACATTTCAAAAAATTTGGATTGAGGGCTGTCCTTTCTTCTAGTTTTTGACAGAAATCCACTTTAACTGGTAGATTGTGTAGCAAAGGCTCTTGGACAAGATCTCATAATAATTAGACTGGATTTTTGTGAAATGTTACAAGAAACGAATAACTAATTAATAATAATAATAACAATAATAATAATAATTAATAACTTTACAATACTTTATACCAGCATCTTTTATTACTTCATAATTTTCAAATCAAAATATTTCGAAAACGCTATGCAGAATCGATTATATCAAGAGTACCTTTTGGGTGTAAAATTAAATCTTATTTAGGTACACTTTTTGATTACTAAATCTGATATTTAAAAAGTTATATTCAATACTACTTGGTACGAACCGTGTAACTAGCGCCCTCAATGTGAGTCAGACATAAAAGTAAATTCATTGAATGTATCAGCTTCCAAAACATATTCGTATAAAACTTCATCACAATGTTGCCAGTAGTTGCGGTAAAAACGTAAAAAATGTGTATAATTTTTTACTGAGCAAACCCCAAATATTTCTCAGTTTTCTATCTATTCTAGAGACGGGATCCCTTTTTTGAAACACCCTGTATGTGATGTAAGTAAAAAAAAAATAATACACATACCCAATAACGTTGTTGGCAGAAGTGAGCAAATATTTGGGAGTAATGAGTGTAGCTGGTAGAGAAGAAGCATTACCATCGACGTTTACCTGTATAGAAGCAGTCCAAGGAAATTCATGGCCTGTTAAATATTCACCGCCCACAAGACGTGCTTCTCTGTTGGGAACCCCGCATTCTGAAATAACATCGTAAAAAAAATGTATGAGAGGAAACGAACAATGATACAGTTGAAAAATTTAGAACGATGAAATATTTATTCAGTAGACGCCAGAAATAAAACATCGGTTTCGGTTTATAATTCGATGTTACGTAACTGTATGAGTTTTAATTTTTTTAGACACATTTATATTGGGTTTATGCATGTCTCTTAGTCTGAGTAATTCATAGATTTTAACTAATTTTATAAAAGTGTAAAGATTTTGGAACCATCGGGGATGTTCATGCCGAAAATCTTATTTACTCCAACACTAATCAAAACAGTTTACTTTCAGACGATAACTCATCGAGACGCGCATCAGACAGTGTAATTGTCGGCTTTGTTGTGGTGGTAGTGCGTTCAGTATCAGCTACAGGACATTTCCCAGCAAAATTAAGATAATGCTGATATTGACCAAGGAACAGCAAAAAAGAATCAGATATCGAAATCAAATCTTCTAACGAAATTATGAAAGAGTTTCACTGACAACAACAAAGAAAAAATATATACTATTCATCTGATAAGTAGCATATTGTGGTATTCCTAAACCAGGAAAATCCTTACACAAAGTTTCTTTTTATAGTCATATGAGTTTTTTTCTTAGATTCAACCATCAATCAGGATCACAGATTTATGAAAATGGTACAAAAGTTGTTAGAAAGAAAACAAAAATATAAAATGTCTTATCGTAAACGGTATTCAATACAAACAGATTCTACTGATTTAAAAAAAAAATATTGCTGGAGTGTCACTGTGTTAAGATATCTTTTACATCTCTTGTGTACGAACGACTTTCCTAAATTTGATAATGATATTTTAATAACTTTTACAGACGATACTTTCATATTAGCTATAATAAATTGGCAGATAAATTACTGGTGTCTAAACATTCCTACTTAATTCCAACTTAGTATATCTACAATGGCCAATCATTTTGTTATTCCCCTGACTCACTCTAGTTCTTCTCTCATTTACCAGAGAAAATCGTTTACCACGCAAATGTTTTTGAGTTTAAGAAACAGCCGGCTTAAGCTATTGAAGATGTTGCAATGACGAACCTATGACTGGTTATGTTATTATGTTGGCGTTTGACTGGTAATGCCAAATCTTTTTTAGTATCCAGAGAACCGAGATATACGATCAGAGTGTGGAAAAAATGATGTCATTCAAAATCTAGGAGCGAACATAACAAGTAATAGAAATGTAAAGAAAGAAGTGAAAGCTCAAACAACAAAGGCATCGCGATAGAGACCAGAACAGAGAACACCATAACTAAGTGGCTTTTAAGAACTATTGAAATTCGAACGCTGAGATCAATAGCGGGATCCTAATTATTTGACTAGAAGAGAAATGATGAAATAGGGGAGATTTGTGAAAAGTTATTCTTGTTTGTTGTATTAGTCGACAGACTTATTTACCTTTATTATTTGAATGTATCTCATATTTACTTTGGTCGGGATTTATTTCGTTGTTTTATGAAACTAGGCTACAGATTCAAGTCAATTGTTTGTTTTGACGAGTAATTGCGCGAGTGTATCTAAATAATCAATAATATTTGAATATATTTTATAATTACAAGAGGTTTTCTCATGAATATGGAAACAAATGGTTGCAATTGAAAAAATATATATGCGGCTATTTTGATGTACGAGTGTAATTTATTTGAATATTTCCGTAATAAAATGAGTAAATTTAATTATTTCATAAAACATAAAATATTACCAGGATAATATTGAAATGGTTAAAAATTTACCAGAATAACAATAAAAAGTGAAATTATTGTATTTTAAAAATAACAATAACAACTTGTTTATATGTGCAAGTATTACCGTTACAAACATTTTCAGCAATATACAGGAGAATCAAAAAGGTTATCATCACAAATTAAGAAAACAAAATTTATTCAAAAATTTCATATTGATACGGGCGTCTTTATTCTTTTCAGTGCCGTCTTCTACAGAAGTTTGGCGAGCGTCATTTGATAGACTTCTCTATTTGGTGCCGCGTGAATTATATTCGAAGTTTCTGGTATTTGGAACCATTCGCGTAGGTTTGTCGGTCAGGATTTTTTCTCTCTATCTAACCCTCTCCTACCTGTTTTCTTGCCTTCCACGATAAGCTGTAGCATTTTTCGTTCCGAAATATATGTCCTGTAAGACGCTTAATACTTACAAACACTTCTAAATTTTTAACCATTCTTCTCAGTACCTTCGTATTGGTTACTCTATCAGTTCGTAAAATGCGTCTATACAGTCACATTTCAAAAGCTTCTAATTTTTGCATTGCTGCTACTTTTAGTGTCCACCCTTCCACACCGCGAAGCAGCGTAGAGAGTACGGAACATTTCGTGGTTCGCCATCGGGTACCAATGCTCAGGTTTTTCATTTTTATGAATGTGGATCTTGCCATTTCAATTCTAATCTTAATGTCTAAATCAAGGTTCCATTCATAATTTATTGGGTATCCTAAGTATTTGAAGCGTATTTGTCTCTTTATCTCACTAATCAAGATAAATTTGTTTTTTTTTTCTGTTGATCTTAAGACTAGCTTTTATATTGTAGTTACTCTATTGAGAAGCATCTGTAGAACTTCGACGTTATCTGCCAATGAGACAGTATCATTCACATAGCGGAGATTGTTGATTGGTACACTGTTAATTTTGATGCCCTTATCACATTCTTCCAGCGCCTCTATAAATATTTGCTCTGTGTACAAGCTGAACAGCAGCGGCGATAGATTGCAACCCTGCCTAACTCTCCTAGTAATGCCTATGTCCTGACTTTTCATGTCTCCAAATCGGATATGTGCTGTTTGATTCCAATACAGATTTTTTATAATCTGAATATCCTTGGTTTCGAGTCCTGAACGAAATAATAGTTTGTCGTGGTTGATAGGGTGTAGGGACAAACAATCCATACACTTATAGACAGTTTAGCGAGTAAAGTAGGCATTGACTGAAAATGTTATTAATTATTTCTTGTAATTTGGCAGTTGTTACAAGTATAAACATTCCGTTTCTGCTAAAATTTCAGTTTCAAGTATGAAAAATCTAAAAGGAAACGAACGACGTAAAATGATTGGTATTTAAGTTTCCAATGTGGTCTTTGGAAAAATTTATTGTACAACTTGATACGCTTAGTAGTTTTGTCAACAGACCTAAATCAATAGTAGAAATTTGATAATTTACTGGTACAAACGGCCCCTCAGATCAAAAAAGTACTGGTTAAGTATTCTTCTTAAAAAGTTGTATTGTGTTAATTTCGTTTACCAAACGGACATTCCTATGATCCTGTGTAGTTATGATAGAGTTCAATATTCATCTAAACGTAATTTGAATATACTTACTACATTTGCAGGTATTGAAAACTGTATCGAAAAACCGTCTGTTAAAAGCTGCGTCGGATTGAAATGTCTGCAAATAATAAGTGTTTTGACTGATAATGTTCAAATGTCGAATACATGGTATTCAATTTAGGAGCTTAGATTTTGTTACCACATTAATATTTTACAAATTAAAGAAAAAATGGTTGAAGCTCCATTTTTTATATTGTATTTATACTGCTTGTAAATTATAGATTTAATAAAATTGAGATGACTTCCAGTTCTCAGTATTAATTTTGGGCGAAACTTAATGACTCTAATATATAATAAAGTTCTTACCAAGTATATCAAGGTGAACGAAAATATTTCAACAGGACAAATGATTTGTTTTAGTTCCATGATTGCTAGTCTTAAACTAAATTATTGAAAGTTCGCAAGTAGTTATTTATCCCTTTAGCATCCTAAATTAGCATCTTTCGATGCAGGCTTAATCTAAATGATACATTGTATTTGCCAAGTAATTTTGAACAATTACGTCAAAAAACAGTTTTATCCAAACATGAATATTCAAATTCGATGGTGAAAGTTGTACCATTCGTGAAAATGGTCGATATGGGTATTAATTATATTTTTTTCATGATGTAATGATTTTCTCTTCTTATTAAATACATGAAAACGCACTTTGTAATGATGCAATAAAAGACCAATATCCGGAGGAGGGATAGAAGAAATGAAACGATGAAAGAGAAGCCACAACAATTCAGCCACAATTAATAATCAAAGAGCGTTAGAGAGTAGTAACAGTATTTGAAATTAAAATACAAGAATCACACACACACACCTACTTCAAAACCCACCCACAAATCATTGAAAGGCTAATGAAAAGACTTCTTTTGTCGCTTCTCCTAAAACAAACCAGTTTCACAGTTCACCTAATAACGCAGTGTTTTCAGTTTCAAATGAAGTATATTTAGCAGTAAATTTTTCCCAGCATCAGTAATTTTTGATTTCTTTAAAAGCTTTTAGTTGTGTTTACGAAGCAATTTGATGAAGAAATTACAGTTTCATGACATTCTTTGGAATAAAAGAACAAGTATCTAGGGACAATTGAATTGACGTAAACAAGACAACATACACATACGTAGTACTTTTCTATGGTTGCGAATCCTGGGTGTTGATCAACAGATTATAATGAAGATACTGAAGATATCAATAAAATAAGGAACAGCATTAGACAACAAAAAAATATAGTGAGTAAAGTGTAAAAAGTCAAACAAAAATAGTTGATCTAGTTGGAACATATAGTGAGAATGACGAAAATGAATGGACAGAACAGTTAAGGTTGTACAGGAATCAGAAATAAGTTCTCAGGAAAAGAAGAGGCAGACTCAGAAGGAAATAAAGTACGGAAACAGCAAATAACTTGAAATAAGAAAGGAATGGACTAGAGATAGGCTAAACATGAAGTAAATGTGGAACCAAATGAAGAAAAAATATTTCTTCTACATCTATGCTAGAAAAGTCTGAGGATAAGTGAGTTGGCGAGTAAAAAATTTAATAAGTAGAACTCCTCTAATATCAATTGTAGAAGACAAATCAACATTTTAAGAAATACGCACAACACTCATACCAAATTGAGAAATGAAAAATAATGTTTAATCCCCGTATAAAATTCGGTAAACTTCTATAAAACCGTCAGTCCATGTGGACTCATTATCTCCACTGTTTACCAATGAAAACCACGAATCGTAAACATAAATGCATTTCTATTGGCCTCAACCGTATATATACAAGTTCTTCGAAATATTCCTGCCAGGAAGTCTGCTATAAGCATCGGCGTGGCTTGGTGATTTTAATTTAATTCATAAATTTCTTCAAAAAATAGAAATGTTATTTAGACCATGGGCGAGTGAAGGCAATGAAATTGTACAGTGTAGTGAGAATGAAGACAGGTTTGAATTTACTAATAAAGATTTAGATATACAAACACAGCAAGTTATTTTAAATATATTCGAATGTTTAAAAAAGGAAAATATTCAGCAATCTGATAACGCAATCATAATAAGAATTGCTTAATTAACTAGAGTGAATAAATTTAGCAAAAATTGCAAAGGAAAAGAAACCAGATACAACTCGACCTCCTGGACGACCACCTATAAGGTGGTATGAAAGCTGGTCCTCAGCATCCCAACTACTCCTGGCGAACCCTTGATGAAAATATAGGACCTAGTCCTAACGTAAGAAGAAGAAGAAGAGAAATAAATTTTCCATATATCGAGTAGTCACAAAAGAGGTTGCTACGGATCATTCACAGAACCGAAAAACTTGTAAAGGAAAACTGAAATCAGTAGACAAAGCTACTCAAGATTTTATACGTAGGACAATTTATAGGAGAACAGGGCTGCGACATTAGAATACAATTATATCAGTTTAAAAATATTGCGTCAGCTTTTGTCAGCATGTGGTTTTAAACTCAAAAAACTGAATAAACGGATGGCAATAACCGAATCGTCAAGGATTGTTAGATGGCGACAAGATTATTCGCGTCAGATAAAAGACTACCAAAGTTCTAATAGACAAATAATTTATTTAGATGAAATATGGTTTGATATTCACGATGTAGTGAATTGGGTTGTCAATAGTAAAATTGCTGTTTGAATGGGCCATGTTCTAAAGGGAAACGCATTTTAATAGTAAACGCTGCGCTGGTAGCAAAGACGGTTTCGTACCTAAATTTTTACTAATATCTGTTAAAAAACTGTGCAGCTGATTATAATGAAGATATGATAGCAGAATTATTTGAAAGTAGTTTAATGAAGAGCTTTTACCTAACATTCCACCACCGTCAGTAATCGTTATGGACAACGCATCCTAACCCTCGCGGAAACTTCTTGAGACCAAATCGTAGTGACAAAGCTCAAATTTTAGCATTTATGTCTGAGAAAATATTCTCATTCATGTCAGCGACAGCAACAAACAAATAATTTCTTAGTGTTATTAAAGGTCTGAAGTTGGAGAAAGTTAGTATATTGACAAGCTGTGTAAAGGACAGGGTCATTCTCTTCTCAGACTACCAAGTTCCTATTGCACATTTAACCCTATAGTAAAATAAGAATTACGAAAATGTAATCAGTCTCCTGAAATGAGTAAAGAAGTTGTATAACTCGCAAAGAAAGTTCTAGCAGCAGGCCGCCAAGAGCTTTGGAAAAACTGTGCTGAACATGTTATTATAGTTATTATAATGAATTTCCTTAATTATAATTATATTATTATAGTATTCATAAAAGTTTTTATAATCTGCAATTGATATTGAAAGAACTATAACAATGTTAAAATGTTGTAACATGCCATTCGGCTTGTTAGGTTTCTCACTATTTTAATTCTAACATTGTAGTTTTTAAAAAAAATTATTGGTTATCGATCTCCCACACTCCATTAGAGAAATTCAATAAAACCCCTGAAATTATCCGAATTCTCCCTCTACCTATCTACACTTTAAATGAAAGTAAATTTCAGTAAATTTGTGGTGATTTTATTCCTTATATCGCAGGTAAATTCTATTCTTTTTATTCGTTCTTTCTTCCGTACTTTCCATCTGTGTTTCCTTCCTCATTCTATTTTTATCCTCCAGTTTCACAGCTGCCAGGCTGGAAGTTTCAACGACAATGGATCCAACCACCAGACTACAAATTCAACTTCTGCCTCTGGGAATCCAGTTGAGGGCTTCAACTATCTCAGATTTCTATAGATATCTTTAACATAAAAATTGTTGTTTTTAATTTATAACTGATTTTGTCCGTTGTGCTCTTTTGGAATTCCTTATTTTTTCAATCAATTCAAAATTGTTCTTTGCAATAAATATTAATTTAGTTTTTGTAGATAATTTTAGATTGTTCAATTTTTAATTTAATTCATTAGGTGTTTCCAGCTTTTCCGTCTTTTTTATTAATTGTTAACGTCGTTTGTTAAAAAGCTGGTGGTGTTCAATTTAATATTAATTGTTCACCTCATCTGAGTACCAGTTATTCATATACTTTAACTGAGGCCGAATACCACTTCCTGAAAAGAGTTTCCTGTCGGGGTACTTGAGGTTATGGTGGTTCATTATCTAATTTTTTGCAATACTTGTTTCAATATTTACTTTGATGTGATAAAAAATATTTGTTGTCCCTTTTTATATTAAGAGATGATAAAATTATTTTTTATTATACATACGGTGTAAATATATCATCATTATGAAATAATATTCTATATAAATGCTACACAAGGAATATCTCTATATAAAATTAAGTGATTGGGGTGGTTGAGTGGAAGAGGTTAACAAATGATTAAAATGTTATAGATATAGAACAAAATTCCACTTACTGGCAACACTGTTTACACTACCACTACACCAACACTTACAATTACACTGTCTTGTTGCAAAATACTCGCATGTTAACAGTGAAGTGTCACTATCACAAAGAATCACCGAAGTAAAGAAAGTTCTCGCGCACGTAGCGGTAATTATCACTCACAAAGTTAGAAGGATGTAATCTCTTTCTGAGGTATCGATCAACATAGAAATAGATCGACGTATTAGTTGGTTGTCAACTGTCAAATATTATGGTTGCGTTCAGGAATTTAATTTGTGACAAAACTTAAGATTCATCAATCTACATAAAGTTGGTTGTCAAATGTCAAATATTATTGTTGCGTCCAGAAATAAAATTTGTGACAAAACTTAAAATTCATCGATCTACTTATAGTTGGTTGTAAAATGTCAAATATTATTGTTGCGTCCAGAAATAAAATGTGTGACAAAATATCAAGGAAAAACAAAATTGTTGTTCTTATTTAATTCCGAGCATTTTCATATTTATTTATCTTTTAAACCTTCTCTGGACTTCCACAAATAATTTTTTTACTAAATTCGCATGTTGTCATTCTTCGAATGCTTTCTCAATATCTTCCTTCTATATTTGAGAACATTTATAATCTTTCCAGATAAAAAATATTCTGTTCTCTCAAAACTTGAATTCGAGCTAAAATGTGGTTACAGGGTTTTCTATAAACACATAAAATATTCTTCACCTCAGCCCTTTATTTCTACTTCCAACTATAATCAATTCAATACAAATCCGTCAGACCAATGACGTTACGTTAGTTCCCGATATGCAAATTTGTAATCCTTAATCCTGGTATAGAACAGGTTAGGGATCTTGAATATTTGGGGGCAAGTACAACAAATAATATAGAGTTAAAGAGGGAAGTGAGAAGCTGAACAAAAGCGTCGTTAATATCATAATGCTCGAAAGGCTTAATCTACAGACATAAATATGTGAGCACCAGTAGTGAAGTGAGAATATATTATAAAGCATCTGCCAGGCTGGTGATAATTTCACGGGGAGACTTGTAATTTGTATTAAATTCAATTGTTCAAATCATATGATATAATCCGATCCAAAAATTCTAACATTAAATAGTAATGTATATAGGAAATTCCAATTCAAAAATATGACGCCATTAAATAATAACACCTTTTGATAGTTCTGTTTATAGGAGTTATAAAGTCGTAAATAACTGACAAATATTGAAGTTTCATTCCTTAACAATTACAGGATAAGAAATATTTACGAAAAATCAGTATTTGAATGATTGGATCTAATAATTTCTACCAAGCAAATACTGGTAATATGATCTATTAAGTATGGACAGGGGGAATTAATAAAGGCGATCTACAAATTTGAAGAAGAAGCAAGCAATTACGAACCGGAAGTAAATAGAAAAATAAACAAAACATATGAAAATATGGAGAAAAACAGAAGGAAGATCAAACCAAGTGAAAACTAAGAAATACAAGTATAAAACACTATTTAGGAATAACGTTGGCACAAACAACCAAAGACAGGATAAAGGAAAGGATACGAAAATGCTATTAAGTATATGGAAGAAGGAAAAACCTATAAAAAACAAAAACATAACCAAACAAAATAAAATAAAAATGTACAAAACCTTAATAAGACCAGTATCCCGTATGCAACAAACAACAGTAATCAACAAAAGGGAAGAAGAAGAACTTACAAGAACTGAGAAAAAAAAATAACGAGAGCTATAACAGGTCCAAGCAAAACACAACGAAGAAATACAGAAAGAGCTGGAGAAAGAAAATAGAGTGAGATCCATAAAAGCACAAAGACTAAACTGAGCTGAGCATCTAATGAGAAGAAAACCAACTGAAATGAGCAAAAGAATATCGCAATGGACAATGGAGAAAAACTTATAGAAACGAAATAGAGGACATAAAAGCACTTAATATAGAGAACTGGAGGGAAAAATGCAGGAACCGAAAGGAATGTAAAATAATAACGAAATCAGCTAAGACAAACGATAAACTATAATGAAAACAAAAATACAAAAAAGGAATGGTAATCAAACTATAAAAATTATTTTAAAGCGCTGTAAGCGATAGCTATAATCCAAAGAACTGAAAGGCTTGATGATGATGAAGATGATGAAGTATATGATACTACGAGGATTATTTTTTTTAACCTCTAGTGGGCCGTAAAGTGAAAGTGAATATACAAAAAGACTTTATAACCGAAAGTAAGGTATACTACAGCTTATTTCTCTATCTTAACGATAAAAGTATTTGTCATATCTGTGAACTTTGATTTATCCTTTTCATAATATGTAGCCGACAATGGAAGTGAGTTGTGACTGTTTCTTTGAGCTCCACGTCAGTTTAGCGTCCATCCATCCCACTAATCCAGTTCCAAGAAATGATGAAAATTACTCGGATGTCGGGACGGCCTCTTAGTTTATTTAGTATAATTTTTCGTAAGCGTAAGAAAGAATCTGTATTAATTGTTATTCCATGCTGTATAAACTCCACAAGAAACATACCTTTTTGATTCCAAAAAACAGTTCCGTGATCTTAAGGCTTAAGTTCATTAAAATTTTGTGTTTCTCGTTTGAAAAATTGTGTGCATTCATTGTTGTGATTGATGTTTCGTTCCGGGCGTGTCATAAAGAATCCATGCCGAATCACCTGTCACAATAGATTTAAGAAAATCTCCATTAGTATTGTAACGGTCAAGAAACTTTAAAGCTGCACCCATCTAGCGAGTTTTGTGGTTATCATTCAACATAGTTGGCGATCGAAAACTTTTCTGTAACGCAACTGTTTAGGAACGATAGAGGCAGATCTTGAAATTTTCGGAAATTGCATCGGTAATTCATTTATGGTAAATCTTCGAGTTCCTTGATCACTTGATCAACTACCCGAACAATGTCTTTTATTGCAACAGACTTGCACCCTTGACCTCCTTTATCATAAACATCAGTTCGAATATCTTAAAATTTTAGACACAATTTACGAACAACGTCATCACTCATAAAGGTTTCTCCATATACTCGACTCATTCTTAGATGAATTTATGTTGCATCGTTTCTTTCTACATGCAAGAAACGAATAACTGCACTTGATTCACACTTGGCAGGAGAATCAATAGCGACATTCATCTTTGTATGACCGCAGTTCGAATGATATGTTAGAATCGCTGCTGACAGATCGTTTGAGCGAGGACAATGCGCAGTCTCCTGCTATGCACACCAATCACCTTCTGCATACTGTGAGATCTGAACTTGAAAAAAACCCTCTCACTTTGAACGCAATAGAAATATAATATGAATAATCCTAATACCTTGGGCAGAACTAAATCTACACTAATTTCTAATTCGTACTTTTAGCTCAACATTTGCTAATTTGATTTAAAAACTGCCTTACAAGTATTTTTACAATAAGAAGTGCAAAGGAAAAAGTCCCATTCTACCTATACATCTATCTGGAAATACCACTAGATTGGAATTTCTGGAACCGTTGGTGATATTCATACTGAATACACTACACGAACACTCAGAATTACACTATCTGACCCGCGTATTGATAAGCACGTTATCGTCTTCAGAAATTAAAGTTTACTTTCAGGCTCTGAAGATGATAACTTGCATATCGAAACACGCATCGGACAGAGTGAGTTCTGATATATTGGTAGTGTAAATAGTGTGTTCATTACGAAAACTTAGCATCAAAATACTCATAAACAAGTTTTAACAAATGAGCAGATGTACGATATTATTAAAATCTAATGTCTCTATTCGAGGGATTAGCACCAATTTTCTGTGTAAGAGTTCCAGATATCGTTTTCCATTGAGAGTGTTGTTAGGGAAAATTGGTCTTGTAATTTTATTAGCAAATCATTCACTTACTTGGATTACTTTTCGCTCAGTATCGAAAATTTTGTCATAATTTAACATACACCTAGAGAGTTATTAGAAAACAAAATCAATATTTTCCCAAAATTATAGTCATTTCTCATCATCATATTCTATTAATTATTGGAGGATTCCAAATCGGTAAAGATCCGATTTATGGGATTTAAGAATTCGTGCCATTGACTACCGTTTCTTAATAAATTTCTATATTCTGTCATTCCTAGAATTCCAAACAATTTCAATTGAATATCTCAAAAAAGTGACTTTACTGATAACACCATCTTACAGACAAATATTTGAATTTCCATACTTTCAATTACACAGTTTACGAGTAATAATGCATTTATTGTGCTTTACGTACTTCTGTAATCCCAGCACAGTTATGTCAAGAGCCCTAACGAGCTATAAACTAAAATATTCCGCGTAATATGCTCATCACTAATCCTTCATCAAAAACTAACGGCTCCCTTGGTTGCTCATATTTGCTTGAGAAGCTAATTAGGCACCTTGTCTTGAGCTTTTTAACTTTACTAGGCAAACTGTAAGAGGCTTCTCTGAGCGTTTGAACTTAGCACTTTCGAGTGCTGGGTACATACCAGTTTCTGCAGTTTCTTCCTCCACCAAACACCAGTAGCATAGCATGGCATCTTCATGATCATTCGAATTTCTTTCCTGTTTAACTGGAGCAGTTGATTAGTAAGATAAGTAGAAGGCTCATCATTATGTATCTTAGTTTGTCTCGGGCTAGATGTTTCCTTCCATCTCCATAGCACACTCCTGGAAAATGCTATAGCTACACTTTTGGATATACCCAGAAAGGGTTCTGGAACCATCGGTGGATCTGCTGATAACAGTCTAGCAACAAATCGGCCTTGTTGTTGCCCGAGTAGCGAGATATATGATTTTTTATTCGACTAAGTACGGGGACGAGTCAATTACCTACTCTCTTATATTTTGAAAAAAAAACACTTTAGTTTTTGATTTTTGTATGAAAAAATTCATTTTACTTTTGAACGTTCCTTCCAATCTTTCATCACTTTTTCTCTTTCGAAAAATAATATATTGATGTTATCAAAATAGGCATTTGCTTGTGAAACGATTTCAACTTAGGAACATATTTTATTACGTTGAACCATTTTCATAGATTTGGACACAAGATATATCACTCGAGGCACAAATAGAAGTATGAAGTAGATTAGTGATCGATTCGTAATCTTAACGATGGATTTTTGCCAAGTTTCCATCCCATGGTCCTGGCCAAAAAAACCTTTCTTTCGCCATGTACGGTATTTTCGATCAAATTGATCAAAGTATACAACTTGCATTTCAGAAAATGATAGCCAAAAAGTCAAAAAATCAATTGACAGATGCTATGTATGTTTTGGGATTGTGGCAAAAGTGTACTAACTCTAATATATTCCGAACTTCCGAACACTTATGTATTCACAGTCTAGGAATTGATTAGTTAAGAATAGCGTTAAGATAAACTTTGTAATATTGAATTTATTGATTTCAAAAAGCAATATCCAATTGATATATATATATATATATATATATATATATATATATATATATATATATATATATATAATATGTATTGAATAAAAATCTTACACTGGACAATAATATCTAGCACATGCAACGTTTTGAATATATAAGAATTACTTGGGTTAGGGTATTACCCTATGGCTCCCAGTAGGGAGTTAACTCTTTGGGGTTGACCACAGCTGACGTCATCCTTAGGGACACGTTCTCGCTTATTATACAAATTCAAATCTCGCTTAAAAATATGGAATGAATTGAAATTTGCATATTTCAACAGGGTGTGATTTTGTGGTTACATCTAATTTTCAAATGACAGTAAATTGGATTTTCTCCATGTAATATGAAGAAGGGGACATCCCTTTATGTGAATCATAATACCCAAATCAAAATAAATTTGACACATACGAAATATTATTATTTCATAGTAACTAAATGATGAAAGAGAAATGTGATGTAATACTTTGGATGCCAACTTACGGTACAAGGTTTGTTCATTAAAAAATATAATTAGTCAAATATTACGACGCGTTTACACTTTGGAACGCGATTGATCCGGTTCAGACTGGTATATTACAAGTAATAATAAAGCGCTACTTAGAAGAAAGAGTTGCTTCAAAGTTTTGGGGGAAACTTGGGAAGAATCAGCTTACAAAGAATAAGTCCCGTTAGATCGGCAAGTGTTTCTATGGCACGGAAAGACCAGGACGAGATCTACGTCGAGGACCGATAACAACGATGATGTGCCGTGTGCGAGAGAATTGTTGAGCCCAAATTTATAATTTTTTAATAGCTGGTATGTTGATATTGTCACAAACCATATCAGCATGTTGAATGTGTATACTTCGATGGTACAAAAAGTATTCACTGATATTCAGAACTCGCGTTGAAGCTTACCAAGAAAACCTCGATTTCCAATTGATGGATAACGTTATTTTTAGTAACGAGGGTATTTGAATATGATCTGGAAAGGAAGAGGCAATTTTCGGAGTTACAAGAATCGGCAAATCCAAAGTGAAAATCATGTTTTTAGCGGATTGATTAAACACGAGTTTGTAGAACTTTGTACAACTGTGAAATCCAAATTATATTTGGAAGTCTTCAAAAAATGTTTGACGAAGTTCAAAGTTTTCAAACATACAACTAAAGGTTTTATAACAACAATATACCGGCTTATTTCGCCTTTATCGTCTTAAACAACTTGGTTCAACAAGGACGCAAAAGATCGGGACATAACCCTCTCGACTTTTCGAAACACTGATAAGAAGAATTATTTTGATATAACAAATGAAATCAAATGAGCTTGTATGCAACATTGTGAGACATTTTAAAGAATGTTTTTCGTAATTCATTCAAAAGCTGGAGTAAATGTATTGTTGCTGAATATTTTCAACCATTTATAAGGAACCGTTAAACAAATGATTGTTAGTCTACCTACTGTTATTGCTTTTTGGATTTTCATACCTACCTTTTATGACCACACCGCTTTTTTGAAAACGAACCTTAATTCTTTAATTTTTCTTCTTCTGTTATGAACTTGTCCACTGACATAGTCGAACCGTGAAGCCGCTCCGGTTCGACTATGCTAATAGAATCTAAAGTTTAGGGGTCGCGCGCAGAAGATCCGGTATTCTTTGTAAAGTTTTCATAGAATATTTGTATCAGGCTGTGATGGTATTTATAGAGACAATTTCTCTGAACACTTTTTTGTGGGCTTACATTCTAGACCCGAATTATCTAGAAGTCTTTTGTATATAAATAGGCGCAAGTTTAGCAGCCAGAGTAAGTTACTTTTGTCGTAGTGATCACATTAGATAGTGGAAAGTAGATTGGGTACCTATCTAAATAAATTGGTATGTTAAAAATCAGATCAGTGTTGATTAATAAGTCTTATTGGATAGTTTAGTGAATAGGAATTAGTTTAGTGTATCTAGGGCTAATATAAATAAATTACGTAAGTAAGATATACCGTATGTATGAATTCTCCTCGTCGCTGGAAATTGTTTGAATAAATAAGACGAATATTACACTATATGTAATTCTCTCTTTCGATTATAATTTTTCTCAAATTTGTTATTATGTTTTCATCCTATTCTCGTATAATTAAATTGGACGAGTAGCTAACTAGTTGCAGTTGAATGTTTTCTCTTGATGTTTGGTTTCACATGGTGATAAGTCTGGACTGTGAAGTGGACGAAGTGTTTTTCAACCAATGGGGGTTGCATCTGGCATTCGAATGAGGCTGAGAAGTTAGAAGTATCAATTTCAGATCGCCAAAACTTTTTGTGAGTTTCACTTTTTGTCTGTTACCGACAAGTTCTTCAATGAGATATTTTGAATGAATTTTTAATAAGAAAAGTCTATTTGTTCGATATAATTTCTTAGTCATTTTTCTTTAGTGATAGATGTTTTCTTATAAATTCCTATATATTCATAAATTGATCAAAATAGTGCCACAATAGAGAAAAATCCTTCCAGAAATATAACTACTTCTAGGTTCAACGTTGGGTGCAATGCTAGCTAAAGACAGAACTTAGACGACAATTATTTCAAATGTTCTGTAGCCTTTTTACTTTGTTTTTAATGTATTAATCGATCTTTTTCCTTATTACCCTCGTATATGTGAATGAAATTGATAAAATAATTCTGTTCGAATTCTCTATCGCCAATGACCTGTATATTGTTTGTATTTATAGAGTACCTGATGCTGACGTGCATACTTTGTGTCAAAAACTACTTGATCTTGTTTGGACAATTCTTTTAATTGGGAATTACATACTACTGCTCTATCTATAAAATTGAGTACTCTCTGTTTTGCGCTAAGATCAGCTCCCAAGGAACTCCACTTCTTCTGTTCTCTACAAGAACATGTAGCATAATAATTCCAGGTTCAGAATTAGTGAGGGCTCAATAATATACAATGCGAAAAAATGCACAATCATTTGCCAATTGAAATCAAATCTAATGCATCTTTTCCGGCTTTTCGCAAGGCATATTCACTAAAAAGAAGAGACTACGCTGTAAACGACTTGTATGTATATTTAATTCTGAGCATTTCACACTTTGGATTAATGTTTAAATTAATAATTAAAACAAGTTGCCGCATATTTAATTTTATTATCTGATTGAGTTTTGATATCGTATACATGTAATATACCAGGATGTATTGATATCTAGTTAGCCTAGACCAATTCCATGCATAAACAAAATATTGCGTTACCATAGCAACGAACAATAACTTTGACGTCAAAAAAGTAAACCAGAGTTATGCAATAAATTAGAAGAAGAAAGATATGCACCGAAATAGTGAAAATCGAAAAATTGGAGTATCGAACCATCATCAAGTGCCTGTATTTAAAAGAGTTAAAAGGTAAGCAGATTTACGAACATATGCTTAATACCCTTGGTGATCAATGTCCTTCGTATGCGACCGTGAAAAATTGGACTGCAAGCTTCAAAAGAGGTAAATTTTCCATTGAAGATGATGACCGATCGGGAAGGGCAGTTTTTGTGTCAGTCCCCGAAAATATTTATGATGACGTGATTTTATCAGACCGTCGAATTGGGCTAAAACGGATATCTGGAGTACTGAATATTTCATACGAACGCGTTCATCATATAGTTCACGTCAATTTGGACAAGAGAAAAATTGCCGCAAAATGGATCCCTAAATGTTTGAATGTTGACCAAAAGCATACAAGGGTAGAAGATTTGAAAACGATGTAGACTTCTTAATCCGAATTGTTACTATGGATGAGACTTGGGTACATTTCTACGATCCAGAAAAAAAGCAACAATCGATGGAATAGCGACACTTTGGTTCTCCAAGATCTAAGAAGTTTCGTATCCAAAAATTTGCTGGTAAAGTTCTTGCTTCAGTTTTATGGGATTGCCATGGAGTAATCATAATTGATTTTTTGGATAAGAGTAGAACAATAACTGGAGATTACTATTCGACATTACTGATCACTCTACGGGAAAAAATTGAAGAGAAAAGACCCGGAAAGCTATCCAAAGGTGTTTTGTTTTTGCAGGACAATGCCCCTGCACACAAATTTCATGTTGCCCAGCAAAAAATTTATGATTTAGGGTCTGAATTAATAGAACACTCCTTATTCACCAGATTTGGCTCCATCCGGCTATCATCTCTTTCCTCAACTGAAAAAAAGTTCAAAAGGTCGTAAATTTTCTTTTAACGACGAGGTAATAAAAGCTGTAGAGGTCTGGTTTGCAGAGAAAAAAGAAACATTTTTTTCAAAGGTCTAGAGACGTTGCAGGTTCGCTATAATAAGTGTATCGAATTAAGAAGAGAATATGTTGAGTAATAAAATATTTTGACGTTGAAATTTTGTTTGGTTCTATAGTAGGCTAAGAATTTTTCAATATACCCTCGTAATATGTTAGTTATTTCAATTGAACTAGAAAAATATTTCGCAGAACAACGTTTGTCGGGTCAGCTAGATATATATAAAAATTTTCACATATTCATTTTGAAATGAAATATGGTTATTCATTTGTAGTTGTGTATTCACTGTACATTTCAAACTTATTTTTTAACAATAAAGCATTTTAACTCTCTTTTATTGAAAAAAGCTGTCATTCATGATAAAATGCGAATATTTGAAGAATCTATAAATTTACAATAAACATTCTACGTTATTAAGGAAATCCATATTGAATATAACATCCCTATATTAAAGACTTCTCCCTTAATTGCGGCAACGTGGTCGACAGTCAGAGAGTATGCAAATCGTTCACTCCCAACCGCAAAGTGTGCAACTGTTTCAGAAGTCGTGGCTTACTCGATGGTAGAGAGCTTTTGGCTGATCAGTGCAGAATTACGAAAGCACAGCATCGCACGCTGCTTTAGAAACTAGCGGGAATCTGCCACGCGTTTTTCGTCGCGACGATATTTTTGGCGGGATTCTTTTTTATTATTTCAATATTAGAGAAATTGATACCTAAAGTTGAGAAACTAATATAATATGAACTTAACAAGGTTAATAAAAATATGTTTGTGGTAATTTTGAACGTTTCTGAGTGAGATGTATCTAACATTTTAATAATGAAGTTTTTTTATACAGTTTTTTAGAAGGACATGGGAATTATGAGTTTAACGTTCGTGTTTTTTTATACGATTTCTAGTTTTTTTGCTTGCTGTTTGGGTATACTCAGTGGAGGTGAGTCATCAATGTCTTTTTTGGAATTATACAGTCAGCAAAAAAAGTTTGTTGAAAATACCAAAAAACGATGATTTTTTCTTGAATTTTTATTGGAATATGAAAATACGTTTCGAGTTGATTCGACAAACATAATCTATATAAATTGGTTGGTTTAAAGATACGTGAATAAAGTTTTTCCAAATATTGAGAGAATAAAATTTTGATAAGATAAATTTTAATGAAAATATTAAATATCATGGTTTTGTTTCACATTGTATGTTTATTTAAGGTATTTAAACCATTCATATTTTATTCAAAATAGATATAAAAAAATTTTTATAAATAAACATGAAAGCAGCTAAATTTTTTAAAAATGGTTTCACTTTAAAAATTATAAACAGGAGGGCGAAATTTTAACTATAACTTCATAATTTGAATTGAGACTTATTTTTTTCCATTTTTTAGTAATTTTTTTCTTCTGATTTCAAATATATAGAGCGATGTTGAATGATGAAAGAAATTTATGAATTTCTACGGAATAATAAGAAATCATTTTATTTTTTAGATACAGAATGTTAAAAAAGGGATTCACTCGTATTTATTAAACTTTATATTGCAGTTAAAAAAAGGTTGAAGCTAAAGAAATAGTTAAATTAAATTAAGTTAAAATTTCATTCGAATTTTTGTCAAATATATCACATTTCGAGTAAAAATGATTTAGAGGTAAATTATGGCTACTTTAAGTAAAGAAATGACGTATCCTTTAAGCAAGTCAATAAAATTATGGAAAAATTTAGAAAAAGTGGGGTTAACAATATTCAAAACGTTGCACAGGTATTGGAAAACGTGAAACTATATTATTGACTATAATCCTGTCAATAATTCACGCCAAATTGCAGCGGAAACAAGTATACCTCAACTGTTGGCATTACATATTCTGGAAAACGAAATCAGTACAAAATTCAGTTACATCAAGAGCCCAATAATGATTATCTTGATCGCCATATATAGTTTTGTGACATTTTTTAGGATCTATGTAATGTAAATCGACATTCACTGGATGAGTGAAGAACATACTCAACAGCAGCAGAAAATCTGTATCTGTCGGGAATACTTAATAGCACAATTATAATTGATCTTTAATTTTCTGAGAAAAAAAGGTTTCTAAACGGAAATTTACCACATGATAGAATCTGATTACTGTAATATGGTCCTCTTCGCATTCTACACGTGATGATCAAGAGTTTTTAAAGCATTGTTTTTCTGGGAGGTAGATTGGTAGACCATCACTATAATAGAGGCCTCCAAGATCTCTAAATATCAGATTTATAAATTTTTTCTCTAGGGTTATTTGAAATGAAAGGTTTATGTGGATAAGTCGAAAAATCTATGGATTCAATAAAACCGAATCAGAGACGAAGAAGGTATACGTATTTTCGTAGTGGGATTATGGCAAAATTAAACATCAAAGTGTACTATATACAATATATTTCCAAACTTTTGAATACCTTTGTATTCATTATCAGGGACTGAAATTATGGTCAAAGTACAATGTAAAAATATCTATAAAAATGGAAATTACTTATATAGATATTTTTACTTTGAACTTTGACCATGATATGATATCAAGGAAAGAAATTTTATAATTTTGTTAGATTTCGATTATGAATTGAAGTTTTTTATAACGAGAATCGAATTTTTTATTTGTGTTTTAAATTTTTTCTTTGAGCAGTAAGACGATTTCATTTTTGCCTATGGGTGTTGGTTAGTTTGGAAAGCTAAACGTACCTCTCAATATTAGAGACACGATTCTGTAGAAGTTACCGTTTTGAAATTGAATTTCAAGGATGTATTTGGGGAGAGAACGAGAGAAGCGGCAGTGAATATGATATAGTTGTTAAAGTATTTTTTCATTTCTTCCAAAAAATCTGTTAATCGGAGATTCCATATGTTTAATATATTGTGGTTAATATAATTTGGGGTATAAGAATCGATTATGGTGAAGGGGTTTGGCCATTTGTTGAGAAATTGTAGTTGTTTCTTCTGATACTTTCATAAAATGGTGGATCCAATATTATTGTGCTATATGCCTCTTGAAAAGAATCGTGAAAGAGAAATATTTGCGATGGAAGTTTAGAGTTAGGAATTGTAAGTTTTCAACTGGGCTTCTATAATTCAGTATTGTAGTGCGTTTAATGTAAAATCGATACTTAGTAGTACTTTGTGAATTCATTTGACAACTTATCTCAACATTTTTTCTATATAAACTATTTATAAATAACCAATACAAAAAACAACATATAATGAGTTGTATTAAATTAAAAATGTTAGGAAATTGACACCATTATTTAATAGCATTTAAAGTGTCTGTTTCAGTTCATAAATTGACGGTATAATTTTGTTTTTACATTTTTTTAAACTCTGCTTCATTATTGTTTGTTTGTGAGTCAGCAGTCTTAGGAAAAAATTTTAAGTTGAGCTTTTACGTACTTAGCCCCAATTTTATAAGTGAAGTTCAAACCCTAAACGTCGGTTTAAACTACGGATATTGTTTAGGTTACGTTTTATAGATGGTGTTTATTGCAAAACTTCAGTTTAAATGTTATCGGCGGTCTGCGGATAGTTTAAACTTTACTTTTACATGAAACGGAGGAATCGAACCTAATTTTTTCAAATTGTTCATATGATTCTAGATCGAATCTTTAAATTATCCCCCTTATTTTCCAAATTTGTTGTGGTTTTATAGAAATCATAGTTTTTTTATCATTGAATTCCCTGGCCAATTCCCTTTTTTTAGATTCAACTATTTTTTGTATGTCTACTATCATTGAAAGTATATTTGTTCGAAGGCGATTAATCTAACAATCCAAATCGACTTTTGTAATATAGGGCGAGTCATGAAGAACTTTACATACTTCTACCACATGTAGAGTCTGTCATGTGGCAACTAAAGAGTATCAAGTCCTCTTTTTCAGGGTGATCAACTATACCGAATAAAAATAACGAGCAACTCAAAAAACTTTTATTTTTTACCAATTGTCATTATTATCATTGTCAAGCGTTATTAATATGAACAAGACTATATTCTTCTGTGTGTATCTACTTTACGTATTATTATGTTAGCTTTGGTAGAGTTTTGATAGTTTCGTTCAAAATGCCACTTCAGGTTTCGACCACAAAATATGCCGACATAATTTTTCTTTATGGGTTCTTTAATGGTAATGGCAGAGTTGCTAATAATCAAGCTCCCAGTCATTCAACATTTGGGTCAATTTTCAATTATTTACGAGAGGATGGCACTTTTTCTAATGGAAAAACAGAGAGACATGCAGGATGAAGACTTTATTGACGTTGTTATTAGGAACCTCACAATTATCACTAGACAAGTAAATCAAGAACTATGTTATAATTCAAAAATGGGTAAAGTTCTCAAAAAAATCATCTGTACTCATATCATTTTCAAATGATTCAGCGACTACATCCTGGAGATGAAATCCATAGTTTGAAATTTTGAATCTGGCTTAACAATCATCGACCAACTCTTAGAGACGAATCCCAATTTACAAGAGAAGCAAAAAATATGTCTCGTATGTGTGGGCAGAAGAAAATATCCATGCTATTCGAGAATATCATTCCAAGTTAAGTTGTACGCTTAACGTGTGGATTGGTGTCATAAATGACCAATTCGTAGGTCCACAATTTTTTGATGGTCGATTAAGAGGATATTTGGATTTTCTACGAAATATTTTGCCGAATTTGCTAGCCAACGCGAACGTTGTTATCCGATGGATGTATTGTCAACATTATGGTGCATCTTTCCACATTTCACTGGCAGTGGGACAACCTTTTCGATTGAAGCATTTGATGATAAATACCTAGCAAAAAAGGTAAAATATTAAGTGAATCTTTCACATAGTTATTTAATTACAAGCTGCGATTTATAGTTGGTTCAATAATGGGGGAGATGGGTACTTTTAGGAGTAAAGGCCAATTGATAAACTTGATTTTCCATTTTTCGTTGCCGTTTGCGGGTGACGTTTGCCGTTTGACGTCTATTGACCCTATGAATAAAATTGACGTAATTGCCGTAAACCTAAAAAGTTTGTTATTCTTTTTGACCTGTGTATTTCTTTTCGTTTTCGTGATATTTTTGTGTTTGTGATCTGGAATTTACGAAAGATATTAATTATTAATTTCTATTGGGAGCAATAGACAAAATCACTTGATAAACGCAAACTGATGTGATTGGCTCTTTTCTATTGCTACAAAAGGTTATACAAACGGCCGCTGGGAAAAGATAAAATTCTTTTATGTTGAAAGTCACCAACGGCAGACGGCATTGTCCATTGGCAACTACAAATAATCTAATGCATTTCAATGTTTTTAATTTCGTAACAGATAACGTCAACGACAATGGCCTTAATGAGTTTCAACAAAAATATTTGACAGTTGTGAATTAAGTATATTATTCCACTCGCCCTTGGAAATATGGCGAAATATATATTTTAGCAGAATAGGCGGAAAAACCTTACTGGACAGGGACAGGAAGTGAGAACATCAGAAAATTGCAGGGCCGGATTAAGCTAGGGGCTTGGGTGGCTATAGCTCCGGGCCCCAGGTCCAAGAGGGCCCCATCATTTGGAAATCAATCTTTATTTTTTGATGTGTTGATACCACAAATCTAACGTATTGATATTATTTTGTGAATTTTTCCGGGTTTTCGAATTCCTTAAAGGGGCCCCGTCATTATTTTAGCCCCGGGCCTTATAAATCTTAATCCGGCCCTGGAAAATTGTGCAAAATAGATGACGTCAACGAATGGGTTCTATCAAGAAAGAAATAATTGAAGGAGCACATAAGTTGTATGGATAACAACAGGCTGGTCAAGATAGCGCATGATAAATCCCCATTGGGCCGAAGGAGTACCGGCCGACCCAGAAAAAGGTAGAGCGACAACCTAGAAGCGGGGATAGGATGCAAGGATGTCGAAAATAAAATAGGCGACTACACCTGATACACGGAAGAAGAAGAAGAAGATTCTATTTGCGTATAATGAGTTATTATTCACTTGGCGATTTCGTATATGGAAAATTAAACTTAATAATTACCATTAATTCAATTATGTTTTGCATTCTTCTTAAACTGATATTATAGCGAGCCATTTAAAACAAAACTTTTCATTTTGTTAATTGTTTTTAATCTAACCATGTGGGTGTTTTTAACTTTCATATTTTATTAATGTTATCATGGTATTGATATTTAAACAGTTACCTGCAGTGGCGGTGTAATGTCAAATTGATTAAGTGTAACATTTGAATGGCATATTATCACCATCTCATCTAAACGAATTTAATGACATCAGGACATAAGTTCAATTACTGAAAATCATTTGGCTCTACCAAGCTGATCTGGAATATCATGGATACGATTTAAAGGAAATTCACAATAAGTGCTTTATTCACAGATCTAAACGCACAACGCACAATCTCCATGCTTTTTTTTGGGCCCTAAGAAAAATTGTAATCTGAGACCGAAGGCTCCATGATCCCGTTGCTACCAATTCCTCCATTTGGATATTCATCAATCAAGCCAACCTTCTAAATAAATTGAGATCGTACGGTTTGTCATCCTAACTTAACGACTGGCTTTGTAGCTTTCTTAGAGATTCCGATCCATCCAGGTCGCAATAGACACACCTTAGAAAGGTTTGAGCTCAACGCTGGTATTCCCCAGGGATGCCTCTTTTCCCCTATTATCTTTCTCCTATACATCAACGATCTACTCTATAGCTTTACCGACGATAGCACACTGGTGGCATTATACTATATACTCCTCAACATTCGTCCATCTTTGGAATATTGATCGCACGTTTGGAGCTCGGCTCCCAAGTATACTCTGAAGATGCTAAATTTAACACAAAAGAGAGCAGTTCTAGTTATAGTCGATCTAAAGTTGACAAGATACTTGGACAGCTTAGAGCATAGGAGAAAGGTCTGACTTTGTTTTACCGATACCTGCTTGGCAAATGCTCTTCCGGGCTCTGTTCATCTCCTATAGCAGTCTTTGCAATAACACCAAGGCACGTATTGATATCCACAGGCATCTCCACACCGCAGGTACCACTCGAACTATTCCAGTGTAATATATGAATAACTTAATTATTTCGGAAACTGCTTGCACGATTTTTATAAATTTTTGTTTGTTATTGATTCATAATATTGTTTCTGAAATATTTTTTATGTCATACTTAATTGTGATAGTAGAGTTGAAGCTACGTTTGAAATATCTTCAACAGAGTTAGAATAATGGGATGGACTAATTTAATTCTCATTGTTCTAATCCGATTGGTATAAGAAGTTTGCTTACTATTCGTAAAAAACTGCAAGAGTAGCATGAAATCTGGAACTATCTCTTAGATGATTATGACATGTTAATAAGCGTTTTCTAACTTACATATTTCTTTCATTTAACAGATAATTATCATATCCTTTTAGCACATCTATATTTACTTCCAAGAAGTTGGAACCGCACTTTGGAGTTTGAAATTTGAAAGTTCTTATAGCTTTGTTCTACTTCGTTCCAGAACGGATAATGAAACTTTCAAAGAAAATCAAGAAAAAAAAAGATTTTTGAGTTTTGAGGTATCACGATTCTGGCGGTTGTTCTGTGTTCTATATTCTTCCAAAATATAGCATTGAAAAAAATATTTTTCCCAATTTTCGAGAAAAACAATTTTAAAGATACTACTACATTTTCAAGGTATAACAATATTGAAACGAAGTCATCGAGCCAATAGACTATTTGTATTATCTTTACTTGAGGGACTTAAAACGTTTTCTTGAGTTTCTCGCTATTGTACTTTATACTAACATGAACAGGATTTATATAATCACAATGACCGAAAAATTTGTGATGGTTACATAAAATATAGCTTAAGGTGAGCCTTATTTTGAGGAGGTCCTGAAATTGACCGAAATTATTGAAAAAAATATTCAATTTCAATTTTTTTACAAAACAACGTTAATTTCCATGTTAGTATCTGAAGAAACAGCTGCAGCTCCTTCCTCAATATTTTCTTGAACTCTTCAATATTAGGGATATCCTTTCATGCCTCTTTTCAGGCGTGCAAATAAGAAAAAATCACACGTGACTAAGTTAGGTGAGTAAGATGCGTGGGAGAGTTAAATGGAAACTGTGTGTGCAGGTGTATAGCCATGGTAGAAAAACCAGTTTTGTAACACATGCAACTGGAATCTTCTTTCACGAACACTATTGAGTAATTCCCTTAACCCTTCTTGTGAGCTCAAGATCTCGATTTTTCGTTGGTGCGAATATTTGATCGGCATCTACAACGAGGTTTATCAGTAATTGACATATCTTCATTTTTAAGCTATGCATACTAATCATACATTTGAGTTTTTCCCATAAAGTCATCTTTATGTTTTTACTAAGTAAAAAAATGAGCTTGTTTACTTAAATTTGGCGTTATTGTAACACAAACAAGAACAAAGTAGTGTCAGTAAAAACATACTGTTGGACTATCTATCGTCTCGCGGTTGAAATGCGTACTATAGAAGCTCTTCCACGGCAATCAGGTTTCTGTTATTATTTTCGTAGTGTATTTGTTGTGACAAATTAATAATTAATCCCTCATCAACATAACAAAAAACAAACTCCGAACTATCTTATCCCTGAGGAATTTCAAACCACTTCTTATAAATAAAAATCATCATAGATTTGTAGCAGGTCTGGCATATTAGTTTTATGCTGAAACTCAAAGTACCTGATGAAATTTCCACAAATATATATTAATTATTCAAATGGATTGCGGAAAAACAAATATATTGATTAGAATTGAATTGAAAAACATAGGTATTTGGATAATTTTGAAAATATTAATCGAGAGATGGAGACAAACATTTTAATTGCCTGGGAAAGTGAAACGAAGTTTTCTTAATTTTATGTTCACAGCTATGGAGCTATCAGTGAAAATTGATGCTTCCATCATCTTCATAACTTGTTTGGTTTCACAAGTTGTATTAGAATGATCAATTTAAGAAAAACTTACTATCAGAATTGTTGGAATAAAATTGAAAGAAGGATAAACGCTACTAAAAATTATTCAAATTATTCTCATGAAATGAAAGAGATATCGATAAAGATTGCGAATGAAGTGACTAAGATAATTTTCCGTGATAAAGGAGTAGTTATCAAATTGGTGGAAACAATTCAATTGAATATTTACTAAAATAGATCGAGGTAGAAACATATAAAGATGGTTATTTACTTGAAGTAATTACTGCAGGGATTTATTTAAAAGATTAAAAGCTTTGACTCTTTCTTCTTTATTGATCTTAGAATTCGTTTGCCTAATTCGTAAGCACGCTTCTCCAATTTCAAAACAGTCTATTATACCCTTATTGAGCCTCCAATATGCCCTTCCCTTCTGGAGTACGTGTGGTGGGTCTCAGCTTCAAACTACAAAAGAGAGCTGTTAGATATTTACTCGGAATCAACAGCAGGGATCACTGCAAGAACTTCTTTCAAAAATTAAAAATCCTGACTTCTCCTTCCTTCTTCATCTTTGAATCCGTTTGTCTAATTCGTAAACACGCTTCTCCAATTTCACAAAGATCGTTGCAAGGGTATTCACTTAGGAACACGAAGCACGACCTACCTACCTACTCTAAGTTTAGAATTAGTTGAGGGCTCAATATTTTACAATGTAAAAAATGCACAATCACTTGCCAATTGACCTCAAATCGATATCATCCTTTTCCGCATTCCGCTATAATTTGTTTTGTTACTCATTGTGGTTTAATTGTGTATTTTGAAATTTTATTTATTTGTTTCAAATTTATTTAGTTACTTTTATGTTTTTTTATTTAGTTTTCACAAGATTTTGTCTACAAATTGTAACAGTTTTCTCTGAACTCTTATTTGGTTATGATTAGAATTGGAATTTTTCACGAAAATCACTTTTTCGTACTCTGTAAGCAATAGACTACGAGTACGTAGTTTTTTTTCGATTTTTGAGATGAAGAAATATTTGAATCACTTTCAATGAATCACTGATTAGCTTAGTGTATCATTACGTCAACTTTTGACTTTTTTAGAGAAAATCGCGTCGTCTTGGAAGGTATCCGTCATTGAGTGTTTTCGAGCAGTTAAGTTATATATTATACTGCCTGTTTTTCAGATTCATTGAAGATATTCCAAAATAATATGTTGATCATTGTAAAGTTAATTTTATCAATATCTGGTTTGTTTTTTTACGCAGTTTAAATTGAAAAATGACTAATGATAGAGATATAGGTAAAGTATGAATCTTTTCTTAGAAAATAAACATTTCAAAAAATCTTCTTACGCGATATCTTTGATAACCCCTTGCAAATATGTTTAAAATGCACTTAACATGTACCCACTGATCATATTCTCTTCGTTTGGAAATCGACGTTGTAGCTTTTTTGATACAGCATATTTTGATTTGGGGTCAACTTTCATAGATATGACTAAACTACATTTTACTTTTAAGCATTTTTATTAATAAAAATAAAGTACACAGAATTACAAAAGGCACACAAAATACATTTACAAAAAACATACCGCTTCACAGAAAGAAAAATAATAAAAAGTAGAATTAAAACCTAAAATTAGCTTTAAAAACTGGAGGTTCCATTAATATCTGCTGATAGAGGCAGCAAGGCACAAATGACGATGGCACTGTCTTAAAAGTTGTTCTTCCTTTGTTTTTTGACTTAAAATCAACGACTGTATAATCAGTTTCTAAAAACTATTATTTAATTTTATACAGATATTTGATTTCCCCCAATAAAAGTAATCAAAACAAAACATCCTGGTACTAATACTTGTGGATCCGGCTACATATATTCTACCTTATCTACAAGTAAACCATTGGTATCGGTATATTATCTAGATCCGACATGTCAAAAGCGTCTTCAGCTTTATCTGAACTGCTGCTATCAATGGTAGCAACACTTTTTGCCGGCTTTTTCGTTGGATTATTTGAGTGTTTTGGCCGTCAAAACGATTTAAACGATTTTCCCGTCGTAATTCTTAAAGAACATCTTTAACGATAGGTCCTGTCTAGTTAGTGTTTTCGTTCTCTAATGTGCCTGGAATTTTGTAGAGGACTTGGGGTTGGATGGGTGTATACTACATGCATAGAAACCGTTAATGAGATTTTGCTTCATTGCAGATCCTTCTTGATATCCTGGCTTGATATTGGTTTGTGGCGGAGCTGGGTCCATGGCTTAAAAACGTCCAACGGTTGACATATATGGGTCGAATGTAGTACAAGACAAACGAAACAATTAGCTAATTGTCACCAATTAGCACATTACATTCTTCTGATCTTCGCGCATGCGGCATGAAGCAAGTTTCAAACCAATTCTTGAAACGTATTTGTGTCTATCCATCCTTGTGAAGTTCTATTAAATCTGCATCCAGTTGCATAACACGGCTTGTCACTACATAGTATCCTTTAATTGATATTTTCGATGATGCCACCATTTATGTTGATAGACATGGGTGGATGTTTTGGACATAATAATGGTTTTGGTCTTTTTGATGTTGATGTTGAAGCCATAATCTTCTCCTATAATTTTTATGCTATCTAAGAGTGCTTGGAGACCCTGTTCACTGTCATCAGTGTACCTTCACATTACATTTTAACATCTTCTCTTGCATCATCTAACGCCTTGGCAAAGACTTTTTTTGAATAGAGTAGAGGAGACAACACGCATCCCTGTCGCACGCCTATTTTGATGCTGTTTGGTTCTGTGTCACCGGTTCCAGTTCTCACAACTACAGTTTGATTTGGAAGTTATCCAAATAGGCCTTCGCAAGAATTCTTAAATCCAGAAGATTAAGTGGCTATTTATTCTGCAGTGGAAGATATAGATATGCCAATTTTTTGAAGTGTTTCCTCAAGTTGTTCGTCAGTGTAATTTTTGTAATTCCGAGTCCCATAGCTTTTTAAAACTTCGTAGCAACTGAAACAAAAAAAATGTATAAAAATCAAAATAAGTCAAACTCTAAAGTCAAGTAAGGGGGGACTTTGATTGCATATCAAAGTCGCCCCTTCCTTATGATTAACGTGGCCCGTCCGTGTATTAGAACGATTTTTTTATGAAAGTGTGGTCAGGTTCACATCATCTAAATGGATGCTTAATTACAAATTACACTTAACTTAGTGGATCCAAAGTTATAAGCACTTAAAAAAACTAGAATACGGCAATGTCTTATTTCCTGATAATTTTTGGGCGGTTTTCTTTCAAAAAAACTCTCCACGTATTAACCACTACTTCCGTAGGCGTGCACGGTCAAACGAAATTTTAAAATAAATGGTGGCTTAATGACGACATTATACCTTTCGGGTGAGGATAGCTATCAAATTCGCCCTTCAAACTCAAAGTCGCCCCCTAATTACGGTCCATAACTACTGATGAGACTATCTAAGAGTTTTTGCTAAGAGAGAAAACTGAATTTTTTCGAAACTAGTTGACATATCAATTAAAATTTCCAAGCAAGATGATTACCATAAAGAATGAATGGAAAACATTTGTCAATGGAAACGAAAAAGATTCTGCATTCAGTAGCTGAACTGAATGAAATAGTAGCACTAGAATGAAATAATAGACACGATATTCAAACCTTAGCGTTTCAACTCCATGGTCAATTGTTTCAAAAATCTCTTTTGTCGTTATTCTCTGCCTTGAATGAATTAGAAAGTTTTGAAAGTTAACATTGTCTGTTATGAGATTAAATAATACCACCTGTCTTCATAAAGGAATCCTTTTAAACGATATAATAACTCACGTATTATCATATGCCTTCATGAAATCGCGAAACAATGGGAATTATATTTTCCCTTTATATTTCACAATAGGCAATAAAATTGTTCTGATCCATGTGGATCAGTTGTATGCGACTGAGATGGATCACGAAATCCTCTATAACCATCCGTATTTGACCTATAAAAGAAACATTTTAAATATCGTTTTCCCTCTGGATACGCTTTCCCCCATTTTAACTGAAAGGATAGTCAAATACCGGTTTAGTAGCGAGCACTTGAAACTTTCATGGTAAGCGAAGTATAAAAACGCGTGATGCTACAAACCGCCTACCATATTGTAGGAACATGAGTTAATTATTTATACATTTTTCTAATACTTTAGAAATAACTTTATTATAGATTTGCAGGGATATTTGGTAGAAGATAATCTAAATTATCGGTAGATAATATAGAAGAATTTGCTTTAGATATTGAAAGTCGGTTTCTGGTTAGTGGGATTTATGAAAATTCAATTCAACAATAAAAAAGGCTCGGCGATTAGAAATAACTATAAATCTCATTGGACAACCGATTATCAGTCGAAAGAGGATATAAAAAAATGGTGATACAGATATTGGAGTCGGTGACTGAAACAAGCGTGCTAAATGTTCATTTCAACAAAGAAAGGAAAGGACTTGGGTGTAGATGCTAAAATTTCCCAGCGTAACCGAACAATTGAGTCTATTCTCAATGATTATTTGTCCACAATCATAAAATTGCATCTGAATATCTATAAATCTCATTGGACAACCACCATATTTTCCTGATATGTACCCATTAAACGGAAATTATAACTTCAACGCACCGATTGTCAGTCGATAGAGGATACAAAAAATATTTCCGCAGATATTGTAGTCTGTGACTGGAAATGTGCTTGTTAAATGTTGATTTCAACAAATAAAGGAAAGGATTTGGTGATTTCAAATTACTCTATAAGTGAGAGATGCTGAAATTTTCCAGCTTTACGAATTTATCAATTCTATTCTCAATGATTATTTGTCCACAATAATCAAATTGAATCTGAATATCTATAAATCTCATTGGACAACCACCATATTCTCCTGATATGTACCCATTAAACGGAAATTATAACTTCAACACACCGATTGTCAGTCGATAGAGGATACAAAAAATATTTCCGCAGATATTGTAGTCTGTGACTGGAAATGTGCTTGTTAAATGTTGATTTCAACAAATAAAGGAAAGGATTTGGTGATTTCAAATTACTCTATAAGTGAGAGATGCTGAAATTTTCCAGCTTTACGAATTTATCAATTCTATTCTCAATGATTATTTGTCCACAATAATCAAATTGAATCTGAATATCTATGAATCTCATTGGACAACCACTATATTCTCCTGATATGTACCCATTAAACGGAAATTATAACTTCAACGCACGTCAGTAGATAGAGGATATGAAAAATATCCAATTTTTTTTGAAACATAATTTTTTCACACCTTAAATGATAATTTTTGTTATTAAGTAAGTAAAAATGAAATGAATCGGAATAACCCATATAAAGAAGTAACCATAAGCAGAAATGGTTGTTTCCATGTGTAGAATAATATATTGCAATTCCAAAAATAGATTGATCAACAAGATTATATTCGTACTTTCCCCAAATATATTAAACCATATTATTTTTCAATCCATAATACCTGTTGATATTTATATCTTTTTCACTTGAAAACGATCAGTCATCTGTTTTAAACACACAAATTCTCCTTCCCTTTGTATTAAAAATTTCGCGTTAATTAAGCTCTTTCAAGACTAATTTTCTTGCTAAAGTGAGAGATTGTTTCACTCCAAAGAGGTGCATGGTGTTAAAATCATAGCTAACATAACCTAAAATTGCAAAAAATGCCTTAGTACGGTGTCAGAAACAGAGGTTTTCAAAGTGAAGTCATCGTTTTGCAAAAGCGCGTTCGGTGTAGATAAGCTCGAAATTCCATTAAACGGCGTCTTTTGCAAATGACATCTGGACCTTTGACTTGTATATAAATTTTTTGGTCATGTTCTCAAGTTGTAGGCCAGTCATTCGAATTACAACCTGCAAACTCCTTGTATAAAATTAAATTGATTTAAGCCAACTTACCTATATTAAAAATGGTCTTGTTGACACAATGATGAAATGAATTGAAGTTTTCATAAAAATGATAATTTTGTGTATTTCTGTATTCGAAGTTTCGAGTTTATGATTGCAGCATTATTCCCAGTTGCTGTTTTAGTTGGTTACTTATTTTTTGAATTACTTTGCTAGGTCAATATTTAATAGTTTCTGAATAGAGATAGTCCAGCATGCAAGCTATAATGAATGCGTGAGAGCTTCATTTTTGCCAGGGAGAAAAGCTTTCGTTACGTAAAATGAATACAGACTGCAAACGCAAAGACACAATTACTAAATTTAATGTGGTGTGTTAACTTTTTTAAAAGTATCAGTATGTTCTTGCGCAAACTAGAGCGTATTCATACGAGTGTGTTATGGAATGATCACCGTTTAAAGTATTCACATATAGTGAGTGATAGATATACGTAATATCCAATTCTGATTTATTGTTTTAATTTTATTAAATAGGATTATGGAGAATGAAATGTCAAAGCTAATCCTACCACTGCGAAAAAGCTAGTTAAAGCAATTTGGCAAATTCTTCGAATGTAAAATTGGAGTGGATTTCATTATAATGAAATTTTCGCTCTTTTGGTATCTGTGCACTGTTTCCCGTGACCTAATTTCCATGAAATCCTACCATTTAAAGATTTTTATTTACTTTCCAGAAAAGAACTTTATGGGAATGTCCGTTTTATGTTCACACAAAATATTTGAATATAGATTTGTAAATAAAGAAATGAAGAATTTCTACCAAGAATTTGAAAAGAATAGAGGAATGGAGCAACAAAAAACAATTTTTATCAAAAGCAAGCAAGGTAACAGATGAAGAAGAAGAAGAAGAGGAAACTTTGAAAAGCTGGAAGGAATTAACATATGAAATAGCAGCTCTAACGCCGCGAAAGGAAGAAAAAATACCAGCAGCAACTAACCCAGGAGGAAAACTCAATTTATTCGGAACTTATAAAGTATTATTGGTGACGCACTAACAAACAAAATATACCAATTGATTAAAACTTTTACGGGAAAATGAGATAATGTCAGAGGCATTGGATTCTGCAATAATTGTGCTGCGAATGAGTAATAAATTGCACTTTTGGATACAGTGTACAGAATAAAGGCAAAGTATCTAGAGAAAGCCTGCTGGGAGAATGCCAGTGTGGATTTCGAACTGAAAAATTCGTAACAGATCATATATTCGCCCTTAAGCAGACAGAGAGACTGGAGTACGAATATAACTTGCTGTATTTGTAATTTTCTCCGATTTTCAAAATGCATTTGTGATAGTTACCTGACAATATTTTTATAAAATAATGGAAGACCTGAAAGTACCGATACAACTGATGAAGCTCACGAAAATAACACTCGAGAACACTCGATCACTAAATTGAAAAAGAAAAGAGTTGATAACATATGCAGATGATTTGATTATTTTATCAACAAGTGGAAAGGAATTGGCAAGTACATGCGTACAAGCAAGGCTTTCATTCATTCATTCATAAATAACGAGCCGAAAAGTGAAAGAGTATAAATTCAAGTTCATTAAAATGAAGTATCCTAAAACGTATGAAAATAAAATAAGCTTAGAGTGGAATAACACACACAAAGGATAATTGAATTCGAGCAATTCAACAGTTACATCTATCATATCAAAGACAATGGTGATGAGGGAGCAAGGTTAACTCGAGAAAGCGAACAGGCAGGAATAATAAACAAGAGACTCATCTCCAAGAAGACCGTTTCCCAAAAAAACAAAAAAAACTAATCTGTATCAGACAGCCATTCGACCGACAGACAGTATTCTATGCAAGCGACACATAAATACTGAATGAAGTGGAGGAGAACAAGCTCGATATAGGGGGGAGGAAAATACTAGGAGGGAAAAGGAGATATATGGAGAAGGGAAAACCAGGAAATGAGGAACCTGCATGATGGATAAGAAATTAGCAGAATCATGAGATCCAGGAGACTAGGGTGGCTGAGACACTTAGATATGATGTCGGAATTAAGAATGGAGAATAAAATGTATTGGGGGATGTATTGATATCTAGTGAGCCTAGACCAGTTCCATGCATAAACAAAATATTGCGTTACCATAGCAATATTTTGTGTAAAGTGTCAGTGTAAAGTTTGTCGTCAAAAAAGTAAACCAGAGCTGCGCAATAAATTAAAAGATAATAGATGTCCACCGAAATTGTGCAAATCGAAAAATTGGAGTATCGAACCATCATCAAGTACCTGTATTCAAAAGGGTTAAGAGATAAGCAGATTTACGAAGATATGCTTAATACCCTTGGTGATCAATGTCCTTCGTATGCAACCGTGAAAAATTAGAGCTTCAAAAGAGGTGAATTTTCCATTGAAGATGATGACCGATCGGGAAGGCTAGTTTCTGTGTCATTCCCCAAAAATATTGATGCAGTTCATGACATGATTTTATCAGACCGTCGAATTAGGCTAAAACGGATATCTGAAGCACTGATTATTTCATACGAACGCGTTAATCATATAGTTCACGTCAATGTGAACATGAGAAAAATTGCTGCAAAATGAATCCCCAAATGTTTTATTGTTGACCAAAAGCGTACAAGTTTAAAAGCATCGCGTTCGAATTGTGCTCGATTTGAAAACGATTTAGATTTCTTAAACCGAATTGTTACTATGGATGAGACTTGGGTACATTTCTACGATCCAGAAACAAAGCAACAATCGATGGAATGGCGATACTCTGGTTTTCTAAGACCTAAGAAGTATCGTGTCGAAAAATCTGCTGGAAAAGTTCTTACTTCAGTTTTTTGGAATTGCCATGGAGTAATCATGATTGTTTTTTTGGATAAGAGTAGAACAATAACTGGAGATTACTATACGACATTACTGATCACTCTACGGAAAAAAATCAAGAGAAAAGACGCCGCGGAAAGCTATGCAAAGACGTTTTGTTTTTGCAGAGCAATGCCCCTTCACACGAATCTCATAATGCCATGCAAAAAATTCGTGATTAGAGGTTTGAATTACTAGAACACCCCCCTTATTCACCAGATTTAGCTCCGGCGGGCTATCCATCAATTTCCTCGACTGAAAAACCATTTAAATGGTCGTCCGGTTTGCAGAGGAAGAAGAAACATATTTTTTGAAAGATCTAGAGGCGATACAGGTTTGCTGTTATTAAGAGGAGAATATGTTGAGTAATAAAATATTTTGACATTTAAATTTTGTTTGGTTCTATAGTAGGCTAAGAATTTTTCAATATATCCTCGTATAACAGAAACGCGAAAAAAAACGAAGACTCAAAATGAGATGGTATACGGGGGACAAGGAGATCTTATGGAGAAGGAGCTTGAAACTGGAAGGGGAAGGCAAAAACAGAAAAAATGAAAGAAAAATATTTTATAGAAAAAAAAACACAATCAAAGATGTGATGATTTTTTTCTGAAATTTTCAAGAAACAGATACGGTACTTTTTGCTTTGTGACGTTCTTAACCGAATAAAAAATTGATACTACGCATGCTACACAACTAAAATGGAATGGATTAATCTGGATCATTGACATTTCTCGACAGTGGCGTACAGCGGTTATTATTTATATTGCATTTGTGCCAATTTTTCTAGGAATAGGAGACAATATTCTATATTGAATGCTACAGAAAACTAAAAAACCGAGTTAAGTCGGTCAATCTGGAAGGTACCGCAAACTTATATTGATAAATGCTGACATCTTCATGTCGAGGTCAGAAACTTTTCATACAACCCTCGTACATAACTTTTTATAAATTCAGTGAAAGTTGGACGAACAGCAATGCTTTGTCTTTCATAGTACGAGAAGAAATGGGAATTTTTCGAAGCCAACCCTGTTGTTAACGGTACGAAAAGATTACTTCTTAATATTCTGATCAAATAAAAGAATGGGGCTGATAACGATCATCATTTTTCAAGCTATTCGATAATCAGAAGGGGAAGCCTATCAATAAAACTTCTGCATGCCAATTTGTTTTCTGCATCGGTTGAAGAATTTTTGGAATTGGAACTACATAAATCCTCATATTTTAGGAATAGCATCTCATGATTAAATCTACTTGACAATGTGGATCAGATTTATGAACTCACATTTTTGTAAATTACTCTTATGAAATTATTATTTCTTATCAAATAATCACAAATCATTCCTTGGAATTAAAATCATAGATTGTGAATAAAATATGAATCTAAGGCTCCTGACATTTTAGATAATTATCCGACCCACCAGAACTTCAGCTGAAAGCATCAGATGTACCATACATAATAAAAACTTGACAAGATACCATTCTACAGGTAACATTGGAAATAATAAGAATGAAGTGGAACGTCCAGTTTGAAATTGAGCTGTTGAAGTTGGATGTTTTAAAAATGGGGCTTATCAGCATCAAGTGATCATCAATTTGTAATATCCCAAGATTAGTGCATTCAATGAACGGAGATGATGTTTCTACAACGTATCTATGATCAATAATTCATAGTATGCTTTTGGTCAACATTCAAACATTTGGGGATCCATTTTGCAGCAATTTTTCCCATTTCCAAATTGACATGAACTATATTATGAATGCGTTCGTATGAAATATACTTCAGTTATCCGTTTTAGCCCAATTCGACGGTCTGATAAAATCATGTCATGAACTGCATTAATATTTTCGGGGATTGACATAGAAACTGGCCTTCCCGATCGGTCATTATCATCAATGGAAAATTCACCTCTTTTGAAGCTCTAATTTTTCACGGTCGCATACGAAGGACATTGATCACCAATGGTATTAAGCATATCTTCGTAAATCTGCTCACCTCTTAACCCTTTTGAATACAGGTACTTGATGATGGCTCGATACTCCAATTTTTCGACTTTCACAATTTCGATGGACATCTTTTTTCTTTTAACTTATTGCGTTACTGTGGTTTACTTTGTTGACGTTAAACTTCACACTGACATTTCTAATAAGTTATTGTTCGTTGCTATCGTAACGCAATATTTTGTCTATCCATAGAAATAGTCTAGGCTAACTAAATATCAATACATCCTCGTATACACGACTCGACGTATTGCTTAGAGGTTATGCAAAAAATCTAAATTGGCCTTATTCCTTACCGTAAGTTTATATATTGTACTAAAGAGTTGCTTGATTTGTTTCAGGTTCCGTGTTCAGTAGCCATGGATCTCCCAGATTTATATCTAGAGGAAATACTTTCAAAGTTGTTACTGGCGATACAGTGGTACTGCCGTGTGAGATACAAAATTTAGGTAATTTTTAAATAATTCTTCTAATATTTTGCTGTTATTGATAAATAGAAATTGATTCAGAAATCTGCCTACGAATTTAGGAATGAGAATTGGCAGTTTTTTGTATGGCTCACAGATTCTACATTTCAACTACAACGTACTATTTTAGTGAATAGAACAGACGAACTTGACCGCTCTGTATTGTTTCTGTTCATAGAATCTAGTACAAAAGGAAACTTGCCATTCTAATTTGCAATTAAAATTGAGACTAATTACTATGCAACTAATATTTTGTCACTTTATAAATAAACAATATATATAACATATATTTCATACCAATGGCGCTTTTTCATATTCAAATAAGGAGATCAAAATTTGTATACGAGGAAGTTTAGCTCTACACTTTTCCTAGCGATGTTAAATAAGTTCGATGCCATTTTTATAATAAAAATCGTCAAGCTCCTCAGAATAGCCATGAACTGCCAATATTACCTCTCCATTGTTGGAAAACTTTCGACTACCAACCATTTGCTTAAATCTGGAAACAGAAAATAATCCGAAGGGGCTAAATATGACAAATAGGGTGCATGAGGGGGCAATTGAAACTTTTTTTCACTTATTTTGGTCACTTCAATAACGGATTTATGAGCTGGTGCATTGTCTTGTTGAAACAACACTTTTTTCTCAGCTAAATACGTCTTTGGTCCTTGGTCTTTGGTCTTTGGCCGTCTTTGCTTGATATCTTCGTTCAACGTTGCAATAAGTTCGCATGGTACTCGTCGTTTTTCAAGATAGTAAGTGGAAATATTCCCACGCGCATCCCATGACCTGGCTTGAAGATGGAAGGGTCTTTGCCTTCTTTGGAGCCGGCTCTTCTTTTTCAGTCTATCATTTTGATTGTTCATTAGTTTCGGGAGTGGAGTGATGCACCCTCGTTTCATCCAAGTTATGATCCGGCGCAGACATTCGACTTCATTTTTGTGAAACATTGCCAAAAACACGATGGAAACATCTTCACGACGCTGTTTTTTTTCCATTGTGAGCAAATGCAGTCCCCACTGAAAATTTTCAGTTAATATGTGATGTATGGCTCTTTTTGAAATGCCTACTATGTCTGCTAGCTCGCGGACTTCCAGTCAACAATCATCCAGTACCTCTTTGTGGATTTTTTCCAATATTTCTGGAGTCGTCACTTCATTTGGTCGACCACTGCGATTTTGGTCTTCGCAGGTCGTACGGCCTCGTTTAAACTGTGCTAGCCAATATTATACTGTTGATAACGAAGGAGCAGTCTCACCCAGAGACTCATCTAATGTCTTTCAAATAAAAGTATTGTGCTTTATTATTGATCTTTACTAATGACTTTACAGACTTTGGTGACGATTTCTCAATTGACATTTTAGTAACTTTCTTTTAAACTTAGCAATTCGCCATCTTATCTGTCCCATCCATGTCAGATGACCATAGCAAGTAGTAGAAAATGACCATATTATTTCTTCGTCCTTTTTCCTTTTCCCTTCCCCTTGCTCCGATTTTCCTTGTCTTTTAGTTTGCCTTTTTTCCACATGTGTCGCGAGTATTTTCAAACTGAGTACAATTTTCATGAATCCATTTAAGACAGTAAATACACTGAATCCAATCTTCGGTGTTTCCAGTTTTATAGTACTTTCCGAATTTACTTTCATTAGAAACATTAGGTTGTATTGGTCCTTTATTTTGCATTTCATGGAAGTCTGATATTAAAGCTTAATTGGGAATAATGAAATGGTTGTATGGATATATTCCAGTAGAGCTGAACCCAAAAGAAGCATTCCGTTAAGACATAGAGTTTAAGGCTCTGTCTAAGGGTTGGAGATAATGAGTAGTAGTGTTTGGTAAACAAAAAAAGAATAATGTCATTTGCTTCGGCTATTTCAAGAACTTCAGCCAAACTATGCGATGCAATTCCATCAACCTAACCAGTCGGTTTTCGAAGAATAAAAATCTCTTTAAGCCAAGCTGTGAGAATATCCGATAGGCCGATTTTTGTGACATATAGAGGACGGAACCTGGAGGTAGACCATATTTGTATTCCCCTTTTTTTTGCCCTCTAAGATGCAAGTGGGAGGTGGAAATACTCCTTCGGCACTATCACTGTCACAGGCGTTTCTTTTTTCGTTGATGTTATTGTGGCTATAATCAATAGCTATAACAAATGTAAATCTACGAAAAATCTTTTTCACTTAAATTCAATTTAAATAGGCACATTTTCACTTGTTCGATTTTAAAACGGTTAACGGCGTATTGTACACTGTCTCTTTGAGAATCACGGAAGTACAAAGCTGAGTCCTTTGGTTGTAACGGATAGTTTGGTGTCGAGTTGTAAAGTGAAGGGAAACTAGCGCGCCGGCACGCTCTCCGTCATTGGTGAAGGGAAAGGAGAGCGTGCCGGCACGCTCTCCGTATTGAATAGGTTAAGCGAGCAATAGATATTTCCTCCGATTTATGTAGTTTAATATATTGATTTCTTTCTAAAAACCCAATCACAAAACCATATCCAGCTTTTTGCTTCTCTCTGGTGAATTTATTTTTCAAATTTAAATGCCGTGCAAATTTGAATACGATTATCCACTCCTAGTTCAGGGAAATCTACAGACTGACATGTCATTTTTGATGGCATTTACTGCGTTTGATAACTGATTTTGTGCTCAGCTACCACGGTACGATATTCGTGGGTATTTTGGCTTCCGAAAACAAAAAGTAATTTGGTTAACAAATAAAAATAGTAAGGCCGTATAAACCTTAAAAAATATGGCCATATAAGCCATACCTTTAGGATAAGATGACCGTACAAACAAAAGCACTGACTGAGTAAAATAATTTTGACGATTTTGAGGTTTTACTAACAACAAAACATCAAACTACAAGATAAAAGTGAAATTGATACAAAATCGATTATGAAATCACGTTATCACGTTCAAAAAGGTAGAAACCAACGTGTGCTAATAATTTTTGAGTTGGGCTTAACATGAAACCAATAAAATGCTTGCCTTATCAATTTATATAATAAAAAAACGCATTGGTGATAGTTAGCGTCATTTATTGGTAAGAGCTGGAATTTTTTTTACTGGCCATCTTAAACGTCTGGCCATGTCACCCCAATTACTCTATAGGTTGAGAAAAACGACGAATTCCTTTACGAAAAGGTAGATAGTGACTTTGGGCTTTATTTGGTTCGTTTCCAATTATTCTATATTTATATCTCTCAACATTCATAGAATATTTTTAATGTCAAATAGATGCTCACATGCATCTACACAATTGGTTTTGTAAATTTGATATGATCATAAATAAATGAATCGACATTCAAATAATACCAGTAGACTAAATGCTTCAGTAATAATAATTTCGGTCATAGGATTTTCCATTCACATAACGTGCGCTCAAATCCAATTTCCCATTTAATTGCGATTATCTTGTACGGGATAAAATGTCGGCAGTACAAATTAATTTCTAGGATATAAATGTTATTGTATGTGAATAGTTCATACATAATTTCATGGTAAATGACATCTATAGAAACCATGATATATGACTGAGTTAATGCGTACCACACTATATACAGGGTCATCGTTTATATTTCTTTATCTACTCTGGGTGGTATTGGAATCTAAATTTAACCATGGACAGGATCAGAAATTATTTGAATATATTTTTAGATACTGGAAAATTATATGCATAAAGTATTAATATGCACATTTCATCTAGTTTTATAGTTTGAAGTTCAAACTTTATGCTGATTCAGTAAACAAAACTTATAGTTAATAGTGATAAATCAATCGATTGACCAAATTACATTACGGTAATTAACAACAGTTTGAGCATGAATTGGTCAGATTTATCATTTGTTTGACTATAGATATTCAAATATAGGAGTTTCTATAAAAGTCGATAAAATCTCTTAGTTAAAATATTTTTCTTAAATTCGTTATGTCACTTTTACTTTTCATAATCTTCCGTTATGATGACGATATATTAAAACTGTGGATGTCTGCCTTTGAATTAATCCAAATGATACCTACAGCAGGTAGGTACCATATTATGGGTGTAGCAGGATAAGTTATTGTGATTTGTCCCCCAATGAAAACTTCTCTCCAAATGCATGTTATAATATTGAGTCAATGTATATATCCAAGTTACATGAATTTTTCTCTTGTATTTTACTTTAATCTGGAGAGTTGAGTGTATGGATGATTATTCTTCGAAAAGTCATATCTCAAAAACCAATTGAGCTAATTGAGATGAATCCAAAATTAGGTTATAGGTAACGTTAGAGAGTATGTTCAATAGTTTTTTAGATTATTATTCTAATGAGTACGAGCATATATAACATTGGCCGACAAGATTATCGTAACACAGGCGAGACCTTCATTTTTAAAATGAAAATACCCGTTCAATAATAGAAAAAATATTTATTGAGCCCTAACACGTACCACTTTTCAATAGCTTAATTGTCCCTGTTACATTAGCAGGTAGGTAATTTTATAAAAGGGCGAAAAATTTTGTTAGCCAAAGAGACAAAAGTTACTACCTTTAGAAAAAGAAATGCTACATTTTCTGTTTCTGCATTCTACAGTATGGAAAATTCATTGGGTGCGTGTACGGATATTGATGGTATAATGAAGGAACTTGATATTGAGCATAATCCCAGTGAGTGGCGCCTATTTATTGACTCGTCAAAATACAATTTAAAGGCAGTGTTATTACACAATGGAAATTTAAAACAGTCTACACCAGTTGCTCATTCTGTGAAGATGAAATAAACTTATGAAAATATTTGCTTGCTTATAGACAAAATTAAGTACAAGTATAAGTGGTAGATATGTTGGGACCTGAAGGAAATTTTGATGGGACTTCGGGGAGGGCTTACGAAACATTCTTGTTTGCTTTGTCTATGAGACAGTCGGTCAGTAGATCAACACTATATGAAAAAATGGCAAGGAAGACGTGAGTTTCAACCGGGATCTCAAAATGTTAAGTTTAAACCCCTTGTAGATCCCAAAAAGGTCCTTCTGCCCCCCTTCACATTAAACTTGGATTGATGAAAAACTTTGTAAAGGCTATGGATAAAGAGGGTAGTGATTCAAATACCTTAGAGAAGTCGTTCCCCAGTTGAGTTTCCTAATCAATGAATAAAAATATCATCTTCCATTTTCTTAGTGTTATTTTCTGTGACTCACAATCAACAAAAAGTATATGTTGTAATACTTGACCAGCCCCCTACTTACTCAAAAAAATTTTATCGAAAACATAGTAGTGCAGCATTAGAAAAAAAATTAATCTTCATCGCTATCATAGTTCACCACCGTTGCCACATTTTGTCTTTGAAATATCTTTGTTAATACTTCAGCAGGATAGAAAATTTTGGATAAATATAATCCGTATGATAAATAATTATGAGTACAACATCCCAATGCGCGGTTACCATTGGGACAATTACAGCAATACATTGAATGCTTTGTAGTCAGTACCATCAGAAATATATTCAATGTAAATATGATAAATTTTATTATTTTCATGTTTTGATTTCACTTCTGCTCTAATTATGTTTGATGCCGATGTATATTGTAGTGACAGATTATTTTTATCATTTGAGAGTTCGGCCAAGAAAGATGAAGCCTGAGAAAATTGGAAATCCGTAAAGAAAATCTTGAGTTGATCCTTACTAGTTAATTACCAGCAAAGGTTCAAGACTGTTACCAACGTTGTCTTAAAACTTCTTAACTCATGATATTTTCTTCGCCCACTTACTTATCATCATAAAGTTGTTCATTTCCCCATCGAAATAAAGTCTTTTTCCAAGAGTATTATGCAAAAACTATTCAATACAATCACGCAAAAGTTCATATTTTATAATTTCGAATGCGGGTTAAAGACTCAAAATAAAACTGTCCAAGAATTTTATAAAATGCCAACGTTTCGATCTTTATCAAGGCTAGAAATATATGGTATATTGTAACTTAAATGTTGATGAAGATAAGCAAGTGAACAAAAAATTGTGAAATTAGAAGTACAACATTAATCAGAGAAATATCACAATTTTTTGTTTATTTGGGGTTTTGTTTTCTAATTTACATCATATTTTTAGCCTTGATAAATATCAAATGAAAGATCGAAACGTTGGTATTTTAGAAAAACTCTTGGACAGTTCTATTTTGAGTCCTCAACCCACAAAACCATTCGAGCATTACATACTAGGAAGGAAAATAATATTAACAATGACATATATAGTTAATATTTTATATTAACATGAACAGCTTCTAGTTCTCTTGTAACAACTCAACGACTCGCGAAATCCACGATCAACAATAAACATATCATTTGATAATAAAAGTTTTCTTTAAGCTGATGTCTTCTAAAACAATTTCCAGAATTCAAGCATCAACAAAAACAAAAACAAAACCATTAGTGATGAATATTGTGAAGGGCTTGGACAAATGTGTTTTTTTCTTGTCCTGAGTATGATCTTTTATAATAGTTATTTTTACTTTTTTGATGTCGTATTTATGTACCATCTACAATCTAAACAAGTTGATTGTCAACAATATTTAATAGTTTTTTCTGCAATGTCATAGGTGCTGTTTATGAGTTATTAACGAGAAACATTTCAAAAATACTACAGTTAGAAGCCTTTTTCTAAAATTTCAATTATTTGTGTACAAAATATAACAAAGAGTGTGTAACAGAACGACTACTTGTAGTTTGACCCAAGATTTATCATTTTTTTTCAAGATAGTCCGGTCAAAGCATTTTATTGTTTTTAGGACATATTAAATTCGTTCGTTCTTTCAAATATTGGTAAGATTGGCACCTATCTGCTAATGCGTTAAGAAAGCCTATCAATTCTGACTTTCAATTTACAACCCGTAAATTCAATAACTCATCTTCATAAAAATCATTTGCCAGTGCATCGGACAACATTAGGTATGAATATTCGTATTGTTGAAGATATTATCTTCAGATCTGTTGTATTCCGACACATGATGCCATCTTTGTGAGTAGATAAATTTTGTTAAAATTTTAATTCTAAATAATTATCTCTCTGATTTAACGTATATGGATTACCATCGATGGCACTACTTATATGAGAATCTTCAGAGTTAACCTCAGGAGCTATCATCATCATCTACTCATCTTTATTCACTAGTGCCGGATCATTTTCTTCATTACTCAATAGTTTTTCAACTTTGAACTTCCAGAAAAAGAAAAATAATTTATACATCATAGTTCAGCTTCGCATGTCTTCATTACCTAATGATCATAAAATTTTCAGAGAATTTAGTCTAGTTTGTTTACATACGACTATCGTTAGTAAATCTATTAATATTTGTTTTTTTTTATTCGTGTTTGACCATGAAAAAGATAAAATTGTATGAATTTTTGTGTATTGCTGTTTATTGATTGATATTCTATCAATTTTCTCAGTTAAGTTAGTGGTTAGGTTAGGTTAGGTTAAGTTAGGTTAGGTTAGATTAGGTTAGGTTAGGTTAGGTGAGACATGCGAAGTTAAACTGTGATGTATAAATTATTTCTCTTTTTCTGGAAGTTCAAAGTTGTAAAACTATGTGAAGGGATGATTTCCGCACCCAACATATTGTTTCAAATTTTTCAGCATAATTTTCTCTATAACATACTAAAATTTCAACGAAATCGGAGGGGTGTAACCTAATCTAGATAATTACCAAACCATACATTTTTTTAAAATAACACATACATGTTATATATTTTTGGACAGCTTATGAAATGTGTTACTCAATAGAATAGTTATTTATTGTTTATCATCAATTTTTTTACTATATTCTTTTATTTGTCACTCTATTTTATTGAAGATTTTAATATCATTTGAAATGAAATATTAATGTTGTAATATTCTTTCTTTTAACCAAAATAAACAAAAAAAATCCGAAACTTGAAACAAAAACTGAAAGTCTTACTCATCTAAAAGAAATTTTATTTTATATTTAAAATACTGCCAATTCTCATGATGTTCAATCAACTTGATTGTTGACAATCAACAATATTATTAATCAACACAAATCAGCATACGTTGCTACGAGGTATCTAAATGTAATGAGGTAGGAATTAACAATTTTCTGTCAGTTATTGGCAATTAAAATAAAATAAATTGTTCCATATACTAACTTTAGATGTCTTTTTCCTCTACTGTCGATTCAAGAGCAGTGTCAAAATAGATTTTTGACTTAACAACAATAATAACACAATTATCACTCATAATCCCCTAGAGTCTGATTTATTTTAGTGAATTTTTGGGAGATACGAATTTTTTGGACCAAGAAAAATTTTCGTACAAAATTCTCAACCTAAAAATAGTTTACGGAGTTTATTCAAACTCGTGGGAGATTCGGTACGAACTAAAATTAAAAAATTAAATTTTTTACATATTAATAAGCGTTTATTTTGATTTGATGTTTGGTGACTTAATAAATTGAGGTAACTATGACTCGACTAGTTTTAAAAGCGTATTGAAGTTTTATTTGTGAGAAAAAATGTTGTGTTTTGGAAAAGATAATTAGTAAGAAATAAAAGTTGATGTAGATAACTTGATACCGTTCAATGCGAGGCAATTAAAATCAACAATATGAAAACAATTTTTGGCATTTTGTGAAGAAAGTACACAATTGGAGAAGGAATATTATGTAGTGGAGCTGTCTAAAAAAAATGGAACTCATGATTTTATTTCCTATATCGATATTTCGTCAAAAAAAACCGAGGGCTCCTTATTTAGACTTAGAAGTAGAAATCAAATTCCAAAAAAGCTGGAATTTTCAATTGATGTTACCTGTAGATAACATGTACGAAGACTGCAACAAATATTTATAATTGGAAATGGCTTTATTATTTATAAAAATATTCTTCATTAAGATTAATACACTTTTGCATGCGTTTCAACCAATTGTCAAACCATTTTTTCCATTCTGATTAAGGTACCTCCAAAACAAGTGATTTGAATGCTTCTCTTCTGGTGAAGACAAGCGTTGACCTCGCACTTTATTTTTGCTTTGCAGAAATAACAAAAAGTCATTGGCTACCAAAGAAGGACAGTACGGTGGATGACCCATTAATTCGATGTTTCAACTATTGAAAACTTTTTTGTTTGAACTGATATGTGAGAGCTCGCCTTGTAATAGAGGAAATAGTTTTGTCGTCTGCGATTGGTTTCTTTTGAACTCCTTTGTCAAACAAATGCTGACCTACTGTTTAAAATTGACGATTCTTCGTTGCTCTAATGGAACAATGGCAACATGTGCACGTATGCCTAAAAAACAAACGCGCGAACAACTTTTGTTGGATTTAGCCCGTCTTGAAAGACCCATACAGTCGATTGTTGCTTAGTTTCGGGTTCATATGAATAGATCAATAATTCTTACCCTATCATGATCTTTTAGACATGGGTAGCAACGCTCATATGAACATTATGACATTAGCACGTGGCTGCTGTTAAGCCAGGAAAATTAACACTTATTAATCTTGCAGTTAGATCAAGAAAGGTTTTCCAAAAATTCAGTTTGTTGTTATAGTAACCTGTCATAGTTATGAAATCTGATTTGCTTAAAATAACATTTCAATTTTTTGAAAAACGGAACCCTGACTATAAGGGAAATATCAGGTGAAACACTTAGTAAATAAGTAAATTTAGTAGTAAAATTTTCAACCCCAGATATTATCGAAATCATATAAAGTTACTCAACTAATTAAAGGCTCTAAATGGTTGAGAATTACATGAAACAATAATCAATATAACTCATATTGTATACATTTCATTCTCGAATTTATTATTTCTCGAATAAAATATAAAGAAAACATTCACGTCCTTCGAAAGTGGAATATACAAAAGTCATACCTCGATAAACATCCTCTATAAACCGATTTCTATCAAATACAAACACTATATGTTCATCTCCTTCCTTTTGCTGACGGAAGCTTCAAGTTTGCATGTAACCCCAACGGTATAAGGATGGCGGTTGATGTATAACAAACATATAACTGTGGCTTCACCGAGAGCAAATTTGCATATAGATTGGTGCAGGTAACTCCAGGCGTCAAGAGCTCAGAGATGGTGCAAGCTAGAGAATTGCAGGACAACGTTAGGGAATTCATTTTTTTTAAACTCATTACGAACGTTCTTGCTGGTTGTCACATAATCTAGTTTACGAAACAAACGAGAGAAATATTTTTCTCGTTGAAAATATAACAATCCCTGCCTGCGACAAACGAAACTATACTTATGTAAATTAAATCTTGATTTTTAACGAACAGGGTTCTGAAGATAGTAAGAAACAGTTGAAGGAAATGTAGTTAAATGATCTACTTGAGGAATTATTAATTAGATACGATTAAATTTCAATTATTTGTTATTATTTCCTTTCATTATTCATGTTTTCAAAGAAATATCGAAGTTAACTATTCATTTTCAATATTATGTCATCTATATTATTCATATGACGTTTCAATAACTCATAATCAGTATAAATACAGGGTGATTGATTGGTGTAATAACGATCAGTGCCTTTTTTGTTTGAGATTTTAATTTGAAAATTTGAGTCACATTAGTCTGCAAATTTTAAAGCTCTTTTTTTTGTAAAAGAAACAACCTATATTTTTTTGCATATTTGGAATCATCTTGACTTCTCCATGACAATAATAAAAAGTTATAACTAATTTTCCATGAATATCGTAACTAGTTCAATAACCTGTACAATGGAAGAGACATTCAAGAATAATGATCTATTACGGCCAAAGCATTCGATTAGTGGTAAAAACTCTTGAAAATTATTTATTTCGTTTATATTCATTGAATCTGATACAGGGAAAATAAAAATACTTCTTTCTTTCTCGGTTTTTTACTATGATTTTTTTGTCAAAAACTGATATTTGATAATGACATGATTTTTGATTTAGTGATTTGGTACATTTTTTTGTATTTTGAAGAATTTAAACTAGGGCAAAAATGAATTTCGCTGGTGATGAAATGAGTGATACGAACTGGGTATTGAGGGAATGTCTTACTATCAGCAAGAATGGTAATAAACGATCTCCTGAAAGGCGGCAACCTTTGAAAGCAAGCTTGGAGAGATTGATGGAGCGGTTCAATAGCATGGGTTCAGTTAATTATAAGAAACATGAACAATTGAAAACTAAAAACTCACACACAAATCTCAGTATATACTGAGTATATCCTGGGATATACCCTCACATATACTTGCAACAGGAACTAACTGAATTTGATTTTAAAAAATGAAAAGTTTTTTGTACTAGGACCTTACGAAAAGTTGCACTACACATAGACTTTTTCGACTATGTTCTATTTGAAGTTTAATAAAAACTGTTGTGTTAACAGGCAAAACTTTCATTATTATTCATCAGCTAATCTATTTCACATAGTGACGCACTATGGCTTCAACTAGATGGCCGTTGAACGTGTGGTGAGGTATTGTCGGTGAATATATAGAGGGACCATATTTTTTTGAGGGACATTTGAATGCTGAGATGTATTTAGATTTTCTAGTAAACTAATCACCTTTTTTATTGGGTGTAGTCCCATTTCGTACACGTCAAAGGATGTGGTTTTTGCATGATGGTGCACCTGCTCACGCTAATCAATTATTGATACTTGTGATCTGAGTTAACTATTTTCTGGAAGATGGATGGTCCAGTATAATGACCATCAAGGACATCAGATTTCAATTAAATTGACTCATTTTTCTGGGAGCACCTCAAGAATGAATTGTACAAAATACCTCGAACAAGAGATATAGAGATGCTTCATAATATGGGTAACTCTTTCAATTATCGCTTAAAAGCATGTATAGATGTCTTAGAGGGTCATTTCGAACACCTTTTACATCAATCAAGAAATGTAGGTATACTATGGTAAATAGTTTTTTATTGTTTCGTTCTTGTAATTGAATTTCTCTTTTTATTTAAAATTCAACCTCCACAGTAACAAGCAGTAAAGATAAAATGTCCCGATACACAAATAAAATACAGAGTGATTCAATTTAAAAAACCGAGAAAATAATTTATTAGTATTTTGAATCACCCTGTATCAGATTCGATAAATATTAATAAAAGAAATAATTTTACAAAATTGTTATTATTATCCGAATGCTTTGGCTGCAACAGAACTTTCTCAAATTTTTCTTACATTGTACAGTACACGGTACTGAGCTTAAGATTTTTATGGAAAACTGGTCTCAACTTTACAAATATCCCATAAAACTCATCACAATCCTATATTATTATAATGGGAAAGTCAAGCTGCTTTAGTTGGTTTCTGATTTACGAATTCCGTTCAAACGACATCAAGTTCAATTGATATTTGTTGGTTTTGAAAATTCAAATGAGATTATTATAATAAGCTACCGATTTGTTTAATGATGCATATCCTGACAAAATCTTTTATATCTCCAAGTTCACTGTATCTAGAAATTTGAGCTACTTAAAACTAAAATTTTTCCGCTTCGGACTAAAAAGAACAGTCACAAATGAAGATAATGAACTGAATGTAATTCTGTATAAAAATAACTTGAGAGTTGAATATCAAAACTTACAATAAATACTCGAAAAATAAGTTTCCCTAAATTGAGATAATCCTGTTAAACGATTACAGTTTTTCGTAGCAATTAATAATGAAATTGATGTGAATCATACTGTTTTTCTTATTTTTTTGTACGATTTCTATTCGTGGGGTTAATTAAGAGACACTGTCTCTTAGGTCCTTAATTTATTCAAATACTATACACTACTTTAAATTATAATAATTCACATTTACTACCACTTAACTAACTTGAATAATTTATTCAAATTCTTCGATTACTTCTTGTTCTGTTCACTACGAGTATTTATTATAAACTGAACTAATCTGCGCTGCAAAATTCCTTATATTTGAATAAAGAATTTTCCAAAAGAAATCTCTAGACTTCTAAGTATGAAGAAACAAAACAAATAAATGCTTCTAAATGTTCTTGATTTTAGGTTTCTTCTGTTTTAAAATTAGTTTTTTTAATAGTTTCTGAAAGATTGACAAATATTGATGTCTTCAGTCTTTATCAAAATATTTTGAAACGTCAATGTTTGTCAATCTTTCAAAAATTATTAGTAAAAACTAATTTTAAAACAAAACAGACCTAAAATCAAGAACACTTGGAAGCATTAATATATCAAAAGGTCTAAGAAATAAGAAATTTAACAAATAAATGAATAGACCTCTCTAGAAATTATTCAAAAGAAACAATGCAAACTTGAGATTAAACAAATTCCGCAATGAAATAAAAATATGCGCCTTCGCCGAAATTTAAAATTTCATTGTAGCCAAGTAGAGCCGGCTTAAGGACCCATTTTGCGAACTTGTTCGTAACAAAACATTTATGAATAAAATTCAGCACAAAAGTTGAATGTTTGGTGAAGAGTAGCCAAATGAGTAATAATTGGACTCTTTGTCATAAGAGACACATCAAATGGTAATAGATATTTACAATATTCATGAGATGAGTATCATAATTCATTCGCTCGCAGTTATTAGTAGTTCGCTGAACTTATCTCCACTGCATTTTTTCTTTTGGGCTATTTGAAATCTACAGTTTACGAAGATTTACTTGAAACTCTTCAAGAAGTGAAAAATCGTATCAGAGCCAAGGAAATATAACGCGTGCAATGATTCAAAATTTACTAGGGTTATTTGATGACAGATTCGATGATATAAGAAACGACACAATTCATTAACTTACTATGCAAACTATCTAGTTACTAGTTTTTTATATACAAATAATTTATTTTGTAGTAATTTTGATATAAAAGTTTACATATCTCTTTAAATACTCTATATAATTTACAAAAACTTCATATTGCGTGTGCGAGAATTTTGGGAAGAATCTAGATATAGTTGGAATGATTATTATATTCCCGTCATCATCAAGCATTTATTATTATAATTATCTCCAATACTGCTCTGTGTTTTCCCTATATATTTGGGGGTGTTTGGAAAATAGTCTTTAGGGATATACCACATAATGAAGACATTTTAATAGATCTTCCACGTAGGAGTCTTGCAAGAGCTGTCAATAACGTAATATCTCGGGTAAAATTCTACATTTAAAACAGGGGATACATTTTTGAGCACTTGCCATAATGGTTTTTACGTGTTGCTTACGTTTTTTAGTATTTAGTAGTTTCCATTGTTGCTGTAATGGTTTTTATGTGTTTTCAAGGTCTTTCCTTATTTTTTTTTAATGCATATATGTTTTTATTGCGTTTTCTACAAAAAATAAATTAACATTATGATAGAAATCATCAAAAATTCTGTATTGTGGAATGTTATAATTATATAAGGAGCTGATGATGACCGTTTTGGGTGTAAACTGGTGACAAGAGATTAAAGATAATAGAAAAGGTAAATGAGAGAATGCTGTTTTTTATTATATTTATATATAGATAAAAGAAAATGAAAAGTACTCTCTCTCATGCTGAGATTGGCAACGTTTAAAATTACCGTCTACGAGATTCCAATGAAATCTGAACATCTGATACTAGTAAACAGTGAAAACAATGGAAATATTTGATGACAAATACAATTCGAGTCTATAAAAATGTGCGTTTATAATCCCGACATGTAGAACAAAACTTAGCGCTTTATAATATTTTGGTGATATAATGAAATTCTTCGAAAATAGCCATAATTTGGCTCAATAATAGTTCTTATCATAATTCTTCAGTTAATTTTGCTACGTCAAGACAGAGCTACATTTTATAAACATGAATAATAAATTTGATGAATTGAAGTAGCTTTTTAATAGTTATTTATGCAACAAATGAGTAAAGTAATACTTTTTTTCACGTAGTAGTAGTAGTAGACGGTTAGAAAATTCCTACAAGTGTGAAAAAGTTTACTACGAGTTTCATACAAATTTTTTTCTACGTCCGTTACGTGCGTATACTTAAAAACATTCGACAAAACTTCCATCACTTTTTATTTTGTAATGTGTTGGATTTCCACCCACCGTGCTTCCTTAGTTGAATTATATCACCACCGGAATCCACCAATAGATACGCCGAAGAGCGAGGTTATTGGTACCTACAATTTGGATTTTGCATTTTCCATTTCTATACTGCAACAAGGAATGGTCTGCTTCAACATTTGTGGGTCGTTAGTGTTTATATTTTTTATAAATGTTTACCAAGTTTAATCTATTGTCAGATATTTCACCAATAACAATAAATCGACGTTGAAATGAGTTTTGGTATCAGGTACTGTGATATTCAAAACATTTCCGGTATTATTAATATCGTTACCATTTATTTTTTATAATTCCTCCCTTCGCAGAGCTCCTGCGATTCCGAATATTGAAGCAACCTGAAATAATATCCAAGCTCACATTATCATTTTTTGCTGATGATCGTTTGGAGCTTGCAACAGAAACTTATTAATTTCTTCACGGGCAAATGTTTTAGATTTTTTGAGTCTATAGCCAGCTGATTTATTTTTCAATTATACAATAAGTTTCGAGTATTTACTGATATCTACGTCGTTTTTTACCATTAGGGTGCCTTTCAGTTTTGAATAAGTCGACCAAAGTGTTGAAGATTTCCATTAAATTCTTTTAAATATGTTCCCTGGATCTCTCAGGGGGAAGATTCATAGTCGCTGCAGTTTCCGATTCAATATCTTCTGGTGTACAGTTTAAACTTTCTTCACTATTACTCTCCATTACTAATAATAATACTACACTCCTTTTAATTAAACCCAAAACGGATTTTCTTAAACGAAATCAAGAAATAAAAGTGTGACAGTTTATCGGAGAAACGAATTGACATTAGAAAGAAAGCGTTCACATCCCACTATTTTGATAACACAATTTTATAATTACGTTAAAAAATGACACGTTACGGCACTTTTTTTAACACAAAAGTGTGAAAAAATGAACCTCTAGGGTACTTTGTTTCACGTTTTTTGACCGATTTAGAAATTATATTGTTTACGAATGCAAATGAATGAAAAAAAAAACGTGTATATTATAACGGACGTAGAAAAAAAAATATAAAATTAATAGGCAAACCTCTATGACAAAAAGGAAAATTGGCAAAGAGAAAAAACCACACAGCAAATAGAATTTTCGTGACTTTCTGAGGACTGCGTTTTCAACAGCAGTTGTTCAGATCGAATATTTAATCTTGTTGTTTTTCCCTTCAATCTGTAGTAACGTTTCTTTGAGTCAAGCTAGTTAAACTTCATGCAAACAGAAATCATCCAAATTCTAAAAGTTTCTATAGCTGTTCTGGTTTACTCCGTATATAATGAAAGCATAAAATAAATACAGTTTCAAAAAACTAAAAAACAGACTCTTTTAAAACACATCAAACTAAAAAGTTTGGAAAATTTTTTTAAAATAAACCCAAAACGTTAATGAATAAAATTATTATGAAAAAAGCGTCGGACGCTCGATGTACGAGAAATATGGAGCAAATCGCGTCACGCTTTTTACTCATTTACTAGTATTTTTCCTTCATCATTGTTTTGAAGTTATTTCAAAAATCATTTTCAAATTTTTAGCTTGATGTGCTTTATAATCGTGCTTTTTAGTATTTATAAACTATATTTATTTTTTACTTTATAGTAATTGATACCACCCTCGTATAATGGCTTCACTCTTATATACCTACATCCCGTCGAAACCTGTATCGAGCCATAACGGTGTAGTTGGTAAGGTTGTTGAAGTGCTTGATTTCCACCACGGAGATCGTACGTTCGATTCCTCTGTCGAACGAAATTTTATTAAATATTCCACTTGCTCCTAGTAGAACATGGATATTCTTGCTCCCAACCTAAGTTGAAAAAAATGTTTCTGTCCCTTTCAACCTGCTCCGATAGAGGAGTGCTAACTGAGCTCCATCACACATATCAATAATTTCGTTGTACCAATATGCGACACTTATATACAGAGTTGTCTACAAGTTGGACCCAAAATGTGCCTATACAAAGGAAAAAGACTGAAATACATTTGCCCTGCAACTACTGCTTAACAAAATGCATTGCTCCAAATTTTTATATGTTTTATTAATCACTTCAGTACTATTGATAAGTTATCCTACTGTTAATGAAGTTAGTTGAATTTTTTTCCTTGTAAACACCAAACGAGTATTTAGATAACTTTAGTATTTTTTAAGAATTCACCTCTGATTTTCGTTCCTGTAACAAGCGTGAAAAATATACGTGATTCAATAAGAGTGTCAACTTACTACAAAACTACGAGGGCTGCTACTCAAATTTTGAGATAGACTAATGAGAACAAATATTAATAATTGGATATGACAATTCATTTTCGCATGCGTTTAAACCATTTGTCGAAGCATTTCTTCTATTCTGTTTGAAGTACCTCCAAATACGTGATTTGGACGCGTCTTCAGATGTTTGGCACCCAATGATTTCTACTTATTTGCGCAGATCAAAAAAAAAGATTGCGAGTTCAACGTTTTTCTACATCTGACTTTTACAAGGATTGCATCGCAGATGACCCCTCAATTCTATATTTTTACTGTTCAAAAAAGTTTTTGTTTGAATGTGTGAAGGCTCGTATTGTGGTGGAGCATGATTTGTCTTCTGCGATTGGTCTACGTGTTCAAAAAAACAGATGACCATTTGCTTTGAAGTGCTTCGTGTACGAACAACTTTCTTTGGATTTAGCCAAAAGTCAGAGCGAGTTAATCGACACACTGCTGTTGGTTTAATCTACATCTCAAGTCACGAAAATGTTCGCGATTTAATTTAATTTTGTGACCACGATGCAAGTTTCAAATATCTGTAACCAACTCAAATGGTATTTATTTGATAACACGTATGATAACACGTACGTTCACTTTTAAAAATGTCAAACTTTATGACGGCAATGTGTTTTTTGATTTTTGATTCATATCAGTGTTGCCATATCTCAAAACTTGAGTAGCTAACCTCTTATATTATGACGATTTCACTACCTGGCTTGCCCGCAAAGAAACTCGCTTAATTTATCCTATTACTCCATAACAACAAATTGATTCGGTGCTGTTGGAAAATAATGGGAGATATCCCATAAATTAGTTTGCTCTCAATTAATTAAATAATTTTTCAACTCTGTATTCTTTCGAAAAATAATTGCTTCCAAATTGAAAGCGACAACTAACTCCGTAGCTATGTCGAGACGCAGGCACAGAGAATAAATATATAGAGAGAACTCGACGTGGCTTCCGCTGGTTAATTTGAATATTCTCATTTGCATATAAATTGTCAAACGGCCTGCAGAGTCCAAAATATACACTCACACTCACTGGTCGGACATTTTGCGATATTTTGACAATAAACAGACATTTGCATGGCGTCCGCGTCCAGTGCTAATGTGAAAAATAAAAACGGTTTAAAAACCAACGAATACCGAGCCGCTATATTGGTTTTATTTGATGGAATTTTTCATTGGGTGTGTGTATAAGCTTTTTAGATAAAAAAAATCCACGTGATTTAAATAACGATTATGTTTTACTATTACATGCAACGTGTTCACACCGATTGCGAAATGTGATGTTGGCAACATTTAATTTTAATGATTGCAATCCCTCCAATGTGCATCGGGTTTTTAAATATTTACTCATCTCTCTGGGTGTTTAGTTTTGTATGATTCGGATGTTTCAGTATATTTATTTGTAATGATGAAACATGTCAATTGGAATAACGCTCACGTCTATGGTGTAAATTTATGGAAAATAGCAGATTTTATATACTTATATTGGTTCATACATTGGATTGCTAGCTGAGTTTTGAGATATGGCAACACTGTTGGGAATATGCCAAACTTGCCATCGTAAAGTTTTTAATGGTGAACGTAGTTAGAACGTGTTATCATACGAGTGTATTCGAGTTGTTTATGTTGGAGCTACCTCGAACTTGGTCAAACACAAGACAATAAGAATTGACTTACCGTTTACGTATTGATTTCTTGTAGCTACTTATTTTTGTGACATTGACATTTCATCGATTATATATGAGTAGTCATACATTGTCAATAGTTCTAGTTTTTTTTTTTTTTAATTATAATTTAACCCAAGAGTTTAAAGATACAATCATCCTGGTCCAAAAAATGGGAAATTTTGGTGTGATGATTTCGACTTTTGGTGATGCAGCACCATCTCGAGTCACAATGTTCCGTTGGTTTTGCGAATTCAAACGTGGTCGCACTTCGCTATAGGATGAATTTCATGAAAGTTGTCCACAATCGGCTGTTGTGCCAGCAAACATCGATACTATCCGTAAACTGATATTGCAAGATCATCACGTGAAATTTGACCACTACCCATTGAATGACAGGTGTAACCGCCATTTTTTTTTTAAATATGAAGTAAGAGCTGATGGGAGCTGACTTCTTCGTTACACCACTAAACCATTTATAAGGTTTCATTTGGTTATATAAAAAAAGTGTACAGATACAGAAAAATATTTATTCTAGAATACTCTACAATCACTCAACTATCTTACTACATAGCATGAAAAATTTTGTAGGCACTTAGCATAGAATTCTCCATAGAATGTGATAACATATTCATCCAGTTCATTATCATCACAGTGTTGACCACGAAGGAAATAGTTCAGGAGTTGTTTTGTCACATTTAGAGTGCGAGGTTGTCAACAAAACGCTTTTTATATTCCAAAAAACGATGCACATGGGTTTTAGAGGTGTCAAAATTTGCTGAGGTTTAAGTTTTGTTTGTGACGAAAAGTGCCTCCACTCCATTTTGTACAAAAATTTCATCACCGTCTTCAGCGTGTCAAAAAGTGAGTTATTACCCGTCAGATTGTGTTTTTCATTGAGAGTCATGATTTCATAATTGGAGTTTTTCACTTTTCACTTTGACTATCCTAATCATAAATGCATTGGATTGTGTACTATGTTTAATGAAATTGGGAGTAGAATTACTTCCATTTCTGCTATTGGTTAAGTCATTGTGGCTCCTGTAATGCAGCTATTCTCCAGGGCTGCACCTCGCGATTAGGTCAATATCGTCTGCATACCATAGTCTACGTCTGCTTATGCAAGTTTGTTCAGTGGCTCGTCTACTACTAAGTAGTTTTACCTCGCGTAGTTTTACCTCGCTCTGTAAGGTACTTTTGATAATTACTACTGTGATTTTTGCTATTCGGTGAGCTTGGTTGAATGTTAATGTCGATAACTTTTTGATTAACAACATAGGAAACTTTGATATTATGGAACAATAGGCAGTAGAACAGGATTATTGAAGGGAGGTAGAAGATCCTTCGGATATCGAAATGAAAAGTGAAAAAATGAAGTAAAAAATATTAAGACTAGAAGAGCTAACTAACTAACTCCTGCTCTATTTTATCAACACTTTAACTCGCAAATCAACTCTTTTTCGTCAAAATAGCGATTCTAGCTTGTAGCATTTTGTGGAGCAGACAAGTCGCTATCCTACACAGTCGGCGCTGATGACCTAGGAAATATTTGGGATGGAACTCGAGCCGTATAAAATATACTGAACACACTATTTACACTACCATTACACCACTACACTGTCTAACGGGCGTTTCGATAACAAAGTTAGTAAGTGGTAATGTAAACAGTGTGTTCAGTTCCAGAACTTGGATATAAAATTTATCCAGACTTCTTAGCTTCTTAATTTTGTTAATACTAATTCTATCGACTTGGAATGAACACCATTATTCTTTTTAAATTAAGTTGTAATATTTGACCATTGTTGCTACATCATGTTTATAGAAAATGATTTGAACGGACTAAACTATTTGAATTTGTCGATGAGTCAAATAAAATGTACCTAATATGCAAAAAAAATATATCAATTAGCTATTTTGGAGTAGCCAGTATATCTCCAATTGACAGTAGATGGCTGAAGTTATTTGAAAAAACTGCTTTTGTGAATCAAAAAGAAATATTACCAAGCTACGTTACTTATCACACTGTATATTTTCAATTGATCTAATAACATGCTTTCACGGTTTCTCCTAACATCGTCAAGTCCCAGACCACAAATTGAGGATAAAGTAGCGAATTTTGGTGATCATAAGATTTTATTCTTTTTGCAATAAACTTGGAAACGATAACACAATATAGATAAAACCATTCAAACGATATACGAATGCTGATCCCTTTGCTGTGCCCTGACCCACTTACAATAAAGAAAGATATCATTTTTATATTCTTATTAAGGTTAACACATTTTTGTCATCGATTTTTCATCATTTCTAATGCGCATCAAAAGAAATATTGTTCAATGTCTGCACACCATGCAAGTATTTCCTAAATTTAAAAGAAGGAATCGCTAGGCATTAAATCTGGGAAATATGAGGAATGTTTAAGGAATTTGAAGCGTATCTAAGCTGCTGCAATAACGGACCTGTGATTAATATAGGTTAATACCTTCGCGTAACTTCCCTTGACGTTTCTCTTTCAACCACTTTTAATTTCCCACATCTCAAACTGCATTTTGGTTTCTTCATTCTATTGATGGATCCAAGACACACTAATGTTACCAGAAACTGTTTTCTTACTGCATCAAAAGACAACTGCAATTATCCTTACGAGTTGATTGTGGGCATCACTATCTATAACTAATTGTTTAATAGCCAATCTTGCAACAAGTTTTTAACATTTTCGTATGTAGTTACAGTTGTACCTGCATTGTCCGCTATACACATCTGACTACTATCTTCAACCTAATGATACGACATCATCAGTTTATCACATGGTGCTGTAGATTCCGTAACGTATTCAACAAATCTTTGTTAATTGACATTGAGGTCTTTGTTCGTTACGAGCTATGATCATACTGAAACTGACTTTCTTGAATTTGGACTCCTACTGTAGGCACGTGAGTCAATATCGCAAGAAGCAACTTAGCGATGAAATAGACACCACTAAGCTGATAAATAGCGGAGATCATCTTCATACGTAAAATAGATTAAATTGATGGATTGATGAGGAAATCCGAAATAATTTTGTCCTAAAGTCCCCCAAAGGTTTGAACTAAGGGAAATGAAAAAGATACTGGACAGCTACAGAAATGCCCATCTCCACTATATGACAGTCATCATGCATATAGAGCAGAGAGATTAAAAAAAAACATCTCTACTGCAATTTACTGAAATATTCGAAGTAAATCTGAAATACATGGAAGAAACCATCTTTGCCTCCTTAGATATTTCTAGTTTATCATAGTAGTAATAATCAAAAGTATCTTATAGAATGGGATATAGAATGCGATTCTTAGTAAAAGACGAGCTACTGAGCCAACTTGTATAAGCAGGCGTAGTCTAAGCTATGTAGACGACCTAGGCTTAATCGCGAAGTGCAGCGACTGGAGAATATCTACATTACAGAGGCTACTATCACCAGTAGCATTAAACTTTACATTATATACAGAGGACTGCAGAAGAAATAAATAAAGTGCGGGATAAATATCTGATCAGAAAGATTAAGTATCTGGAAATGCAAAAGTAAAGGACGAATCAGGAGAGAAACATACCTTGCAGGACGAAAAACTGGGAATATATTTTGAAAAAGTTTTGTCGTCCGACTATTTAGGAGTGCTGAAAATGTATATAGATAATGCGACCTGAATAATAATCCGATACAAAAAAGGAGACTGCTGAAAAAATTGAAGTGAGGTTGAAGTAAGTAATATTTGGTAGCGTAACATTGAGCAACAATTCATGGAAAACAAGCTGAAAAGAAGAAAATATCCCATAAGCAGGCTATTTTCACGTAGCGGTTTCCCTTGAATGTTTATGTATTGGTTTTTTATTAGAGACCATGTCTATCGTTAGTTAGTCGGGACCAAGCTACTCCTGCTAGCTTCTATATCACATCGTGATCCCACCTTAAGTCTTCTCTTGGGTCTTTTGATGTTTCTTAGGTACCATGTTATAATTTTTGTGGTCCATCATCAATCGTCCGCGCTCTTTGAGATTTGATTCTATGGATGACGTCTATTACCTGTTTTGGTTTTATCGTTCGACTATATAGGAGTGCCGAAAATGTATATGGATAATCTGACACAAGAGATGGAAAATTGAATTGCAAAGTATCAGAGAAGAATAGGGTTCCCAAATAATATTCTGAGAACAAAAAGAAGACAGCTAAAAAAATAGAAACGAGGTTGAGGTACTTACTCCAAAAAATACTGGGTACCGTCAAAATGGATAACAATTTATGGAGAACAAGCTGGAAGGAAGAAAATATATCATCATCACGTAGCGGCTTCCCTTAAATGTGTATATATTGGTCCTTCACTTGAGCCCATCGATGTCGATCCTTGGTTAGTCGGGCCCAAGTTACTCTTACTTGCTTCTTTATATCACGTTCTCATCTTAAGTGTTCTCTTGGGTCTTTTGATGTCTCGTGGGTATCATTGTTATAACTTTTGTGGTCCATTATCAATTGTCCGCGTTCTTTGAGGGATTTGATTCTATGGATGTCTATTACTTGTTTTGGTTTTGTCGTTCGACTATTTAGGACTGCTGAAAATGTATATGGATAATCTGTCACAAAAGATGGAAAATTGAATTGCAAAATATCAGTGAAGAATAGTGTCCCTCAATAATATTCTGGAACCAAAAGAAGACAGCTGAAAAAATAGAAAAGAGGTTGAGGTGAGACACCACAAAATACTGGGTGGCGTCTCAAAATGAATAACAATTTATGGAAAACAAGCTGAAAGGGAGAAAATATATATCATCACGTAGTGGCTTCCCCAAACAGAATTACGGAGTTAAGGATTGGGAGGGAATTAGAAAGAGAGGAGACAGACTCAAAAATAAATGGATAGGGAAGGTAGTATCAAATTTTAGAAGAGTGAGAATAACTAAGTAGAGAGGACAGAATTGGATGAAGAGGTATAGTAATGAAAGTAGAACTTAAATATACTTGAGAGTGAAATCATATTTTACTAGCATGTAACTGTAGAAAGGCCTAAAACTCATCTATTAAATTCAATTATAAAACAAGAGAAATACGTATTGAATTTTCCACTTAAATTACTTTATACAGTGTTACTTACAAATTAGAAACGTATTTCGAGATTTTTAGGTATAAAACCATGTCTTGCCGATTTTATCTGTAATTAAATAGATTATTTATGATTGGAAGACTTTTAATGCCGATGGTCTGAGCTATTCGAAAGAATTAAATACATGTTTTCTTAAAATATTAACATAAATCGGATTATCAGCAGCTTATGTTACATTATGAACACACTGTAGATAATAGTGATTAATAATTTTCGTTTCAATTTCACATAGTGAAATTGATACTAATCTTAGTCTAATTACGCAAATAGTTCTACTAGAACCTTAATCTATAGTAAGCTTCAATAGTAGCCTAGCCCAAATCAATTAAACTAATGCTATTATTATCTATGACAAATATCAACAGGATTATGAGGTCATTACCATTCACCCGTATCAAAAAGGATTCTCCTCATCAACGTTAAACCAAAGTATCACATACGCAGCCAACTGATGTTCGATCAACTAATACCACGAAATGCAATAGATCCTCTGGACTATTTCGATGTCATGAATACAGAACGAATGTACGAATTCCATTTGAATTAATTAAAATGATTATTATAAACCGAATTAATATCGAGGATTTAGTGCAGACTGGATAGGGTTTAATTTGCGACGAGATGGAAGTATACTGGCATTTGCATATTACGCCGTTTGTATTCATAAATGGAGTTCGTAGATTGTTCATAGAATTCGATTTGAATTGACAAAGAATCGGTTCATCAGATTCGTCAAATTCCTCCAGAAAATTGACAATAGAAATTGGATTACGAAAACACCACTATAATCGACAATCAGGATTCTCCAATCTTCTGTTGTTGGGTTAGTTCTTGTTAAAATTGTACCATAAATATATAAATAGAGATAAAAAGCAAATGAGTCTGTATATTACAGATGTTAATAATTTACATTTTCACAAATATACTTTCTATAAAATCAACTTAGAATGGGGTGATTTTTTGTACTTTACATATTAATAATGTATTGGGAGTAAGTTAATAGTTTTGTCTCTGTATTTAAAAGCCGATTCACTTAGTGCAAGACAACTTACAAAAAATTGCATGCAATTTTTCCAAAATTCAAAATATTTCATTGATTAATATTTCACGTCGTTCCACATTGTCAGTCTCATACCACTGGATTATAGCTACCTCTAACAACAATTCCATAAGTATATTAAGTAAATCCCTAACCTCAAACAATATTTAACATTTTTTTGGTAGTTTGGAAATGAAATTAACAAAGTTAAGTGAAATGAACAAGAAAAAAGTGATCGGTGAATAATTGGTAATAATGATATCGGCCGCTGTCTCGCTTTTGGAGCTCGATGGACAGTATGGTTGTTACGCTAACAGCTACTAGACTTCTCCCTAGAATTTCAGCTTACAAGCAATAAAAATTGTACCAAATCGATAATTTTCCAAGTGCGAGATATTGCATTCAACGATCAGCTGAACTTCATCTGTACACGCTTTTGATCAAGAAATATTGCGTCTTGCATTGCATTGCACGTTGTATTGCATCATGTCAAGTGGCCTTTAGTGTAATAACAGTTGATAACTCTCTTATTTTATATATAAGAAAGATTTAAAAAAATATAGACGGCGACAAGTTTCTTATATAAAAAATATACTGTAATGTACTGTAAAATGCTTCATAGCTGCATAACAAAGCAAATTTATATTTTTTAATGTCTCACACTGTATATTCTTCATATTTGGATTAGAGCGCTGAATTCTATAAGGCATTTAAGAAGATATGATAGTATAACTTATGTATCATGCCTGTGACGGAAGTGGATGGGATTTGGTGTTTCTACAGATATAATTCGACAAAAAACGGTATGGAAATGAGAAAATTCAATGGGAAGCATTTTAACCTATTTTCAAATGCAACTCTCTTATTTCACGAGAAACATTGGAAAAAATTGTCTTCTTTCATTTCTTATTATTATTAGAAATGTCTTTGTTTCTGTTTTAATTCCCTAGTTACATTTCATCTGATAGATTAAAAAATATATACGTTGGCCGATGTTCTGGCGATTTGTAGATGACATTTGTACGTCTGGATGCGATGATGTGGTTTCTGGCAATAGGGCATTATCCACAAGTTTGTGGTAGGTACATTAACTCTGACTGTGGTGTATAGTTCTGACTCCCGGCTGAAATATCTCTGAAATGCAACTGAAAAATAGGGTTTCAAATATCGTTCGGTGCTTTAGTTTTCGAGAAGGTAACATGGCTGACTTTGATTATAATTCTTATTGATATGTTTTAATTCACGATGATTTTGGCATTAATTATATTTGGAATTTTTTAACCAAACTATGTGATTAGTGGACCATGCCGAAGCCTACACCCACTGTCGTGAATATCATCTGCGTGATTTGCGGCTTTGAGTTTTTATCTAAGATCTTTTGGCAGACAATTATTGTAAAAGTTTGTTGAAATTTTTGTTACGTAGACGTACGTAGGCACTTGTTTTGTACCACCTGCAGGGCGCGAAAATTTTATTTGGTACCTGTGTAATAGACTTGGACTGTGTATGTTAAAATGGGTCTAATGATTTGTTTGTATAATAAAATTTTTTTGGTGTGGTGAGTTTACTATAATTACAAATGAGAGGATAAAGTCTGCACATTGCAAACTTTGCTTTTTGTACTTGCTTAGCGATGTGGGCGTTAGCATTTGTGTTTCCTCTCCATTTCTCATTCCATCCACGTCGATAAACAGTTCATTTAGCATAAGTTGTCCCTACATCTATTCTATTTGGTATACATTAACCATTTGGTAAAGACCATTTCAACATGAAAACTCTTCAAAAAGAGCCTCATTGATTTTTTATCTGCCAATAAATAATGAAACAAATCAAAAATATTGATTTATAGACGAACTTTCAATAAGCTTCGGAATAAATTCCCATAAATTATGTTTTGTGGAGTTTTTGAACTAATATTGTAACAAGTTCTTTAAATTTTTCTAATTATATGATAAAACTGATGAGATGGTTAGAATGAGTATAGGGTAGAAGACGTTTTTAGTTTAAAAATACATTTAGTTGTATAGATAATTCTTTCATTTCGATGAAATTTAATTTTCCTCGTTCTATTCAGAGCTACAGAGTATTTTTCAATACTTCCTGAAATCGCCAGACCGTGTTTAGATACGGCTTCTTACGCTATTCATGGAAAATCCCAATTTTTCAGATCAAAATCTGTTCTCTACATTTTCAGTGTCGGAGTGATATATATTATTCAATAACTAAACCAAAATTTTTGGAGAGAGTTGGATACTCTGCTGGAACATAATGTTTGTGTAAATTATTATATGAATCTATTCATTTTAATTTATTGTTATAACTATCATATCTAGAAAATTTTTGGTATTTTTCTCTATCTTAAGGTAAATGTGATTTTGAATCGAATGATAATGGAATTAAATCTAACGAAATGAGGCGTGACAGTTGAATAACAAGAATTTGGTTGTAAATGTTGTATTAAACGAGAGGTTTTGAACAGTCATACCTCAACAGAATACATCAACACCTCACACTAGCCTTAATACTTCTCCCACTTTTTGATAGCATACCTTTAAACGCCGGAAATTATCGTCTATAAAACCATCGTGTGTTAGTTAATAGACTGATACCTATTACCTTCAATTTGAGGTAATAGCAGAAGTCCGCTGGAACTAGATCTGCGCTGTACAAAAGAGTCTAGGAGCGATGCAATGTGTTTATTGGTAAAAATCTGAGCTCTTAACGACGTTATCGTGATGAAGAATGTGTCTGCTGCAATCCTAACATACATCCGACCGGAGTAACACTGTAAAACGCTCAACATGGTCTCCTCATCTTCTACAGAGTCATGATCTTTTCTAAGCCGCTCTAAATCCCGAAGTAATTAGAAATCTTAAATCTGTTGATTAATAAGCAATACAGTTTAAATAAAATCGATGAAATGATTAAAAACAAAATACGTATATGAATTTCCTATTCTTCTTCTTCTTCTTTTATTTTAAGACTATGTATTGTGTTTTCAAGTTGTGACTCCGAGGACCAGCTCTCATACCAGCGCTTTGGTGGTCTTCCAGGCGGTCTATTTGTATTGGGTCTCTCTTCCTTTGCGATGTTCGTCAGTCGATCGTCGTCCATTCTATTGACATGATCTCTCCATGCTCTTCTTCTAGTTCTGGCCCATCTCACTATATCCGGAACGTCACACACTGTTCTAATTTTATTGCTCCTTATTCTGTCTCCGTTCTGTGGCTCTGTTTTCCCTGTGATTGAACGTAATGTCTTCATCTCTGTCGTTCTAAGAATCCGATTAGTAGTTGCAGTCTCCGCTCTCGTTTCTATGGCATATGTCATTACTGGTCTGACACAAGTTTTATATATCCGTGTTTTGCTTTCGATACTTAAAAATTTATTCCTCCATATCACGGTTCGAAGGAATCCTGATATCCTAGATGCTGCTCTACACTTTTATTATAAATTGCCAGTTTGGATCTTCTTGGTTCCTCGCTATTGTCAAGGATTGTATCTTTTGTGTCGATATGATCATATTGAATATTCCTGCAACTGTTTCAAATCTGTGTAGCAGTTTTTGCTGATTATCCTCATCTTCGGATATCACAACCACGTCATCAGCGTAGCAAACTATCTTAAACTCATGTTTTCCCATTCTGTATCCTCTGCCTGCCGTTTTGACTTCTTTTATGATTTTGTCCTTTATAATGTTGAAGAGTATTGGGCTGAGACTATCTCCTTGTCTGACCCTGTTAATACTGGCATTTTACTGGAGAGTTCGTTGTTTACTCTTACATATGTGCTATTTCCGTTGTTCATGTCCCGAAAGTTGTCTATTGTCCTTTGGTTTACGCCTCGTTCTTTTAGTATCTCAATGACGTCATGTAATCTCACTCTATTATAATCTGGTTGATCTATTTTGTCTAAATCCTTGTTGTTCTTCGTTCATGCCGCTACTTGAGATTTCTTAAGCAATAATTTTTGTTAGTAATTTTGAAGTCGTGCTTAGGAGGCTGATCCCTCTATAATTATTTGGATCATTCTTTTCCCCTTTTTTAAAGACGGGGATCGTTATGCTAACTTTCCATTCCTCTGGTACTTTTCTCTGGTCGTATATCTTGTTGAACATGACATGCATTTGGTCTATTAATTCATTGCCACTATATTTAAAGAGCTTGTTATTAATGTTATCCAGCCCTGGTGATTTCCTGTTTTTCATCTTGCGCATTGTTGCTTCAATTTCGTCTTTTGATATTAATTGTTTTTGGATGTCTTCTCCTTCCCCAGATATATTTTCTTGTTTCTGTTCTGAGGGTTGGCTTGCTATTGTGTCACCGTAGAGTTCATGGAAATACCTTTCCCATTCTTTTAACGTTATTGTTTTCGTGTGTATGTATTCATTGATTGGTCTTTTGATGTTCCTTATCATATTCCAGATCTTTTTTTGTCCTCCATATAAGTCATTTTCCATGTCTGATGAGTGTTTCTCCCAGAATTGTCTCTTAATCGTTTGTATTTCCACATTTGTTCTATTCCTCACGACTTTGTAATCAGCATATGTAATTGTTTGGCTTCTATATTGAAGATATGCTTTTCTTTTTTCTTCCGCTAGTGATTTGATTTCGTGTGTGAACCATGCTTTCCGTTTAGGTTCACCTTTCGTTTGCCTAATGCCTCTTCTGCAGCTGTCCTTATATTAGTACTTAATTTTTTCCATACTAGTTCTACGGTATCATCTTTCAAGATCTTGTTTTCATTTATTGCCTTCCTTAGTCTTTGCTGGTAAAGGTATTTTGTGGTGTCATCGCTAAGGCTTTCTATGTTCAGCTTTTCTATCACTTTCGGTTTGTTCTGGGTTTTCCTTTGTACGCAGTTCCGCATTATGGCTAGCACCATATGTTGGTTAGTCCCTGTGTTTACTGAGGTTAATGTTCTGACATCTAATATTTTTTAGGGATGAATATTTCTCTTTGTAATAATGTAGTCTATAATCGATTTATGTCCTCTTGTGTTCTCGAACGTATACTTGTGCTGTTGTTTATGGGGATAAAACGTATTGTTAATGCGTAGTTCATTATGTGCACAGAATTGTATGAGTTGTTCTCCATTGCTGTTGAGTGTTTCTTCGTTAAACCGATTCTTAATTCCTCTAATAACCTCGTTACCAATCCTTCCATTAAAATCCCCCAGTATTATAATTTCCTCTTGCTATTATGGTTTTGTCCTATTTCTCGTGCACTAATAGGCCTACTCCCGATGATGCTCTTTCATTTTTTGGTTTCCCATTATATATCAATGTATATTCCGCGATTCTAAAGTTGCCAGCTCCTTACTTTTTCGTCTCAGATAAGGCACATATGTCTATTTTATGTTTCTTAAGCTCTATTATGGTTTCTTGGTCTTTGTTAGCAATTGATGTAACATTCCAGGTGGCTATTCGCAATTGTTATCGCTTCCAAAATCGTTTTTTCTTTAACTTTGCCGGGTCGTTATAAGTTTTATCAGTCCTATCCGAGGCTACTTTCTTCGTTCTCTGAGCAAATGGCTGTTTTACATGAGGTAGGTAGCTAGCCTTGCCTCAAAACCCTCCTCTTTTATCCGGGCTTGGGACCGGCAACATGGTCGCTGAGCTACTCAATCCGCCCAACGGCCATACTGGCAGAGTCAATTTCATATGCATAAAAGAAAAAATAGTATGTAGAAAAAAAGCTCCTTATGTTATCTTCGTCACTTGGTCGTCTGATATTTTCGGTTCTTTTTTGGTCTGCTTTGTAGACACTTCGTCATCCTATGACTTTATTCGTTTGACTTTTTGAACTCTTATCTTTCCTACGTCTCCATAACTGGTTATGTCAATTTCATTCTCTGTTGTATGATTTGCCTGTTTACTACTAATTTGTATGTAGGCTCTTTTGATGTCATACAATCAATACTATTTCTGAATAATATCTTCAGATTTTTGATTCTCATAACCTAACACTTCATTTCATTAAATAGAGAGAAATACTTGCAGTGTATACTCAAAATGGTGAAATCTAGATTTCAAATTTCAAGGTTCAGTCGATAAAAACCTAATTAATATTCGAAATTATGTTCGATGATATTTACATATAGTATTTGGTAATTGAGTTTTGTCAAACAAATATTAATTTGTATTTTTATTGAATAACACTCCATATTAATATCAATGTAAATTTCTACAAAATTTCATCTAACTTTTTCAACACTAAATATGAACCATCATAAAATTGTATATTTTGTATTATGTATGGCTATTAAATAACGAGACTACGCACCTAGAGGGCGCCCTAGACGTGTGGGGTAAAAAACTAGTGATGCGTTTGGTATCTAGATATCTTGTCTTTGCACGTTCCAAAACACGTTTCCTTTCCTATTATAGTATTTGTACAGTAGCGGTGTGAAACGAACGGGTTTTTCTCTCGTGCCGAAAATCATGTGTGATGTAAAACAGGAGTAAAATTTTTCAACATTAACGGTATCGTGATCACTGAATGGGTTACAGATGATCAGACTGTCAACCAGACTTACTATTTGTCAGTTGTGGTCCGGACCGAGTTGTGGAAGAACAACTCGTGCATTTCGCACCAGCTCATAACGCCCTAACTGTGAAGCAGTATTTGTTAGTAAGCGCCGTACTTACTAGATTTCGCACCGTGCGTTTTATTTTCTTCCCGAAAATAATATCTGCTTTGAAAGTAGCCCGATTTGAGTCGATGGAAGCGGTAAAGCAAAAAACGGTAGAGCTCCTAAAGGCATTCACCAAAAAAGACTTCCATCACTGCTGCGATCAATAAAAAAACGCATGGAAAAGTCTGTGGAGAGGGAAGGGGAGTGTATTGAAAAGGAGCATTCGAATGTAGAATAATTGTTATAATAAAACCTTTTTTCGTAACCAGTCTCGTTATATAAATAGCCAGACCTCATTTACGTTCATTGAAATTGTTTTCATCAAAATGGTAGCTTCAGAATGATCATTTTAACCGAATGTATGTGATAAACTTGAAGAAACTCAATTAAATTACATCAAAACTCACAATTATACTTTCGACGCGCGTATTAATAAGTTATACTCAAAGTTAACTAAAATCTATTAACTTGACTTATCTATTTATACTGAATTTTCCCACTAATAAACTTCTTCCCGTGAAAAACAATTCCAATTAGCGGAAACTTTGTCATTCATTTTTCAATTAATTAACTATGCGTGTGGGAATTTTCCCTTTGTCAATTAACCATCTTTTTACTCTCATTTTTTAACAATTTAATATTCTTATCTTCAATCATGAAATAAAGTCTATCTGGATTAGAAAGAAGGCAACTATTATTTGGAAGAGGTGAAAAGGTTGAAGAGTTTCTACTTGACTAAGGGCTCTGATACACCACGCCTGCCACGTCGCCCTATAGTGTGTGAATCAAATGGAATCCTGATAGACTATGGTGGCTAGCGGCGTGGCAGAAAATTAGCCAATCAAGTAAAAAAAAATAGCCAAGGACATGAACGCTGTTTTCAATTATTCGTTGGCTGGCCACCCAAGTTTAAACTGCAACTGTTAGTGATATGGGCTCCCTCAAATGCGCCTCCTATCCCACTATCTCATCTCTAGTTTACTCGAATAAGTCAACAAATGATGTTTTAGACTTTCTAGAGTAGTTCAAAGAATGTTGCCTATAATTACAAGTCTGTTGAATACATTATAGTACAAAGATTTTTTCCCTCGTTTTACAGTGAGAATAGCATGAATATGCACTGTTTTTTTTACTTCTTATTATTTTGTTTAGCAGGTGAGCTAGCAGCAACATGTACTCAATGTTCGATGACATCTTCATGACAACTATCAAACTTAATACGTCACGAAGTATCCTTATGTTAAGCTAGGTAGTCGGCGACGTAGCCAACGACCGTGTCAGTTACAAGCCACGATACAAGATTTAAAAAGAGATTTTGTTGAAAAATAAAAATGATTGATTATGCAGTTTTCCGACGATATGACCATAATATATTCGTCTAAACGCACGAAACGATTAATAGTTTCTATCAAACTTCTTCAATATAATGCAACTTATCAAATGGTTAGCCTACAAAATCAGAATGAAATAATTCAGACAGAAAACTTCAAAGTTTGTCAAATACATCGATCTAATTGTGAATCAATATTTGGAATAGGATGAGCAGATACATTTAGTTGTTAGTTCTAAGTTATCGATCGTACCTTCGCATAGTTGTTATTTTCTTTCTTCATAGTGGTCCCCATTTGATTAAATATTACGTTCCCAGCGGTGTTTTCGTTTTTTAGATGTTCCTGGAAATCAGCTTGTCTTCAGTAACAGTTTTAACCGTCTTTTTCTCATCAAATCAGTGACGTTTAAGCGGAATGTTTAGTCTAGGACAGAGTCAAAAGTAGCAGAGATCTTCGTTGTGATTGTACAGAAGTTGATGATGATGTTTGATAGCTGCAAAAATTTCAACATGTATACTATTCTTTGATTACGGTGCATCCTCTCGGAGCATTTCCTCGTGTATAACACAATCAAATAAAATGGTTAACTTTGGTTCCATTCTCTTCTTCTACTTTGAATCGATTTTTTAGTTGTGGTGATTCAAATTATTTTCAATGTAAAGACTATTGTTTCGAATCTAGAAAATAATTAACTTAGTTTTCACAACTTGACATGCACCTTATTTTATATCCCTTTTTGACAGAATGCGATAAACGAAAATAAAAAACTGTAGGCCAACTCATGCTGTTTACGTAATAAAAATTTTGATGACAACTGCTTGTATCAAAGAATCAATTCTTGACGTCTTACTGATGATGATGAGGTGGCTCGGTAGTTTATATTATTTGGAGATATGAAAGTAGAGCTCGATAATTTCGATAAAAACCTCGTATATAAAGATTTATTAGAATATTTTCAATGCGAAGACGGATTTTATCTTCTGAGCTGACCTTTTGCAATTATTTATCATAACGACACATTATAACAAGACTACCATGTGGTACATAATATACTCAAGGTCGTAGCAGTGAATTAATCATGGAACCAACACCATATAGATGTAGAGACCTAAATGCAGAGTAAGAAGTGGATATAAAAGGTTTCTCCACCGTTGAAGAAATCAAAATTCAGCTTTGAGTACCTTACGTGCAAAAGTTACGAGTTAGTTACAAAACTACCTGAGACGATGAAATAAAAATGATGGATGAAGTTGCACAATGGTATATTTTTGCATCCAAAATGTCATTTATGGTTTCATTACTATTTTTATCACCATAATTCTGCTGACATCGAATACGACCTAATATTGACGTATATTTATAGTAACTTGTGCCCTCTAACAACTACCACTACGAGTTTCAGTTACATCCTAACGGTAAACCGAGTTAATGTTGTGAGGAAAATCGTATTTCCATCTTGTTCGGGTGATTTCATTTCTCGCAAACTAAGTTACATTCAGCTCAACAAGTAATGAGATTTATATGATATTTTTCGATATTCTATCTTAGTTTATGAAGTTTGTAATATTTTTCCCAATAAACTAAAAAAACGGTCGATAATTTTGTTGGGTTTCTTATACCTGCTCTAAATTGGAATGTTGCTACATGAGAGGTTTTATTTCTTCAATCTGAGAAAAATTCTATGTGTTTTTTATGTAATGTAATGTTTTTCTTCTAATTTATTCAAACTTTTTTTATTCTCTGGGTGAATTTATACGCAATAGTTCTTAGGAATTCACTTATTTTATTTATACGCTTATACTAAGTACACTGAAGTATTTAATATGCACTAAACTGATTCTGGATGACATAAGATTATTTACTGACTGACTTTCTCGCTTATAAACAAGTGAGTGTTTATACAAAAATAATTTCCTATAATTTGATTCTAGGAAGTAAACAAAAAAATGAAAAGATCTTTCTAGAACTTTCTATAAAAATAATATAAGCAAATCACAGCCGTATACCAAGGTTGACATAAGTCAGGCAACGCTCGACAGGTATCCATGCAAGAGGTTTCGTGAGTCCGTACTTTTTGAGGGTCACGTGACGGGCCAAAGTTATCTGGAAATGCTGAAAGATTTGAGGGAGTACCTTAATGGTCATTTTGGAGAATGCTGCTCAAGGAACGTATTTTTGAAAGAGGACCACGCACCCTTCTCGATCTCCGAACTGCAATTGTAGAATAATTTAAAACTCTTCGCGGACATCTTGACATGCTTCGCCAAACCTGCCTCTCCGTTGAGAAACGTTTCCATAAATGCATTGATCTAGATAGGCATAAACTTGAACACTTACAGAAACTCTTTCTTGAATCCCTCTTTTAATAAATTTATTTTGGTGCCTGACTTATTACAACCTCTGTATAAAACCATGGGAATTGCCACAATCGCAACATTTGTCGTCGAGCTACAACCCCATGATCCACTCTTAAAGAAGACCCGAAAACGCCCGGCCTTATAAGGCCCTTCACGACATAAGTAAAACTATCAGGTTGAGCTTTCTGTCCCAGGAATTCCCTATCGGCAGCCTTGATCTCCCTTTCTAAGATTTTCAAAAATATGGAAACTACTTTAAAAAATAATGTACCTGTTGTTCACAGCGGTGAGTTGTTTATATTATCCTTAGAACTAATTTCTATGAAGGTCTTTTTATTTATTAGTTTGTTTGAGTTCTAGAATTAATGAAAAATTCTTTTTGGGTATAAATACTAGTTTGTTTAGGAGCTAGAAATAGTTTATAATAAAAACTCATAGTAAAGGGAACGAAATAAAAATCTTAGTATCTTAGTCTACAATGAAATTGTAGAAAAAAATGTTATTTTTGACGTTCTCCCATATTTAGATCCTTTCCGCTCTAATAAAATATGTATTTGTAGGTTATCATTATTAAAAATTACAGTAGTCGTCATTAAAAAAACCGTCTGTAGATAATTGAAGTCAAACATAAATATTACTTTCTGAAGTTTTCAAATATGCTAATAATGGGAGAAAGCGATTTCATTAACTTTCACAGCTTTTCGGGTTCTATAATATTGATATAAAGCTGCGTTATTCTACGTCTATTCCAAAACTTTAAAATATATCGTGAGATTTTTATTAAGATAGAGTTCTTCACTTGTTTTTGTTCTAAAAGCTTAGTAAATAAAGATGAGTTCCATCAGACTTCCTAGTTTTGAGCTCGTTTATATTAATCTATTTTTTTTTTTTTTCAAAATAATATGAAATACAGATGTTCCGCATTGTTGTGAAAGAAATTAAGTATATAATTCTCTATAATTTTGCTGATTCTCATTTCCATTGTCAAGACTCATAATTTCTCATTTATTTTAGTTATTTTATAGTATCTCCTTCATCTCCTTAAAGGGCTCATATATTATCCATCGGATGTGGATATACTAAGGGGTCTTTCGCCGAAGAACCATCACTAGATATACATTTCGATTGTTGAATCTTTGCTTGGAGGAATACGGATAAAGTGGATTGAATAACGAAGTTATCTGAAATATGGATTAATAGTGTGAACGTTACCTTCCTCAAATTATTCGATGTGATAAGAGTGTGGTTCTGCCATGTAAACTGTAATTTCTATCTTAGACAGCAGAGCTGTTATAAACTTCATAACTACCAACTGGTGTTCTCTAGGCGTGTGCTGGATTGTCTTACATGAACTGGTTAGCGATAGCTACACGGTTCAACTCGCTTGACTCTCATGAAAGGAAAGTATCGACGAGACTAATTCGCTATCTACACGGGGATCAGCAAAATCACCCAGAGCCTATTCTAGGTGTAGTCGAAAGTGTAGCTGTCACAGCACTGAAAAACCTGCTCAATCTTTCAGCTATTGTCTTTTCTCTGTTAGTTCGCCTTTGTCTTTATTACTAAGCAGCTATTGAATATTTTACAAATATTCTAGCCATTGAATTAGCTATAAAGCACAAGATTATTATTAGAAAAATGTCAAAACCTCGAGAAATAAGTTGGAAATTTTGATTCTTGATAATTCGTAATTTCTTGTATTAATAGTCAAATATCAGCTAGTTCACAAATTGGTATGAGTTATGGATTTTTTTTCAAGAGAAGATGCCAAGGAATCAAGTGAATTGTCAATGAGGGGTCCAGGAGAGATTCGAGGTACAGTGACGACCATCCCAAAAAAAAATAGAAATATGTATTTGATGATGATTTATTGAAGAAGAGCAGCAGTTGTAGGAACTAAGAATACATTAAGAACATTAGAAGAATGAGTGGTTTCCAGTTCTACATGATACCTATACTTAATTTCTTCTTCATCATTATTTGGTTCATGGATAGTCAAAATCTTCACGTTTCCAGTTTTTACTTTGATTTGGAGAAAGCAAATCCCAAGTTATCGTTTTTCTTTCCTTTGTAGTGTGTTATATTCTTAGATGTAAGATGTATATGTCAGAATTCTCCTGTGTACGCTTCATCTTCGTATCCTGCAAATGTCCTATTCAATCATGAGAAGAATATGAAATGGATCTAGTATTTTAGCAGCTGAAAACTTCGTTCTGTCAGATACCTGTAAATATCCTTTCGGGTAGTCATATAAAACATCACGGAAATGATTTTGGATGCATAGTTCTTCCCAAATCAGTTACATTCATGAGATGAATATAGAATGCATTTGGTATTTCACTGATACCTACGAAGTTCCTGTTTGGTAGTGAGTCTAGAGTGATTGTGATCTCTATGAAGCCGGTGAATATAAAGTTAGACAGGTCTTCAACCAAGACATCTCCGTTGTGTAAAACAGAATACGGAGACTAAAGCTGACTTGTTGTATAGCTGCCTGCTAAATACTTCGAAGCTGAAAAGATGAACTAATATTTTTTTGAGAGAGGGGAGACTTATAGTGATATTTTGGTACTGGTAGCCGTGCTGGAAGCAAATAAGTTCGAGTTCAAAATAAAAATGGAGAAGTTCAATGAGTAGTCGGAGTCTTTCTTAGTGTTTTTAAAAAAAATAATCTAAGAAAAAAATAATCAGCGGAACGAGACTATATAGATCATTTCTGTCCAATTGGGCATTTGTCTTTATAGTAATGTTTCTCTTACTTATTTATACGATTTCTATTCGTGGACCTAAATAAAAGACACCGTCTCTTACATTCTCAATTTATTCAAATACAACACTTAACTAATTAATATAATTCACCTATCACTATCACTTACCTAACTTAAATAGTCTATTTAAATTCCTCGATTACTTATATATATATATATATATATATATATATATATATATATATAGAATTCCAAAAGTCCAAAAGTTCTAGAAAAATAAAGAAACCAAACAAATATATAAATAGATCGTCCTAGAAATTATTCAAAATTTAAATACACCGCTTGCTTTAAAAAACTGATAAAATTATGATATTATGACATTATATGCAAGCAGGGCCGGCTTCAGGGCAGAGATGAGTTCGTAACAATATGGTTATGTAATTAGGTAATATTTTGGAGGTATGTCAAGCACTCTAGGGTTTGAGATTGCTTAGTAAGCCACTAGAGAAGAAATACATCGATACGATAAACAACCGTCAAAATTTTGAATGGTTAATTCCAAATCTCGATTCTGTGAAAACATCGGTTTGTGTTAATGAATAATTGAGAAAATGATGTTCACAACTTAAAATTCGAATAATAGTTCACAAGCTCACAATGTTTGTGCAGCATGTGACGTTTGCTATTTCAATAACTATAAAAATAAGCTAAAGGTAAAGATTCTGATTCCAACACAATCCAAGACATATATTACTATACATCCAATTATAATTTATTTCCAAAAAAAAATATCAAGCGTGTTTTGTTTTTCCAGTTAATATGAGTTGAATTTCAACATCAACATTCAGATGCTCTCGAATCTAAAATTAAGCACAACTGAGCTTCACATTAATAGGATATTTTGTATCCTGTCCAAGTAACCCCAACAGAAAATTCTCATTAAAATTAATTAGCTGGGAGAGAAGTTGTAAGCACCTGTGTGAATTGAAATTAATCCCGTAATCTACTGCGGTTTGTTTATGGTAATATTTACGCCATGATAAATATGTAATTATAAATTGTGTTTCACGATTCCTCGATAGTTTTATGATTTTATTCATATTTTGTGACTATTTCTTTTCAACATCTGGAGTTTCATTCAATTCAAAGCTACAGTAACCTCTTCAAACTAACTAGAAATTCTGATTAAATTTTATTGTGAGAATTACGTGATGTTATCTTTTCGTTTTGATCTGCAGGGCATCTTTTTGATGTGCTCATATACATACAAACAAATTTGGCTGTAACTATTTGAGTGTACGATCAAATTTATTTCTCTATTCATTAATTGATTTCATGGTTAACTAAGTGCTGTATTACATGTTTTTCTGTAAAGTTTTGAGAGGTAGATACTGATTGAACAGCAACTACTCGAGAAAAATTGTTTTTTTTTCCTCTATATGTCGATATTTTCATATTGATAAACAAAGTATGTCCCTTGAAAAGATAATTCTAGAAGTAAAACTGGCTGCTACAGGACAAGTTTTGATGAAGCTGAACTACAAATTTGCTGAATTAGGACTTGAAGAATGACTCGTGAAAAATTCATTTATAGGGACTAAAGTGGTTGCAATAGGACAAATTTTGCGTTCAGATATCACTGAACTCCAAAAGATATTAGAAAGCACCTATTATGGAAAAAATTGGCTCCTCCAGAGTAGAGAAAGACGGTGGTAGTTATATTCTTAAAGTAAAATATGTCGGTTGTAGTTCCGAACGAGTTTCATAATATAATTCTGATTGGATAATAATATCTTAGAATTTCTTATTCACAGTTGTATTCTATATGGGGAAATATTATGTTGTATTTTATGAGAGGAATATTGTAAATATTCCATTTTTTGTCCCTTCTTTCACTGTTAAGAGAAAACGCTCGGTATTATAGCCGAAATACCCATATATTTGTCATATTTTATTTAAAAACAAATAGAAATAGTCAACAACAGTAAAATGTGGAAATTATTCTACTTCACTTCTTAATGAGATTAATACATCATCTGCTTAGGCTAGCAACTGTGTTGTTTCTGTTTTAAGTGTTCCCGTGGTTTTTAGTCCGTTTCTTGCAACTATTCACTACATTAATATGTTGAACAACGTAGTTGATAGAGGATCTTTCGGTTTTAGTCCTATATTTTGTGTTAAAACTATCTAATGTTTTCTGTTTGATTGTAATTTTCATTTGAGTTTTTTCTACTCACATTTTCGTTTTATTGGTATTTTCAGTGTCATATACTTTTCGTCGATAAAAATTCTCTGTATCTGGTTAAGAGTGAATTTATGATCTGTTACTGATCTTCCAGTTCGAAATCCTCACTGATATTTCCCCAAGAGTATTTTCGAAGCAAGACACCTCGTCATTATTTTGAACACTGTGTCCAAAATTGCAATTCCTCTATAATTGGTATAGTCTCCTTTTTCTTATATGCCTCTGGTATTATCTCATTTTCACATATATTTTTAATCAAATTGTGGACTTTGTTTGCTAGAGCATCACCCTTTAAAAATTTCGAGTAAATTTCGTTTTCTCTAGAGCATTTGTTGTTTTTTGGTTCTTTATTGTTTCTGCTATTTCTTCTTTAGTTGGTGCTGATATTTTTTTTTCGTTTTGTGGCGTTAGTTGCCTTTCCATATGTTTCTTCTTCATAATTGTCTGTATTCAACATTTCCTGGAAGTACTCTCTCCAGAGTTTCGACTTCATCATATTTTTTTATATTGCTACTAAAAATTCTTCAATAAATCTATCTTCAATGCATTTTATCCTGTCTTCCATTTCCTGTCTTACTTTTGCTCTGTATATCTTTTTCGTTACTCTTATTTGCTTTTCGTACTATCTCTCGTCTTCATTTGTTTGCAGCATTTTCTGCTCAATATGTTTTCTCTTTTCAAATTGTTCTGCATATCTTGCTTTCATTATTTTATTCTCTATAAACCTCTCTATTTGAAAATTTTAATTGGGACTGTTATTTTGTTTTCTCTTTCTTCGTAGTTTTTGTTTCATTTTCGCTATTAGTAACAAATGATCGCTGGCTGTTTTTTACCTAATTTATGAACTGACTTTGAATCAGCCAATCTCCTCTTTAGTTACAATACTGTCGGCTTGGATTAACTATGATCCTTTATAAAGCAGTTTTGTGTTATAAACAACAAGTCCCATGTCTGCAATGTTTATAATTCTTTTTCCAATTCTGATTCGTTTTTTCATATTTACTATTCCAATTATTAGAGAGTATATGTCCACTTTTTCAATTTTCGCATTAGCCTCTTCTATAACTCTTTTAATGTCCTGATTTGGAAGCAACTACCTGATACCTGTCCTTAATTTCTTCTTCTTCGTCCTCACTTGCCGCATGGATACTCAAAATCTCCACGTTTTCATTTTCTACTTTCATTTAGAAGTGGCAAATCCAAATTTATCGTTTTCCTCTTTGTAGTTTTTTATATTCTTCAAGATCTATATATCGGTATCCTCCTTTGTACCTTTCATCTTCGTATCCTGTATCATTGCCTGGTCTTATTTACACCTATTAACGTATCAATTTATAGTTACAATTGTCAGTTTTTTTATTTTGTATCTTTATTTTTTTACTTTCCTGTTCCATCTATACTCTTTTGTAACAACAAATAACAACAAGAACTAACTAATACTCGATCTCCACATTTTTCTCCTTGTCTCTCCGTTCTTTTGCTCTAATTATTCAGTTTTGCATCTATCTATCCTTTGTATACCTGTACTTTGTATTGATTGATAGTGTTAACTTTTTTTATTATATATTATTCTTTTCTGCTACTCCTCATTTGCTAATTTCAATGAGTAAGTTAGTTTTTCCCGCTTTATTCAACTTTGTACTACCATCTTAAGTTGCAATTCTCCTTCCATGACATTTTCCATAGATTTTTCTAATTCTATGGGGTTTTCTATTTCTATTTGTAGCCCTTAGAGTAGCAATACATTGTTTTTTTCTTTTTCTAGCCGCTCAAATATGTTGTTATTAATTCCTTCCCTAATTTATTTTTGCTTCTTCCGTGGTCTCTTGATTTCCGCAGCAATTTCTTCAACTTTTCACACATTTATTTAATCGTATTCTCTATTATTTCTACTTGAAATGTTGACGATTACCTATTACATTTATGTACTTCACCAAGTGTTCCTACTTTAGTAGTTTAATAACCAATCCCAAACATTAGTTAGGTGGGCTCTAAAAGATCTTAGAGCACTTGACATACCTCTAGAATATTCCCTGCTCACATAATCGAATAAACAAATGTCAAGTTTCACAGTAATAGCCTATATAACCTTATTTTACTATCGCCTACTTAGTTGGAATAATTTAATACCACGGAAAGACTCTAACTACTCGTTGGACTTCTCCATTTTCATTTTGAATTCTAGCTTATTTACTTCCAGCACTGCTCCTGGCACCATAATATCAATATAAGTCACCCTTCTCTCGGAAAATATATCTATTAATTCTCTCAGCTTCACACAACAGTTGCAGGTATCATACCTAAAGATTTATCTAACTATATGTGTTTTATTATCATTCCAACACAAGAATCACTCACTACCAATCAGGACCATTACAGGTTTTTGACATAATTCTATTGCCGTACCTTAATCGGTTTGCTTGTGGTGAAATACCAGATACATTTTATATTTGTCTCACGAAACAGGAGCTTCGCAGATAATCGGTCTGAGAAGAAGTTTTCAGTTTGAATACAAAATCATCTCAATGTTAATTTCAAATAAGGTAATAAGAAGACATTCACAGGTATCTGAGAAAACGAATTATCCATCTGCATCCTCACCGGTCTTGCTTGCCATAAAATACTAGATCTATTCCCTCGCAGGTACCTGATCTGTATCTGTAAAAGAATCTAGATGGGTGTCTGACGTGACGTTGATATTATTTGCATCTTTATAAGGCTCATACTAGGTAATATTCCCAAAGCCACAGTCTGCATTGACTTTCATGGAAACGTTGCTGCTTCTCCATATTTCTTATACTCATTTGTCTGTTAATACATTGAGTCTCCTTATCTCTCCTAGCTACCTCTTTGGAAGGCGTTTTTTGGAATAGTTCGTCATGTCTGTGTCATACATTATCGTTATTTCTAAGTTATATTTTTCTGTGTTAGTTTGATGTTTTTCTGATGATATTAATTATATTTGTCTAACTATTGGATAAACTTCCGAAAAACGCCAAAAGGAATTGGAAGATAAAAATTATAGGCAATGGTCACAATCGAATAAGGACTGAGAAATATATCTGGGATCGTACGCATGGGCGGAAAACGTGAATTAGGAATTCGGTAAGAAAGGCCTATTCCTGCCACGAAGAAAGGAAACAAAAATAGAAATACGATAGAAAACGCACCGAACCTAACTTGACCGAATCGATAGCATCGACGTATTTCCCGATCCCGAAAGAGCAATAAAAACAATAGAAATAAATGAAAAACAAATTCATTCCACAAAAATTTAGTTACATTCCTCATCATCATCATTGGAGGTCGATCATTCTTTCCAGGATACAAAATTTTGATATCTACAATGATTGCATCGAATGGATCCACATTTTTTCGCCGGACTCGCCGTCTCCAAAGAAATTCACAAAGATGCAGGTCCAAGTTACTTTTGATTCCCCCTCCCCCCGATATTCTTCTTATGTGCCTCCAGCTGTTTCAGGATCAACAAATTGTTCTTGATGGTTGACTGTAAAATGCTGGTAGCCTACACTTTCTAGCGCCGAATATCCTTTCCAGCAGTGAGTATAAATAATAGTCTCGACTTTGACATGCTTCTCTATCAGCTCCATCAATATTTCGGTACTTCTAGAGTTATCAGGACATATTTCCAATCGGTAGCCATCGCCGCCACGCTCGATAATTTCTAATATCCAATGACCCTCGACAATGCGCCCTTTATTGTTTTTCTTCGTCCGATTTTACATTCGTCTATTCCAACGACGCAACCATCCCCACCAATTTGGTCTTCATCTTCATATGCTCGGTCTAAACTGGCCATAGAAACTTCACGGGCATAGTTGAAAACATCGCTCACTGATTCTGACGAAACTGTTGTTTCCAAGATTGAGGCCTCTTTTATCGTCTGTTCAAATGAAAATCCTTGTGAAAAACAATAGATGATGATTATTCTTTGACGGACGTTAGTGTGCAATCGTTCGAACCATGTGTCTTTTGTCGGTGAACCTTTATGGTCAAACGATCTGCCCTTGATTTTCCCGAAACTTCTGAAGTGGCCAAAAACGGTACCATCATCATACCATTTAGCAAACTGGATGTGCTTGCTGCACCATCTATCGACTCACACAAGATTATTATTATTAATGTCCCAAATACTTGCTTGAGCCTCTGTTGCCATAATTGTTGTTATTTTCAAAAGGTTCCATCTTTTTGGGAGGGTCTGTGTCTAGGATGATGTTATTTGTGAATAATATGAGAGCCTAAAAATAAAAAATTAATCATCAATTGACGAAACATTGGATTATTTAATAACTACTAACATTTTCCTTCCATATTCCTTTTAATTTTAACTCAAAAAACCTAACGACAAAAAATGTTTAAACTTGCAATGTTTTATTCACCATTAATTCAATGAACGAGCAAAATGGATTCAGCTTAGAAATATTTGTGACATAATATTTTGTTTTCAAAGACTTTTTCCGATTTTTATCGTTTACGGAGTACTTAATTATTATGCTATTTGAACATCATAAAAGTGAACTAAATGCTTCTCAGCAATTTCTAGTTTCCATTTAGTTCTTCCTTTCAATTTGTTTAAATCGATCATCCAGAAAATTTAAGCAGTAAAATATACGCTTCCAACGTCCTGCCCTGCTGTTACCAGCGTTTATGCTCTAGGTAATTAAATTAATTACAGTTCAATTAAACTTTGATTGCTAATTGATACAACGAACGTATTTACTCTGGGTAAACGATTCCTTTATATTGTATTATAAACTGGTTTACGGAAATCGAAAAATTAGTTAACTTATGAACGAAAAAAAAATTGAGTAGAATATATTTTTAATAATACGTATTTAGAGGTCATGTTTGTGCTCTAACTAAATTCAAATTTGATAAAACTTGACGGAAACTGGATTAACTATAAAGTTATATCAAATATTACCTTATTCGGATTAAGAGCCGCAAATATCTTTTATATTAAACATACCTATTCATCTGCATGCAAATTTTCTACCGAGGTTCCAGCTCGGTTCTGCGCATTATCAAGCATGCGCAGTATACATAAAGTGTCTTGAACGAGAGAGGAAATAAATATTGTTGGCACTGTAACGTAACGACGTTTTTTCCCATACCAACTGTCCATATAGGACTATCTCTCTAAAATTTTTTTTTCATGTTTCTCTTGAAGTTTATTTGCTTTTTTCCAATAATATCTATAGTTCTCATCAATAGAGCACTTTTGGACAAATAACTGTTTTATGAACTTGATAATATTTTGGAATTACATTGCTTAATTCTTTCAGCTACAATTCGTTCCTTTCCAATTCTTTTTTACTACTTCTTGAATCTCAGTACTTTTGTGTGTTATTGTTAGCACCAGGTATGTTTTCAGATTTCAAGAAACAGTGGTTCCAAATCTAATAATGTAGTAGTCGAATATATGCAGAAATAATTTGAAACGTCTATATAACTCTTAAAGAAATATAAATATTTCTTCTTTATCTTTAAGTCTTTGAAGATTACAAATTTGTTCAAAGATAATCATTTCTCACCTTTTATTTCAGTAATTGTACAATTTCGGCACTCTGACGCTCGAAAAGGCATGAAAAATTCTTAAAAAAAAGACGAAGTTATAACTGAGGAGATTTGATTTAACTTTGAAAATAGATAGGAATTAGTAATTGCTGTTTATCTCTGAATATAAATAAAAATTGGAAGTGAGATATCTATTAAGAATCTCTAGATATAACGTTAACGTTTTCATTGATGTCTGTGAATGAATTCAGAAAATATACAATGCTATTGGATTCACAATACGCGTCAGGATCAACTAAAAAAATTTCCAATAAATTTGAAATAAAACGATGCAAAATGTAAATATAAATAAAGGACGAGTGTCGGCTAATGATTTAAACTTTTTTCAATTGAAGACATTTATTATTGATATGTTTATTATCAATTGATGAAACGAAATTTGAATCGAATTTAACTCTAAAACAGTTTTGCATTATACTAACTACTGTGGTTATTGTATACATTCAATTCAATGGGAACTGGGACTTTTGAATGAAATGCTCGATTCAATTTATAATGGAATGAAATAACATAAATAATTCATTCAATGGAATAGTTCAGAATTTATAATCGCTTATCCCAATTTCGATTCCATCCATCAGAATAAAACATGAAATTATATTTTTCCATTATTTTGTCCCTAGAATTTTTATACAGCTAGAATTCAGTTCATACTTCTGAAAACACTAGTTAAATAAATATAACACCATCCAAAAAATTTTTTTTCGAAACGTCATAATCGCCTTCTACAACATTTTTTCAAATTCAGACTTTCTAAATAAAAAAAGTGATAAGCTTTTAGAAAAGTGTCAGTGAAAGGTACGGATTGTACGTGGGCTGCTACTAAGTTTTGAAATATGGCAACACTGATGTGAATATGTCAAATATGACAATGCCATAATAAAGTTTGACACTTTAAATGGTGAACGTACTCAGAACGTGTTACCATACGAGTGTTATTTGAGTTGTTCACATACTTGAAACATTCATCTTGAAAAAAAAAATAGAATTAAATCGCAAACATTCTTTTGGGATGATTTTTTGTGATTTTTGACGTGATTTAAACCAACAACAATGTACCGATCAACTCACTTCGACTTTGGCTGATGAAGATGACTTTTTTCAAGGTCGTTGTGCCCGAAAACATCGATGCTGTGCCTGAACTGATATTACAAGATCGTCATGTGACATACCGCGAGATTAAGCCATACTTGGGCATTAGTTCCACTCGCATACATTCAATATTGAACAGATATTGGGCTGTCAAAAATATTTGCTCGAGTTGAATACCCGATAATTGGACAATCGCTCAAAAAAACGTGGCGATTGGTGCAAAAAAATGCTGAGAAAATTCAAACGCGTTGCTTCAAGATGATTGCCTGTTTTTTTCGGAATAACTGCACATGTCGCCGCTAAAGTAACGTAGAACGGTTAATTGTTAATGGTACACCAGCATTTGTTTGTCAAAAATGCTTCAAAAAAATCAGGGAAACCAATCGCAGAAGATCAACAATCATTCTCCACCAAGACAATGCGAGGTCTCACACATCAGTTCAAACAAAAACCTTATGAACAATCAAAACATAGAATTGATGATTAATCCACCGTACAGTCCTGTTTAGTACCCAATGATGAAAAATAAAAGCGGTTGATGCATGCTATTCATATGTTTTGGAGGTACCTCAATCAAAATGTAAAAAATGGTTCGACAATTGGTTTAAACTTGATCTTTTAGGATTCTCTTCAAAATTTGGTGCATTCCTTCATCCATTTCAACATCCGTCGTTAAACGTCGACAACTTGTATCTATTACAGGTTAAACCAGAAATCACACGTGATTAAATCATGCAATAGCATTAACCATTAAATTTTCACTGACTTAAGGTTTTTGTGATTTTGTGGTAATCCAGTTCGCTGTAAGTGTACGTTCATCTTCAAGAATAATTGCTAATCTCGCACGAGAGAAAACTGCATACATAACATTCTCAACAGAACTTTGTTTTTTAGCCATTGTTGGTATCTTCAAGTTAAATTGCTAGTCCCCCACTATGAAAGAGAACTACTTCTCATCAGGTCTTTCCTTTTTCGCCATTTTTGGTATTAGTGTATCTTCTTGACTGCACACACAACTCTTCTGGCATGTAGGTTTATCAAACGTTTTTCACGCAATGGTTATTCGCTCTTTATTTTGTAAATTGTTGAGCATATTACGCACGTGACGAGTAATAATGCCTTTGAGTAGCCGACCATTCAAAATCAAATCAACAGTTCCCTCAATATCTTTATAGATGTATCTAGAATCTTCTCCCAGACCTCTCACAACATTTCCAATAGAAACTCAAGAATAGAGCCTACCAGTAAGTGCCAAGCGATATCGGTCCTATTTCAAAATCTTCCTAACAACGCAACGCAGTTGCTCGTGGAGAACTTTTATCGCCAAATGCGTGTTGTAACCGTTTGTTGTTCACTTAAGCCACTACCTTATATAGAAGTCTTGAAACGAGAGTAGCGGAGTGGGTCATTTCACGGGCCCTTAATTATCTCACTGTCTAGCCGCAAAATTAGCGTTGTAATCAATTGGTGGATAATCACATGTGCAATGAAATTCAACAGTCCCAATTTGTGTTATTCTCAAATTAATAGTGATTATTATCATTATTTCTTTAATTAGATACTTCTTTTGAATACAAGTAGTTAATGAAATGAATGAATAATGAAATGGAATTTAATATGTGGAGGTAGTTTTTGATGTGAGTTTGCTCACGATGTCAGCGTTTTGTGTTTAGTTTTCGTATTTGAATGTTGTTGTGAATTATTTGTGTCGTTGTCGAAACTTGAGTTAAATAAAACCAAATAATAATAGTTGTAAGAAATAATATATACAGAGGAGAATTGAAATTTACCGATGACAAAGACTTTACAGAGCTACAAGAATTAGAACTGGGCTCCACGGAATTTTAGAAATAGAGAAAATCATCTTTTAAGGGTAATGAGAAGGAAGTATTAGCTCGATGTCGAACAACTGAAGGTAAACTCCAATTTATTATTATGAAATTCATGCAATTACTAATAAGGAAAAGGTATTAATAACTTTTAGATATATAGCTACAGAACCAACACTACAGGCGCTAGGAGATTTCGCAGGTAGTAGGGTGTTATAATATTTAGAAATTGTTACTGGGAAGCCATGAGAGGTATATATTATAGATATTGCTAAGTACACTGCAAGTCGACTAATCAAGAAGTATCAACTTGTATAGCAAAACTTGGTTCTGAAATCCCTAAAACGGGACAGCAGCAAAAGATTCAATAAGAATTATATATTATAAGTTTCTCCAGGTGTGTAGATGCAGTGGATTGAACCCTAAAAATATTATCTTCTGGCAATAATACGGAAATTTTTTATATCATGTCGACGTGAGTCTGAAATCCCTATAGATGAAAATATAGCAGCAATTATCGAATGAACTAAGAACCATATTGATTTAGTAGTACTAGATATACCTCAATGTAATAAGCACCTTTAAGATACAATTTAAGAACACAATATTGCTTATTGTAAGCATATCTTTGTTGTAATCTATGTATGAAATTATAATTTGTTAGACTTATTATTAATAAATGAAAAATTAACCAATTTGTTATATATGTATAGCATTTTTCACCCCACCAAGATTAAATAATATCGTCAAAAATCATCTATGTAAATTATTTTGATATATTCGTATTCAATTCCATTCAAGATCTTTCATTAGCTTCTGGTGTTGAAGCTTTAAAATTAAAATTCTAATTTTGTGTTTCTCTTGTCTACGTTTTAATTCTTGTTTTTGTTTGTCTTGGTTGTGTTTCAACTATAGATTTTGTTTTTCTTGGTAATTTTTTAATTTGTCTCAATTACTCCAAGAAACATTGCTCTTGTACCCTCACAAAATTTTGTTTTGCTGCTGCTCAATTTGTCAATTTGGTTTTCAAATTATAATCTAGAAAATGATACATTTACTGAAATATTCATTTATTTCAATAGAATATTTCTGATAAATTTATTCACATTCATTTTTTGGAATTTGCTCTTCTTAAAATGTAATTTTGTCAATATAATTATTAGAATAAAGCAAATGCTCTTAATGTGAGTAGTAGGTACATTACTTCCTGAAATAAAGACTCATTTATTCTTGTCTTGAGAAAATGCAATTTGAGTAATAGTTATCTCTTTTCCTTTCTTATGCAAGTTCAGAAGAGACGGGTGTTCTCAAGTTTTTTTCTGTATTTAAGATCGTTACGCAACTTTTCTATGTCTACCTGGTTCGCAATTGGAGTCAAATGTTTTCTTTTTAGCTCCCTATTATTTGTCTATCTGAAAAAACTTCATACTATTTGGATTTTGAAAACGAGAGTTGTTCCAGTATTTCTTTGTTTTCTTAAAAATTGGAATGAAATTTTTATTCAATACTGGTAATCGTGAATGCATTATTTCTTAGATATTGGTGTCCATATCATCTTCCACAAATGTCTTGAACGGTTTTCCGCCTGCCTCATAATTTTTTTTTTTTTTCATTTGAATCTAGAACTGTATAAGGCAATAGCCGCTTTTAGGTTGTATGCTTTATATCAAAATTTTCATTTCTACTCTAGTCACGTCCATCCATAGATAGCAGCGTCGCCCTACGTTTATTTCAAACATTTAAAACTCTATAGAAATTGGACTTGGTTTCAAGACCTATATATAGGACTTGATGCATGAAATTCAGTAGTAGATGACGTGAAAATAATGCTGTGACATGAAAACATCATACAACCCTTCGTTTCTGAGTTATAGGCATTTAAATTGCGAAATCAGTACCAATATTTAAATATATTTTCTTAATGTACAACATTATGAATTTTTACAGGGACAAGCTGTACAATCTAAAGATATCAAAAATTGATTTTCATAGTCATACTTAAGCCAGTTTTATTGTATGGAGCTGAGGTGTGGACACTAACATAACACACCCAGAAGAAGTTAATAGCATTTGAAAATAAAATATTAAGGAGGATATATGGTCCAGTTTTCGAAGGAGAAGTATTGAGAATACTGAAAAACAGAAAACTGAGAGACCGGTACAGACGACCAGATATTATGGCTGTGGTAAGAAGTAGAAGAATTAGGTTACTGGGCCATGTAAGAAGAAGGGATGAAGAGACAACGATAAGCAGAGTGTGCAGAGGTCAACCGAAAGGAGGGCGTCCACTTGGAAGACCAAGAGCAAGATGGCATGACCAATAGGGTGAAGATGTGAGGAGACTTGGTGGAGAAGTGGACATGGCTGAGGGTAGAGGCCAAAAACAACTTGGTTTGTGTGGTTACAGTAGTAGTAGTAGTATTAATAGCTTGGTATATGCAAAACCAGTAAATACAAGGAACGAAATGATCGATAGAATAAACAGAATTTTGGAATGCTCTTCCCATTTCAAAGAAATATCCTGCGTAGACTCCGGAAGTGTGTAGAAGTGCAAGGTGCCCAGTTCGAACATTCATAATAGCTTTTTATTGTTTCCATTTGTAAGCTAAAGACTAAACAACTATTATAATTTTATTCAGAATGTCTCTTTGTGGCAAACGGTTTCTGATGTCGTAACTGTATATGCCTATAACATTATTTTCCATAATCGACTCTCACGGAACACTCTATATGTAACTAGGACCGAACTTAATATCACTGTAGATCATAGAGTGCACATGTTGATAAAATCATATTCCGATAGAAAAACGTTTATCTGTATTCTTAGCTCTATATCCACTAATTTCCTGGCATCTCAAAATATACAGAGCATTACTCATTAAATTAATTGAAATTTGAATAAATTAAATAATATATTTTTATTAAAAGAGATAAGTTTCATTATTTATTATTTTACATTATTATTAGTATTTATCTACAGTTTATGACAGTTTAAAAGTTTATCTTTTTTTGTATATTTGAATATATTTATGTGAATAAATCGATGCTAAAAGATTTAAATACCAAATATATGTAGTGATTATATGCAAAAGTACCTATTGCTATGAAGGATAATATGTACTAAATTTCTTCTTCAATGAGTCGTCAAAATACTATAATAACCTGAACAACTATTCTCTCTATCATCACTATAATTAACAGTTATTTCCTGGAAAGGTAATAGTAGTACGCCCATGTGCTGGAATATAGCCAAACACGAAATTTTAATTAATTTTATAATTGCCCTATTCGTTGTACCCGGCCAGACCGAACAGACAAAAATTTCCATGGCAAATCAAACAAGTCGCGTACGAAAAAAAATGTTGCTGTACAATTTTTTCTTTTACTAATGTTGATTGTTGAATTTAGTAACTAAACACGTATGACACCAAACGTTTATAAATACAATTTAATTTTAAATTAATCGGATATATTGTTGATACATAACAACATTCGATTTCAAGCACCAACGACAAAGAGATCCTAACTATTATGTGTGTTATAAACTACGAGATAGTCACTGCTCTGAACATTATTTAACATCACATCAAGTGGATTGGTGATAAACGAATTGCCGTCCATGAATTCTTGGCTTCATATATTAGAGTGCGTTCGGAAAAATCTTAATGTAGCGTCAATGTCGAGTCTCAACGAACTTTACAAAAAATTTCAACATGCTTTATTATACTAGGAAACTACTACTAACTCAAGTTGTTTTGAGAAGTTTCGCTTTTGACTAACTAGGGAAGATTAACACCAACACAAATAAAAAACAGGGTGGAGGCTATTTATGGTGTCCAACATTTTGCAAATTTGTCTGAAAAATCCTACATGAGAATTTAAATATGGAAAAAAAAACAGAGCAAGGTGGGTGCCTCTAATTCTTAGGGCAGGGCAGAATCAGCTTCGAGTAGAATGTTTCGAGCGATTTTTAGAACTTTAACACTGGAACCAAGAAAGTGCATATCACTCAATTGGAAAAAGTTATGAAAATTTAGTCATATACTACGATTCGCCATCCAAAAAAATTTTTAAGAGTAGCAACGGAAAGAAGATCACTTGTGAAAAGGTAAAGGCCACGAAGAGCACTAAAAAGTGATAGCTTCAATATTTTGGGACTCTGAGGGTATCCCTTTGATTGACTTTAAGGGATTAAATATAACCGTGAAAACATATTACAGTGATTTACTAAGATAGTTGCGCCAAAAAATAATTATCGGATAAAGCACAACTTAAAGTTGTGAATAGTTATTTTATCTGTTACTTCTGAAGGATGCAATCCATAATAATAGATAAATTACCAATTAATCTAATTAACCAAACAGTAACGGAGACACCGTGCAAATCTGTAGAACTGAATATAAAACAGGTTCACATACACAATGGACCTAAACAGGATGAAAAAAGACAAACCGATAAATTTACTTAATTCAACATAGTTTTTTGAAATGAGGTCATCAAGAATATTTTGATAATAAATTGATAATAATGCCAAAATAGCTATGAACTACCCGAACAACGTCTAGCGTGTATCCCCCTTGAAGGGGCCAAGAAAACTATAATAATAGTTATAATAGCAGTATGACCTCGACATCTACCTTCGGTTACTTTCAACATAAACGAATTTTCTCTTTCCGCGTCAGCCGTTCGTAGCAATAGTAAAGAACCAATCATATTCATTTACGTTTGTCACGTGATTTTTCCTAATGCTCCCAATCAAAAAAACTTTCCGTTATTTTACACAATATCGTCCATAAGTACCGAATTACAAAAAATCCCAAGAATATCACGAAATGAAAAAGCTAAGCATACGTCAAAAAGAAAAATGAAATTTTAGGTTAACGGCAGCAACGTCAAGTTTATGAAAATGGTGTAGAATTTGCTACGAATGTCAAACGTAACTCATGAACGGCAACGGTAAACGAAAAGTCAATGAATCAATGAATTGCCTTTAAATGCTGGAAATACGTTGAGAAAGTTTGGGATGACATGATCAGGAAAGTTGTCCTTGAATTTATCGACAAGTTTTAAAGAACCATCAGGTAGAGGCTTCCAGTAGATTATATTATATAGCTATGAACCGACCTCGCTTGACCTATTGATATATTGTGTACCCAGTACTGTTTTCCAGTCAGGTGTCAGCAACTTTGCAATGTCTGATACTTATCTGGGAACTTTGCTGATTCCCTCTTCAGTTAATGTGAATACCGTAGCCTTTGTCGATAGTAAGCCTCACATTGACAGAGGAATGACACGCTTGTTTCCTTTGGTTCCTTGCAGAAACCACAAGAGATGTCGTGAGTTATTCCAATATTTCTCAGGTGTTAATTCACCGAAAAGTGTTCAGTGTTCTACTCCTCTTTGCTCCATGAAAGAATCTTTTGACTCCAGTTAATAGAATTAATCTCTCGGATTGTTCTAGACGTGAGGTCTAACTCTCTTGTTTCCTCATTAATTTACTTATGTTTCCATAAAATGCTGATTCTATGAAACAGGTTCTTCCGCCTGTCTTCTTTAGGAGAAGGATCACCTTCTTCATTATCGCACACTCCGGTGAGCTGGGTTCAGAGACTACGTGCATTCCAAAATTAGATGTCTGATATATAATAAATATCTAAATTGCGGCAGTTGAGTTCTGTGCGCGTTCTGAACTTTCTAAGAGGAGTGGAGTTAACAGTTTAGCTCTATAAACATTGGGTTTCCAGTATCGCAGCAAGAAAGAGGAACACAATTGATCCTTTGAGTCGTGGTGTATGTGACACGCCAATCTACATACAAACATCCATATGGGAATTAAAAGGCTCTGAGCGCATTGGTTATCAGACTATATATTCCTACTCCTACTTGTTCCATTATCTAGCAATTTAGCATACCAATGAACCTAGTGGAAATGAAATTTCTGCATTGTTGACTTGGTTTGGGCTTCAGTAACTCACATTAGTAGTGACAGTTGATTTCTGAGGGAGAGTAGCATGATCTTCGTATCTGAATGAGCTGAAGCTAAGAAAATTTACACGATTTGTTTCATATCATGATTTGAGTTTATCCTGTAAGCTAGAATATGAGTATTACTTCAATGTATCACTGTTCGTAGTACAGTCGATGAAGTGAAAGTATACCAAAATGAAGCAATCGCTAGATTGACAAGATAGCTGTCAAAGGGGATTAGATGCTTTGATATTACAATTTACGTCTGCCATCGTTTCACGGAACTCATGTGGGCACAGACAATGAATAACATGATGCGTCAAGATGCTATATCTTATATTTGCAACGTATGTTAGAAAATAGGAAAACCGAATGAACCGATAAATTATTATTACCATGAAGATTTGTAAGTTATGGAACATAAAACACGAATAATATTCCAAATTTTAATTATGTTAAATAATAATTCAAGTTTTTATTTCCTCGCAGACCAAGTGAATATTATTCAGTATAGTTCAATTAGTTTCTGAAATTTACCTACGAAAAATAAATTATTTTCAAAGTAAGAGCGAGAAGAAAATAAAAGTTACTAAAAATCCAATCATATTCAAACTTTCCCAGGGATCTCCAATAAAAGTCACTTTTATGAATTGGAAATGTTACTTTTTGTGGTCTCTCCAGCCGTGATCGGAATTTTATCAGTAATCTCACAAGAATTTCAAGACGAACTCAGATTCGGTGTCGAACTGCCAGAACATATAAAGAGTAAATCAAATGCAACAGGTTGTTTCTCCGTTCCTTATCCTTTCTTTGCTTTTTTTACACAACTTGGAGCTTCTAAGGTCGCACCGATAATTTTTTATTGGGAAATACTAAAACGATTCGTTTTTGTTCATTCATTCAAGGTTATTGAATATCATTCATTCATAATTTTCCATGTATTACTTCATATGAGGCAGTATTAAAATGTATTAAGATGAAGTATCCGCCCCCTACCAAAATATTATGCGATAATCTGATTCTAGAAAAATAGCAACATTCTTGCCAATTTGTGATTCTTGTCAATTAAATATCTTCTGTTCCATCAGTATTACTACATAATATTATATAATTTATTCAACTTTCTCAGATGACAAATGGAAATTATGGATGTCATTGCACATATAGACACACATACAGAACCTAGGGTAGAGGTGATACTACCTAGGGGCACATATCCAGGAGACTGAATGTCGCCGGGGTAAAAGTCGCCGCTAGTAGCTTTTCCGGGGCACCAGGTCCCACCCCAGGAGTCTTTAAGTGGCCTTGCTGAAGCAACCGGGGTTCTGCTGGAGTCGACCGATATTTCTCTAGATTCTCGTGAAAACAAAATGATAGAAACTTAATCAGCAACAGAAAAAAACCGATATAGAAAGGGAGGTGGACAGTGGACATACTATCGAACATTGAGATTGAAGAGTTTGTTCAGCAAAATATAAACGTCTACAAGGCCATCATAATCCAAGTGGCCAGTATTGTCAATGCTATCAGAAAGCTTAAGGCGCTGGAAGAAGCGCGCCCTATTATATTGCTGGTGAACGTAGTGTGAGATAGACGCTAGCTGTGAATAAGTTATTGGGCACAATCTTGAAATATGTAAGGAAAGCCTATGCAACCGGAAACAGGGATTCATGAAAAAAAAATGAAGGAGACAAGGCCAACTCCATTCGGCAATCAAGTACTGAGGTCCGAGAAAAAAGAAATAGACTGGCAGATAATGAAATCTTTGATCTGAGGTCAGTGATTTGTCCAAAGGGAGAAAAAAAATATTCGTAAATACTCTGCCGGGTTAAGAAAGATGTCGCTGATGACCAAGTTCGTTCCTCAGTTGCTGAAATTCGTAGCCACAGCCACTGGAAATTGATTAATAATAATAGTTTACATATAAGAAAATGCAGTTAGAAGACATGGTTTGGGAAAGACAATTACTAGTATCATGGGAGATGCTGCATAAGTGATTGGAAAGGGACCGCGACCTTCGTGACTTTGATGAGGTGACGACTAAAGAGGAAATCATTGCAAAACGCAGCCGAAGACGAAGGAAACATAATGCTGAATAATATGAAGTCATTGCGTGAAGCTTACGGTCAGTAAGATCAGGATTGGCTGCATTAATTGCCGGATTAGAAGACTGGAAAGATTATCGAGGTGCTTCAGGTATTGGCACTAGTGTCATCTTACTATCCAATGCAGAAGCTGAGTGGCACGAATTGCTGTATGAAGTGTGGATAAATTAGCCACGAAGCTGTTAATTGCAAGAATAACGCCCCATGTTCTTTCTTAGTCGAAATAGACTACACAAAAAAACAGGAAATAGCACTTTATAAGGTGAAGAGAAAACGTGTATGAAGATATTGCAGATAAATCCCAATCACTAAGAAGCGGCGTATGATTTGCTCTTGCAAACCTTGCGTGACCTAAATCTAGATCTGAGCTATTTACACACCTTGCTAGTAAACCTTGAGACTCTCCAAAGACAGCATTCACTAGTGGCAATAGTAGGACACTTCAATTTGTAGGCAACCAAATTGGGAATGGGTCAGTCGAGGTAATCACTATTAGAAGCTTTGGCAATTGGACATAATTTTACTTAATACAGGCGATAAAACTACAGTTATTAAAGGAGAAACCACTTCCATCGACAGTGATCACTTTGCAATTCAGTATCAGCTGGTCGGATACCTAGAATGACAACGAAATAATTGGACTTCCTCTCACTAATGTCGAAACATATTTGGGAATATTGCTGTCTCATTCCAGAAGTTTCTACTGTCTAACTGAAGAATTCGTCATTCTAAATAGTCACACCAAATTCGATTTACAGTATTTAAAATTTACTCCAACGATTAAAACATGAAAGGACTACATGGTGGCTGCACACGTATCCGTTTGTGCTCGCTCGTAGGTCAATTAATTTCTCGCAAAGCTTATCACTTTTAATGATATTGCTCTTATTTTTTCCTCTCTGTCGTGACATCGTTTGAAGTATTAGGAGTTTATGTGGATATTAATCGTATTTCAGTGTATAGCGAACATATATAGGTAAGTTTGTAACATGAACCGCAATATTGAAAATATCCATTAGAGTCCCGGCTTTGACGTTGACAAATTAATTGTTTTCATTTCCTTTGTACATGTATCCAGTAACGGGATATAAAAGTTGTGGTATATATATAAATTTACGAATATAGAGAGATGGAAAGGTACTTAGTGCCTGTTTTTTCTTGCATCACAAGATGAAAGGCTGGAACAAAATATAAATGAGGACTTGAGTAGCTGAAATATTATTCAATTCCATTTTCCTCATTTTCTAGCTGAAAAAATACCAAAACAAATAAAACATGAATATATGAAAAGTAGCCATATTCAAATGGATCAGACACTTCACAAAAAAGGCAAAATATAAAGTTCAGATGGTTTGGTCATGTCATGAGAAAGGTTGAAGAATTATTGATACGGAATATATAGGAATACGGAGCGAATTGACAAAAACATGAAAGGAAGATCAAGGAGGAGGATAGAAGAAATAAAGCTAGCAGGGGTAAACGAGGAATAAGAAGGCAGGTAATAAGATAGAAAAGGAAATAGCTGTAATGACTTAAATCCAACAAGCCTCGTACATAAGAAGGTAAAAAGGTACCAAGATTGAATTAGTAATTTTTTTTGTCTTATTCTTTTTGTTTTCGTTGAAAACGTGTAATTATATATTGTTTTGGCTTTTACCTGAAATAGGTAGGTGCTAACTAATAAGTCAGATATCTAAATTTGCATCCTGGTCCTCAAAACTTTAAAGCATCTCTCGCGCTGCTTACTACATTCAATTTGCAATAATTCTGTTTATTGTGCTTTTAGCAATTGACGATCTCTTAAAAAGTGTTTCGTTAGATAAATTACATGCTTTTCCAAGACTTATCAGCAAAACCATAATTAGAATTTCTATGTTCTTTCTGAGCAACTTTAAGCTTTAATTCTTTTAATAATGTGGTTTTCGAAAAACAATTTCATTTTGTTTTTTATCAACTTCCTCAGTTTTTTCTTATGTGACGTGTTTTTGCATGGAAAAAATGAACGATGTCTTTTTAATGAATTCTGTTCATTAATTCATCAAAACTTATGATACATTATGCATAAGAAACTAATGCTTGGATGAATGCCTACGATTTGGATTTAAAGCAATGAAGAAATAATCTACAGTTGCTCTATTTATTGGATTTATAATTTACTGAGATTAATTCGTGAGAGATTCATCTTATAGTAAGAAAATAAACAAAAAATAGAATTTACTAAGCGTTTATTTTGGTTTGATGATTGGTGATTTGATAAACTATGGTGACTTCAACATGACCTCTTCTTTTGACGATTCTGACAAGTTTTGAAAGCATATCAAAGTTTTATTCGGAGAAAAAACATCTGTGGTGGAGATAGCTTTAATTCTAGAAGATTGGGTATTTAACAAGGAAAAGTCAAATTTTGGCCTCAATCCCGAGCAAGAATATTTATTCAAAGGCATGAAATCCTCTGTCTTTTTCAACAATAAATCTAGAGGAACAAAGTATCACTTTTATTTTATGGAGCATAGTCATGGAAACCCAGGGCTCTTTATTTTATTTAGGTTTCCGAAAATTTTATCATAACATTATTGTTTCTTATAATAATATTCAGTTATTTTAACAATAGGACGCCACATAAGTCGACAGAATCGTTTCTTAATTTTTTCTGTGCCAAATTTTTTGCATCTTGCATATTTTTTCATCACATTTATCTGAAAATACACTGTTTTTCCAAAGACGTAAAAGTGTTATTTGTTATTTTGAGAACAACGTATAAAAAATTTTTCTCGAGCTCCAATTTTTTCCGTGCGATAAATAAAATATAATTGAAATTAATTATAAGAAAAAACAATTATCAAAAACAAATAACAACAAAAAAATCATTGGTTTTAATAGTAACATTTATTGTACAATATCTGCAAATCACAGAGGCAAAACAATTTTTGTGATATTTCTAATTTGCTTTGTTTGGATTCTTCAGAGGATCCTTCTGCTACTTTGAAAAGACACCAACCTCCGTACCTTTTCAGGGTGAGTAACTCAGTGCCGCTTTCCACCAAGATGGTTGCCGAATAACACCTTAGCCCATATCAGGTATACTCATTGAGATTTTCCAGTTCAAGTTTTGAAAGAGCTGATGGTATGGCATCGAACACGTTAGGCGTATGATTTCTGTATGCTATTCATGTCATTAGGCCGTAGATCTACATGTTTACGGAAGAGTTCACAGGTCTCGAATGTACATCCCTCATCCCCACTATCTTCCACATCGTCCTACTTCAAACGTATTAAATTATCTTTATGATATCTTTATGACATGCGCTAAAGATCCCAAACACTAAAATCATTTAGGCCAGTAGATGTTGTTCATATGAAGTTTCGCATAAAAATACTTGTACTGCTGTTAGAACCCTGGAGCTTTTTCAGTAGATATCCCCCAGGTGGCGCTTCAAATAAGCAATAGTTTTTGGATATTTTGTGTTGTCAGCAATTTCTCTATTCTCTATCGTTGAGAATCGACTTCATTACGTTAAAGATTTTATGTTCTTGGCTTTTTTGACAAAATAAACTACAAGATTATCATCATTTACAGCTCTGACTTCTTTGAGATCTCACCATTTCATAATGGTGTTGATACAAGTGTTCATATCTTGACCTGGTAATAAATCAGCAGTGGCTTGTGCAGCTAGCTGTAATATGTTTTAGAAATATCTGAATTTTTTCCGAGTACATTTTTTAAAACTAACACAAATCAAACTATCAGAAAATAAAACAATGCCAATAATAAATTTATCATTGCTATGGAAATTTTAATCATGAAAATAATACATTTAGTTCTTATCCTTTTTTGCGTTGCTTTCAAATAAATATATTAAAAAGTATCGTTCATAACACATCCAGAAATGAATTTTTCCGTGCTTGTATGACTTCCCTTATTCGGTTTTACCTCACAAGCACTAACTAAAAATCCTTATTTCCAGATTTCTAATGAAATATATTAAAATGTAAAACAATTTTTTGAAGAGGTTAAGATCTATTATCATGTGTCTAAAGTAAAACAAACGAATATATCATTTTTAAGTAATTTTTACACAAGATTTGTTGATAATTTATCTTGTACCTATGACGCATTTAGAAGAATACTTAAGCAAATATTTCATTGTTGAATAATTGGTGAAGAGGTTTGTTGATCTGTTATTATAGTAGGGCAAATATTTTTGTCTCTGTTGGTCTGTAGAACTAATAGATGTCCCAGTGACTTACTTAAGAGTTGAATTATTGTTAAGTTATCACTTTATTTACACAGTATCGTCCTTCATTTAATCCATATTAAAAATATTACCAAAGTGTTGAATGACTTGTCTAAAAGTAATGATCTATTTTGGTAACAAACTTCCTACGTCTTCATAAAGAGATGACATCGTTCGAGTAAATAAAAAAAGTTTTGTCAACATAAAATGAAAGTGAATTTATATTTCCCCGATAACATTCATGGTCTTAACACGGAAGTCGTAAAAGCCATAACAATGCGTCAAAGTTTCCCATATATTATGCTTGTTCAACTGTCAAAGTTCCCCTTCGAAATTAAAATGTTACTAAAATGTCGAATCGGCTTTTGATTCCCTAGCAATTCCTGATATTTTTTATTGCTCAAAAAAAGGCGATTCGCTTTAGTGACTCTGCAGAAAACATGGACGCGTTTAGTTGAAGGCACAGGAATGGACTGGTAGCTAGTTTTTCGATTATTGTCTTCTTTTAACTTTTTCTCTGCATAGATTATTGATTTCAAACTGTATTTGGCTATTCCAAGTCGTTTGCAAACTAGTATTTATAGTGAATTAGCATTATGTACGATCTGTAAGTAATGTATCACATACGAAGTAGCTTCGTGCGTAAATTTCACTAATGCGTAATAGATTTCCAACTCATCTAACGTATTTATACTTTTCCTTCAATTGAATGATAGAAATCGTAATTATATTTACAATAATCAGAACATGAAGATTGATAACTGGTAACTACCTCCGACATCCAAAAAGCGTTATTAATTCTTTTGTTAAAATAGGGATTCATAATACTACATCAATGAATTGGCTGGCTGATGATCAATTAAAGAAAATTTTTTCCAGAAATTTTACGTGGTGTACTTCCGATTGTATTCGTCCCTATATTCATTTTCTATTCCAGTAATTGACAAATGAAGAAAATTTCATTTCGGAAAGATGGAAATTCATTTTATTTTGATAACTAGTACGAAACTTTTCTGGTACTTTTTATATTTCAAAGTTCTTGTCTACGGTAAGTCCCATTTAATCTAATAAAGATATGCTGAAAATAAGAAATAAAACTTCATTTATGAGGTAATGCTATCAAGCCATATCTCAATTCCTCGCTTATGATAGAAAATATTAACAGTTTGGAGCAAAAATTTGTTCTGATACCTTCCAATTTTGTTAATACAAAAGAATTGGAAGGAATTTTCAACAAAATTGTTTTAACATTGTTGGATAATCCTGAGGATAAAATATTGTATGTATGATTGTAATGGAATGTATATTGGGCAGACTAAAAGATCTATTATTGTCCGATTTAAAGACCACATAGATCATTTAAAATATGGATATACAGGAAAAATCGAGTATTTTATTAAACGAGGAATTATTGCATATATGTAAACCCCTACATTTTGAGGAAGAACTCTTATTTGGAGAGGCTGAAAAGTACATACTAAACACAGTGTTTACAATACCACTACATGAATACTCACAATTACACTATCTGTCGCGTATTTCGATCTGTTTAACTTTAGTCGCTGAGGACGATAACCTGGTTATCGAAACGCACGCCAAACAGAGTAATTGTGAGTGATGGTAGTGTTAGTGTAAATAGTGTATTTAATATTGCCTTTCCAACATCTCCAAATAAAAGTCTTTTTCCTCAAAATATAGGCGTTTACATATATGCAATTATGTTCTCGTCTAATGAAAATATAGGCTTGTATCATGAATAAGATCATAAAGGTTTAATATTCGAGTTATAGCATAATCGTATTGTATATTTTCAACTCAACGTTCATCGAGCTCTTTGAGACCTCGGTGAATGTTTACGGGCTTCGATGCACAAAATCGAACTGCATTTAAAACATCTCTTTTGTCTTCAATAAATAAATAGTGATCATAGGGTGGAAGATCCCGACTAACAAAAATTATTTTGATTGAACCGCGTCAATTAGGCCTGGGAAATGTTCACGGATAGTTTAAGCATGCATAATTTTTCATCCATTATATGGCAAATGCGCTTTTTCAGTACCGTTTCTACTTTTTTGATGATATTGTTTGTTGTAGCAGTTTTTGATCTTCCCGAATAATGATCATCAGTCAAGTTGATATGACCATGAATTCAGGTGGAAAAAAAGTTTACGGTCGTAAATAAGTGCAGAGTTTCTGTACGCACTGTCTAGCTCCTCTGAAAGATGTCTTATTATATGAAATTCCGATACTTTTTGTTTTAGGAAAACTGTAAAAATTCACTTACTATCACGAGTAGATCCTCTCTAGCTACCAGGCTTTACTTCAAATATTTTTTCACTTCACAAACTCAATACACACATAAATTATAAATATACCTATTCAAAAAAAATAAAATGAAAAACAGAGCACTAATCTTGAAGTAGAAAGTTTGTAATACGGACATATTGGGCTGTACTGGAAAATTACATTATTTTAACTAATAATTCACGCTTTCCAATCAATTTTGGTTACCCTGCATGTCGCCAAAGCTGTAGGAATTAATAATAATCAAATATTTGCTGAAATCCTACTGAAATGCTTTCTGGAAATGACCAACTCTATCTAGTCCATCCCTATTACGAAGGGAAGTCTGCCACAAAAAACATGAATGTTCATTCCTAGAGTTATTCAGTATTTCCGACAAGAGTGTTGAGAATATATATGACAAATGAGGTAATTCTATTGTTAATAAACTATGATATGAAAGCATTTTGGCTTTATATTCTAAATAGGACATTTATATGCAAATTTGGGAATGGTGAATGACTGTTGGCAACAAAATTTCACTTAAGTAACTCCATAAAAAACAGTTCAAACTAATGTTGGAAGTTCGGAGTTTTAGAATGTACAGGAAATTCTTTACTGTGAAAAACAGGAGAGGCTTTGAATGTTTATGTATGATATTGTAATATTTTTCCGATTTACACTTTGTCCCTTATGTTCTTAATTAATTTAGACACTAGACACTACACTAAACTTATAATGATTCACTTATAACTATCACTTAAATATAACTTAAATGATTTATTCAAATTCTTCGAACACTACGACTATTTATTGTAGAGTATTATAGACCGAATTCATTACTCTACATAAACTTACTCATATACCTATCCAAAAAGAATTCTTTAAATCTGGAGAAATGAAGTTAGAAAACAAATAAATAGTTAGAAATTATTAAAAAAAAATGTAAATAAACCGCTTGCTGAAAAAATTTGTTTACATACAAACTCACGTAAATCATTTTCGAAATAAAAATAATTCTAATTCATGTAATTCATGTTACATAAATATTGGTGTGACCCACAGGAAAAAGACCATACAATTTATTTAAAATGTAGCTACACACAAAGTATCTACATTTTTAGTACATAATTTTAGCTGCATTAATGATATACTGACTGAAATTTGAATTGTATATTCAGAAGAAATAATTTACCCACTTTTCAAAAGGAAATTTTTCTAACATGTACTTTAGCTACCTCCTAGTAAGACCTCTATATATGTCTAGGTATCGATGGAATAATTTGTTCAATGTGTGCTTTTGGTACTGCCTTCCAAACAACCTCAACTTCGTTGAAAAACTCTACAGTTTGCCGAGAGAGGTGGAAATTGGACTCTTTCCCATCATATCCCACAGATGTTCAATGAAATGTGACTCTGGTGAACGGAGTCACCACGTTAAAATATCAACATACTAATAGGACTAATGACAACATCAGCAAACAAAAGTTATAGTTCGCCAAACCATTGCTCTAACAGTCCTACTGTTGTCTAAACCAACAATCTCAAACATTGACGACAGTGGTCCTCGATTGAAGGAAGCACTAATAGTAAACGGTATGAAACTAAATCATAGAGTGAAATGCGAAAATATTGTTTACGTAATGTAATAATTGGTCAAGAATTTGAGGCGTCCTATCAAAACGGTTCTGAAAAAGCTTGACGCTCGCTCGATTAGTTAGTCTTATTCGTGTTTCTCTACATTTTTGTGCCTACAAACAATATTTTGGTATAGTTAACAAGACGAACAAACCAGCATATCGATGGGGTACTTCTAACCCTGTCAAAATTGACTTTTGACTTTTTACAACTTTAGGTATTTGGTTTTTGTGAAGAGGTTTTTTCAAAATAAATTAGGAAAAAAAAACGGTTATTATTTATGTTTGAAAGTGACAGTATGCAATTGGCTCAAATAAATCTGGGGATGAAAATGGAGTGTACCGACCATGCATACATAGACACCCCAGATAGGATTTTACGATAGGCCCATTATAAGCTCAGGCTTGGGCTAAGTATGTATAGCTCTGGCCCTAGCTTGGAAACCGTTATTGGCCCAGGCTCGATGGGACTCTTGGATGATAACAATGTCCCTTGCTTGATTTGCAAGCCTGCACCAGGCCTGGTTGCCTAGATAAAACCAAGACTAGTCTACAGCACTGGACCAGGCTGGTTGCTTGTAAAAATAGATTTTCAATATCTTATATATTAAAAAAATTGATGATTTCCATTCCGAGTCCGTTCAGGCGTTCTACCCAACCTATTTGCTTAATTTTTTTTTTTCAATGAAAGGTACTGATGCACAGATCAGCCATCAACCATCGGATTTCATCTAATTTTCACCATTCTCAAGTTATACTCAAATGCGATTTCCCCCTGTACATTACTTATGGGAGTTTTTCACATACACACGTTCTATCCTCAATATCTCAGGCTCTATTCGAGATACAGACTTCGTTTTGGTTTAAGAACACATCCTATTTCTTTTGAGTTTTTGAACACTTAAATCGGTTGAGTTGAAGAGGCGCTAGGCGCGGACATTCAATGTGGAGTTAGGATTTTTGTAGGTTTTTGGCAATTTTTATACATTCAAAGATCTATATCTCAGGTTCTAATATAGCTACAGAGTTCGTTCTTTTCTGTTATAATGATTTCTGATACTTATTTAATGGATTCGATGCGAGCGAAGCCGCGGGTAAAAGCTAGTATTGTTAATAAAATCATAGTTTCATGACATATTTCTATCAATGCACTCTACTAATTAATGTACATAAAAAGATTTGTTGAATATTTGATAAAATTATTAATTTTAATATTACAATATATCAATTATGGATAAGATATTAGAACAAAACTTTATATAGTTATTCAAGGTTTTGTCAAGCCTGGCTGACTATAGAATGGCCGGGGCCCAGACTTCAACCAGGCTAGGGCCATTATTGGTTTGCCAAGGTTTCCCAGCGTTGGCCCAAGCTAAGCCCCGTCGTTCAAATCTGGGGTCTCCTACATGGGATCTTTTCTCCTAAGCCGTTATTTTACATGTAAAGTTTGAATATCGAATGTAGTTTAAACCACATATATCAAAATTTCTTACGTTTGATAGAAAGCGTTTATCAATGAACTTCGGTTTAAACGTTACCGACGATCTGGAAGTAGTTCAAACTTAAGTTTAATATGAAATAGAAAACTGCATCCTATTTTCTTCAAATCGTTCATGTTCATACGATATTGTGAGTTTTATAAAACGACTGAAATATGCACTTTATATTTATTGAACACGCCGATAATGATTCATCAACATAATTGATATATTTAATGCTTATGAAGTGTAAACATATAATTAGAGATTTGGTTTTTTCAAGCACAATTGTGGTAGCTGCCTTAATTCTGTTACGATAAAGTTTTCCCATCTGTCAATATATTTATATATCTTACCAGTAACAACTACCTCAAATTTAATACTGACTTCAATGAGCTCTCTAATATTCTTACCTATCGCTTTGGTTCTGGACCGTTTTTATTCAATTGCAAAATTTTCATAGATTTTTCATAATTTTTTTAAATTTATAGTTACCAAAGGCATTATTCTTTTTTATTGTCCCAATTGAATTTCCTTGCAAACTCCTCCTAATCTTGATCCTTCTCCTTCCAAGTGACTCTTTTTATTTCTACAAAACATAGATCAACGGCACTAACTCATCGTCAGAGATATTGCATGATTCATTATTCTGGTTTGACGATTTCTCTTCCCACCATCACGAAGTCATATAATGGTATCCAAAAAGATGTATATCAGTTCTTCGAAGACAAGTGTACTTGTTGTTAAGTATAGGCAGATCTTATTCAAATATATTGTTGTAAAAGTTGGGGTACAGATTAGATCAGATCAGTTTGAACTTCAATACTTACGATACATAAACAATTCGACTGACCCTTTGTAGTCTCAGTATAACCAGTTTTGTTAATGAATTACTTGCCGGTTCATTGTAGCGTATAAGCCACAACACGTACGCTTCCTGTACATTCATGCTTGGGGAAAACTGAAAATTGAATTAAAATGTTAATTACGTTCACTTGAATTCCACTCTAATGATATTACTCATAATGCTTTTGTCATTAAAACTTCCATTTCCTTCAAAAGCATCGGTAACGAACTTAAAAACAAATAAATGGACATTTATAAATGCTACTGCGAGCTTTTGTTCTTTGGCTGTGTAAAAATAACTCAATTATGACTGGTCAGCATTATATGAAAGTCGTTCAAAAGTACGCAAATTTCAAGTGCTAGAGATTTTGATAAAAGTGCTTTAATCTAAGAATAAAAAAGGAGATGGGAAAATCAAGGAGATGATCTCACTGTTTTCTGTCTTTTATCTTTCTGCCTTTCCTTCCTAAATCCAACAAAAAAAATTCTACTCCACTAATATTAGACATATTGAATTATTAATTATATCCAGGCTATAAATATATCCTATTGAAGCGAAAAACAGTGTTAACTGAATTTTTTTTTCACTACTTTTGTAGCAGAATCATTCGCGAATTGTTATCTATTCTTTTTATTGTACACAATAAAAACCAAACAACAGATTTTGAACACATAAACGTTTCATTTGCCAATTTATTTGGTTTTTAGCTGTATATAGCTTTCCATTTTATACTACCACCGTTACCCAATTAGGAGTTGAAATTATTACCCATCTCATTTTATACGTATTATTAGTAACTATTCTTATCAATTTCTTCAGTCTTCCGTTGTGACTATTTATAATCATTTCTTTCTTAGTTTGTCCTCTCGCATTTCGCTCCTCTCTATTGGCATGTCTCTCTTTTACCATTCTGCTTAAATATCCCAACAATATTATTATTTGTGCTTGGATATTATGGATTGAATATTTTGATATCTATAAAATTTCAATAGTTTTTTGTTACTTAGTTTTCTCCATGAGCCATACTCCGGAGTTTTACCTCTAAGCCAACTCACATGCAAAGCAAATATTTAACAATAGTAGTTATGAAAATTTGTTGAAAAAAACTATGGGAATAAATTAAATTGAATTTATCCACTGTAGGGCTGTCTAATAAGTTAGGTTAGTACGGGCAACCACGATCTAAATTGGTCCTGGTTCACTTGAAGACCTTCATTCTCCACAATTCCTTAAACTTAATTAACAACCTAGCTACCCTCCGACATCTTTTCCTTCCATAAGTTTTTACGCATTTTCAACCCAAAATAAAATTTGATACTTTCTCTTTTCTTAGTTCTGCTTTTTTTCATTATTATGTCATCTCCCCAGCATTTGTCGTCATTTCCTCGTCATAGCAGGGCATCGGCATAGTATATACCCGATCATGTATTCTTTATCATCTTTTGTACTTTCTATCTATTAATCCTTGGCCAAATCACTGTGGATATCATGTAATCACTTCTGTTTGAATATATTATTCAACATTTCCATCGGTGGTAGCACTGTCTCTTAAGATACCTGCTATGTATGTAAAGCTGTCTATGCAAAGTTTTGTGATTCTGTTTGATCCACCACGCTTCTTCGACAGTCTGGCAACTTTCTTTATTACGTAGATTTTTGCATGAAAGATATTACATCCAGTTCTGTACGACTTCTGGATATTTAGTTTCATTGTAAACAACCTCGGATCCTTCTCAATTTCTTGTTACCCAGCCTTCTGTGAAGATTCGTCTCTTATGAGAAATGTTTATTTTCACTTTTTTCGCTTTTGTGGTGTGAGTTAACAGATCTATTATTCTTCCTCCTCCTATTTTGCCCATTTCCTGAAGGATAGTTGTTTGTCCATCATTATTTTTCTTGTAAAGGCTGCTTCATAAACCGGAGAGCTTTTTTTAAGGCTAAGGGTGAGCTGACAAAGATCATTCCAATGGAAAGAGGTGTTATCGCATTAGACGGAGTAATAGATGAGATAAAGATGCAAAAGATAGTACGCAAATAGTCGGATATGCTGATAAACTGGCAAAGGATAAGAGAAGCCTAGGGAAATTTATAGTGCAATTGATGCAGGGTCTGGAGGTGAATGTTCAAAATACAAAGTACATGTTGGTAAACAATAGAAGGACAAATAATGAAGAGGTGATCATTCTGAGAGGATACCAATTGTGGCAAGTCAGAGATCTTAAGGAAGATACTGAGACCAGTCAAGACCGATGGAAGACACTTAAAAAGATTAATTAATTACCAGGTTAAGAAAAGAATACAAAGGAGTGGAACATGATAGTGAGTAAGAAGCTGTTAGTGCGCAAACAAAGAAAACTCAAAATTGAGTGATTCACACTTAGCCTGAAAGGAAGGTTATCGTTCGCAATTAACGTCAGCTCACTATATGTGATCTTCATTGATGATTTGAAAGAAAGGAAATTTAACTAACCAACTAACTATTTCTTTTTGTTCATAAACTTGAAAAAATGGTTTGTTGGGGAGATATTTTTGACAAATAATGAATTGATGGCAAAAAGGTATTCCGAAATATCATGTTTTGGATGATTTCAATGAAGACACAAATAAGTTCAGGGAAAGTATCGGTCTAACTTTTTTAGTTCATGACTATCAATCTTTACTAACAGGTTTTTATAATAAAAATTCACCATTCAAGAGAAACTGATTTTCTGATCTTTTACTTTTAACACATATGATCTCAATGCAGACTGAATATCGTGGTTTTCCTAACAATGTGGTTTTATAGTCCGCCTACCATTATTCTAATGTTCTAATGTTCAATGATCCTATAAGTTGACATAGAATTTATATAAATTCATTCCATTTATTTCTGGAAAAGATACATAGAAATCGTGGCAACATTGCTGTTATAATGAATCGTTTCATTTCATAATCCTGAAAAGCTCCGAACCTAAAACCTTGAGTTATGAGTGTGTACTCTAAACTTGAATTCGGCGATAGCGGCTTCAGTTGTTTGCTCATTGGATTAATTCATCTATTTCTGAGCCTTCCTTGTGCCGATCTTCGTACCGATTTCAAGGGATCGTTTTACGCCAAGTTGAACCGCCTTTGAGAAGTGATAGAGAATTTGTAGTGAATATTAGCAGCGAGTTAAAAAAATGTTTGAAATGCCAGATGGTTTTATTCGTAATATTAAAGATATGTAGTGCAATCCATGGGTCCTTGGCCTCATATACCTTAGCAAAAATCTTTATGCGTGCGTTAGTCTCAAAAAGCAAGTTTTAACTTGCTGCTTTGATTCGTTTCATTATAGTAGAACTCGAACAATTAATCAGTGAAATTGTTCTCAAACTGAGCTTCGCGCTTTTCTTGCCTAAAGAAAAATTAACACCAACACACAGAGTGTAGGCTTTGACTTGTATTCATCATTCTCAACAATTAAAAATCGAAAGTTATTTTGCTGATAACGAAAATAATTAGAAGATGATCCACGTGCGAGTGGTCCTCTGACAGTGACTAGTCCGGAAAACATTAAATAGTGACCAGCGCCTGAAAACTAATGAAATTTCAGCAAAGATTGGCATTTTCAAAACAAGTGTTCTGTGGATCCTATATGAGCATTTAAATATGACAAAAATTAGTGCACTACAAAAATAACGTCGAGTGGAATGCTGCCAGTGATTTCTGTAGGTTGACTATGATTTTTGCTATGATCCGACATCCAAAAGAAATTCCATTGTTTGGCATCGGAAAGAAGGACCCTTCTCAAAAAACGCAATGGTCACGAATAGCCCCTAAAAAGTGAAGAGTACAATATTTTGGGATTGCGAAGGTATCCTTTTGATTGACTTTTGATTGAAAATTTGAAATTACTCTGAATTACGAAGGCAGCTGTGACAAAGAATTGTCGCGAAAAGGCGCGAACAAATCAGCCGATAAAAAAGCTTGCTTCATTACAATGCTCCAGTCCACAATGCTCCGTTTTCCAAGGCTAATATTCACAAATGTGACTTTACAGAAATTGAACATCTAACATTTAGCCCTGATCTCACCCCGTCTGACTATTTTTTTATTGTTCGCAAAGCAAAAGGTCGAGTTAAGGAGCGACGATGAAATTGAACAGACGTTATACTAACTCTAAAGATCTATCATGTATTTAAAGTGGCATCGAAGTTTTAGTCAAACGTATGTGGAAATCAAGGAAGAATATATGGAAAAATAATGACAGTTTTTTGTTATTTATGACCCTTCTATCTTAGGCTAAGAACTCACGGACCGCACTAGTATGAATAAACTATGTGTTAATAACAATTTTGGGGGAAACTCATGTCAATGGACTATTATATTCACTTATTCACTTATGTTATTTGTATCCCTACGAGCGATAAACAACAACGTTAAATGTGAGATACGAGTCAGAATTGTGTTTTTCTACAACTGCTATGAAAAGTGACGTATTTCTCATAGCTAAATTAATTTCAAAACCACATATTCCTCACACTGTGAGAAATATTATTTCTCACGATACTTTGTCCACAGCACATACATTTATATGCAGAATTAACAAAAACCGATGAAAACTTAGTTGGTAATTGTCAAATTTAAATAGTTGACACAACCGTCAGATTATAGAATTTTTTAAATTCTTAAGGTAGCTTTAAATTGAATATTATTTTAGTAGGACTAAAGGCGTTTACACTTTGGTTAATATATTCAATGTTGTGAAGTACTATCATTATGAAAAATAACATTGATATATCCACGTATCAGAAATTACGTTCATTTTTGAAAAGAAAATCCTCAAAAAATCATACATATTGACAGCAGACCAATTGCAGAGATTTTTAAACGAAGCTTCAAACAAGGAATATCTACTAATGAAGATTTTTCTAATTAGTGGGTTTTTCAGTAGATAAAAAGAATTGAATAATTATTAAAAATTCTATTAGCGTGGTAGGGGCATGTCGTAGAGAGGAGTTGTGGAAGTTACGAATCGATAATTTAGATGATTTAAATTCAGCTTCACTTGTGAAATTAGATAACACGAAAAGAAAAAAGCCAAGAACGTTAACTCTAACGGGAGAATTTTATGAGATTTATGCTGCTCTTCGACCGATTGATTTGCCATTTAACGGTTTCTTTTATAATTACCAACACGGAAAATGTACTAGACAGGTAGTTGGCTAAGACAATTGGATTTTTTTTTCTAATTAGAAAACCCCCACCTATACGCAGGTCACTGCTTTAGACGTTCTTTGGCTACAATTTGAGTAAATGCAGGAGGGCACATATTAACTTTAAAGCGCTATGGGGAATGTCAATTCAGTACCGTGGCAGAAGGATACGTCGAAGCGTCCATTGAAAATAAAATTAACGCTGCTAATAAAATTATCACCATAAAAATTCCATTGAAAAACCACTCGAACCCTTTACAGAAATGGTGACAGAAAATACACCGTATATGAACGATCAACCCTCAACATCTAAAATTAACATACCAGAAAATTCAATAAAAAGAAATAACGTTCCGGGTTTAACTATACAAAATTGTAAAAATTTCATATTCAACTACCATTGTAAATAATATTATTTAACAGTTGAGAGGACACTAGTATTATTTTGGTTTTACTAATCATAGAAATAAAAATTAAGTTCGATTATTTTTATTCTTTCAATTTGTGCAGTTGTAGTATAGTGTGCAACAAATGGGAAAAGTTCAAATTTTCTCACAAGTATGTAAGCAAACACACGAGTGAGAAAAGTACTATTTACGAATATCTTTTCAACTTAGCTTTAGTGCTCACAAAAATTCCAGTTACCTATATTAATTTCTTTTTGTTTTAAGCAAAAAATATAAAACTAAAATAAATTTAACCAGCGTATATGAATAATAATATCACCACAAGTTCTCTGAAATTTACTTCGATTTGAACACTTGAGTTTAAATAGGTAGAGGACGATTAAATAGGTAAAGAACGATTTGGAATACATTCCTTTTTTTTTAATGGAGTGGGAAGTCGATAACAAATCAATTTTTTCGAAAACTAAATTAAAGTAGAAATGACTACTGAACCACAATACGTGAACAAAGTAATTATCAAAATGTTTGAAGAAAAACGTAGCAAACCGAATGTTAGTTAGTTAGTTAGCTGAATGTAAATAACGATAATGCTCAAGTTTACTATTTTTTGAGATCCAAACTATGAAATTTGGAAGTGATAGATGATCAAGAAATCGATGGAAGAATCGCTGAGAGATAACCAGTAGACAACAAGATAACTTTTTTCTCGTATCCAATTTGTTTTCGTTACACGTTGTCCGGTTTCCATGAATAACTTTCATTCTTCGAATCAAATTCTTCAATGTAGTACAGGAAGTCCCTTCTGGTTGTTGGCAAGCCTCTATTGTTTTGAATAGGATTTTGTATACTGTTGGTATATTATTCTTGACAAAAAACCGTGTATGAATCTACTTGCTTTCTCTGAAAAATCTAACAATCTCCGACCAGGAATATCTTTTTAGAACGTATCAAAGTCTAAACGTAATTAACCCCATTTATTAAGTATATTACTTAACAAAACTTACCGATAAACTTTTGTCACAAATTTCACAAATTTAGTTATATTTTCAATCAGATTATTTATTTTCTTTGTTAGTGTTGACAATATTGGAAACTGCCTGTTTCACCGAGAGGAAAAAGTGACTTTGTTTTCTTTTTACCAGAAGGGTATCACAATGGGTCACTGGACAGAACTTCAAAAATCACTAGGTGCAAGCCAATAAAACTGGTAATTTTCATAATACCCTAATTCATCGAAAGCCTTGCCGTGCGCTGATCTGCGCTAACTATTCCTACATTCGCTCTTGAATTACTTAAGGTTCTTCTTCATTCTTCTCCTCTCGTTTTGTTAGATTAGTATCCAAACGTCATGTCTAAATTTGCGTTGACATTGCGTTCCACTGTGTGCTAGTGGAGGTACAAGGTAAAGTTTGAGTGAGTAATCGTGACGAAATTATGTAGTTATCAACTGAGGTCATTGATTGTAGGACATTCCAAATCAATTTCATTTGATATCTAAATGTAGACAACTTCGATAGAATGGATAAGTAAATCTTCCAATTGAATCCAACGAAATATATCCATCAATAAGCGAAATAACTGGAACCTTTCTCAAATATGAGTTCTATTGAAGTGGAATAAAAAAATTGGTGATCATCCGACTCTTGACATCATTTTAGAAGAAAAGTATCTTGATGAATGAAAAGATATTTGGTGATAAAACTTGTTTCCTATTTATTAAACCACGGACTGTATTATGAAATATCATTATGTATTCTCTATTGACATGAAACCTCTTGTTATAAATTCATCCAATTGTTATTTTTAATCCCCATCCTGAAGGGAAGCGCTCAAACAATGTTATCGCAGATCAACGCTGAATTGCGGAACGATGTCTTTCTAAAGGGCACGAGGCGATATCAAGATCCTTCACCCTTTGCCATCCTTTGTAATTGTAATATCCTTTTTAAATATTAACAGCTGACTGCTAATCAAGATTCACGCATGTGTGAAAAAATACCGCAACGAAACGAACTTTTTTCCCTACGACGACTTTTTACGGATCTGTTTCAAGTGCTGGAAAATATTTTTAACTAAATGGCTTTTTTCATACGATTCAGTAATTAAAAGTGGATAATTTCCAAGCTTGGCTCCAGATACTGTCTTGTTTTTATTGTTGACCTATTTTTGTTCCATTTATGGAAATTTTAATTGGAAATTTGTACGAGTGATATTCTAAAATATATATAGTTTGGAACGTAGAAAAGAATCCAGCCAATTATTTGGCAGTATTGGTTAGATTTTGGAGTATTGCAATGTCGATTTTAAATAGGAAATATACAGGGTGAGGTACATAATTAGAAAGGGATTCATTTGAAGCCCAGTATATCTGGAATACAAAATGCAAATAATGACATGAGGACTTCCCGGAAACTATGATTGGGTTAACTCAATCATGATCTGAAACTAACACAGATCACGTTCATTATTGTTCGGAAACTGATCGAATCGGGTCATACGAGGATGTGTCTAGAAGTACATGGCCTGACATAGAGATGGCGGTAGTTGCTCGAAAAATACCAATGTATTAAAAAGTACACAATCTTTACAACATATTTTCCAAATTTGAATATATCACGTTGTTTAGTATTTGTTTGGCAGCTATCAAATGTGAACGTTTCCATTGAATTTGTGCACGGAAAAAATGGTCATCGTTAGCCCAACCAATATAAAAACTGAACTAGATGCTACTCTTAGTGAGTTTTATCCTTCGATATCAACAAAATATTGGGTTGTAGATTTTAAACGAGTAGACCGTACGGCCTGCAAAGACCAGCAACAGAGTGGTGAACCAAATGAGGTGACGATTCCAGAAGAAAATCCACAAACCGGTACTGGATAATCGTCGACTGAAAGTGCGCGAGTTAGCAGACACAGTAGGCAATTTTAGAAGTGCGGTATATCGCATATTAACTGAAAATTTAGAAATGAGAGAGCTGTGCGCAAGATGGGTGCCGCAAACAGAGTTTTGAAGATGTTTTTATCGAGTATTTGACAATGTTTTATAGAAATGAAGCCGCATTTTTGTGATGTTTCATAACCATGGTTAAAACGTGGGTCCATTACTTCACACCTGAAACAAAAGAAAAATCAAAACAAAGGACTGAAAAGGGTCAACCGGCTTTAAAGAAGAAGACCGTTCCATTTGTCCATTTGCAGACGTTTTTAGGATGTACGTGGGATCATTTTCATTAACTATCTTGAAAAATGAGAAACTATGAACGGCAAGTAATATACGAACATTTTGCAACATTTGAGCGAAGAAATCAAGCATTTGGCTAAAAAGAAAGTGTCATTTTATCAAGACAATGTACCAGCTTACACAAAGGTTATCAAACTTATTGAAAAATGAATATATTTTCTTCCAAAATTTTTGTGTTTCATTTTTTTCGGCCGCGTCCTTCTAGGACCATCTTCATATGGCAGGTTCCTTTATACCATGGTGGACCAGTAGGTAAATGCGATCTGATGACGAGTTGTTCCATTTGCCTATGTTTTTTAGAACCATATCAATTATTAATTGTCATTGAATGTCTGTCTACTATTAATTCTCATAAGCAGCGTCACTGATAGGTTACTAAGGTTTTCAAACTTTTTGGTATTTTAGTATAAAAGTAGCTTGTTACTATCAAACTTTGGTGCAAGATCCGTGAGAGAAGGTGAATCGTTAATAACTGTTCAAAAACAATTAATAAACATCTAGAAACCATAATACAACTGAATAGATATAATAGAAGAAAACAACTAACTCATAGAAATATAATAGAAATCAAACTTTCTAGTAGAAAATGTTTTGAATTTGAAATTTCCACCGAATATTAGACACGACGTTCGGAAACTGTGATCTCAATCTCGTCCTAGGTTATGACCCACAATTAGCTGATATACCTAAACCCTGATTATAACTTCCGGAAAGTCCTATAGACAGTATATTACAACAAATTTCGTTAAATCCTTTTGATAATCAATTATAATGTGAAGAAAATTAAGTGAATTACGAGTTTGCCTTTGACCCATTTAGCAATGAAAAATTCTAATGCAACTCTAAAGAATGATTGTTCAACATCTACAAACCACTGATTTACCACGAATTTAACTTTAATATGCAAGTAATCCACTGAAATTATACACTTGGCATACCACAATATGGTTAGGACTTTCCCTGTTGAAAGGAATAATCTTAATATTTCCACTTGTTATAGGAATGGAGCTATCATGACTTATCCATTGTTAGAAATCTTGGAAGAAAATGTTCTTTGTCATGTTTTTATCAGATAGAAATACAACTGTAACTGCCTGTATTTTTTAACATTACGAGCGATCCTCTTCCATGTTTGCGTGAGTCCATGCATTCAGACACTGAGATGTGACTCTCTCTAATTGGGATTTCGCTGGAGGAACGCTTGAATAGCTTCAAGCCTGTTAGTTTCTTGAGTGAATCGCACGTATTAGGACAACGGCCATTCATACGTCTTGACAAGGCGACTGTATCGTTCAGAATATAGATTAAGACACATTAATGAAGTGCAATTTAATTAAAATATGGGTTAAGCGTTTTGAAGAGACCGGTTCGACGATTGAACCACCAGCAAAAGGTCGACCAAGTACATCTAGGACCACAGACAATATTGATAGGGTGAAGGAGTCGATACAGCGAATTTTCAAGTTGAATCAAAAGATAATGACTCTGGAGCAAGGTTGGCATTTGCTGAAGAAATGCTCAATCGATTTTTCACTTTTGACAGCATCCTTTTTTCAGATGAGGCTCATTTTCATTTAAATGAGTTCGTAAACTGCCAAAATTGTCATTATTGAACCGAAAAAAATCCAAAAATGAAACATCAAAAACCAATACATTTTCCGAAAGTAAAGGTATGTGCAGCAATCTCAAGCAAAGGAATTATTGGCACTTTCTTCTTTGAAGATTCACGAGGACGAAACATCACCATAAACACCGACCGCTATGTTGCGGTGTTAGAGGGATATTTGACTTCAGAACTTGCAAGATCAAGAATAGCGAATACGAGAACTTGGTTCCAATAAGAAGGAGCGACCTGTCACACATCAAATGACTCTACGGCGGCTGTGAGACTAATTTCCAATGATATACTTTGGCCTCCACGTAGCCCTGACTTGACGCTTCTTGATTTTTTTTAGTGGAAACATCTCAAACATACAGTTAACATGAACAATCCGAGGGACATCAGTCAGCTAAAGGAAAATATCCGCCAGGAAATCACCACAGATTTCACAAATCTGCGTTCGCGTTTAGAAGAGTACCGTCTTCGTGAGATTTAGAACAATACCTTATGTATTTATTTTTTTAGCTTATACTTAATAAATGCATATTCTATTGCGCCACCTGTTATTATAGAATATTACCACTAAGTTCAAATCTCAAAAAAGCTATTCACTCGACATCTTATCAACGTATTTCACATTGCGCTGGACTACATGCAGTTCTCAAGTTAATCACGTCACTGTTTAAGACGGTTGGTACTATAACTTGAGACATCGTAGTTCATGGAACAACTATGAAGGACAAGTTTGTGTACATTTCGGTAAGGTTATAGAAAAAGTTTGGATATTATTGTTATTACAATTATATATTTATCATTTTTTAGAGAGCTAAAGCAATGCAGCTATTATACGCTAGCCAATAAGGTTTGTTGGGAATATAATACAGAGTTATCGAATGTGGAATTCAAGTAATTGCTGTAGTTTTAATACTGTTGAAAGCCTTTAATTAATAAAACCAAGGAATTATAGCTAATTGCCTAATATTTCTGGAGGAGTTTAAATTGTGCCCGCCAAAAATTTTATAGTGCTATTATATTAACTATAATTTCGAAGAACCCACTTCGATTAAATTGAATAATCTTAACGTATATTGATAACCACTGGAGATGTTGTGATGTTAAATTTGTATTAAATTAATCAAGAACATATGAAAAACTGAATACTGCACAATTACAGAGGCTATTTTCATTTCATAATCATTCTCACAAGAATGTTAGTGGAATATTGACTGACTCCTGCCTAATCTACCAAAACTGGATCACTACTTTTGTCAACATTAAATGAGAATTCTAATAATAGGCATTAATTTCATTTACAAACATCAGCATACAACAATACCGAACAAAAGCCAGTCCATCCATCAAGCAGGGAATCGTATCCCTGCGTTGTTATCCATCGTCCTTATTAATTCACGCCGAGCTTTAAATCCTTTATGGTGTACCATGGAATGCATATATAGATAACTGAAAAAATCCACATGTCCAATAAATGAAGCTTGTGTATAAGACCGTAGATAATATACATGCGTGTTATCTTTTATATGGAAATTCTAACAAAATGCTCGAATTTTAATTCTGGAAACTGTTTTCTTGTTAATGTATAAAATAACATGGATTCGACTAAATAAAGCTATTAGTACATTTGAATTTCACAATTTCATTTAAAATTTTTTAGAGGACTTAATTTTATGGGAAATGTAGAGGGGTCAATACAAGATTAACCCCAAGCTTGTGGGGTTGCCTCCCTTGTCCCCGGCCGTCACCTTGGAAAAAGGAGCGAAAACATATTTTGTAGCAAATCGCTTTGACCACAATTATGTCTATGTTACTTTTTGTCATAAATCTAAAATTATTTCCTTTTTTGCGTAATATTTTTTTTCTATTGATTTTACCAAAAAACTATGTCAGAACAAATTTGTAGAGGATCTGTTCACGAAGATTCTCCTCTATATGTTTTTTGAATCTCCTTCATTTGAAACGCTATTACAACGCTCCAAAGTTGACTCATATTAAGAAAATATTTTTAGATTTTCTTTCCCTAACGATAGAGGCTAGAAACTCGTATATTGAAGTTGAAATTTACAATTTACAATAAAAAAAATAGTGAAAGCCTATACAAGTATTTTTAATAATTTCATTCACTTAAGAATCACCTTTTTTATTACTTGGGTTAATACTCATTTATTTTACTTTACAATATCGCTTAAAAGATGTGCGACGGTTCATTAAAGCCGTTTTTACCTTTTTGTATCAGCATTTTCTCATTCCACGCTATTCAGATACTTAACCATGATAGAGAAAATTTTACACTTTGGATATCCAAGAAAAGTCCTCGTTCAGTAATAAGAAACATCATGAATTCGTAAAATATTTTAAATCTCAAATACGTATGACCCTCCATGGGCTTTCTGTACTGTCTCGTTTTGGCAGGCGTTTTGTGGGTTTTCAACCGCAGTTTTTTATCTCTTTTCGTCTTGAATATTCTGTTTGGACATATTTTATTAATACGCTGATTCTTTTCCATTCGTCACTCATCAATTCTGATTATTTGACAACTCTATCTTCCTTTGCCTATCAGCCTGTTTGAGTCCCGTCATAGTAATTAAAAACCTTTTTGTTATAGGTATTTTAGCTCTTGTCTCGTATGTCATATCTGTTTTGAATATTCTTTACAAACATCTTCGTATATTCTGATAGGAAACTTCCAGATATTGCGGCAGTTTTGTTTATGCATTTCCTCATTTCATATTCAATAAATTAAAATCAGAGAAATTTCAATAATTATTACCAATTTGCATTGCTGAGGCTCTTTTGCCGCCGTCATGATTTTGTATATGAAATATTTATTATAGATCTCATTGTAGACTGTAATATTTTTTTATTGCTTATTCTATTTAAGACTTGGGGCTTGAGGCTAATGTATTTAAATCCTTGTTGAAATTATATTTTTGTAAGCATGAAACAAGTTTCACAAAAACATCAAAATTTTGTTTTCTGTTGTCAAGTTTTTGACTGTGGAAAAGTATTAATTAATATTATGTTCATATTTAAGGTTACTGAACGTGTTGTAGCTGCTTTAGGTATAAGCCGATGCACCGTACTTCGTATATCTAAAAAAAGTGAAATGGTGGATGATAGAAAAGTAAATTCATTTTTAACCCCACAAAAGGAAAGACCTGGAAGGAAAACCAAAATATCACTGGACCGCTTGGAAAAAACTCGGCTTAGACAAACGATTCTTAATTATCACATAACTGAGAAAACTGTACCAACTCTTGAAAACAAAAAATTAGGATACCGTTGGAAAAAAGTGAGGAAAGATCGAACAATTTTAGTGAACGTCACTCAATCAGACATCTCAGATTATTCTGGCCATACAGCTTTAAGATTATAAGATGTAACCTGATATATAAAGGATTTATATTTAAGTAAAATTGAAAAAATATGCACATTTATATTATTATATTTAGCTTTCGACGATATTTTTATTTCTAATAATGTTTGATATAAATTCACAGAGTGTTTGTCTTTAAACCAGTCCTCCTTGTTACAAAAGTTGTAATGTGACGTAGAGACACGAAAAAAGTATCGATACTTTGCGGTATCGATTATCTTACCTTTCGATACAGATATTTTTATATTCGATACTTTGCATTCGATACTTTTGCTCAATTAGTATCGTATCGAATAAATATCAGAAATTAACCACTTTAAACTTGCGACCTTACGGTTACGACCATGCATGTTTATGGCAACATCATCTAGTCCAATCGTTTTGAACCTTCTATTCTACAACATTACTTTGATGTGTGCCTAAATTCATAGTTCTTTTTTCATAAAGATCAAAATTTGTAAAGTCTCAGTCGTCTTATTATTATAATCTATTTATTATTGTGTGCCAAAACCTTTTTATTTACTGGCAGATATTAATGTTCTGACGCGTATGTCATTAGGCTCCAAAAAAAGTAATCGATACTTTGAAGTATCGATACTATTGTTTCGATACATTTATGAGTACGATTCTTTTCATTCGATACTACTCTTGAGTACAGCATCGATATTTTCTATTCGATACCGTGTCCGTAAAGTGACAACGCTGTAGGTCTACCCGGATCAGCCAGCTCGCCCGCATAATATTGTTATCATTATTTTTCATTTGCTGTCTCTCTTCTCTGTCTGCGACATTATTGAGAAAAAAATAATTAAATTAACCAAAATGTGATTTTTTCCATTCCTTTGCAAAATTAAGTGCTTACAAGACTGAAATTCTTGTATATGAATGATATTTATCATTTCATGCACAAATTTTAAGAATTGTCAAGAAATAATGAGGAAGAAATTATTAAAGAAACGAAATTATTGATATTTTTCTTGTTATATTTTTCGTGTTATATTTTTCATGGAAATTCCCATTTATAAATTGAAATTTTTGTGGGAGTGTTGAATGTAAAAATCCTACTCTTTCGAGATATATTTTTATAATGTTAATATAATTTTAGAAGTAAAGTTTTCTGTTTTACAACATCTATTGAATACATTTTTCACCTTATTAAAGAATATATTTTGATATTTCCAGGTATAAGATTAAATATAAAATCCATAATATGGATAGAAGGTAGTTAGTTCTCTCTGATCCTTAAAATTCTAAGGACATACCGCCGAAACTCTAATAGAAATAAAATAATCTTCCAATTGATAAGGTGTTTTTTCATAAATTCACCATAAATTCTATAATCTCAACAATTTTTTTAATATTTACTGATAGCTAATGGTAAAAAATGCGTCGCCGAGAGTGCCACTACTTTTTTACTTATTTAAAATATATATGCTGTAACTGGCTTAATAAATTATTCTATTTGAATTTTCTACATTGTTTAATAATCACTGACGATTACTTTATATATAAATTATTTATTATTTTCAAAAATCATGAACCAATTTAAAAAATATACTTATTCACCGGCATATTATATGATAACAATTAAAAACCACAAAATATTTATATATAGTCTCATATCATCATTGACGCTTCGTGGATTAACACGAGGAACATTTCCTCAAAGGGCACTCCGCGAGTATAAAGTAAAGTGGAGTATGGTTCGCAGTTATATTAAGGGCTTTTACGCTCGAAAGTGAAGGGTGACTGCGACTGATGGTTCTCTAGGCAGAGATCGTTAGCCTTTTAACGCACTCCACTCTTATTCTCCCGCCACCGATGCCAACAGTTAACAATCTCTCCATTTTATGTCGAACTATTGTTACGAAACGGTGACTTACTCCATCATCGTAAAGTTTTTGTGTCAGAACAAAATGGGATACAGTTAATTGACTGCTTTCGTTTTAAAAAATGATTTGAGACATACACGAAGAGAAATTGTTTCAAAGTTTATAATTTTGATATAATTGCAGACAAACTTTTCAGTCCTATGGAAATAATTTCTTTCTTAATAAAATAACTTATCTGTGATAAGTATTCTATGGGAAATTTTGAATGAAAAGGAGTAGTGTGTTCACCCTTCATGTCCATTTATACTTCAAACTTTGTTACTTATGAAAAAAATAGTGCCACAATTATTACGGCAAAGCAGTCAACAAATATATTTCAAAATATGATAAGTATAAGTTATTTTGTTATAGATTTATATGAGACTTTGCAGACAAATCTATTTATTTAATAGTGAATAATAGTTGGTTATACTCGGCTGAAGCACGTATGTTAAATCCGTGGTTAGATTTCAGTTTTTATGTAAATAAAACAATTTTAGACCAAAATATTCACTAATTAATGAAACAGATATGTCTGTTTGTATTTTCCAACCAAAAAACACTACTTTTATTTCTCAATGCTTATTGCTAACCTTCGTCGTTCCGGTTACGATGTTCAAAGAACTTAATTTTGCATAGACTCCATCGATTGTTGTGTTTGCATTTGTATTAGCTTCTCTTGAATATACTAAATCCATGTTAAACGTTTCTTTTAAAAAATTTTCATATTCGGTGATTGTTGGAAGATGTTGTATGGAAAAAATCACATTTTGGTTTGTTTTATTAATTTTTTTCCTGATAATTTCCAAAACATCTTTCGTTTCGGCACAACTACAGCTAGATAGGAATTGAATACAACAAACCCGAGCTCGCTAAATGCTTCCTATGACGAGAAATCGCTGCTACAAACAGACGGACACAGACGGACAGACAAAACGTTTGTGATACCGGAATGAAAAAGAAAGATCAAAAACTAAAGAATAAGCTTAGATTACGTACAACTGTAATTTAGCGAAGATTACGTTGATTTTTAACAAAAATGGGACAAGGCGTGACCTTTGAGACATTGGAATGCGACAAGCGAAGAAAACTTGTTAGCTATTTGTTAAATAAATGCTATAAGTATTAATGGTTAGTTAGCTGCAATACTCAATATACCTAGTCAACAGCGTGGTTCTTGGTGGTGTAGGCTTACTTCGCCTATGACATTCCGCTGCTTCGAGATTCTTGTCTCACATTTGTCAAACATCAATCTAATTGGCTATAATTCAATTTAATTTTAAAAATTCTTTATAAGCAGTCATAGAGAGATAGGCAGACTATTTTGAACATGGATAATGATTTTGTTTATTCCTTTACTAGCTTTTACCTGCGACTTCGCTCGCATTGAATCCATTAAATAAGTATCAGAAATCATTATAATAGAAATATATAAATATGATAATTTTATTACTACATACAAATGAAGTTTCAAAACATGCTTTATTGAAATACAATAACAAATGTTAAAATATATTTTCCTGTAAGAAAAATAAATAGTTTTGAATTCTAACAATTAAAAAGATAAAATGTTGAATCTTAATCTAGAATATTTTATGTAAATTATAGTATAAGTTTTTTCTTTGGGTACAAATATGAGTAAATTACGGGCATTTGATACACGTGAACACGCTATATATAGTTGGCCATGAGAGAAGCATGGCTTTTCTGAATGCACTCCTGCCACTTGTTTATAGTAACAGCAAAGCTAAGCTTGACCGGAAACTGAACTCTTTCCAATTGAAAGGGAAGGTCAATTGGAATAATTGGAATCCGAGGTATGATAACACTTTCTCCCTTGCCGACCCAATTTTGTTATACGAAGCTTTGTTCCATTACATAGCATCTAGATTGCGTATCAGCATTACTGGTATATTTAGTTTCAATTGAAGTTTATGTGACGGTACACCTGACAGTTCAAGGGAATTTAAAAACTCGACAGAATATGAAGTACTTAGTTCCGTATCCATAATTGTATCCATGGACAAATATTCCTCATTTCTCCTTGCACATCTTTTAAAATGTCGGTGTTAATCTTATTAACCACTTCATTTTTTGGTGCCAAGGCCCGTGACGAATTTTTAGATAATGTAGATTTACGCTTCCGAAACATTTTTTAGACATACGTTTTCAGTGACAGTTACTGAAGGTACCATTGTACCTAATCTCAAGAATTCCAAACAGCTGAAACTATGGTCAATTGAATTTGATGTATAGATTAAATAGATATTGACTTGACCGTGCAAAATATTCTTTTTTAATAAAACGTATACTATGTTACTTCTAGTACCTCCCAGAATATGTGTACAAGGTTTCATGATGATTCGTCAAGTAGTTTTTGCGTGAAAGCGTAACAAACATCCACGCTTTTACATTTACAATATTAGTAAGGATAATAGCTTGGACAAAAAGTAAAATCACATACTAATCTTTCTTAGTAACGTGTTCGACAAAATATTTGCATAGTTCTTAACAGCTCCTTTTTTGCACTTTCAAGTACATCTTCACTTAGTTTTGGCTACTTCATTACTTCTACCTAATTAACACTGATAAGTTGAAATTTGAATCGAAATAGTATCATAAAGGCGTGACCTTGTTCATTAATAGTTTATCAATATTGTATATTTTGTCTCACTTTTCGTAACATAACATAACATCGTTACAAGATCATCACTACTTTTTTGCAACTTAATTTCCTGAAGATTTGTAATTTGTTTTCAAGTTCATGTGAATTTATTTTGCAGCTATGTTCAAGAACATTTCCTACAATTATGAATAGAACTGCAATTTATCAGAAACAACAATCAGGTAACCTGGTGATGTTACACTCTGTTTCCGTTGTATTGGAATAACAGTCGATGTTCATTAGATAAATTTCTGGGTCTTGGGTCCTTTTTGTGTTACGAGTGAGGACAAACATCAAGCGAAATGATTATTGTTAGTAGTGGGGTTAAATTTGAAGTCTTGTGAGAGTAACTAAAACTTTCTCTTTCGCTTTTTTTTAAACCATCCTTATAAGGGAGATAGATCAGGAAAAGTTATTTTTCAAACTTCGAAATCGTTATTAAATGTAGGTTTAAAGAAGAGTTTGACTAGAAAAACCTTTGTTAAGAACTAGAGAAAAATGACATTTTTCCGTAATACAGGCGTCAAGCAAATAAAAACTTAATTCGAAAACCTGCCATAAAGGAAAAGCGGTTCTTAGAGACTCATGAGGATTTTAGTAACTGAGTGATTTTCCTTTTTGCCGTAGAAGTTATCAGGTTCAATTTCATATTTTATTAGAAATTAACAGGATTTAAATTTTTTCAATAAAAATAACCGTACTAGTCAATTGTGTGTTTTTTTTTGGACAATGGTCCCAGATAATTTTTTTTGTAATTAGTACATTTCAGTAAGAGATATCCAGTTACATTTGTATGATTTCTTTATTTCTATAAGCTATCCCAGTCTTTCCTGTAAAACTATTCTTTTAGTTTATTTTACATTTTGCTTCATATTTTCACGTTTATTTTTGTTGCATGAAGGCACACTCGTCTTCAGTGTATGAGGTGTGACTATTAAATAAAGAGACTACAGACACATACACCAAAAGTTAACGACTGTCAGATATTTAGTCTGAAGCCTACTCTGTGAGTTTACCGTTTCTGTAGACAAACCAGAGTAGCCGTCGCCTCTGTTTGCAAAGGGGCTGATTTTCTGTTTTGCCCTAAAAATAATCTATATAAAAGTATAGCCATGGGTTGTTATGAAATTTCACATGAAACTTGCTAAAACTGCAACTGAAACTTAAAATTGATTCAAACAGATCTATGACAAGGAATGTTTGTGGCATCCGCGTGTTTTTGGGTGCGTTTCAAAATAGTCGAGAAGATGTTGTGAATGATTCACGCTCTTCCACCTCAATAACGGATGAAAATATCAAAAAAGTCGGTTATCTTGTATGATGTAAACATCGGTTAAGTATTCGTGCGATTGAAATTGACAAAGAATGTGTGTGGCAAATTTTACCACGTGAAAAGTGTGGGAAAAACTGCTATCCCATTCCGCAACAAGTTTCTAGCTAAGTACAACATCCCAATGCTAAACCACTGACCTTATTTGAAGGATCTTGCATCATGCGACTATGATCCCAATGTCAAATCTGCATTTAAAGAAACAAGATTTGAGTCTGTTGAAGTTGTGAAGAAAAAAGCGGCGTACGTTCTGGAGGAACTGACAGAAAAAGACTTTCTGCACTGTTTCGAGCAATGGAAGCATCGTATAGAGTGATGTAGAGATAGGAGAGGGATATATATATTGAAGATGATAATAAAGATACATAATAACAAAAGAAAATATATCACCAGTCTTGTTATTTAACAACCGCACCTCGTAAGCTAACCGGAGCCCAGCAGATAGGCGAAGAAATTGGAACCGTGATACTGAATGATTAATAGGAAAAATTTAGTATGGAGAAAGTAGCGGTCAGTTCATAAACAATGTTTACTATTACACATATAAAAAATCCATTTACTCAAATCCATACTTTCATACATAAATACAAATGTACAATGTTTACTTATATTTGTGTAATTACCTGCATATGCAGGTAATCACACAAGTATATATGATAATTTACACAGATCATTGATTCCAAATTCACAGATGCGTAAAATTGTGTTCTACAAATAGATAATCGTTGTTTGAAATCAATTTAAGAAATAATTGGATTATGTCCATTTAATGGAATGAACTTTCGGATTTAGTGTTTATGTATACTATGTCGATATGAAATATTTTATCTGTATGAAATATGTATCTTTATTTCTATATAATTGGTAATAATGTAAACTATAAATGATTAAATCATTAATTGAATGTTGGAACAATGGCAGGTTAATTTATTTATTATGAGTTTTGATTTCTGTTCACAATGTTCAATGTTTCTTTAATTTTTTCCCTTCGTAAAATCAGATTTGGTATGTTCACCAAAAATGTTGTTTTTGAGTTATTTGAGTCATTCGAGTTAAATATTATCCGCCTCTTTATACTTTTAAATATACTTTGGCTTTCTAAAATATAGTATTGTTCATAGAACTCACATCCATCGCAACTTTTTTTATGAGAGAAACAATGCACCTAATCTCAAGATTAACCAACATTTTACATTTAACATGATACACAATATACTTTACTGTCCTAAGTATTCTCAATGGTTCACTTAAGATACCCTTAAAATTAATAGGAGTTGTTGCGAACAATTCCTTTAAATCAGAGGTACATGTTGCCCCCTTTTTTGCGCAGTTTCCAAAGAACTGAACTTATCCACCCCCTTCACAGTTTATAATGTCCTTATCGAGTCGCATCTCGATATGCCCTTCCCTTCTGAGATACATGTGATGCGGCTCAATTTAAGCGAATGTTGAAACCACAAAAGAGAGCTGTTAAATACTTACTCGGACTAAAGAGCAGGTGTAAGGTATAATATTAGGTCAAATAATTATGTAGGTAGTTTAGGTAATCAGGAAATATTAAAATAATGAATATTTATTGTTATAGTTAATGTTGACGAAATATAGAACATTTTTTGATATTAATAAATCAGGCTACTTTAGTATAGCATAAAATTTGGTTGTATTCTTGGTCCTCCTAGGACTGTAATCCACTAATATATTACATTGCGATCCTGCCAGTGACAAAAAGTAATTATGCCATTTCTCGCCTATGATATGAGGGTAGAAAATGTGTGTTAGTTGAAACAATGAGGAAAAATCAATCCAAAGAGGAGACAGTGATAGTGCAAAGCGGTATTAGTGGTGGTACGACAGCAACAGCTGCTACAAATGAATGGCGTGTAACCGATATTCTAATCATAGTTCTGGTCATAGTAGTGTCCCTGTGTGTACTAGTGTTCTGCTTTAACAAATGTAAAAGAGGATTAGACCAAAAAACACGCAGAGAGATAGCGAGAAGTAGGGATCAGATTGCTTGAGCCTCGAGAAGTGTTGCTGGTTATTCTGCTGGTTCCCAAACCCCTGAGTTGAGATAACAAGTGAGGATGTGTCGTTGTTAAACGAGTTCCGATATATTCTAGAGGAGGTACGAGTGTTTCATAGGAATTTAGGAAAAGACCGAATAGAACGAAGACAGAGGGTAGACAAAACTAGAAGATATGTAAGATAAGTAAGATAGAATTAGATCAAGTCATCGGTTATGTATCGGTTATTATGCAATATTGCTAACGTTGCTTATAGCTTAACTGTAACTGGGTTATAGATTGACGAAATATAATTTTTTAGTATTAATAAATCAGGCTACTTTAGTGCAGCATAAAATTTGATTGTATTTTTGGTCTCCCAGGACTGTAATCCCCTAACATATTACACAGGGCTCGCTGCAGGGTCGTATTTAAAATATTGAAATTTCTGATTTTTCCTTTCCTATTCATCTTTAAATCCGTTTGCCTAATTCATCAGCACGCTTCTCCAATTTCAGAAAGGTCGTTGCACGGGTTTCCACTTAGCAACGCGAAGCACGACCTTTACTTATCAACTCCACGTTCAGAATTGGTTACGGGCTCAATATTTTACAATGCAAAAAAATGCACAATCACTTGCCAATTGAAATTAAATCGATATCATCTTCTGTATAATGAAATTTTATTTTATCTGTATCTTTATTTAGTTATTTTTATGTTTGTTTTTTAGCTTATACAAGCTTCTGTCCACAAATTGCAACAATATTTTATTTTAACTGTCACTTTTTACAGGCCTAGTGTGTTTCAGCCAACGGACTGTGATTTGATTATCAAGAAGTACCACGAGTATGTGGTTATGAAATCGTTCTTCGTTACCTCCAGCATTCTCTCATCTCTTCTTTGACTGTTTTTATATAGAGTTCCAAGTGTACATCTTTATTGCGAACACGGGGTGTTAAATATATTACTTAGTATCCATTTTTGGACTTTACAGACAAACATAATTACTTTCACTAATACAGCCCCATAGTTGTGAACAATAAGTCTATACCGGTATAAGTATTTATTTGTAGCGCTTTTAACCTTTTTCACAATTATTTTTATCAAATTTGTAATTGGGGTATAATATACACTGCAACCCAAAGAATCTATTTTGTCCTCATTTCTGTGATACTCATAAGCTATCTGTTAATCTCATTCCTTTTAAAAAGTCTAGAATGTGGGATGATTGTAGCTGCCATCGTCTTCCATTTCATGCGCTCCCAGGTGAGTGCTCTATAGTTCGTCACACTTTGAGGGAATGTGGATAGAGGTTTCGTCCTTTGTTCAACAAAATCTGCAAGCCGTATTAACTACTAAGTCTAGCGTCTTCAGGTGTTGTTTGAGGCGAAAGTGCCGTGATAGGTCTCCTTGATACATTCAGCAATGTCCTCTGCATATAGTTTCCCAGGAAAGTCTTTGCCTGTCTTTGCCCCTATAGGTTGTTCCAATAAATGGCTTTGCTCATATCTCCCTTCTTTTCCAGTGCTTTTTTCATTATTCTGCAGCTGATACCACGAAAGGGTCCTATGAAGCAAGCTTATTAGATAATTCATTTCTTCCCACTCCAATGTGCCCCGGAATCCATTGTAGAGTAACTTTATTATTCTTGCATGACTTTCCATTATAATATGGAAAGATCGAAGATTTAGAATCACTTCTAGTGCAGTTCTTGGGCATAAGTTATAACAGATTTGACGTTTTTCTGGTTTTTCATATAGTGAAGGAAAGTTATACATGCTGCTGCGTACTTAATGGAGGAAATGGGTAACCATTAAAAAAAGCATTCAGTTTACTTTGTATTTATTGATAAGACTTATTTACATCTGATTTATTTGCAAGAATTTCTTATTGGCGACTTTATTTTGCTTTCACTGTTCGATTATCTGAAAAAATTCAAATAACGTAAACTTATTTCATATAAATTCATGTTCAAATATTTCAGTATTTTGATGAATTTTTTGATTAAAATGAATTAATAGGAAATGAACTGTATCATTTGCATATTATAATTGGTTGTACAATAAGTTTAGGGTTAATTATGTTCCAATATCAAAGTATAAATATACACATAAAATACATTGTTTATTATGTTATATGCATATCAAAATATGCGATCTTGTATTACATCATCGTCTTAATAATTAAATCTATTACTTTTGTTTATGAAGTTAACCAAACAAAACGAAAACAACACGCCCAAAATTTCCACAATTCCAAAAACAACTAACACTATAATGACCATATCGAGATTGCTCATAATCCAATTCATAACTTCCTTATAACAACCTTTTAAATAATAAGAGTTCACTTCATTCGGAGAACTCGTACACGTAGATATCTTTGGTTTATCATTTTCATTCAAAACACAACAAGACTCCGGTATTACTTTATCGGCCTTTGCCCAATTCTCATTTTTCTGGTAATCTGTGTGATCGTCGACACCGCAACATTGCAAAGACATTTGCAGTTTATCCCAAGCTAAATTAGCCGCACTACCATTCTCGGATACCGAGTAATATTGACTTAAAGAAGTCTTCAGAACGTTTTTTATCTCCGTTTCAGCTGTTCCTTTGTAAATGATAGCAAGGCATCCAGCGGTTATTTCTAAAATCAAAATCACAAGAAGTAGAAGTCCGTAGGTGGTTAACATACACTGAGATTCTCTGATGGCACCGCAGTATCCTAAAAAAGATACTAAGAACATGATTCCACCGATTCCCATTAGGATGTAGGATAATTGTTCCACGACACCAGGTTTCGTAAAATCATGTACTTGCTCATATGGAACAATTTTCAGTAGTCCTACAAATGAATTTCTGTCTATTTTTAACCATAGCCCGACTCCTAATATGGCTGTTCCGGAGAGGAATATTATAAAGTTGAAGGCACATAGTAAATATTTGATGCAGCACGTGAGCATTGTTGCGTTTATGTTGTCAGTGCTCTTACAAAAATCTTCAGAAGACAGTCATTTTGTATCCACTTATCTGAAAAAGAAAAAGAAAAATACAGTTTAATCAATAGCAAGATTATAAGGTATATGATTGCATAAAGTTGGTTAATCCATCAATGGTTAAATTAATAGTTTCACATATTTCTCAATCAGCTTAAATTAAGGAACGATTGAATTGTGTGATATATACATATAGGGAGTACGGTTCTGGTAAAGTGAAATAGTATTAAAGTAAGCGCTTGAAAGAGATTAAACAAGTAATAGCATAAAACTAGAAATCTATAGTTTATTTCAGAAATGTATAGAGCAATAAAAACTCATTAGGTATGCAAAGAGACCACAGAGTGATCCAACGAATATTAAAGCCACTTTCATAGTTTGGCATTGATTTCATTGTAAAAAAAAAATTTTTATCAAGGTAGTACCAGCCGGATAAGGGGTCAATTTATGAGTTAAGCCTATTGTTATCAATTCACAAACACTGAAAATATTGTGCCAAAGGCGTACCGGTAGGATACTCGTAAAAAGGAAAGAATTTTATTTTAACAGAATAAAAATTAGGCATTATGTATCGGGTGTCCCACTAAGAATAGCTCTCGCCCATATCTCGGAAACCGTTTATAGTACAGCTTCCGGAAAAAAATTTATAACAAAAGTGACCTCGAGTAAAACCTGGAAATTATTTACAGAGTTGTAGGTTCACCCCCAGAGGTGATTAAATACCAAAAATTGTGAAATAAATAATTTACAAATTTTGCCTAATTATGATGCATTTAAACTATGATTATCGTATTCTTCAAGAAATTCAGCGTATATTTGATTCTACAAGTTTTAGTCTATTTCTTCAAATAAGAGGTGAGGTGAAACGGGAACTTTATTATGAAAAAACGCCTGTAAAACCAGTTCTACTCAACCTCTCTATGCAAACAAACTTAGTCTTTTTGAAGAGAGCTCCTTTCTACCAATGTAAGAGTTATAATTTCGAAACAACCTTTTAAATCTAGCTATCCTTGAAAAATGTTAAATGGAAACATCCAGTTTTAATTAAGGAATATAAAAGTAGACAAAATTAGCAACAGAATAGCGAAACCCGCATGTTGATATCTTTTTCGTATTACGCGATATCTTAAATTACTCCGGGTTGACTGAACGGATTTTAACATTTTTTGACTCCTCAAATTGTCTTTTTTTGTTCTATTAATATTAGTTCCAATTATTATGTCAATATTACTTATGCTGTCACCGGGAAACTGTGTTATGGAAGTTAAAATGGAAATATAACTCGCCCATCATTTTCTATACAAGCGTTTTTCTTTGAAGAGTAGATTGAACAGCAGTCTCAATTTCTGCTCTAGAAATACTCTGAATGGCGTTTCGTATTCTCTCGATCATGTTATCTCTAGTAGTGAGTCTAATTGCACAAAAAAGGTCTTTAATCCGGCCCCAGAAATAGAAATCTGAGATGGTTAAGTCTGGTGAACTGGCTGGCCAAAAAAATAGGCCTCCACATCCTATCCACCTATCAGGGTAAGCATTAACTAATAATTCTCTAACTTGTCTGGAGAAATGCTCTGGAAACCCATCGTGCTGAAACAACATAGACCTACGAGTTGCTAGTGATATATCTTTTAGAAGAAGTGGTAATTCATCCCTTATAAAATTTAAGTAGCGTTCCCCGTTAATTGCGTTGCTAAGAATGAAAGGTCCAATTATCTGACCATCTACAATACCACACCATACATTCACCGACCATCGCCCCTGATACGGAACTTCTTCCATTCAGCGTGGATTATTCTGTAACCAATAGTGCATATTATGCCGGTTAACCGTGCCATCACTACTAAATGTAGCTTCGTCTGACGACAAAATACATGACAATAATTGAAGGTTGTCATATACATAGTAACCAGTTGCAATAATCCAACCTTCTGTCGTAATCACGATCAAACAATTGTACTATATGATATTGATCAAATATAAAAGAAATATAATGTCCTATTAAATATCTTTCCGGAATGATAAATAAATTATTATGTTAACATATAACCATGCCCACAAATAATATTATGCGGGTATATTTTGTTTAAGTAACATATCTTTTTACCTGTGTCCTGTCAAAATACGTTGAACGGTGGTTCTGCTTATTTCCAAGTCTCTAATTATTGCTCTAATACTTAATAATGTGGGTTAAATTGCACATATGCCAAAACATTTATTGTGTTTTCCTCTGAACGACCTCTGCCGCGTCTTCTAAATACGGGAAGATTTACATTTCCAGTCGTTCTTAAACGGTGTACGAGTTGACGAAAAACTCTGCTACCGGTATGACATATTTGGGGATATTGTATGACATATACCCTAGCCGCAACAGTCGCATTTCTCATACATTCAAAGTAAATGCCGATCATATCAAATGCTTCTTAGTTTGTAATAATCATCTTAGATATAACTTTTAAGTAAATTTTATATCGAATTTAATGCACACAAATCGCAAAGATACGTAAATGAACAAATGACTAGGTTTATCAATTTGACCCAAGACCACTTGTTTTTATATATTTCCATATCAACTTCCATAACGCAGTTTCCCATTGACAGCATAAGTAATATTGACATAATAATATTATTAATAGAATAGACAATTTTGAGGAGTCAAAAAATGTTAAAATCCGTTCAGTCAAACCCGGAGTAATTTAGAGTATGTTTAGAGGAAAATGCTTAAAATTTACACATTTCTTAGGATATCTTAGGATAATACGAAAAATATATCGATATGCGGTTTTCGCTAATCTGTTGCTAATTTGTTCTACTTTTATATTCCTTAATTAAAACCGCATGTTTCCATTCAACATTTTTTCAAGGATAGCTAGATTTAAAAAAAAATAAATAGCACTTACAGGCGTTTTTTCATAATAAAGTTTCCGCTTCCGACCACCTCTTATTTGAAGAGATGGACTAAAACTTGTAGAATAGAATACGCTGAATTTCTTGAAGAATACGATAATCATGGTTTTAATGGATCTAAATTAGGAAAAATTTGTAAATTATTCGTTTTATAATTTTTGGTACTTAATTACGTCCTCTGATGGTAGACCTACAACTCTGAATAATTTCCAGGTTCCCGAGATATAACCGAGAGCCATTTTTATTGGGACACCCGGTACATAGTTTTAGGTACACTTATTTTTTATTGAACTTTATACAAAAAATACATTATACAGAAATTAAATTATAAAAAATCATAATATTCTTCGTCATTTGAGGAACTGCCATCTCCTCGTCTTATAATTAACTTAATGACATCCTGGACTGCTTTTTGCCAGTTCTGTGGTGTCACCTCCTTAATGGCTTGATCAAACAGTAGCTTAACGTGTTTCATTTTGAATGTCGTGTTGTGTCTTGCTACAAATCCCTTCAATTGCGCCCATATAAATTCTATGGGATTTAGTTCGCAATGATATGTTGTGCGCAGCACAGTTACACTATGTTTTTCTGCTATATCTTCCACGGCGTATTTCATAAAACGGTACTTGTACTGGTACTACTGATAAAAGATATTCTTCTGCTCTGTTCTGTACTGCTTTATACTTCTAAGTATTTTCGTCGCCATCAAACAATTTCATCGTTTTCCAGTAAAAGTGTTTCACAGTTATGCTTTTCCAAGGCAAAATCCATATTTCTCAATGTAGTCCATAACAGTTTTTTAATTATCAATGGAATACTGTCATCCTGGCCAAGCTCCATTAAAATCTTATCTAGGGTGGGTATTTCTTTTTCAAAATAAAAAGAGTGAACTTTACTTTGAATTACACTTTTGGTATCTTCGCCTGGACTTTTCTTGGGAGGTTCCACTTGGCCTGCTATCTTTCTCCTCCAATAATTTAAAAACGGTGGACTTTCCAACTCCAGTCATTAGGGAACATCGGTCGACAGTTTCTTGTACAGTAAATGTTGGGTGTTTTTCATTCACTGATAGTGGGGAATTATTAAAACATCTTTTTCTTGGTGTAAATGTCGCCATTTTATTACTAATCTTATAATACTGTCAACACTATTTACGGCTCAACTGCAAATACTGATGCGTTAAACAAAACAAATATACTTATAAAGGTTTAAAAATTTTGGGAAAGGCACCATTGCCCTTACGGCGCATGGTTAAGCCGAATCTGAAATAGGGTCGGAATTAGGCAGATGCACTAATAGAAGGTTAACCGGTACCTGTAAACGTAAAACGTAACTGTATAATCTACTACCTAAGTAATCCCTACACAATATTTCAAGACCTACACCTATGGCCGACACCGAAATTGTGCCGAACTGGACGGAATTCCCCATTTTATTGCTCTATACCTTTCTGAAATAGACTATAATACGAATATCAACAGAAAATAAGAAACATATGCTAGAAAAATACGCTTAAAACTCTTAATAACTAGCCAAACAGTGGATAAAAATAACACATTTATTTTAAACTATAATACTATAAATTAAATAAAACCAACAAAAAAATTAACAGTCAAGTGAAAAGTTGAAGATAAAAACCAATTATAACCGCAGAAAAAAGATAAAAAGACTACAAAAACTAGTTTAAAATACAGGGACGGACTAGCAATGTTAAAACAAACACGAAAAATAGAGATCTAAAAATAGAATATCAATTTGAATGAACAAAAGCGCCATTCTGAGATTTAGATCGGAACTGAATTAAGTAGTTTTTGACATAACTGAACTCGCCGACAGCAAAAAAAGCAAAAAACTAAAATGAATTCAGACGATAATTCAGAAATAGATGAAAGGAAAAGAAGAGCACTGAGAGAACCAGGAAAAATATCAACTAAAAAAGTAGTAAAATCGCCAATATGAAGGAAGAAAGAAGATGAAGATAAGCTAGACAAATTACTGAATATAATGAATGAGATGAAATCAGATTAAAAAGCGATAAAGATAGAGATAGAACACATAAGAACAGAACAGGAAGACATTAAGGAGGAACTGAAAAAATTGACAATGGAAATAAGGCACTAAAAGAGGAAAATAAAAACATTAAAGAAGAAAATCGAGAAATCAAAGTAGAACTGGAAGAATTAAGGTAATAAATGGAAAGATATAAAAAAGAAAGAAAAAGAAGCAACGTACGCAAAGACACTATCCTCCAGAATAAGCACAAATTAAGAGAAATCAGAGAATGTATAAAACTCTAATAAGACCAGTAATCACGTATGCGATGGAAAAAATAGTAATCAACGAAAGAACTTGAAAAAAACAAAGAGGAAAGTAATGAGAACTATAACAGGACCGAACAACACAGGAGGAAAATATAGTGAGATAAAAGCACAAAACTCAACTGAGCTGGGTATATAATGAGAAGAAAACAATCTGAAATAATCGAAGAAATATTACAATAGACCCCCTTAGAAAAACGATTTAGAGAAGGACATAAGAGTACATAATATAGAGAACTGGTGGGCAAAATTTCGGAACCAGAGGAAAGGAAAAATAAGAACAAAAGCAGCCTAGACAAACGATAAACTATAAGGAAAACAAAAATAGAAAACGAGGAGTAATCCACATCAAAAAGGATTTTAAAGCGCTATAAGCGATAGCCATAATCCAAATGTTTGAAAGGCTTGATGATGATGATTATACTTAGTGTCACTTGATAAATCGGTTATAGCTTTGTTCGCGGGTCAAATTCCGAATAATTTTAGGATCAGTTTAGGACCGATTGCATGCGCCATTTCAAAATTGTCGTTCGCTGGGAGATGAAGTCTTTGACTCGCGAGCAACATTTTTGACCAAGTACGCATGCAAATGATTTAAATTGACAAAACGGAATACTTATAGGTGGGATACTCATCTAGTGTCTTTATAGATTTTCTTCTGTTGAGTGGATAGATTGCATTTGAAAAGTAATAATAATAATTGAAATAATAACTATAAAATATGAACAATTTATAATTAGCAATAATTGCAGTCTTTGCTGAGTACGAATTATCCACTTCCAAGGTAAAAACTGATGCATATCAAGGTTGTTGTTAAGTTAGTTTTACAGTATATAGGAAGTTATTGCGATCTTATACCCCAAGGAACAATTTGACATTGCCCAGATAATCGTGACTAGGGTTTGTCCACATATTTTCTTCCTCAAATTTTTCGTGATAATTTGTCTTGATTCTAGGTCTCTATTCTATGAAAATCAGTTCAAAATAACACGTAAAAATTGCCGTTTCCTCATACTTCGGCTTATCTTAATTGGTTAAGAACATTTCTTATTTCATTCATTATTTCACTGTTATAATGAAGTTGTTACTGTCAGAACTATAGTTCATTCATACTCCCGAATTTCTCTCTAGTCTAGGCGTACTTTTCTTTTAAGTAAAAAGTTCCAGCTACCCAGGGTGAGGTAGGTGGAGGATAACAGCTCACTCTCTTATCCTTGTCACGATTCGGCACTGGTGACAGCGGCTACTTTCGACACAAGAAGGAATTGATTTGACAGTTTACTACCTAAGGTGAAAATCCAACAGTTCAAACACTAGTGACAAGAAGTTATTATCAAATATTATACTGGTGACAATGATGCTTGTAGCTATCTTATTTCCAGCATTCTTAAAATCTATGTATTTGAATAGTTTTTATTAGCATTGAAATTGAAATCAAATGGTTTTCACTCCTTCAACTTTCAACTACTTCTTCAGCTTCATGATAAAAACCCAGCATTTACCAATTCATATTTTCGCTTATCACAAAATACTTCCAAGTAAACTGCGTTTCTAGAGTATTCAGAGGCGTTAAAATCTAATTCATTTTTTTCAAGCTATTCCGAAATGATTAAACTACGTCACCAAGCGTATGGATTATAATAATCAAGCAGAACCTCAGGTAATCTATGAATAAATCACAGTCGTTACATCATCAACTGTTAAAGTTATTTCAATGTTGGGAGACTGTGATTTTGATAATTAATTTTGTTTGTTTGTATTGAATAACAAAAAGAAATGAATCCAGTATTATAAGAAAGTATGCCAAATGAAATCCACAATATATGGATAGCCGTATCCTGTACAGAACTGTCCAGATACTTTAGCGTTCTAAAGATTGTTTGAAGTTACCGAATTCAAGTTCTTTCAAATTTGTTTAGGTATTAGTATCCAGTTTAATAATAAAATAGCAAATATATCACTTGGTATATCATCAAAAGTGCATCATCGACGATTTTAAAGACGAATCTTACCTGTCGAATAGCCTAGGAGTTAATGTTGGAGGGAATTTCTGAATCTGCACAATTATTTAGTACATTTGATGAAAAGATGCGCAATTACTATCAGCAGTAGTTAAAGGTCTATAACTCCACCGTATAACTCCCTAATGTGATACTTTTGCGGATTAAAATAAATATTCCTCTAAAACTCAGCTGATTATCAATAAGTAGAAAATGGGCTCACGATAATACACACACAAAATTAATTACATAGAGAAATAACTGCATAACTTAGTAATTTGTATCGAGAACAAATCATTGTAAAAGTATTAATCACTAGATTTCACGACATACAAATGTTAAGGTCGTTTTTCAAATTCTTCAACGTATACTGACACAAATGTTCGACACATAAAGTCATACATGTAGTCTGATGCATGGTTTGATTACTAATCAATTACCATAGTCTTATTTCTAATGGGCAAGTTCCATAATAAAATGTAGAATGATACGAACACGATTGTTATGGTGATTCATCATTAACGAGATTGAAAAATGTATTCGAGATCTAATAAAATCATGTAAGGCGGTCCCTAGACCCTACAAAAAATGCTCTTTAATACAAACAATCAATGTAATTGCACAATAAACGAACTGCTGCGTAATGTTTTCGTGTTTAGTCGATAGTGTTTATCCTGTGTGCATTGTGCTGCTTTAGTTGTGTTGCTTGTGGCTAAACGTAAACGAACACGTCGGTGGTCGAAATATTGGTACATGAAAGGGCAGAAATACACTCTCGAAAATCTTTTAAGAGATTTGATGATATCTGAGGAAACAGATTTCAAAAATTTTGTATGTCTGAACTTGGAATAGTTTTAAAATCTACTCACCCCCGGTGCGAACCATTGGGATCTGTTTACCTTCCATTAACGTATCCATTAACCAAATTTTTGTCTTATATTTATGTGATTGTGAAGAATCATAAATTTAGCTACTCAAATTCGAGGTTTATTGTAATTATTAAGATTTATGGTACACGATCCTAATAGGGGCCCACATCATATATGATTGATCCCGGGTGTAATTTGGACACTTGAGTTCCATTAGGTATCAAATTACGTACTTTATTTGGTATCGATGTCACTCTACTGATCATACTTATAGATAATAATAACTTTTCATACAATAGGATTTTTCAGTATTTAATAGCTGTCTGTGAACAGATATATGTCTTAATATTCTAGTGTTAGTTCGAGTATGGTCGTCGGATTATCCAAACAACGTTTAACTACTTATTTTATTATTAAATGAATAGTTTCATATTTATAATAGTGTTTTGGTCAAACATCATTGGTTAGTCCGAAGGTACAATATCCACATTATTACAGGTTCCTGTTGCGTGTTTTAATAGCAAACAGTTGTACTTGTTAATTCTTATTATCAAAACTAACTACACTTCCTCTATAAAACTGCTTATTGAGATCATTACCAACAATTTTCGCTACTAATCAACTCGCCCTATATATTAAGCTGCTCATATAACAGTTCAGTAATATTGTTATACAGAGAGAATGTGATTTGGGAAAAGTTTAGTATATAAAATACTTTTGTTATGAAAAAGAACTAATGAAATATCTTAATTTTAGTTATTTATGCAACAAGTGCAAAAAGTGTTTAATGCACGCGACGTGATAACACATCGAGTACAATAAACACTTATTGCACGATCTGCATACAATATTTTAGATGTAGAAAAATAAAAAGCTTAATTTAAGAGGAAAATATTTGATAAGTATTAATTATACCCTATCGGTTATCATTGAGAAAGTAAGGAACTAGTGTTTAGGAAGTTTTTAACTTAAACATTAATTGTACCAATAATCTAGAAGTAAATGTACAATTTTTACAATAAAATTTTCAGTATTAATATTTCTTAATGAATTATTGAGACGTAATTTCGTGTATATGAATCAAATTTTATCCTTCTTCACTTACATCTCACCAAGGACAAAACTTCGTTCTTTTTGAACGTGGCACTCTTTCAATTAATATTGAACCTACTTCTTCTATGTCTACAATTAGCATTGCCAGGTGTCCGGATAAACCCGGAAGGCTATTTGACTGTGTGGCCGGCCCAAATAAATTGTGTCCGGCTTTTGTCATACGTTGATTTTAAGAAGCTGTTAGCTCATAAAAAATGGGTAGCCTATTTTAAATCAATGATAAGTCATTATTGCTTTTCAGAATTCTTAAGTAGTTGTCAGTATTACTTTTCTATACCTGGACATAACACAAACGTTGAAAGAGCTTTCTTCCTGATAGCAATGGACGAAAGAACGCAACAAGATTACATGTTGACACTTTTGACAGAATGTTGGTTGTACAATTTAATTTATAACATTTGACATGTGAGGATTTCTACAAATACATTTTGAAGGAAACTGAACTCTTAAAGGAGGTTTCGGTAAAGCAAAAATATGATTAATTACTTTTATTGTGTAACTGAAAGAGAAGAAGTTTTTTTTTTGTTTTATTGTTCAATTTGAAGTTAAAAAGTTTTTTTTTTTTTCATTTAAGTGCACTATGTTTGGAGCTTATCTCTACGACAAATCCCTGCGATGCCAAATATTGCAGCGACCTACAACAAGTAATTTTCAAATGTCTTACAAAAGTTAAACAATGATTACTGACTTACTTTTTTCATTAAATACTGGGAATTCGGAGTTTCTTTTAGAAATTGATAAATGTGTCCACTTTTGAATACTTTTGACTTTTTTGACCGAAATATTGCAGAGTTATGCTTCATAAATGCCATTAGTTTTTTGTAATTTTTAATATATTAATATCTTTTTTCGTATAAAGGAAAGCTATCAACATTTATTACTCAGACCAAAGTGATGATGGTTTAATATCTTTCGATCTTTTTGGAAAATATGCCAGAAGCACTTTTTTTGTAAGATTCACAAATTTTTAATCAAAGCACGATTATAACGAATTTCATATAATTTTTTTGATTTACTAGGTAATAAGTTTAATGACGCTGTATTTGCTATTCCACTAACTTCTCCATTACTATCATCCATTTTTCCAATAATATTACTCATTTTTAAACTTTGTTTAATTGTTAAAATTAATGTTGGACTGACATTTCTAGAATTGCAGAGTTGCAACATCCAAATCATAGTAGTCGTGACCGCGTATGTTTTAGGCATTTACATTTGTGTTTAAAAATTTTAAAGAAAAATGCATTTTCTAGTAATTTCGTAATCCAGTATATAAAAAATATTAATGCATCTAAATGTTCTTGATTTTAGATCTCTTCTTTTTTAAAATTAGTTTTTTTTAATAATTTTTGGAAAATAAAATTTGACGTTTCGACTTTTCTTTAAGTCTTTATCAAAATATTGGAGAAATTTAAAAAATAATATTGATAATAGAATAAAATCCACAATTCTTTGAGAAGTATTAGAATCTCACAGAAAAAGGACTAGATATTTCGTTCATTTGAATGTTTATGTTTGTCTTCATTACAAACCTCTGAACTATAATGATAGATAAGTGCAATAAAGATCCTTTTTCTACGTCCGTTATAATATTCACGTTTTTTTTTTTTTCATTCATTTGCATTCATAAAAAATGTAATTTCTGAATGGATCAAAAAGCGTGAAAAAAAGTACCGTAGCGGTTTATTTTTTCACGCTTTTGCGTTAGAAAAAGTGACGAAATGTGTCACTTTTAACGCAATTATAAAATTGTTTTATCAAAATAGTGGGCTGTTTCTCTGATAAACTGTTTTTTTCTCCAACCATCAAAAAATGTTGACATTTTTGTACTATTTTCAGGTGCAAAAGCCATCAATTCCCTTACCGTACAAAAATTTGCTCGTTGCTTAGCACTAACACTTTTAATCCTAGGATTAAAAACGCTACTTTTAATCTTAGCACTAAAAGTACAACTAAACTACTACAAAAATTATATGATTAGTACGTCTACTTGACAATCGATATTTACCAACAATACCAGATATCCATGACTAACGATTTTTGAATAAAACTAACTTTATTTTAATTTTGACATGGGTGGAGAAAAAATAGTATATATCATATGGACTAAAAGTGCCTATTTTTACGCGCAATTTTGCATTCACTCGGCTGCGCTGCGTCCGCCTCGCAACCGCAAATATTGCTCGTAAAAAAATATGCACTGTTAATCCTTATAATATAATATACTATCACTTTTATTTCTTGATATTCGTTAAAGACAATCCGTAATTTCTGAATCGGTCAGAAGCAGGATATTCGTTCAAGAAAATCCGTCTGCACACAAGAAGATGTTGAATCGGCAACTGCAGCGACTATGAATCTTCCCCAAGAGAAATCCAGGGAACAGTATTTAAAGGAATATAATTCTTTTATGGAGTGGCGTACTAAAAAAGTCATAAACAGCTTCACAGAAAGGGTGTTACTGGCTTCATTTGAAACTATATAAAAAATGTGGTCTTTAACACTTTGGACGACTTATTCAAAACTGAAAGGCACCCTAATGGTAAATAACGACGTAGATATCATTAAATACTTGAAACTCATTGCATATTTCAAAAATATATCAGTTGGCTACAAACCCAAAAAATCTAAAGCCTGTGCCTGTGAAGAAATTTCTCTAATCTCGAAAGACCTCGTATTTGGGACACAAATATAGAAATGATGAGCACAAACATTTGCATCATCTGATCTAAGGGAAAATCGACCGTAAACGTGGTCCTGGCAGATAACAGGCTTCATAGCTAAGAATATTCGCTATTGGACCAGTTTAGACTCGTAGACTTTGATAAGAAGGGCCAGAGACAGTAATGACTCTGCTGGGGTTATCGTCAACCTTCGTTATAAGAGGGGACCCATAGAAGAAGACGAATTAACTGTCTCATTAAATGGCCGCCTAGAACATCGCATCACACAATCACAGATCAACGCCTCTGATGTTGGATCTTCTGTATCAACGACGATTTATTTGCCTATTACAGCGATTTATTCTACCTTTACTATGAAATTTCGTCGTGTATCATATTTAATAGCTAGTTGCAATAATCCAGCCTTATATCTGATATCTCCAACATTCTGATTGTGGTGTAAGATATAAGGGTGCAATCTAAAATAGTATAATTAGTATAATATAATTTTTGAGGAAAAATTCTCGCCGCTAACATATTTCTTAAAATATCTCGGGACAGAAAAAGATAAATCACAATATCTAAAATATATAAAACAACGCCTCTAGCATTTGCTAATTGAATTGCTTAGAATTTGAATATTTTGTATTACTGGACAAAAGTTTCTCCAAGTTCTCAAATTTATAAAAATCGGCTTAGCAGAACCGAAATTGCAGACATTTTGTTATAACAAGTTTCTCACTCTTTGAAGAACTGGATTATTTTATATAAAGTGCCACTTAATTGGGTAAATTTTGAAAAATTTTGCCATTTTCATTTTATATTTTCAAATACGCCCTCTAATTGTGGACCTGAAATTCTGAAAATAATTTCCACGTGGTTCTTGGGGCAACTTTTGTTAATGTGTAGAGCTGTAATATAAACCGTTTCTGAAGTATAGCTGACGTTCTTAGTTGCCTAATCGGTACCTATTGAAAATTGCAAGTGTTAAGACCCGACATTTTCCAATTATATTTTTCTTAGGATAGCTATGAATTAAATAAATATTTGGCAGTAAAATACGCTATAAAAATAGTCGTCCGAATGTTATAATTTAACAAAATTAGTTCTAAATCTGAACAATATCTATACATTAGTATTTTATGTAAAAATTCGCTACAAGACAAAAGCAAGCATTTAAATAAATTGTATATGCAGTATTTGAAATTCCAGACTCATTTTATATATTCATGAAATGAATCTTTATGATAGTAGAATGCAGAATCAACCTGAAAAATAAAAGAAAGTTCTTCAAATAATAAGAAGTAAATGTCAGCAAGATTCCTAAAAGCCGATATAATGAGTTCGAATTCCAGTATGGGTTGAATAACACCATAATGACCCCTTCTAAATCAATTTGTAATAGATGAAATGCATATCGATCCTAATGAAAATAATGGGGGCATCAAATTGTCGAAACGGATTAAATATAATTTTGTTCATTCTTGAACGAAATACACTTTTTTTTTGAACTTTATGAACCTTCAATTGTTATACAGTTTTTGTGATATCTTCAAAATCATATATTTCTTCTATTTACCTAGCTTTATATGTGTATAATTAATAATCAAATATAAACTTATTTCAATGTATGGCTTGTTTAAATTTATACTTATTGAATTTACTGAAGTACAAATATACCCCGCTTGTTTGTTAGAGATTGTTTATTGTGGTTAAATTGAATTCAATTGAATTCCACTAAGAGTACAAATTAGCCCCAAGCCTTCCGTCACCGCATCATAAAGTTTCTCCAGAACAAATTTCTAGACTAGACATTTCTAGTGTGTACAAAGCGTGACAATTAAGTTCCGGGATTTTATCAATAAAAAAACAGTAAATAATATCACACTATGAACATTCATATAATACAATTTTATTCAAACAGTGCTTTCACGATCACAGTAATCGATTAAGTCATCAGTAATCTGAAGTTAAGCCGGTCAGAATTACGATTACGATTTCTCTTTGCTAGTTTACTAACCCAGGTTTACTGAATTGAAATTTCAATGTTTACGCAGTCATTTTAACGCATGAATTTTGAAGATATTCAACTCAGTTATCATTCAAGTACTGTCTACTATGACCAATTTTCTATATACAGTTGATATTCCAGCTGAAAATTTTAGAAGAAATGAGTTCCACTGACCTGCCTGCGGAAAATTCAAAAGATGAGGAACACGCGACTGACGATGTTTCTGAAGAAGACGTGCCGCTTTGTGGTCCACTTCTGACATTCGGAGAGTCTGATGACGACATAGATGAAGTAGGGGATATAGAAGAGAATAATTTTAACAAAAAACTAAACTCTGACTACTACAGTAAAACCTTAGAAATGTTAAAAGTGTGGTTGATGAAGTGTATTCTGGAAAAACAATATCGGTGGACGAAGATGGTGCTATGATTAATGCCATGGTAACAGCATTAAATTTTTGGAAGTGAACTTCAAAACCTGATGAAATTTGGTACACATAATATCAAATACTTGGTTCAATAGACCCACCGAAGCAGATGACAAAACGTGGCTTGTATACCGTACGAGAATGTGACACACTGTGGTGGAATTAATTTTTCCAAGACTGTTTTTATTTACATTTCTTTATAATAAATATGTTTATTCCTTTAACGTTTTAAATATTTTGTAGGCAATAAACGACTACAATATTGAAAAAGGTCATAAATTCAAAAAAATTAGATCAAAAGGACGACAATTACTTTGAGTTTACCGGTGCAAAGCAACCCCAACCTATAGTCTTCTTATTTAAATTGAATTTAAACATTTTGACATTTCTGGAGTAGCCTTGTTCGATCGCAAAATTGCTTTAGTAATTTTCAAGGTAAATTTTAGAATTATATTTGAATAAGATAGAAGTTATCCCACTTTATGGTATTGCTTTGTGTAATGGTACAATTTTATGATAATGCTCTCTATAACAAGTGAAGAAGTGATAAGTCTCAGGGGGACATACCTGAGAAGGAAACACTGAAAAAGTTTAACTTTGTTAAAAAATTCACCTCAAAACTAAGTTATAGAAGTGAAATTGATAAAAACTCCATATTAGAAATAAACATAAACGCCATTAAATCATACACGGATGGCTACAAAACAGCAGATAGAACTGAATTAGGAGTTTATAGCTCTAGAACTCTCTAAAATCTTTGGCAATTATCAGAGTGCTTACACACCCAAAGAAGCCTTGTCCTTAGATGAGTCACTATTACTACATAGGGGAGGCTGAGTTAACCAAAATAACGAGAGAAAGAGATCAAAATATGGAAACACATATGCCAAAGTTACTTATTAACGGCGTTTCTCTAGCAAATAAATTACTTTATCGTAAAACTCTTAGGTCAAATCCTAAAGAAATTACAACTAAAAAACTTAAGAAAATGAAAGGTGTATGTGTCCAAATAGAAATCAGGCGACTAAATCTTAAAAACAAACTAAATTGAAACCAAAAGAAATCTATGAATATAACCTAAATACATCAGGGGTCGACAGAAGTGACCAGCTGATGTCTTATTATAGATGTCCACGAAAATTGATACGCTGGTAAGAGAAAGTGATATTCCATCTGAAAGATGTTACTATTCTCAATAGTTTCATTCTTTACCAGGAAATTACTCAATCGAAAATGGGTCTCCTTAGTGTTCGAGAGGATGTCGTAAATGGTCTACTTGACATTTTACTAAATATAAAAGATGGGTGAAAACTAATCAAAAGGGGGCTTTAAATAATCTCATAGAATGTTCACAACCATCCTTTATTGGATCTCAATTAGCTTCACAAAATGATTTGGACAAAATTCCCTTGCCTGAAGGTTAGAACAGAAGTTACTTTTTGAGATTCTGCCAATGCTCAAGAAACGAAAAAAAGAACAGATATTATGGCGGTGTTCAGCATGCCAAAATAAGCCAACGTCAATCTTATTTTGCAAACTTTCACTCGTAGATATGTTTTTTCATAAAATTCTATCTGTGTAAGTTGACGTTATATTTTTGTATGAGATATTTTTAAAATTATTCATAATAATGTTATAATGAAGTTCATAAAAACATTGTCTTTTCTCTATTAAGTCAACATTTGTTTTTATTACTACATGTGTGCTATAGCATTCGTGTGTCTCTTTCAATGTTTAGGCAGACAGTAGATTTTTTGCAGTGAAAACAAGAAAATTTGCTCATCTTCAAATTTACTCTATTTAATTCAGCAAATCTTATTGAGATTGCATCAGATTGCTGAATATTTTCCTTTTTTCGAAATTCGAATATATTTAAAATAACTTGTTGTGTTTGTACATCTAAATCTTTATTCCTATTAAATTCCTACCTGTCTTTATTTTCACTACACTCTGCAATTTCATTGCCTTCATTCGCCCATGGTGTCAAGACAGCCATATTTCTATTTATTTAAAAAAAATTATGAATTAAATGAATTTCACCTAGCGGCGTCACTGCTTATCACAGACTGTCTGGTACGAATATTTCGATGAAATTTTGTACATACGCCTTCCGACAGCTTCGGACAATAGAAATACATTTATGTTTACGATTCGATGTTTTCATTGATAAACAGTGGAGATGATAAATTTTGACACACATTCAGCAAGTCCACGTGGACTGACGGTTAGATATTAACCAAATTTTATAAGGGCAGCAATTGATATTGCAAAATTGTGTTATATAATATTTCAATTCATACAATATTTATCTCGGAAAAAACTCACTCTGTGTTACAAATTCATTAGCATTAAAACTGCCTAATTACTATTAATTATACTTATATAAGCGGTATAATTAATAATTATGCACATGAAGGAAGTTTATGTATAATACAATCAACGATTATTCAGAATAACGAAATTGCTTGTGTAATTTTATATTTACCATTACTATTGTTGCATTCACATTAATCGGATAAAGAAATGTATGATGTTTCAATAATATCACCGAACGGCAAAATTGTTTCAAATTACTTCCACAATAGCAAACGAATTTCAACTTTTAATTAATTATATCGTATTGTAAGTTAACAAAAACTCGTGATTAAATATCATATTATCATCAAACAGAATTTAAGCCTAGTGACCTCTATTTCAAACTAAATTCATATAATTAATGGATATAGTTTGTAGGTCATATTTACAACTTGATGCAATATTTATCATTTCATTTAAGCATCTCTGGGCTTCAATTCTATAGGTTCATAATAACGTAATTTACCTTTTGTTAAATAATATGCGTCTCCTTAATAAATCTTTTAACGCGTTATTGTTAGGTTAACTTGTATGTAGCAAGGTATATAAAAGGTGTTTGCAAAAAAATGTTCATCAGCTTATAGTTGAGAGATAAAATGATACAAATTAAAAAAAAACCGGTTGAAATAACAGTCTGCTGTGCTGTGCAACTCAATTACTGCAGATAAATTTTTTGTGATGTCCAGTTCGCTGTAATTTCACATTTTTCAACTTCAAGCTTAATTTCTTTCACTAATAGCTCACTACGAAAGAAAAGTATTTAGACAGACCTTTCCTTTTACGCGATTGTTGGTTTTGGTCAATTCTCGTTAATCCACACACAGCTCTCTCTCCGTATAAGAAAATCTTAAAATGGTACCTGTTACAATTTTAGATAGAATACCATTATATAACATTTTTAACGTTTCCTGTATGATTTTTACTCTTGAATATTTGAAATGGTTAAGCGTATGTGCGAATAAAAATTTACACCTGAAGATCATTATGTGAAATTGATTCCACTATCGTGGTTCTAACACTAAGAGTTGTCTCAATCGCTTGATAAGTGAATCTTGAATCTTCGGTCATACGTTGCTCATTCCCTAAATGTTTCCAACAAGAACAGGACCTATTAGCGAGTGTCATATCCGACCTCTTTGTTATTCACCTTTATTCATATTTTGATGATAAATCTTATATTATCCCTCATAGGCCAGGTACCAGCCGATTTACCGTGGAATTTCTTGAAAATTGATATGAAGGAAGTATTTATAACCTTCTTCGATGGATGCCTATTTATATAATTATAACTTGATGAAATTATTGGAAAAAACTCAAGATATCTTTTTCAAAGCACATAGCGAAACCTTTAAAATGAGCACTGTCAAAAGTCTTTTGCATAAGAGTTGACTGATTTATAACAAAAATAAGGTTTCTTCTTTTCTCTTTTTGGAAAAATATTACACCCATTACACCCTAATTGAAAATAATTATCATTAGAAATGCCATTGGTGGAAGTGCAATAGTTTGCGATTGAGGCATGTCTCTAGCTTCTAGAAGCCAAAACATTAGAAAATTATGTGACGCAGATAACATCAACGAATGAGTATCACAGCGTAAAAATCAATGGAACCAACATATAGGTCGAATGACAGATGATAGATTGGTAAAAATGACAAGAGATAAATCTCCAATTGGAACACGGAATAGAGGTCGACCACGGAAGAGGTTAAGTGACAATATAGAGCCAGGGTGAGGAAAGATATCGAAGTAGGAACAGGCCGTAGAACTTTTATGGAAGAAAGGAGAAGAAAAGTTATTTTTAGTATGTTACGAGACACATCATGTATGTAACTATGATAAATATAACTTTATTTGACTTTCAATATTCTTATATATCGAAGCAGCATACAAGATAGTTATCTAAAAGCGATTAGATTGAATCCAAATAAAAAAGAGTGGGAATAAGCTCTGTGGACATAGAAAAAATATGGTGAAAGTGGGTAACATTAAATTATCTGAATAATTGAATCACACAATGTCCATGAAAAGACATATGAATTATGAAAATGCACTAAGTGTAATTGAAATGAACAATATAGAAATTTGATTGAACCTATATATTTGAAAATAGTCTATTTTCACTGCTGGTTGTAAGATTTAAAATCACTTCGATGGAACAGTACAAAAAAGACAAAAATATTTTTGAAATCTTCTATACTAAATTATGAATTGAACTGAAAAAAAATTAAAAATATTCATGTTGTTGGATATGAAGCTAAAGAACAGAAGAATAATTCTATATGATTCAAGTTTTTATAAACATCAAACAAAATAAGGTTAATTTTTAAACAAAAAGTAGTATGAACTTCTATTGTTCATGAATTCTTTCAACCCCATAGTTCATAATTAGTTAATTAGTAAACTTATTTTTACTCTAAATGAAAATTACGTAATCTTTTTATCTCCAATTATAACTCAAACTTTTGTAATTGTGTTTTCATGTTCTAGTTTTTGATGTTCCATTTTAGCCACGAGGAAATATACTCAATAGTATGAGAGCTCAAGAAGTTAAATTGAGATTCACTGGAGGGTCATGGAATTTCAAAGTTAAGATAATGGGAATAATAGAGAGTTCTATTTTGTTTCTTCTTTCCGTGAAAATATGAAAAAAATTATAAGGTATTATCTACCAACAAAGGTATATTAAACTGCCGGTCTACAGACATAATGGTAGAAAGCAAAAATTAGGAACCATTATAAGCCCTCAATATGCTTAAATTCTTAAGATAATTCTGAATTAATGTAAGTTAATAGTAAAATTTTTCCAGTCCAAATAAAATTATTTTGAGGAGATTTCTACATCTGATGGTTGAGAAAAAAATTTTTATGAGTTTTACTATTTTTTTTTTTGAAAAGTGACAAACAAAAGTTGTTGGTAGTAAATGGAATGAAGAAAATTTTATTGAACAGAAATGATAAAGACTGTTATTGACTTTCGAACTAAAGATTTAGTGATGAATATTTGAGACCATTTGGAACAGTGTACTATGATACCGTTGATACAACTTTGAAATCTAACAAAAGTACACGTGAACACGTGATTGTAGAAGACGCCGTTAAGATATGAAATTCCAATACGAAGCAGATGTCAAACGATGAATGAGGTTCGAGGAAGGCTTACTCAAGATGATTATAATGTATTTAAGAAAAACTTCGAAGAAATTTTCTCATAAACACTGTCAAAATAGTTTATTTATATAGTAAGGGAGGAAAATTGTCGACTATGATCGTGCTTGAAACTATATGGCCGATGCAAGTGAACAGGAGACAATAGGTAGATGACGATATGAATATTACATATTTTCTTCGACTTCTACAGATCTTTATGTAAGTATTAACCTGTGCACTGGGCTGGGCTATAGAATAATACATTTCAATAAAATATATTTGGATTTATGTGTAACTACTATAACTAATGTTTATATTAGTCATAATTGCGTGTGTAGTCACTTTGCATCACTTTGGTCGCTCTTATCCTAGCTCATGAAGGACTATGCTATGACGATACAGAATAGCAGTATTCTTTGGCTTCAAAGCAAGGTCTGGTCACTAGATCCAGTTCTAGAATTTTCCTTCGTGTGTTGACAAAAACTTGACAGTTGCAGATAATGTGTCTATTTCACAAAACCTTCAATCGAAATCGACAGTACAGTAGTGTCGGTGTTGTATCTGCAACAGCAAAATTCAATGTGCCTTCTTTCTACTGAATTTTTGCCTCCATTCTACTGAACTCCAGTATTTCTGCCACCCATTCTGAGTAGTTTCTTATCAATATTTTGGTTTCCCTTTTCCCGTGGATTAAGGTGTTCATTGATCCAGGAGTGAGAGATTATCATGAAAGCTCAGACTTTCGCTGCTGTAGTGGCTTCAGCTTGACCAACTCCTGGTCAATTTCAGTTCCTTACGCCTTGAAATCCAAAGAAGCCCTATCGTCAGTTAACTCAGTGAGTGCCTTATATCACAAATCAAGTTTGAATGATGTTTAAAAATGCTACACTAATGTGGTTTTAAGTTTTAGCAGCCAGCTGCGCCGCGGTGACTATAGCCATTAGCTAGTGCTGCATAATAGGAGAAGAATGTGACTTTTCGAATAAAAAATATTCGATTTTCAATTCTTTTACTGAGATTAGGTTTCCGGAGCTGGTATATAGCGATCGTCACATGATGGTTCCTAATAACGTCCGTCTTCACGTTGAATGTGCCATTTTTAATCGTAGTCACGAAGTACTCACTCGAGCGGTGGTGATCATAAAGTTCTAATTTTACTACTAACCACAAATTTTGCTTCAACAGGGCTTGTCTATACTCTTTTGTAATTCAGTATTATATAATTCTGCATTATATTTGACACAATCGAATAATTATTCTTCATTTTGGGTCGTCCAAGTTTTATCAAACTAAATAGCCACTGCTACATGCAACAAAAATGTCCAATCTTGTCTAGGAAACCTACTCTGATTATTTGTATAGCCCACGTTTTGTTGACATCACTTAACGACACTAGATAATGGCACTGCTTTTCTAGGATATCATGAATTTATTAGATACAATGTAATTTTTGGAAGACGTTGGCCATAAAAGTTGGGAATGAATGCACACACTAAACTTTATTAACGATTTTTATTACTACGGCTTGTGTTTTTTCGTTTGTGAGTCTCTTACTGCATTTTTTTATGCTTATATCGTGAAATTATCAAATGTATATTTCATTAAGTAATTAACCTAGCCTCTATTTTAATCTGGTGCACTAGAGAATTTCTAAAGATAAATTTTTTCAGTATTCTAATAGAATAATCTACAACAATATCCTTTATAAAGGACATGAAGGAAGTGCTCAACAGGATGCAAAGTATCATCCCTTATATTAATCTGACGCGCTCGAGTAAATCCCTGCTTGAGCTTCTCTACTATAACCCTAATATAGTTTCATAGAAGTTTATAATATGAAGTTCCTTATCAAGTTTAAATATTGTGAATCATCAATTATACGATACAGATTAAGTCCCTAATCCACAAAGATTTTCTTGGAATTAACAAAGAAAAAATCTTTATTTTCGATAATAACAAAGTGCTTGAGTTTTTTTTAATAATTATAAAGTATGGAAGTATTAAGAGAAAAAATGTATAAAGAGTTGGAACAGAAAATTTTCTATATATTGTTAAATTTAAAACAGGACGTTTGAATGAAAACTTACAAGGTTATATTGACATTAATCGGTTCATAAGTTTATTTGATTCATTGGCGTGTATCTAGTTTTTATAGTTCCGTCCAGTATATGGAGGGTAGAAGTTGATTATTATATTATTATAATATTTTTAAAGAGACTGAAGTAAGTCGAAACATCAATTTTTTTTAAATTATTAAAAGAAACTAATTTTAAAACAGAAGAAACTAGTCAAAACGCCAAAACTGTATTGAAAGAAAATAGTTATCCGGAAATAATGATAAACAACATAATCAAGAATAGGATAAACAGATACTACAATCAATTAAAAAGCAAAATAGAAATGAAACATCAAAACATGAAACATTTTTCTTTACCATATGCACAATGACTATCCCAACAAGTATCGAATTATTCTAATAAATATGATATTTGTCATAAAGGGCATTATTATATACCAAGTGTCTTGTACTAATTCAGACGCAGTCTACATATGGCAGACATCTCAATATTTAGAAAAAAGACTTAAAGGTCATCAATACGATAAAAAAAATAAAACTGCATTAACGGACCATGAAATATACAAAACATAATGAATTCAATTATAAAGATTCGAAAATTCTTGGAACGGAGTCTAATACACGAAAAAGAGAATTTTTAGAAATGGTTTCCAATCATAAGAACGAAAAAGCTATAAATGATAAAAAAGACCTAAATAATTTAAGTAATATTTATAGCTCTATTTTGTAAATTCTAATAGAACTACAAATAATTCAATTGATCACTGCTACATATTTGAGATGTAAGAACTAAGGAAAAATGCATTTTTCTTATTAAAACAAATTTCTATTTTGATATATTCTTTTAATAGGATGTATGATATTTTGAAAAAGACTGAAATAATCGAAACGTCAATTTTTATCTTTCTTTTAAAAAAATATTAAAATTACCAACTAACTTAAATGTTTTTCCCGAGCTTTCGAATACTTATATATTCATCGTCTGGGAAATAATAAAGATTTTCGGTGGTTTTGAATTGTTTCAATTCTTGTAAAAAATTTTAAAATCATAGAATTCAATAGACATATTTCTATCAACGCCACTTTTAATATTGAATTTTGAATTCTATGATTTTAAAAATAAAAATTTTTACAAGAATTAATAAAATTCAAAACCCCCGAAAATCTTAATTATTGCCCACACGATGAATAGATAAGTATTCGACTTTTACTGTAGATAGTGACATTAGCTTTTGGACTATAAAAAACTTTGGTTTTCTTGCGTTTATGATCTGTCAGTTTCTTCAATGGTTTGTCTTTCTCTTCATTTGAGAAATCTGTGTTTCCAGTATTGGCTCTCTGCTCCATTACATTCATATCTTTAACCGTACATGCATCTTGTCCATTGAGTGAATTACTCTCCTTTATAACAGATTTTAGGTTCTGTTCTATTGCTATTTTTTGATGTCTTCTTAAATTTCTTCTTTCTTCAGGATCTTCGTAGCAAAGATCATAGGTTATAGAAATATCACTTCCTTTCAAATTCGGTATTTTTGAAAATATTATTTCCTGAAATAAGAAATGAACTCTAGGACAACTGCAGGTTTTTCAGTATTTTCCATTGGGTAGAAAACATTTATATTAGTTCCACCAATGTTAAACCATGAGTAATATTTAGTCTTGTCATTGTATCTTGCAATGAAGAATCTTTGCTGAACTTCGAAACAAAAGTGATTTCTTCCAAACCTTCTTTCCGTGACCTAGTATTATTTCAACAATTCTTGTGTTTTAATCTGATTAATTTCAATTGTATTTTCAAGTCCACCTACTCGATGCTGAAACTCTTTGATAAAACAGTTTCCCATTACTCTTGTAAAATCTTATTCAATAGAGAGGTATCGCGAGATGACGGACTACTATATTTCCTTCATAAAAAAGTACTTAATATTCATTGTATATACAAGTACATAACATGTGTCGAACCAATATTATATTATGGTTAAGTTCATTTGCCGGTTTTATTCGTATCAGCATGTGAATTATGTTTTCTTCATATCCTGAAGACTTTCATGTGTGTAACTATTACAACACATGTACAAATATGTTTACCAGTTCTTTAAATAGATAGGTGATAGGTTGTATGCGAAGTAGAAGGGTGAACATAAAAGAAATTCCCATTAAAGTAACACTAACCACATTGTAAATTGTTGGTACACATTATTCACACTATAATCACTGTTACTTTCTAACTTTCTATTGAAAGTCAATCATAGGTAGAGTGTAATTTTATTTAAATCAGAACAAATAAATATTTCCAATACTTATTGAATCGAATAAATGAATATACAATGTGTACATCTAACTATTTGTGAAAATATTTGAGGAGAAGGAGATATTTTCATATAATACATCCAAGAGACTATAAATAACATTTTTGTATGGGTAAAGAAATAATAATTTCACACTAGGCTAGATTTTAGTTAAAGTAAAAGTTAAGGAGATAACGATTTACGATTGAGATCAATATTCATTTAACCTTAATGTTACAAACATTACAAGGCCGTCCGTTATAGGTGATTCATTCAACCTGGACACTCATCTCCCTAGGAAATAACTATGGTGTAGTTTACTACCTGAGAAACCCCTTTTTTGTAGGAATATCAACCTTGGAGAGGACAGGAGGTAGAAAAATAATAGATATATCTGCAGCAGCTGCTTATTATGCATCGATTATAATGATCAGTTTCGAACAAAGCTTGGGTTGGACTGGAAATTATTATTGAGTAAACAGAGTTTGCCCTTGATCGCTCAAAATCATTAGTTACAATACAAAATTGTTTAATTATACTCTATTTGGAAAGAGCGTGGAGTAATAAATGCTCATCATAAATGCAAAACCCTGAAATATTTAGTACGGTACTTTACGTCCAAAATTTAGAATATTTAAATATGCCAATGATAAATAAGTAACTGGGCAGAGATATATTTTCTCCATAATTGACCGTACTAAAATGAAAGCGGTTACCTAGATAATCCGAATGGCTATCCTTTTCTTTCCAAAATTGAAGGATATCTTTATTTCTCTCTCTATTTAAATACTTTCACACCAACCTTTGAATCTCCCCTAAAGTAAGAAGACCCTTACCATCATGCCGTTTCAATGCTTTTCAATATATACAGTTATTTTTATTTGTTTTTCCCAACAAAAATTCAGTTATGTAGAATCTGCCAAAGCTTATTTTTGCTAATTGGTGGCCATATGTCTTCCAAAAAGGACGCCAAAATTTCATTAATGGTAGGAATTTTCTTTTTAAAGTAAAATCTGCAGATTAAATATTTGTAATCTTCATCGATGTAAACCTTTGGCCTTCCCGGCCGAGACTTTGGACCACTTAAACATCCACTTGTTTTCCTTTCCTTTAGAAATTTGTAGACCGTTTATTTTCCTAGACCTATTATCTTTGAACACATACTTGTTAGATCATCCACACTCACTGAAGGGTACTGATATTTTAATGCACCATACACATTTAAAGCCATGGCTTTCCCTTTAACAGAGAGTGGCATGCGTCTTCACTTTATGTATTGGAGTATAGTTTTCAAAGGTCGACATATTGAATATTCACCAAAGTTTTGTAAATGTTTCTGTGACAAACACTGCGCTAGAAATGCAGTTGTGTATTGGGAATTTCCTTTGATAGGACTTTTTCTTAAACTGAAACTTGTCAATAACCATTTAAGTATACCTCATATTTTAATCTTTTATTACCCTTTTGCAAAATGTACCTAATTATCATTTTTCTCAGAAAACATTTTACAAATTGTTTTCTAATTTACCTGTTTGGTATAGGTATATAATATATACTATAAAGAGCGTGAAATATTTCCCGTCAACATCATTACTTTCTTAAAACATCCCAAAGAAATTATTTTGGCCGATAAGTAAACATAGTTGGAAATTTGAACTTGATGCAATAAATTTCTTAGAAAATAAATGTTGAATTCATTTGCTAAGGTTTAATAAAATATAATAATAAATTGTTCTTATATATGAATGGAGTATAATCAAGAATTTATCACAAGCTGGACTTGTGTGAAGTTATGACTTGTTTTATATCCCAAATATTTTTTGACAAACTATACTAAACTGTTGCGATGAAAACTTAAAAGAGACATATAATGACGTTATAACATGCTACTTAAATTTATTAGCAAAAATTGAGGTTCAAGTGGAAAAAACATTTCAAAACAAGCGTTTTGTATATATTTTACGTTAAGATAAAAAAATTATTCAACTACTAGAAGGTTTACCTGATTATGAAACAATTAACTAAAAATTGTGATGTGCGCTACTTCAGGTGTAGAAAATCTATGACCTCGCGATTTATTTTCTACCTTCGATAATAAGAAGAATCCATTGGGTGCCAAACAAGGACTTAACGGCGGATGACCTATCAATTCGATGTTTTGACTGTTCAAAAACGTTCTTGTTTGAGCTGATGTGTGAGAGCTCGCATTGTCGCGGTGGACAATGATTCTTCTTCTGCGATTAGTTTCCGTGATTAGGGTAGCATAGATGTATTCTGGCACAACAGCCGATTTTTGGCGACCTTCACGGTATTCATACTGTAGCGAAGTGCGATCACGATTGAATTCGGAAAACCAGCGAAATATTATGGCTCGAGACGGTGCTTCAACACCAAAAATCGAAGTGCGTTGATTGGCACATTGCTGTTGATTTAATCGACGTCGAAAGTCATAGAAAATCATCGCACAAAAATGTTTGCGATTCAATACAATTTTTGACCAAGATGATTGTTTTAATTAACTTAAATAGCACTCGTATGACAACAGGTTTTGAGTACGTTCACTATTAAAAATGTCAAACGTTATGATGGCAATGTCAGATTTAACATATTCACATCAGTGTTGCCATATTTCAAAACTTAAGTTAGTTTTTTCGTCGGTCTATCATTATATTCAGAATTTTTATATAAACACGAGTTTTTCGTTTTCTTTTAACTAGGCCTTATTTTTCATTTCCAATACTATATAAGCATAATTTCAAACAACATTCATCATAAGAAAAACATACAATATTTTATGATGAAACTTAACTAGGACCTTCAGTGGCTTCAATTTTGAAAGATGCATTTTCCAAAGAGTTACTTAGGGATCTAAGGGTAATTACAAACAGAAATAATACACTTTTATAGATAATTTATGAAGTGAAGAGATTTTATCAGTACAAAATCGAAATTTTCACTGCAGAAGAGCGTGATGTATCAAAGCGATTGCAGATCTGTTCGTCTTTGGGAGAGCTAGTTTTAAAAAACAGAAATTTTCATAAATTAATAATGTTTTGTATAGCTATGTGTAGCTACACTAATTCTGATTCAATTGCTGTGGTCAGAAAAAAGTAATCTAACCACAAAAATGACAATATAAAAAGTAATAGTGGGGAGATAGACAGGAGAGAAATATATTGGCTGTGGAAATGGACTACTTAAGAAGATCGTGCAGGATGTCCAGAATTCAGCATATACGGAATGAAGATATATGACGAAGAGGAGGTCGAGCATACACGGTTTCAGAGAGAATACTGACGAAGCAACTGCTCTGGTACGGACATGTGATGAGGATGGAGCAGAAGAGGTGGCCAAAAAAGCATTGATGTGTCAACCGCAGAATGGAAAGAGACGAGGAATACCCTCAAGAACCTGGAACGAAGCAATTGAACAAAACATGAAATACAGAGCTATCCAGTAAAACGAGTGGATAGATAGAAATGTTTGGCGTATTAAATGCGGGGTATGGCAAAGAAAGCTGTCGAACCCGGCTCTAGACAATTGAATTCCATCTATCTTCTAATAGCATGTATATAAAATCATATAGAGAACAACTCTGTATGCAGTTTTTGAGAATAGCCTTTGTATCTTTTGATGGTAGTAAGTTCTTCAACGCCTGAATGGGACGCTGTTTGCCGATTTTAAAGACGGTGTTCAATATTGCTCAAGCTTCGCATGTTTTTTTTTAGTCACATATTGTGGCTTTGCTATCGTTTAAGTATTTTGTTAGTTTCGTTTTCCACGCTATCCAAACGTTTTAATGTTTCCAGTTTGTTTTCAATAGTTAAGGTTTACATTTAGTAGCCCTTTCACTTTTCTTTCATACTTCAAAACACAAATCTTTCAAACAATAACAAAACAAAAAAAAAACACTCCAGCACTGTATCTTCACACTTACTTAACACGCACGATTCCACAGGTGAATAAACGCTGCACAAACAAAATTAGACTAGATTTAGGTTATGTTGGCTCTTTAGTTATGAGGGGTGGAGAGTGCACTGTGGGGTGGGTGGTAGAGGTGCGTACAGTCCGCACTCAGTTTTGGTGCATGTAATATTACTTTGGTATTAGTGAATAGACTATCGAAACTGGTTTGTATGTATTAGTCGTTCATATTATACAACTAAGGACACGTTAAAATGCATTCTCTTTGATTATTTTTTATTTCGGCTAAACCGAACAATCAACTGATTCGAACAGGATCGGATCAGCCGAACTCAACTGTATATCATTCCGCAACTCGATCAATTACAGACAATTTTTGTACAATTCCGAAAATGTATTGAAAAATACGCAAATATAGGAGAAGGATTTGTGGATCTTGATATTTAAATTGACATTTTCAATTTACTTAATCATCATTCATTAATGTTAAGCCAGTAGTAAGAAGCCAAATGTGTATTATATTTACAATTATATTTGTCAACTTATGTTGAAATTTAGTATATGGGTCTAGATGTTGATTATAAACAGCTTCTCACAATAATTTTTTTCATATTTGCTACATGAAAGACACTTTATAGAAAAATAAGTTCTTTGTGAAACTTTCGAGGCATAATTGATTTCTCAAAATTCAATTTATATTAGAAATGAGTCTTTCATCTACCAAGGTAAACCTAGAAAAATAAAAATAGCGACGAACTGACTTAAGCATTAACCAATGAATGTGATGAAAATGTTTTTATTTTTATTAGTATCATTACATAAAATCAATTGATTAAATTGCATCCGTATAATTTTTTTTGCATTAGCCTCAGTTAACTATATTGTCGTCTACTCTCTTAACTTTCTATTCTAGCAAATTGATTTGTAATGTTTCTTAAACCATTTTAAAAATAGATGAATAATTAGAACTGAAATTCCCCAAGGCAATATTTCTTATAGGAAATAATACAAGAACAAACAACCATAACGAATGTTCTAAATTGTTAGTGATTTCAAACAGCAGGTAGCGAAAGTGACTGAAACGTCCGTGCACCTTTCATTAACTACATTTTATCATACTCACATTAAGTATTTCCTTCTCCCTCTAAATCTCACCCTTCGAATAACTGCCAAACTGCTGTGAGGAAACTGACACCATCCTCATTAAAAAGAGATGCGAACAACAACAAAAAAGCGTTGCATCGTCGTCAAGGCTGCGTAGTGCGTTTATATAATAACTTGTTGGTTTTATCGATTCTATGGGATTTAAAAGTTGAAACAACAGGTTTTTGTGCAATATGTATATTAAGTGCAATGCAGCACGCACGTTGACACACTTGAATACGTTGTTACAACGCGACTTAACAGTTCTTTTTCAAATAATTGTAGAGAAATCCGATGTGAAACTAAAATGAAAAGAATGAGTGCGCTCGAATGTTAACCGGTCGAGTACAGAACAGAGACTCCGAGAGTGGGATGGCATTAACTCGTCATAGGAATCTGGGTTGGGGGAAGGAATAGTGGTAAATTGGACAAATTAGTATACATTTGAAGGAAGGTATTTTAGTGAATGTGTGTTTAATGATAAACTTATGTGTCTCTGGAATTATGTTAAATAAATACTTTGTGATATGCGTAATTTTTGTAAAGATATATATCGATATATACAACCCGAAGATTTATTTTTTATTTCTGTTATTCTGTTTAATTATTTCCTACTGTTTGAGAGAATTAGTTTTATATGCAGTGACAATAGGGTATTTGAAAGTGCTGTAAAATAAATTTATAATAAATCTTACGATTCGCTAAAAGTCTTGTTCCTGAAGCAAACATTTTCTTCTTATTATTTATAATAACTATAATTTTAATAAAATGAATGCAATTAGAGAAAGACAGTGCACCAATCATCTGCGACTGACGTCACTAAATAGTAAAATAAATTTAATTGCTTTGGCTATTAGTGCACCACAATTGAGTTTGAAACTTACGAAGGATTTTCCCAAAAGTACCTGGCCCAACAACAAAAACAGAAGAAGAACAGAAGATATTTATTTTTCAACGTAATCATCTTTTAGCTCCAGATACTCTTCCCCAGCGATGTTCAATAAGTTAGATACCCTTTATATAATAAAAATTATCAAGCTCCTCAAAATTGCCAACATCAACTCTTCTTTGTTGGATCTGACTTTGACCACCGAGCCTAAGAACAGAAAATAATCCAATGAGGCTAAAACTGGCGAATAGGGTGCATGAGGTAGTAATTCAAACTTTAATTCATTATATTTGGCCATTGCAATAGCGGATGTATGAGATGGTGCATTGTCATGATACAACACTTTCTTCTTAGACAAATGTGGCCGTTTTTGCTTGATTTCTTCGCTAAAACGTTGCAATAAGTTCGCATAATACGCATCATCGATAGTTTTTTTCTTTTTCAAGATAGTCAGTGAAAATTATTCCACGCGCATCCCAACAAACCGACACCATGACTTTGCCTGCATATGGAACGGTCTTTTCCTTCTTTGCAGACGGTTCTTCCTGTTCAGTTGTTGTTTTTTATTTTGTAACAACGCGAAAAATCGGCTCTATTTCTGTAAAATATTGCCATACATTCGATAAAAAGATCTTCACAATGCTGTTTTGGTTCCATTGTGAGCAAACGCGGCATCCATCTTGCGCCAAGCTTTCTCATGTGCAAATTTTTAGTTAATATGCGATGTACCACACTTTTAAAATGCCCACTATGTCTGCTAACTCTCCCACTTTCAGTGGACGATAAACCTGTACCGTTTTGTGAATTTTCTTCAACATTTCTGGAGTCATCACCACTGGGATGCTGATCTTCGCAGGTCGTAAGGCCTTGTTCAAACTCTGCTACCCAATATTTTACTGTTGATAACGAGGGAACAGTCTCACCAAAAGTACAATCTAGTTCAGTTTTTATATTTGTTGACCCGAGGTCTTTCAAATAAAAGTATTGTATCACATGACGATGAGCAATTTTTTCCATGTTTACAAATTCACTATTTATGGCTGCCAAACTAAATAACTAAACTAAACTAAACTAAACATACTAAACCACTTGGCGTCTTCAAACTTTTGCTGTATAGATCGTGTACTATCTAATACAGTGGAATCTTTTAAGCAACTACTGCCATCCTCGTACAAATAGCAATAAAAGTGAGTTATCAAAAACATCAATATTTCGTACAACCGATCAGAATAACCTGACAAGGACTTGATGAAGATATTACGAAGATCACTTATGATCCTTATCAGGATTACCTTATAACGTTCTGATCAAGATTACTTTACATGGTCCTAATCAAAATTGCCTGAAACTGCTCTAGCAAGATTACCTATCATATTCCTTATTAGATTTTTCTTCAGATTTGTAGGGAAGAGATGCACACAAGCATATATCATTTGTAAGAATACTCTATTAATCATAGAAATTTATATCTACCATAAATTTTGTTTGAATCATAAAACAGTGATTTGGTTAATGCATCACTAGTTTGGACAAACCTTTTCTTGATCACTACATTTTTTTTGTTTATTTCAATTTTAAATTTGTTATAAAATCTATAATTTGTACTATAATATACAAAATTCAAATTTTGTTGGACAAATTTTATTCAATTGTATCAATCATCACTTTCCCCTCTCTGTAGGCGGGAGCCGTTGTTAGATATACGAGCGACAAGTCTAAGCGAGTCACGCTATGCTCATTTTTTATTTCCAGCTCGGTCACCAACACACATCTATACATTCACGTGATGAAACAAGTATTAATTTTTAATCACTAACTTGGAAGATTTTTTTTGATTGTGATTTGTCTTTAGGTTACTTTTCACATTTCCTATACATTTGTATCATATGAATAAGTATATAATTGCTTAAAAACCCACTCATCGCTATAACGTTTTTCATATTTTTTTATATGAAATGAACTTTGTGGACAGTTTCTACAAGGTGCTCCGACTAAGTGAAACAAATAGTGTATCGTTCTCTCTCTCCTCCGAGCGCTTCAGTTAGGTCTGCGCATCTTTTGCGTGCATGAAGCATGCACAGTATAGATTAAGTGTCTCGAACGATAGAGAAAATGAATGTTGTCGGCACCGTAACATAACAAGTTTCCATATAGGAGTAGATAAAACTTATACACAATACATTCGTAACAAAAATTTTCGCTTTTTAATAAATAGGAAAATTATTAGCATTAGATCCGAACGCTTCCAATATAAACATTGATGAAATATTAGCGCTATATTCAGAAATTCTTGTTTAGATTTTTGATATTTTTTAATATTAATAACGACCTTTCTCTTGGAGTAGCTTATCTAATTCAACAGCTAAATGAATAAGTAACTTCTGAAAGTTCATAGGAGGTTCCATTTTTATGGTTCAAAATAATTGATTTCATAATTGAAATATTCGGGAAGACATGACTAGTTATTGTAAACCTGAGAGAGATTCCATATATATATATATATATATATATATATATATATATATACATGTATTTTAAATAGGATATAGGATCAACCTAATTTGATCATAGAGTGGACCTCGTCATAATAAGCTGATAAGAAATATTTTTCTTTCCAATAAGGTGATACTGAGAGGTTCCTTATAAAGACATGATCAGATCAGATTAATTTATTACAAATAAGGTTATCCTGATGCCCTCCTAGCGCTGACATCATCAGGTTGGCTCTAAGAAGGTTAAATTTGCTTTAACCTGATAAGGTCATTATAATGTTTCAAACAAATGAGATAATTTACTGAGTCAAATGAATTTCATGAAATTTTCAGGAAATATATTTCACTGTGACCTCGTCATGTCGACTAGAATGGTCAATGTACTATACAAATAGTTGGCATAAATATAACATCACTCAATAAGTCGTGTGACTGACACACAGATGGCGCTTCCATTGTAAAATCAATATAACGTTTATGAAGTACCAATATTAAAAAACTATGTGTAAGATTTCATGACATTTTGATCAGTCAGAATAAAGTGACAGCCGTTTAAATATATTTGTTATTTTCAAAACCATGGATTCAGAACAATTACGTGTGTTAATTTATCATTGCTTGTTGATGAAAAAAAACATACTGTACAAGCTTAGCAATGGCTTCAAAAGTGTTGTCTAGACTCTGCTATGTCGAAAAGAACCATTTGTTATTGGTTTGTTAAATTTAAATGTGGTCGTACAAACACCTATAGTGGTGAACGTTCTGGTCGTCCAATTGAGATGGTTACTCCAGAAAACATCAAAAAAGTCAACAAATTGCTTATATCTAATCGTAAATTGGAGTTGCGAGGGATAGCTGAGGCAGTAAAGATATCAGAAGGCAGTGTGTATATAATTTTGCATGAATATTTGACTATGAGAAAGCTTTTTTTAAAGTGGATGCCACGTTTATCCACAGTCGATCAAAAAGTGTTTGGCGGTGTGTTTTGGTTCTTTACATAAACGACAAGAGTTTATCCGATGTTCTTAAGATGGCAGTTCACCGAACAGTGTCTAGTAACCTTACTTAGTAGCTCTCCTTAGCTCGTCTTTGTTCAATGAAACGGCCTTTTTAGACCAGATAGTGGAATTGGTTGAAATTCTTTTCGATTGTTTCAAACCTGGGCTCTTATTTCATGTTTCTGATTTCTTCTAGTTTTCCCACTGCTTCTTTACCATTACCATCTCTAGATGCACGGTAAGTTCATTGCTGTATGCTCCGGTGTGGGCAGGTACTCACATTAGAGTAACTTTATTGTTTGCTCCTATTGAGTTTAAAAATTTGATGCAGTTCCATACTAGCTTTGAGGTGCTTGCAGGGTTGCTCTGCTTTCCTTTAGGATGAAATATTTTAGACCTCATTATTTCCAGTTTTATTGCGAAATTGCTTCTTAGAGAGTTGCTACTGAGAGAAGTGCGAAATTTCTTTTTGGAATTGTGGCTTTGTCGTTTTTTTCCCTATGTAGTGATTTATTAATGTAGGCAATTGGTATAGTATATTCAAATATGAGCAACAGATTCCATAATTTTAGCAAGAGTTTCAAATTCAGACTCGAATGCGTAGCGCGAGTAGCCGAAGAAACGAATGCTGGAATTGCCTTCTGTTACGAGTGTTGTATATTATTTTTCTGTTTCGGCTTTCATTCACATTATTTATCTTTTGAAAATATACTTTAGGGAAATTACACCGTAGATTTGTATGTTTTGTCTATATTTCATGACTAGATTTACTTTATTCAAAAATTCATTATAATTTGTTATGAATAATATTTTAAAATTGAAATAACCTCACACCACCCTTACATATGACAGAATAATGCATCTTGCAGTCAGCTGTCAAAATGAAACTGTTATTCAGGTGCACCAACCCACTACAGAATAGAGTCCATTCTAAAGGCCTGAACACACCTATCATGCATCCTTCTGATGCGACTACAAGAATACAGTCGGACGAGTGTGTGTCTATTTGTTTGTTGACTGCAGAACGCGTGTCAGCTGGAAGTTTTTGCAGTGTTTGTGTTTTTTTTCATTAAATTAACAATAATGTCAAGTATAAAACCATGATTGCTGACAAGGACAATAAAAAAAATATCAATTGAAATTATTCACAAACTCGAAATAATTTCTGCTAAAATTCGTGTATTTTAAAGCATTTCTTGTTTTTGTTTCACGCAAAATAATGTTTTTATTTCTCGAAAACAAAGCTAGGTATGAAAATAATTCTGCGTTTTCCTTTGTTTTCCATGAAATCTCTCCAGTATTTTTCATCTTTCTTCCAGACAAATTACCACCAAGGCTAAATCGCTAAAATTTGCGTACAGGACCTTTCACGATTTTAATTGAATCGATACTGGCGAGAGTGGCGAATGCTGGAGCTGGAAATCGGAAAGAACTCTGGAGCGTATAGAAAATGTGTGCTCACCCCATCCGATCCCTTACCGAACGCAACATTGGAAATTACTGTTCCAAAATCTTCCACAATTTGAGCACAGAATAATACAAGTGCTCTAAATTTTGTAAGTTGCTTGAAAGCTTACTTGCAGATAACCTATCAAAAATATAAAAAGCCCAGTTCCAGCTGTATTAGTTTCACTGAAGTAGATCGGAAAAGTCTCTTTGGAGTTCTCTTAACACCATGAGATAAAATAATAATACAAAACAACGCTTACTACCGAAAAAATCAAGAAAAGCTAACACGGGTACATACAAGAAAATCAGTTGTTTCCCCACGACCGATTGCCTGATTGAATAATATACTATTAAGACCTTACTCTGTGTCTTCTTTTAACGCCTTGGACACTCATTACTTTCATGACAGTTATACAAAAAATGTTTTTGTTATGAACTCTTTATTAAACTCGTCAATTTTCTGATATAAACTCACTATAATACAAACCTCAAATTTTCGAAAAACTGAATTTTTTAGCAAAAATAACTTGTTTCGTATTATTACTATAATGCTAAATAAGTATTCGAATTAATAATTTCATTATGAAGTTGAAGAATGACGAAAAAATCAGTACTTTGCCTTTTTCTTGAAAATTTGCGGCTTGTGGGAGATCAAAGTTTAAACAAAAGCTGTGCAAAGAACCCTTTTCTGGCCGCACTCCTTAGTATTGACAAACATTCGTCCATGCCACTCTATCTTGCTCGAATCCTTGGGATTCCAGGCCGACAAATATACTATGCCGCAGATAAGTAACAATAACTAGGATAAATTGAGTTGAGCTAAAAATATACCCTGGACGTATAATCAAATAAACTGAAGCTCAGTAGGTGTTGCGCATCGCTCGTTAGCCATACAAATTTTAGTTATCTGGAGAGGTACTGTTCGTCTTAAAAATCCGCAAATTGTTGTCTATAAATTTTATCCCTTTAAGTGTAAATTCACCCAACATAGTTTTTTTAATGCAAAGGTATGTTGAAAATAGGGTCATTGAAAAGCTCGTGATTTTTTTTATTATTGCTTATTGGCCGACCACAAAACCTTTTAAAACCAAAAAAGTTATGTACTCATTAGAATTAATGAGACGTTATCATCTTGAACCACCGTTTTATTAAACGAATAATTGCTGCAAAAATTCGAATAGCTACAATTTTGGTACAAAATACAGTATTGATACAAAGATCTAGTCATTACAAACTACTATAGAAAGCAACCACCACAAAGAGTTGAAAGGTTATTCTTGGAGATTTATCTACAGGTTATCAAGCAATAACAAACAAAAATAGCTGTTTATTTTAGCTCAAATGGGAAAAAATATAGTTAATTTATGTTTCAATAGAAACTGTGGAGGCTTTCCATACCCTTATTTAAATTAATCAAATCGAAATTTCTGTCAACTTAGAAATAATCATCATGACTAATATTCCAAAGGTCGTCCTTCCACGAATTGGTGATGGAAAAAGAAATTTGACTTTTTTAATTGTTTGTATTTTATTTATATCGTTAACATCGACATATTTAGCAAAACTATTTTGATGAAAATATTATATAATATTAATAGGTGAATAAATTATCAAATCCAAAATTAATATTAGCAATGCTATGTAGTTTACAAAAGTGACGTAATATTTAGTCTATAAACGAGGTGTTCTCTCAACTACACTCAAATTAGTCTTTATTAGCTGATTTATATAAGGACAGTTTTGTTGTGACCCGTTGATAGCAGAATATTTTACTAAAGGTGATATGAGACGGTTCCTAAGAATTTCAAATACCATACAACTGGTATAAAATCACTCTGCATATGAATATGTACTATATGAACAATAATGCATAATCCTAATTTCAATAATTTTATTTAAAGTGAAAATTGATTACGTCAATCTAAGGGTTCCCTCAGATGCATTGTTTGTTTTTCACTTTTAATCGAGGTGTTCCACCACTTGGTGGAGTTTTTCAGATATTTTCAGCGCAGTTGCCACTCTCTGAAATATATAATATAAATAGAAATGTCCTCCCAGACGGAAGAGGTTGAAAAGGTACACCGTTGTTATTTATTTTCCATTTCAAAATATTGAATCAAATTCATAATCAACACATTTGCTCGTGTTTTGTTGGTTATTATACTGTTCTACAGAGATTTACAAATTGTACAAAATTATTAACATTATTTTCCACTAGTACTAACATATGCATTGTAATCTTCCCGTCCAACGGTATTTTAGGTATTTCAAAATATCAAAGTGACCAGTTAATGATGTATTATTAGTTAGCTCTTAAAATAACTGATATTAACAATTCAAAAAATTCTATAAAAACACAGTAAACAAAGCTCACGTCAATTTTAACTTTTAATTAACTACAGTTACGTCAATTATATCGTTGTTTCTTTTTACGATAACTTCTGTCAGTTTAAAGAAACTGTTATTTATGTCTTGTAGGTTATCACATGAAGAAAATAATCGATCTAATGTTATATTCGATTCCTACTGGTAGAAGAAAATAGTATGTAGGAAAAATGTATTCAATAAGATGTAGATCGAGTTACGTGATGGAAGACCTTCACTGTTTCTACTTCAGGTGTCATGGATTTGTCTATAAATTCAAGGAATAACCCTTCCTTTTATAGTCGTCGCAGCTAGCGTATTCTCATTTCAGACAGTAAAAAATCTGAAGTGTAATAATGGAAACATAGGAAGGAATTTGGATAAACGATGGTACTGCAATTCAAACAGACCTTATGGCAACTATCAACTGTGTTCACCGTTCTCTCCAAATTACAATCATTAAAAGGGTTTCCGTGAATACCATTGCTGCAACCTGCATAGTTGAAGCTTACATTCTACATAATTTAATCGTTCCCCATCGATCGCTCGTAGAGTGTTCGTAGCAAATATAGAGAAACTGGTCATAGGATATTTACTTATATATAAAGGAGTTTTTCTTTGATTTAATCATTAATTTTTAGAAAGAAAGCGCAAATACAAGTTTGGAAAGAAAAATCAAGATAAATAATATGAGTAAATTATAGGTTACGTTAATTCGTTACGTTAATACGTTACGTTTAATACGTTACGGTAATTCAAAGAAGAGAATGCTAACGATGATCTGCAAGCTCGAAGAAAGACGGAATATAAATTGACCTTTAGAATTTCAAGACTACCGTTTTTTCGAGATTAACTCTCTTGAACTTGTGGGAAAACACAGAAGTTACTTGGTTTGATACAATATAAGAATTGAAATTGTCGACGTGGAGTATTTGCTACGTGGAAAAGGATGTAGATAGGAGCAACATTTAGTTGCACAGTAGATAAATCCTCTATCCACATTCCCTAGGAATGTGAAACACTAAAGAACTCTAGAGCTCTACATCTGGAAGCACTTAAAATAGAAGACGAAGATCTCTGGCAATAAAAGCCATCCCACATTCTAGACTTATTAAAGAAAAGGGACAATAGATCCTTTGGGTCACAGTGTATACGAGACCCCAAATCTTTATATACGTATATAGGGTCCTTCACAACTAGCTGAATCGAAATGTATATGGGAAAGTACTGGGACTAGTGTTCTGAAAATTTTCTTGCATGGGTTTTCCGAAATGCTCATTTCAGCTAAAATAATTCCAGTTCTCTGAAACTTCCGCTTATACCGGAAGTGGATCCAAACTTCGTCATTTTGAAAGTAATGCTATTGTTTTTATTAAATTTTTGCAATCTAAGCAAAATTTCAATATAACTTTATATGAGGCATAGTATGCCTAAATTCCACCATTTTTTAATTATTTCACATTTTCGAAATTTTTGGACATACAGCCCTCCACTAAAAAAATTATATTTCTTAGTTTAAGTGAATCAGGTCTAATATTTTTGGAGTTTGGAGAAATAACATTTACAGCTTTCAAAATCTGTGAGAATCTCGTCAAAACTTTATATAGGGTGTTCAGAAAATGGTGCCGAATTTCGCTGTCTAAACTAAATTTTGTCAAATAACAACCTCCATTTTTCTCTTTACCATTGGATTCTACGTTTTAAATCAAGGTAAATTCATATATCTCAAATTAACGGTTTTTGTAGAAACTTGAGAAAACTGAGATTTTCATGGTTTTTAATTGTCGGTTGCCTATCTGAAGCGATCAAAAAAAAAGCTAGCATATCAATGTTGACTTTTAAGCGTTGCAAAAGTGTTTATCATGTCCCGTTTAGAATTTATTAATGAAGATTATTTAAATTTGCTGGTAATATACGAGGAATGTGATTGGGTTATTATGGAACGCTGTTTTCATTGTTTGTTTGTTTGTTGATATGTTAGTTTTTTAATCGCTCCAGACAACCGACAATTAAAAACCAAAAAGATTTCGGTTTTCTCAAGTTTCTACAAAAACCTTTAATTTGAGATATTTGAATTCACTATCGAAAACCCCTTAATTTGAAGCGTAGAATCCAATGGTAAAGAGACAAATGGGAGTTGTCGTTTGAAAAAATTGAGTTTTCGAAGTTTTTAGATAGCGAAATTCGGCACCATTTTCTGAACACCTTGTATATATTTTTGTCAAGGTTCTCACAGATTTTGAAAGCTGTAAGTGTTATTTGTCCAATTCCCAAAAATATTAGACTTGACTCACTTAAAATTAGAAATATAGTTTTTTTAGTGGAGGGCTTCATGTCCAAAAATTTCAAGAATGTGAAAAATTACAAAATTACAAAATGGTAAACTTTAAAAATTCCAAAAATTTTGTAAAAACCATAGCATTCTATTTAAAAAACGAAGTTTGGATCCACTTCCGGTATAACCGCAAGTTTCAGAAATCTGAAATTATTTTAGCTGAAACGAGCATTTCGGGAAACCCATGCAAGCAAATTTTCAGAACACTAGTCGCAGTACTTTCCCATATACATATCGATTCATCTCGTCGTGAAGGATCCTGTAAGTACATGCTACGTATTCAAATAAGTGAAATTAGCCTTATAGAATTGTTGAAGTTTATAAATCACTTTTGGAAACTGCATGTTATGACTCGCCTTTCTATTAGATTCATTTATTGGACTAAATGTTATCTATATTTGACAGTTCCCAATCCGTGAATAGGCCTGAATTGTGTTAATGAGATATTTCGAATAATTTATTTATCATAGCAATCTACTATATCAATTTTAAGTTAATTCATGTTTTAATGAGGCTGTTCAATCTGTTATTTTCATTTTCCTGTAACTAGGCCTTTAACTAATAATTACGCGGTGATTTCACTGGATTATTCTCAAGTGGTCTAAAACTACGAGCTTACAATGTTGTTAAGAGAAATAACTACAGAATAAACAGACGACAGTAGAAAACAAGCTGAGAGCTGGAGTTTAGAAAGTTGAAATTCCATGTAGAAAATTATAAATTATTGAAATTCTTCATTTGAATATAATCGGAATAATATTGCGGAGTAAAATGTAGATATGTATGATTTTTAATCCGATGTGATCATTTACAAAAGTTACGAAAACATAGAAGGATTATATGGATATTTGACTTCACGAAACAGTAACAAATTGATTGTTGAATGTTGCTGGTTTATTAGAAACAGATATGATACAAAATAGAATATCACAACTATTCGACGAATTTACACCAAGCCGTTTTTCTTTCAATGATTTTTTATCACATTCTATCGATTGTTCCCAAAAAGTAATCACCGATAATTGGGTATAAACATTATTTTTGGTTTCTCAATATAATTTCACACAAAAGACATAATTTTTGCTTGCGGTATTGGCACACCTCACGTAGAGGTGCGGTGTCAGGTTAATTCACTTAACTTTCCTCAGTGAAACATTGAAGCTAATGGAGTATTGAAAATAATTAATGTCTTTTCCATTGAAAATTTGTAAAATGAGTAAGAAGAATATTGGAACAGCATTTATTTTGCAATTTGAGAATTAAATGTTCCACGAATAAATATACAGAGCCTTAATAGTGGATTTAAATACGAAAATAGTGGGCCAAGGTCATTCTTCGTGAAAAATATTATTATTTTTGAGCTATTTGTAATTTTTTATTTTGGTTTTCATCACAGTGAATTACATGAATTTTTTAAAAAGTATGATTTCCTGGCACAATTAAAAAAATATCCGTCCCAAAACAGCCATTACGGAGAATACCTGACGAGCCGTCATAAGCCATTTTGGTGCTCGTTCTATGAAAACGTGAAAAATGATAAATTTGACATTATTTATAACAATTTAATGTACTGAGAGCCATGCCTAGGTTGAAACTGACTAATATTATTGATGAATACTAACTAGCTTCAAAGAAATTTTTCCTATTCCTACATCACCCTCTCCTCATGTTAATATTTCTACAGAAACTGGATTTCTTAGGTAGTTAACTATTATGTATCCATTCTGTAGTGAAATGAGTCACCTTGTATAAAAATTTATGGAATATGGGGATATGGGGTTTGTAGAACAACGTTGTAACGATTGGTTATTGACCTGAAGATATATAATAATGTATTCCTATAACTTATTAATAGATTATTTTTAATTTTATAACAAATTAGAATAAAATATATATTTTCTTCCATGTAATAGTTTCAGCTTATTTACTTAAGAGGATCTTCAGTACCAGTACGTCCAACATTTTTCATAATCTGACGATAAAATGAAGTATATTCTAAGTTCCATAACGTAATAATAATATACAATTTGGGGATGTTAAGGAGATTCGACTCTGATTCCGAAAAGTCGAAATAAAATCTCTGATTCCGACTTTCTTCACGCGGAGAATTGCGCTGCGCGCTTTCTGTTTGTTGCTTTTCCTTGAAGAAGACAGTTTTTCTTAAGCTTGAGTTTCTGATACATGATGTGTGTTTTTACATAATATGTGACATTTCATTAGAGTTCAAATTATGAAACCAAAATAAGTTTTTTTTGGAACTTCTTTAATGAAGTGTTTAGAAGATCATTTGAGGTGTGTACATCCTTCTGAATACGAAGAATTGAATAAACTAGAAACTGAAAAGGAAAGTGCAGTACAGCTTTCGACTTCAACGCCTTTTCAAAAAGCTAAAAAACAAATTATTCTCAAAAATACTTTGATGATCAATGAAAATGGTGTAGTTCTAATTCTAAATCAATAGAAAAAGATAGATTAAATTCTGAAATGATTTTTTTTTGCGAGATCTTCTCTTAAATTTGGTAGAAAGCATTGGAATTAGACACCTTATGCAGTGGTGCCGAATTATCAGTTAATGGGAAAAAATATATTTGTGGAGATTTTTTGGCAAAACAAGCAACAAAAATGAATGATTTGCTGGAACAATATGACAAAATTTAATTTACAACAGACATTTTCAGTGAACCAAGATTAAGAGGCATAAATATATAAACATATATAAAATTTTGACATATGACATACAAATATATTGTAGCAAAAGTATTATCAATCTATGAAAAATATTTTTTCCGTCTAACGCCTCCCGTGCAGTTTTTCAATTTCATATTTTCAAATACGCCTTCTTCCGGTGGATCTAAAACTCTGATTTTTTTCCCAAAAACAGTTATATAGCCGGAGGGAGGCGGTTCTTAGTTACCTACCAGGTACAATGTTGGTACTTACAATGAATGACGGTGCCGGACGTACAGCAACATCCGTATTCATATAGCCACTAATAAAACCAGACAAGCAGCGAAACTATTATACTGGTCGACAAAAAAAATTATAGTAACACAAGAATGAATAGCATATTATGATAAAATAGACCTATGCAAATAAGAAAATATGAAAAAAAAAATAAATGTAGCACGTAAAGTTATGAAGTTACATTACATTACATTGGTAAAATATTCAATATTTATTAAAAAAATAATTTCACGTTATTTTAATAGTATATATTGACAATATTTATACATTACATTAACTTACGTCTAATAAACATGCCTCACATCTATTAAAAACAAAAAAAAACACTGTAAATATCAAATAGCTCTAGTTTTTCCTTCAATGACGAGTTGCAAGTTCTCTTTTTTAAAACCAAGAGTAATCACCCATCATGGCCGAATCACATCGTCCTTGAAACCGAATTTCCATTGTTCTAATAACTTGGTGGAACCTTTCACCCTACTCATCACCGACGGCTCCCAAATTTTCGGGAAAAACTGTCAGATGGGAATGGAGGAAATTGATTTTTAATGACATGCGAGCACCAAAGGATTTGTAGGCGTCTAGAAGTTCATAAACTAATTATTGTTGGTAGTTTGGATCCATATTGTTGCCCAAAAATCCTCTCAATACACTAACAAATGCCGTCCATGCTCTAAGTTCTTATCTGGTGAGCTTTTTTGCAAAATTGTCATCGTCCAGCAATTTTCTTATTTGTTGCCCAAAAAAAAAAACCTTCCTTTAATTTAGCATCACTCAACTGGGGAAAGACTTTCCTAAGGTATTTCAATCCATTACCATCTGTATCCATAGCCTCCACAAAGTTTTTCAACAGTCCAATGTGAGGGGGGACAGAGTGATATTTTTGGGATCTACAAGGGCTATAAACTTAACATTGTGAGATCCCGGTTGAAACTCACTTCTTGCTTGCCAATTTTTTTTACATAGTATTGATCTACTGCTCGACTGTCCCATAAACAAAGAAAACAGCAATGTTTCTTAAGCCATTCCTGAAGTGCCATTAAAATTTCAATCACCTTCAGGTCCCCACATATCTGCCACTTATACATGTAGTTGTAGTTAATTTTTTTAACTGTTTTAAATTTCCATTGTGTAATAACACTGCTTTTAAATTGTATTTAGACGAGTTAATAAATAGGCGTCACTCACTGGGATTATGCTCAATATCAAGTTCCTTCATTAGACCATCAATATCCGTACACGCACACAATGAATTTTTCATACTGTAGAATGCAGAAAATGTAGCATTTCTTTTTCTAAAGGTCGAAATTTTTGTTTCTTTGGTGGACAAGTTCCCTTCCTTAAGACGGCAAGAAGTTCAGACTGTTGCTTTGATAAACCCAAATCACTTGCTAAATCATTCAACTCACTTCAAATGTGAACTGGTACTTGAAGGGTCGGTTCATTGTTCTTCTGAGCTTCCTGATGATACGTTGTCTCCAGTATCATCTAAAACAATATTTTGCGGATCTAAAGGCACAATCGGTACTGGTAAATCTTCGTTATGGGGTTGTATAGGAGACGGCCTTTCCTTCCTTAGAATAACCTTCAGTCTTTGTTACACAAAAATAGTAGTCGTCAAAATGGTTAGTAGGTTCCCGCCATACCATTGCAATTGCAAAAGGCATGCTTCCCATTCATCCACTGCACCAATGACACGCTATAACGAACACAGCCAGCGTGGGGGGCCCTATGCTTGTCTTGGTCTCCAATTAAAGTACCAAAATATTTGAAATAGGCTTTTTTCACAAGTTCGAGAAATAGCCTGGCTTGCCACAAATATAGCAAAATTTGTCAGGAGAAGTTTTGCATCTGTGGAGAGGTTTGACTCGACATTTCCGTCGTTATAATCACTTTTTGCACTATGAACAGAGAACCACTTACTATGAAACTCAACAGAATACTAATTTTCAATGTTATTTTCAAGTTTATTATTCTGATTAATACAGTTCAGGTATTTTTTCGGCCATAAAATTTACCGATATTAACCGCCCCTTCATAAAATTATCTACCTGCTAATATAAACAGGAATAATTAAGCTATTGAAAAGTGGTACATGCTATGGCTCAATAAATATTTTTTCCATTACTGGACGGGCATTTCCATTTTGAAAATAAAAGTCTCCCCTGTGCTACGATAATCTGTCGGCCATATTTTCAATTCCTGGAAAATATTTTATACGTCTAACCATCTACCACTCTATAAGATCACATAACACCGTGACAACTGCAGCTTGTTTTTTTTTGAGTTTTATTCTGTTTATTCATTAATCAAATTAGAATAGATCAAAATTAAAATTTTTGTATGTTTGTGAATTAGTACAGAGTGCTATAAATTTTATTTTGATATTCAATTATTCATTCAAACCTAAATTAAATAATAAGTCAAATAACTTAGAATTATAAAGTTTAGAACATCTCAAAATTTTACAAACGCTAGAAATAGAAGACGTTACTATATAACCCGTATTTACTGATATTGCTTTTATTATTACACTGTTTGCTATGGAAGTTTCTAGAAATAATGGTTTATTCATCTTGTGAATCGTTTATTAGTCTTTCATTCACTACTCATTTTAGTTTGATGTAAATGACCCTTTTTTAGGTTGATATAGGTAATATTACTTGTAGTCCCTTTGTCCCCAAAGAAGATTACTATAATGATTGTCGCGTGTTGTACATTTACAATGCATTGAATATATCAATATTTAATGTTGAATCAATTGTTATCGGAATTATACTCCATTATTTCATTAGAATGAAAATATAATCGCATTGTTAGGAAAAATTTCCTCTTATCCACTCGTAAGCAAAAAAAAGGACTCCGGCACACCAGACAACCCTCGCAAGTTGAAATTGAGCACGAAATTATATTTTTTCCAGTCAAATCTCAAAGTTAATGGTATGAGCTTCAAAATGATGTAAAATATTATAATTTTTTGCTCTTACAATTCAACAATATGTAATCGATAACCCTTTGTAGGCTTGTTCACAATAGTGCTAATTTGGGGTAACTAACCCTTATAAAATGCTATCTATTTGATCCACCACTATTAATTAGCCATCAAACGTCAACCGATACACATTTTCGTTGACAACAAACAAAAATTCTACCTGAAATTACACACAAATGATAAAGCTTCCCAAGTGATCATTCTATTGCGCCAATGCCAGAATCAGTAAAAAGTGGCCAGTGCACTGAATATGAGTCAGTCTACGGTTTCCAGAATTCTTCATTATTACCAAGAGATGATAACTTCCATCAAAGACGCGGATCCAGAAGAAAAAAGACCACATCTGATATAGATAACTGATTCATTGTCAGCACATCGCTAAGAAATCAGGCCTCCACTGGTGTTCAAGTCCAACAAGAGCCCAGAAAACCCGAGTACTGGCTACGAGTAGTTGGAGCATCAGAAGAAAACTTAAGAGCTAAAAAGGCCAGCTTTGGCAGAGAACACGTTAATGGGATTAACGACCAATGGGGCCTCATTCTCTTCTCAGACGAAAGTGGAATGTGTGAATTCCAGTTAAATTATAAAATTTCAATAGTTGAAATATTTAGAATTATTAATGGTATACTATTGACATATAAAATAAATTTGGAAAATGGACCCAGAAAATGTTGAAAATATCATTTTTTTTTAAATTTAATTTCGTAGATGGAACAACCTGTATCTATAAAAGAAATTAGATTTTATTCTCGAAATTTAAATTAAATCTCAAAATTCAACAGTTAAAGTATTTAAAATTAGTAATGGAATACTGTTGTATTAGTTCTAAAATTGCATCTGGAATACCCTGTATCTAGAAAATAAGCTCTCGGAATTTTAGTTGAATCTTATTACGAAGTCAAAATTCAATAGATAAAATATTTAATAAAATAGTCGTGACTCAGAATTAATAGAATAAAGAAAACTTTTTCCATAAAATCATGTTTCATTACATTTTTTATTGAAACGCCCTGTAATTTGGCTACATCTATCAGTTGGAAGTACTCACAGTTATTTATGAAATACCCTTATATATTTATTATTATTATTATTATTATTATTATTATTATTATTATTATTATTATTATTATATATAATTGTTGATTAATTCACAAAAATCCACCAAAATATTTAGGTAATCATATAAAATGAACATTTTCCATTGAATTATGATGCTTTAGTTCGATAATTGAAACTTCTGTGTTAAAACACCCTTTATCACGATGCAATTTCTGTTCCAATCTTATAATTTTAGTTAGATCTTAACATTATGAGCTTAAAATGAAACACGCTATATAATTTCTCCTCAATAAAGAAAATTCCAAGCGAAAATTACGCCAATCATATAAGAAGAACGTTTTCTATTGAAGCATAATGATCCATTACATTATTTCACATTCAGTCATGAATTTGAACAAAATCTTTCAATTAATTTCCACTCAAGCATCAAAACTTTTAGTTCGGCTCACGTATTCCATCCAACTCAAACTGTTCTAACTAATTAATATTTCTTCATAAGTAAATAACCCTGGCCTTTGAAATAACTGGAGCAATTTATTAACATTGTCTGTAAATGACATATATATGACGCAAGCAGTAAGCCGTATAAACGTAATTGTGTTGAAGCTTGTTAATTGAGAAACCGGCACGGCATTATCGCTTTCAATTCATAAATAAATTACTTTTGCGAACCCTTTCAGTATATTGAAAATTATTAACTCTAGACATAATTGTGAGGACATTTTTATAAACAGTCATTTAAGGAGGTTTCATAAGTTATTAGCGCCTTAATCTCCCTACTAAGTCTCAAAATACTAGTGCGATATGATGAAGACACTGGAAAATTACGATCTCGATGTGAAGTATCTCTTGAAAATGGTTTCAAAAGATAAAACATTGTACCATCAATTCAATTTTCAGTAAAATCCAAAATAAAACACCAACAAATGAGTTGACTAACTTACCAAAGGTTTAGTTTTGCGAAAGATTGAGATTCTATCATGTTTTTAACGACAAAATTCCACATAGATCGGTCAGATTGATTAGTTAGTTCTAATCTTCTTGTGAAATAGTTTGGTTGCGAGCTGAATATAGCGTAAGAACTAAAAAATAAAACAAAATTCCTTCTATATAACTGTTACACACTCTTATAGTTATTTCTGTGTCAGGCAAACCACACTTTAGTAGAAATTTTTAAATATTGTTTGTATAAACAATTATAATAATGGTGGTCATAAGAATAAATCCAGCATGAGCTGCAGTTGGCATGGGATTTGTTTAATTTTGTTCGCAGAAACCAATGAGCAAGAACAAAATTCTACGGCAAAACAACATGTTGATTCGGAGAAATATAACGGCCAGCCTACTCAAGTACAAGCCCACGTGGGATGTAGTGAAATTTCTAATATCATTGTTCAATAAAGAAAAATTTAATCGTGTATTTCTAATAAAATAAAAACATCTCGGCCAGGGGCTCCGAAACCAGTTTTGAATATCTCTTAAGCTGTGTTTTGCATAAACTTTAAACCAGGACTTAGTGTTGACAAAAAACAGAGGAAACATCGACTCATTATTGTTTCATTAGTGTTTCATTAAACAATGATTAGATCGACGTTGGTCACTTTAGTAGTGGATCAGAGATTCACTGCGCATTCTAAGCAGCTCGCGTTGAAATTAGAAGTATGTGTGGTATTAGCAACAGAGCAATGGAAAAAGCACTGGAAAAGAAGGCAGAAGGAAGCAAAACCAATTATTGGGATAACCTACAAGGACTAAGACAGGCAAAGACTATTTTGGGAAACTATAACCAGAGTAGATCTACTGAATGTATCAACCTAAGTAAGAACAATCTAAGAATACTAACAGGGGTTCTAAAAGGCACTGTCGCCTCAACAAACACCAGAATACGCTAGACCTAGCAGATTTTGTTGCATAGAGGACGAAACCACATTCTTTGGAAGTGTGAAACACTAAAGAACTGGATGCGTATGATATAGAAGATCTCTGGCAATTAAAGCCATCCCACATTCTAGACTTTTTTAATAGGAGTGGAATTAACAGATCAGCTGTAAAGACTGGGTTCTCCAGTATCGCAGCCAGAAAGGGGAACATAATAGATCCTTATGGTCGCAGTGTATATGTATATGTTGGTCTCAAACTAAAGATTTTTCACAGATTTTTCAGTCAGTAACTATTTAAAACAATTCATTCATAGAGTGTTTCATCAAACATTTGTTTATTATTAGTTACAGTCGATTCGTATTTTCAATTTCCTTTGTAATACTTATATACCGAGAATTCTTGTTTGAAACAGCTATCTTTGTAATCTCGAAGTGCGAGACACGAAGGATAATTGGCGGATCTCACGAACGGGTCCAAGTAAGCGAAGTTTCATCTAAATTATTCGAGGTTTTCGCACAAGAGATTCCCGCCCATATATACTAATAAAAATTCACCTATCCCTTATCAGGTAAAAAAGTAAAAAAGTCGTCGCAGCACTCTCGGCGCTAGAGATTATAGTGCATTTTTCAACCAAAATTTCAATCATAAAAGGAAGTTTCCTTAAAAAATTTGATGTTTCCACCGGTTAAGATTTTTATGAAAATATTACTTGACGTTGACAATTCGCAAAATTATATTGATCAATTGATCACAACATGAATTCATTTAAAAGCTCACTATGCTTCCCGTGAGCGCTTATGCTTCATTTTTAAGATATAAAATTGTGGTCAATGACATAAAAGTAGTAATATAGTTAAGTAATTCAAAACAATCCTCTTCACAGAGGCGCATCATCATCAATTAATTATTTATTATTATGAACTCTAACCTCATTAAGTTATAGTTGCTATAAATTTGTCTGTGTTTAGTCTCTCTGTCAGTTTTATAGATTCCGCTTCAACCCTATTAAGGTATCGTCTTCAATTATTCATTATTTAATTATTATAATTGTGACTATAATGAACCATAAATATATTAATCTAATTTTATAACTATTATTGTATGAGATAAGAACTAATATAAAAAGAAGTCTGTAAAACTAATACTTCGTTCATTCAATTTGATTTTCGTCTAGAACGGCAGTCAGATTAGTGTAACTAATAGTAACATTGAATTATTAAATTCTCAGTTTGCTGAATAAATTGTTTTAAAAAAGCAAGTTGGTGAATTGAGTAATTTAATTATATCATGCTGATCTCTTAATCTCTGATCTTCTGATCTCTTGTGCGAGGTACTCGGATAATTTCGATTTAAGTCCGCCGGCCTTCGGTAGTTTCGTAACATCTTCCCATTGCCCTGTATATTTTTCTTCAAACGTCTATTTACTTCACGAATAGAGAGAGACAAGCTTTATTGTCATTAGAAAATTCCACAATTTTATTGATAGAACAACACAATTTCATATTATATAAAAGATATAATATAAAAAATAGAAAAACTAAATTGAATTATGCCATTCTATAGAGTCTATAATTGTAGGATTCTGCCACACAAGAATGAGGTCTTTCAAACAGAAATGTCTTTGTCAGTCTTCACACTAAAGTATCTTCCATTTTTAATTCCGAAAGTAGCTGATTGAAAAATTTCTTGGCGCTGAAGATAATAGAATTTTTTCAAAGATCAGAAGTGGGTATAGTTAAGTAAATGTTCAAACTCTTTCTTCTTGTAGGGTAGGCATGAATGGATCTCTCGGTTGAGTTGTGAAAGTGTTTGCGAACCAAACGAACAGATTCTAAAATGAAAAAAGCGGAGAGAGTTAGAATTTTGTGTTTTTTAAAATAGAATTCGCAATGCATTCTACTAGTCAAACCAAAAATATAACGAATAGCTTTTTTTGTAATTTGAAGATAGTTTCGAAGAGGTGCAATCTACAAAACTCCTAGAAAGTCAAATCATAGCAAAGATGCGATTCGAAAAACGAGTTGTTAAAGCAGTACGAGAATCGAGGTGTTTAGACACAGATTTAATCTCAAAACAAGCAGAGGATAATTTTTTTCCACAAGTACAGACCATAAAAGGGCACCGTCAATATGTAGACCAAGAAACTTGATTTAATTTGGGGATGGTATTAAGTCACTGTAGAGTTTCAGAGCTGGTAAAGCTTCTTTATAAGATAAAACTACATTTTTCTCAATATTTAAACAGAGACTGTTCGCTTCAGACCAGGACTTAATAGTAATGAGATCTTCTACCTATGGTAGAATGTAAAGCTTATATATCTGGACCACTACAGGTTACACTGGTGTCATCTGCGAATAAAGTGAGCTCACTATTAATTCGTAAGTCTGTGACATCATTAATGAATAGTAAAAAAAACTGAACCCTGAGGTACACCACTGCTAGCTGGCAATTGATAGTTATTCATATAATTAAGAATGTGAGGATTGTCTGTGAACATTTTGATATACAAGAGTGATCTCATATATTTGGATGAAATGCGTCTGAAAGTCTGAAAATTTAGTCAATATCGTCAGAAAGATCAATCCAATCATTAGCCAAACATAAGTTATGGAATTTGGTGAAGCTTTGTTTAGAGAAAATCTTCACCAACTGAGTATGTTTCTTAAGAGATTTACAAGTTATTACAAATTCGGCGAAAACAGCTTCATGGTTAGAGAGACCTGAATTAATTACTAAGTGAATCACATCATGAGGTAGGAAGTCTGACACTAGGTAATATAGAATTGAGGAAGTTTCAGTAATTCGACTTGGTAAATCCACGTATATATTTAGCTGGAATGACTCACAAATATTTAGCAGAGACTTCCGAATGGCACAATCATTGGTAAAGTTAATATTAAAATCACCGCTCTTAGTAGGCCGAGTGTCGAATGAATTTAGAAAGTTCTTGAAAAAAGAATGAATATTAGATTTAGGTGGTCTATAATAGAGCATCGTCTTTGGCTGGTAACCTACGTTATTTTCTGTTGTAATGTATTCATAATCATTCCTAATAAAACTTGAATTCAGGAAAAAGTTTGAAAACAGAATAACATTCGAATATTATATAGAATATAAAATAACGGATAGTTTTACGCTTTATGAACCACAGTATGAAAATTCTAATAATCGAAAAAGTTCCCACAATGCTAAGTGGGAATTTCACATTCATACAGGAAGCTCGTCAGAAGTCGGAACATCTCCAGAGAATAGACAATTCACCTAAACAATTTAGAATTCCGGTGTACGACATACCATTCCCCTGTTTGGGAGCTTGAAAGTATTCCAATGGGAAGACAGATGCAAATTGCTGTAGTTTGAAATAAAATTCCATTCCAAATGAAAGTTTGTCTTTCAAATAAAAATAGACAAGTTTTTATATAAGTGAAGTATTGAATATTAACTGACCGTTAAAAAAATATTCTTGATTATTGATTAACCTCAATACTAGCCGATTGATTTTGATGTACTTACCTTTTATTACAGAGATCCCCATAGAAAGTGATCTAATAGTGACTAAAATCAACTAAATTGTGCGTGCAGATCGTCGAATGAGCATCCGGATGATTGCCGACGCTGTAAACGCCGATAAAGAAACGGTTAGAAATTTTTACACGAGGAATTACACATGACAAAAGTCTGCGCGAAGTTAGTGCTAAAAATGAGTGCTATAAATGTTGCAATAAGCCTATAGGATAATTCTTCATCTCATGCGTGTGTTTTTGAGTGGTGTAAGCGCTTTAGTGAGCGCCGAGGAAGCAAAGCAAAATTCAATGTAATGTTCATCGTTTTTTCGACATTAACGGTAACGTGATGACTGAATGTGTTCCAGGGGTTCAAGCTATCAACCAGACTTACTAATTATCAGTTTTGGCATAACTGCGAAAGCGAGTTCATGAAAAACGGCTCGATTTTGCACCAGGACAACGCACCTGTCCATAACGCGCTATCTGTGAAGAATACCCGCCGTACTCACCAAATTTGGCACCGTGCGACTTTTTTTATTTCCGAAGATAAAATCTGCTTTGAAAGGGACCCGATTTGAGTCAATGGAAGCCGTAAAGCAAAAAACGGCGGAGCACCTAAGGGCACTCTCCATAGAAGACTTCCAGCACTGCTTCGATCAATGGAAAAAACGTTTGGAGAGGTGTGTGGCGAGAAGAGGGGAGTATATTGAAAGGGGGCATTTTTTGACCTTTGACCTTGAATATTTTTTTTCCATACACAGGAATGATGAAGAACTTTTACATTTGATTTTAATTATATTTCAAATAATTTCACTGATTCTAAGCTTGGTGGGAATTCACATAGCTGCACTCTAATTTTTTGGTCTAAATTGAGAGGACTAATACACTTTTTATAGATACGTTCATATATTTTGAGTTAAATATGGTAGTTCCCCATGTTAAAATGTCTATTGTTCAAGTTAGTTGAGATATAAGTAAAAATAAGCCAATATGCGATACTCAACAATTCCAGCTCGAACTTCATCTTTTGATGATTTGAGTTGTTTATTTAGTACGAACGTAGCTACAATCAGCAATCAAATTGCAAAGACCATTTGGTAGTAGTAGATTAACACATTCTGGAGCATATTCCAGAAAACTGACTGTCCAAATTTGCTTATGTTTGAATTGAGTTTAGTCAGTCATTTATCCACACAGTAGAAGCCATCATTCCATTGTTTCGGGCATGGAACAACGAGATTCATAACCACTTGAATAACTTTGAAATTCACGTTTGAAGTTCTAACAGGAAACTCTCCGCGATAATTTTTATATGGAAATAAGATGGAGACTAAACTTTCTTTTTTAGTTTCCGCAACTTTAAAACTTTAGCTCACTGATGAGTTGAATTTTGTGAATAGATTTATGAGGATTGTTAACTTAATTACAGTACAAAGTTAGAGAAGTATAATTCCAGTAAAACAAATTCTATAAATGTAAAATGTAGCTGGAGCTCTCTAATTAATTGAATGAAGTTTAAAGTGAAATTTGAATATATGCGTTTTTATTTAGTTCATCGAAACTTCCATCCCATCCTGTAATAGGGGTTGAGCATAGGGTAAATCAATTTTTTGCCGATTCAGACCCCACGATCCTGCTTGGTTCCGACTTTTAAACCGGTCTCAATATTCGATTCATATATATTGTGACTTTCAACACTAAGGACTTGTTATTAGACATATAAAAACCCTCGTATCAGCATAAGTATCAATTGGCTTAAGTCAATAAGCAGTAACAAATTAATTTGTTGTCCAGTTAATTTAAGCAGTGTTACCAATTTTGCAAAAAAACGTTTTGTTTTAGTATTTTAAATAATGTGAAACTACGGATAATCGAATGTACGATGAAAAGCGGATTTTGTGAAATGAAATAAGTTTAATAATAGTAATATTTATTAATAAATAATAGTATTATTAATAAGAAATAATAATAATTTAATATGGTTTAAAATATTTGGCAATTGGCATTTGACGTAAGCTACTTTTTCTCTTAATTGCTGCTATATCACGAATTCAGCTGTAGTTATCTCGCAGCATCATGATCTGTTTATTTGTTAAACCACTTGAGAGATGTTTCCAGAGCTCGAATTGCTATATCTTGAGATTTTCCTACATCATTTTCCACGTTTAAATTTTCTTCTGTCCATTTATCTACGATAGTCCGGATAATCGCGAAAACCGTATAACTGAGGACCGTATAATCGAGTTTCTACTGTACTACAATTTTATAATAGTTTTCGTTTCTCTTTATAAAGTGGATTTATAAAAAAACTCGGCAATCGCTGGGTACCGATGACAATAAATATTTGCGACGGATCTACCGGGTACAATTTTTATCAACAAAATGCCGATTGTATAATAATTATCTAGTATTTAAATAATCATTATTCTATACAGAGCGAATTTCAAATATGAAGCAACTCATATACGAGGGTGATATGAAAAGTTTTCATATTTGTATATTCTACATTTAAGTATAAACATTTAGTTCGGCGATGCTGTTTCAAAAAATTAATTGCTGTTTTCAAAATAAACGTTTACGTCCTTATCTGATGGAAATCTTCCTCTCGCAAGCGGAATTTTGCGCGATTTTCTCAAAATTTTGTTTCTAAGTTCTTGTCTACAATTTTTTTTTGTGGCTTTAAGAAACTTTAAGTAATACTGAACTGGGATTTCAACAAAATTCTTTACGGTTCCCTCGGCATGGCAATCTGCCTTCCGATATCTTAATGGCCGCAGCTATCTCGCGCAATTCATAAACGTCATATGGATTTGACGATGGCAGCGCCATCTGTGTGTCAGTCACACGACTTATTGAGTGATTTTTAGTTACAAGTCATTTAAAATTGTTTCAAACAGTCATTCCGAGGTCCAGGAGTCAAAAATGCCTCAATAACGAAATAAAAATGAGATGAAATAGAAAAAAAAATACTGTATGGCAATAATAAAAAGGATGAAGATTATGGAATATATTGAAGAAGGTTTGGGTGCATATTCGAAGGATTTTGGAAAAAGATTGCAAAAAACTCCGATTCAAAATGCAAAAATACTATATCATATACTGGGATCAATCAGAAAAGAGAAGAAAAATCCAATATCTAATAAGCAGCCTAAAAACCACAACTGGTAATATTATATCTGAAGAAAATGAAATATTGTACAAATAGGAAAGAACACTTCGAAGAGTTACCAATATAGGGACATATAGAAGCAGAAAGAGACGAAGAAAGAGAAGGGGTTCTGAAGCTGCTCGTGCACTAAAATTGAGTTCATTTTTAGGATGAGCTATTTGAAAGATATAGATATAGTGAACACATTCAATAAGTCATATTCTAGCATGAAATGTAGAAATGCAGAGTCTGTAATATTTTCGTTTTATGATCTTACAAATTGTCCATCTTCTATAGAGGGTTTCCTATGATTTGTGTTTGTGACAACGATCTGTGCGTAATTATATTTGCACGTGTTTTGTTAAGAATAATGTTGAAGTAGTCGCTAGTTGGAGAAAGATGTGTTGGTCTGAAAATTATAGTTTACATTCAAAATAATTGACAGGTAGGGAAAAAGAAAACGGTCAAAAAATTTCATCATCGGACAAAAAATTGTAATGGTCAATTTTATGACGAACGGAATAATCTCGTTCTGAATTTTTCTGTTTTTCCTCAATCAACTCTTCATCAAACAAATTTTCTAAATCTCGAAAAGGATTAAATATTTAATTATTTGTATGACGAATATATCCAAAAATGAACTAACGAAATATAGGTATAATAAACAATGATGTATATTTAAGGTTAATTTTCTACTAAACTCTCAAATTGGCACTTGTGACGGCCTAATAACTTATTTGGCAAATCGATTTAGTCGGAGGTTTACTTTTTTTGAAGGTTAAGAAACCGAATTTTTGGTTATTCGGTAAATAATAGTTAGTACTGACTTTATTAGGAAGGGAAAAAATTTCAGCTTAGCTGAATTAACGTAAATTTGTATAAAATTGAAGTATCTTTGAAATTATATAAAATATAGTAGGAAACGAAATAAGTATATGCTATTGAATTTTTCTATATAAATATTTATATATTTCAAGATATCAAAACTGCAGACATGGTTCGATCACGTTTTGAAAGTCAATATTTATGCCTTTCGACTTATAGGCACGCTCAAAAGAACCCTCGATGGGAATAGTAAACCTCCATTTTACCAACTGCAGGTGAAACAGTTTACCTGGCATTAATATGATGTTTGCTACTATACTTTCAGTTTGCAGAGCACTGGCTGTCATTCTACAACTGCGAAATAGAAACATCGAACTTTATGCTCCACCGATCAATTTTCAGTACACTGTTGACTAATATTATTTCCAGAATGAACTAGTATTATCAAATATCCAATTTTATTTTGCATGTGTTGTCAAAAACTGTAAATTGAAACTTTCTGATACCTTTTTTTTAATCATATTAAATCCAACCAGGCGCAAATATAAACAGATTATTTCTATCCGAGAGGCTTTTGCTCAGATGTCTTTCATCCTTTTCAACTGAAATCGGTTGAAGCGCCAACATTATTGTTAATACATGAAGTGTATTAATAATCGTTTTAAGCTCGTTCCCTCATTTCTGTCTTATTTACTTTGATGATAACAGACATCCTGCGTTGATGTCTTAATGATATTGAATATAATATCATTGAGGTTCAAATTATACTCTTAATTATTATATTCGGAGAACTTCAATAATTTCATTGAATATTATAGGTGGAATAATATTAAGGTAAATTCCCGTATAACAGGTGTCGTAATTATATTTCAGAATATAATACAAACGAATGAAATTTCCCTCAAAATTTGATAATCGATATAATACAATAATTTTAACATTGCTCCCGCAATACGAAGCATCCTTGGTAATCGTCTGTACACTCATTAGAACTACGGTTACATCTTTTTGTCCTCTTCTACACCATCATGATTCCTTCCCTCTGTGTGTGAGACATTCTTACAAATAAGAAAAGTCGCAAAAAGCAATATCGATACTTGAAAGAACGATATATCGTTAAACTACCTGTTTTCATAAAAAACTCCCGCAACTGAAATTGGAACTAACCATGAAATGAAAACAATGCATATTCCATTCCAAGATTCCAATTATGAAGATATTTAACAGGATAAAGTACCGGAAGGAAAATTTTGAGAAATATTATTATTATTGGTCGGCGATAAAATAATTTCGGTTTTGTAGTGAAAATAAAATACTTTTTTTAACAACTTTTTTAATATTTTGTTCAATGTTGCCATCTTTCTTTCAGCTTCATGATTGCGCGCTCATAAAATTTCTGGACTTTATCAGCATGATAAATGAACCAGGTGCGATTGAAAGTCATCGTTCATTTGTAAAATTTTTACTATTCATAGAATTTTGCAAACTACGAACTAAATGGTATTCGGATGGTGCCAGATCAGAGTTGTATGGGGGATGTGGCATCACTTCCCAGGCAAGCTCCAATAGTTTCCCATGAGTAACCAAAGATGTGTGCATTATCATGGTGGAGCACTAAATTTTGATGGATTCATCCAGTTTCATCAATTATTGACAGTAGACATCAAAATTGATCGTTTGGTTTCTTTGAAGCAGATCAAAAAACATAACACCTTTGTAGTCCCAACAAACTAACAGCATAAGCTTCTTTTCCTTGTTTTTCAGCTTTCGATGTAGTTCGCGCTGGTTCATTGTATTTTGCATGATTGTTTTCGAACTATGTCACTGTACAGGACCCATTTTTCATCACCAGTGATGATTTATTTTAAAAGAGGTGCTTTTATTTAAATTTAAGTTTCTTTCAAGTCGTGAGGTATCGAAATATCAAGCTCCGTAATTAGCCTAAGACATTTTAAGTATTTTTCAATTGTTTGATTTACATGTAGCCTTTTCACAACCTCTTGAACAGTTATATGACGATCCTTTTCAATTATGACTTTGATTTGGTCAACATCAACTTCAGGAGGCCTATCAGAACGTTGCTCTTGTTTGAAGGAAAAATCTTCAAAACAATATTTTTTATACCAATTCTGACACGCGCGCTCTATAAACTTCACTTATTTTTTTGTGAGCCGCAGCAGCTTTCTTTCCTTTGCGAATATAAAAAAGTGAAATATAACGAAAACGTTCGTTTCTGCACTCCATTTAAAATTAACCCACAACTAATAGCTTTAACAAAAATCACGCACAAGCAGCAAAGTACAGCACTAACATAAGTTATTCAAAAAATAAAACAACGCTCTCTATCAATGAAAAATTTTTCTTTTATTAGTGCAAATCGCCAAAGACGACTAAAGATAGAGAACTGATCATTTCTCATTATTAAATAACGAAAGTAATTGTTCTGAAATTGTTTAACTGAACTCGTGCTACTGATTTTTTTGTGATTGTAATAATTTCATCACGAATACACTTTCACAATCTATCATTTAACTCTCATTCATTTCACAATATCTTCGAACAAATGAATATTATGATTGAATTTTCTCTCTCTAATTGATGACTTGAAAAGTTAACTCCTTTCCACTTTCAAGCTTCGAAATAGACTCTTGATAGGAAATCGCATTGTTAGTTTCAAATGAATATAGATAAATGAATTAAAAAGGCAAGTTTTTGTTCCAGATGAGTCAACTTTGATTATGCAGCCAGTGAACCATCTCAAATTACGTTACATCTAAATCGACTAAATTCATACAACTTAGGTCGGTTCTTTACGCTAAATTTATTTTCTTTCGGTAATATAGCGAAACGACAAAAAGGTTTGTCCTTACCCTAAACTAATTCAACAAACTAAAAAATATACTGATATTCAACACATATCACATACATGAAATGTCAATGAAATGTTTGCTTCATATTTGAGGATTAAGAAAGTCCGATATGAACTATCAAACATACTAATCATCATCATAATCAACAATATGAGAAAATACCTCAAAAAGTAATATGTGGAGAGAAGAATTTTGTAAGCAAATGGCGACTCAAAGAAAACTAAATGAGCTGACAGAAGAAGAATAGTAATCAATACATATTCTCGAGCATTGGACGCAACCTGAAAATTCTTATTTCCAAGAATAAGAAGGACAACAAATTATGAATCAGTGGAAGATGAGAGACTTAAGAGATATCAAGGAAGTTATAAAGGAATTGAAAAATAAACCTGCACCAGGAGTCTACCACATATCAAAGGAAGATATGAATCTCTTGATTAATGAAATAGGAAATAGAATAGTACAACTAACCAATGAAATACTACAAGTGGCAAATTTCCAGAAAAACTGAAGATTCGAATACATTTCCCGAACTACTGAAGCTAAAAAACTCTGATTAAATTAAAACGATCAAATGATTCTTCCCTAAAATAGCGAAAATGTATATGAGCGCATATACAGTGTTAACTTTGTTTCTTTCGTTTTTCTCTAATTTTTGTCATTTATCTCTAGCTATTTTTGGTATATTTCTATCTTTCTTAGTTTCGAAAATACACTTAGTTGCAAACTGGCAATTTCACATTTTTCATACGAGGAACGCTATATGTGGTACATGTATGTATGTATGTATGGTTTTGAGGTCTCGTATACAGGGTGACCTAAAGGATCTATTGTTTCTTTCTTTCTTGCTGCGATACTGGAAAATCCTGTGTTTAAAACTGACCTATTAATCCCACTTCTTTAAAAAAAGTCTAGAATGTGGGATGGCTTTAATTACCAGAGATCTTCATCTTCTATTTCATACGATGCCAGATGTAGTGCTCTTCGAGAGAATGTGAATAGAGGTTTCGTCCTCTGAGTAACAAAACCTGCACACCGCATTATCTGCTAGGTCTAGCGTCTTCAGGTGTTTGTTGAGGCGACAATGCCCTAATAGAACTCCTGTTAGTAAGTTATTCCTACTTAAGTTGATATATTCAGCAGATCTACTCTGGTTATAGTTTCCCAGAATAGTATTTGCCTGTCTCAGCTTTTGTAGGTTGTCTTAATAATTGGTTTTACTTCTATCTACCTTCTTTTCCAGTGCGTTTTTGTTCCAGAATCCATTGTAGGTCATTTCATTTTTCTTGCCTAGTTCGTTTAATTATTTGAGGATTAATGCAATCCCAAACGAGTTTGGATTTTATGATATTAGAGCTTAGAGCTCTAATGGCTGCTTGATTATTGAAAATCCAGTTCTACTGTTTCCATCAATCCGTATATGTGGTACTTATCCTGTTTTCTCTTTTTACTAAAGTTAATATTCTCATATTAGAATCTACGGCAGAACCGAATAAACAGATGTACACTATTATACCTGTAAGTGAAATGGAACGCAACCAAATTAGTTTCTTTGTAAGTGCGCGTGTGTCGCATCTGACGTTTTTGTACTATCAGGTTGTAGCCACGCTTTTCATAAAATAAAACCTTTGTGTTAATAAAAAGTACGTTTAATTCCATACCACAACTACGCAATATTCTTTCAACACCTTCATAATATATAACCTTTACCAAAGAAAAACGGCGGTTAGAATCTTATTTGATTTTACCATTGTAAGTTGTTTTAGAATTTTTTCATTTTTTGCAATGGACATTTGATATAACCACATATATTTGAATATGCCTCCATTTACTCTTACTTACTGGGTTATTTATTTTACGGAGAAAGTATGTGAACAAATATATACGCTAGAAGAAGAAAAAATTTAATTTTGAAAACATTATTGAGAGAAAACGTGTAATAGCTCATAAGAACTAAGTTTTATTATACAAAGCATGAAAAAATATATCACTAGCGTCAATTTTTCATAGGCTGGATATATATTTGATCCAAAAATCAAAGTGCTATATTAAAAATCAATTAGAAGGCAAAACATTAACTTTTTTTGTCAAAACTGGTTACGAAAAAAGGTCCGCGTCATACATTTTTCCATACGTTTTTTCCATTGATCGAAGTGCTGGAAGTCTTCTTTGATGATTGCCTTTAGGAGCTCCGCCATTTTTTGCTTTACTGCTTCCATTGACTCAAATCGGGTCCCTTTGGAAGCAGATTTTATCTTTGTAAACAAAAAAAAAATCTGGTAAATACGGCGGGTATTCGAGCAGCCGTATAGGGCGCCCTCTAGACGCGCAGTTTTGTTATTTAATAGCCAGACCTCGTACGGTTTTCCCTTTGTACGGAAGGATTACTCAATGTAGAGCTATTATTATTCTTTCACCTTTTCTTTAGGTGATAGCAGTTTAATTTTCGAAAGTTCACATTTATGAAAAGAAAATTGGAAGAAATTTGAAAAAGAGAGAGATAATATTGATGTTAATAATATTGTATCTAGTAGAGTAAAATAAATTGGTATCATGAGACAAAATAAATAATTATTTTCACTTTCCGTGTTATCACTATTCTTATTTCAATTAACTGTATTTTATTTATAATATAATAAACTATTCTAAATAACAGCTTAAAGAAACATAAAAACGAAAGAGAACAACTAATTGGACTGAAGGAGCATTTGAAGGAATTCACATAAATCCTGATTTTGTGGAAAAAGCATCGCAAGGACAAGAAAACAATCAATTAAGGGTAAGATGGAGCTCTTTTGTGTTTATTTTATAAAGAAAAATACTCTTTTCTACACGAGTAAGCGCTGATAATTTCTGTAACTTCTAAATTAATTCAACGCAGTCGATGTTATTGTTCCTTTCCGTGTTTTTCTGAATAATTACTAATCTGGTAGTCGGAAGAAAAGAACCTGTAGAGTTAGATATTCGAGCTATATATTTCAGATTTCCTTTTCTGGAATAATTTGGAATCGGAGCTCAAATTTCTCGAAGATGTTTGTCAAAAAGGAACTCACTCTTTTTACTAGAAAATACTAAATTCCAAACCTTCTTCATGCTTGGTTGAATGGTGTAAAAATATCTCAACTATGTCTGGAATGATAACAGGATGCTAGGATCGCCTACCACCATTGGTTGAAACATCACTGCCAAGGCTGGTCCATGCTTGGTTGCCTTAACTGGGCCATATGTGCTAGTTAAGACTGGTTCAAGCTTTTAAGCCCTTCTTGGTACCACCTTTGCTAAAGACCGTGATGATAATAGTGTCCCAGGCTTGGTTGTTATCATTAGGGCCATTCTTTGTTCCCAGGTCTGAGCCGTGGTTGGTTGGAACAGCTGAAGATATGCTTACAAACACATAATTGAAACAGATATGAATTATATTTTGATTATTTTTTTCACTATTGCATCACAGTGAAAGTTAACCTGACAAATCTTTCATACAACTAGTTTTTTTTAAATTATCAATAGTTGATATAAAAATATTCTTATGATTATTCTAAAATCATTTCTACTAATAATCAAAATAGGTAGTAAAAAAACATATTTTCAAACTAAAAGTACTGACTCTTGAATTATTGGAATTTTTTCCCTGAGAGTCCGTTTTCGTTCAATGGCTTCTTATAAATTTTGAGGGACTTCTTTAGGGAGCAGATCATCACTGTCATTTTTATTGTAGACAAATACATTGTCATCGTTACAATCTAATTACAAATTACTACTAATTAAATAATAGTATTAGAATATCCAAATCATTGTAACAAAGCGGTAAAACACATGGTTCTGAACCAGAAGAATCACTATTGTCACTAACACAAATGTTATTAATAGAATCCTTGTTTGAATTTATTTCACTTACACCTGAATTATTTTCTTCATATTCTTTATTTTGTTTAGAACTCGTCACTTCTCAACTCTTCGATATGAACTAGACATTGTTTGTAAAGAATTGAATTATGAATTGACCTCCTCTGTTAACGTCGGTCACAATCGGATACTTTCGTCTATTTGGTAAAAATGAGAGACGGACGTTTATGTCAAAGAGTTTGGGTTACCCAGATCTGGCTCAAGTTTAGGTTCCCATAGAACAGCCAACGTTAAGCTTGTCAGTATTTGACCAATCCTGGGAAATCACAGGCATGGCCAAGGCTGGATTCCCATTTAATAGCCGAATTTAGACTCGCCAGTCCTGGGCCAAGGCTGGGAAACAACAGACACGGCCAATGTTTGACTGACCAGACCTGAACCCAGACTGGCGCGCTTAACCTCTGCAGCCCTGTATCGTCCCAGATTTGGTCCCATTGTCCAAATCTTGGGGCTCATGTATGGGCGGGACTATGATAACAATCGGCTAACCTATACGATGGTGAAGGGCCAGCATCAACTGCATCTAATGCATTTTGCTCTGAAGTTGGTGTCCGTATAGCTCGTTGTTGTGGGACACTTCCTCAAATATCATTATCAAAAAAATAATGGGAACTACTTCATTCAATTTATATAGACAATTCTGTTTTCCTAGGTGGCAATTTTCAATACACAATTACAATTTTTTGCAGAATGTCTCTTTATAGCAAACGGTTGTCGTTAATATGGTCAACAATCTAAAAATCTAAATATCTCCTAAGCCATAAATGTTATCGAGCTGAACAAAGAGTACCTTTTTGTAAAAGTAACGAATTGTTAACCATTGAGAATGAGCCACCCCTGTCCTTCAGCTCATAGTCTAGAATAAAAGTCCCAGAGCACTCTGTATAAAACCTTGATTAAATTTCGAAAAACTATATAATATTTCCATTCAGTAGCTAGTGGATTTGATAAATGAAGCCCCAATTAACTATAGTTCTTCACGGAAAAATTCAAGATTAAGAACTATTTAGAGGAGTGGTAGAGATCCCCTTCAGACTTTAGGACTAATTATGGGAATCAGACCGTGCTCGAATTACTAGATTCTTACCAATATTTCAATATAGCAGATCATATGACAAGGTTTGGTAGGACCTTCAATATCCTTCTGTATGAGAATTTTATTGGTATATCTTTGTAAACTTCTTGCTTGAAGGCACTTCTCCTTACACAGAAGCACCTTGCACCCTGGAAAAAATGTGGATAATTAGGATACTCACGGGACACTATCTATTGTGAAGCTATGTTTCTAGGTTAATTGTCAAGTTCTACTTCTGTAAAAATTGTAAAAACTCACATCCTCTGTGAGAGCAAGAAGAAGGAGGCCACTCCTCATTCATACCGTCCTAAACGAACTTGCGAAATACTCTTGTTTGGAAATTATATCATACCGTACGTTTCTGTCGGGACAAATAATAGCAGATACCAGTCCTTTTGGTACCATAATAGCAGTATCTTAACTTAAGTGTAGGGGTCAATTCTCACTTCAACGTTACCACACCTTTGTCAAAAAATCGTTCTAGAATTTATTAACTCGAGATTCACTCTTATTTGAAAAAATGAATCTATGAAAATCAACTATGGATTTTATTCGATACTCGGTGTTTTTCTTTTTTCAACCTAAATTGAAACAGCTTCATTCACTCATTAATAAGAAATTATAAACGATTGTTGAGAACATTAGACCATCTTTTAAGGGAGGTATCTCTCGACAACCCTTACAATTTAATATATTTGATGGATAGACTTGTTTGGTGCAAATGATACGTTACCTATATTGGAATCATGATAAAAGGTGTCCCCCTTATAACGATGTTTATCACTCATTTTTTTTAGAAAGATATATGAGCATTTGTCGGTGGGACATTGCTTATAATTATTTTGTCTCAACTCTGAAAATTTTTTCATTAGTAATACGAGGGTTGATACTAAAATTTAGAAATAGACGCATAAAAACAAATATTTATTGTATGACTTTATTGTTTCTCAAAATATTCCCCATTAAATCATTACACTTTTGCATGAAGGGTACCCCCAAAACATATGATTTTAATCCTTTTGTAGGTGTAGAAAAACGTTGACATCGCAATATATTTTTGATCTGCGGGAATAAGAAGGAATCATTGGATTCCAAACGGCAGATGTTTCATCAATTCGATATTTTGAATGTTCAGAAACGTTGTGATTTGATATGTGAGAGCTCGCATTGTCATGGTGAAGAATGATTCGTCTTCTGCAATTGAATCACCTGATTGTTTCGTACACTCCTGGCAAACAAATGCAGGTTATTGCTCCGAAGTGCTTCGTGCACCAACAAGTTTTGTTGGATTTGGCTCGACTTGAAAGACCCATACAGTAGATTTTGGTTTAGTTTTGGGTTCGTATGCATACAAGTACATTTAAATCCGTGATTCGTCGCCTGCCTCGATCTCATAGACATTTTCTGAAACACCGCTAACGAATTCCATTTTTTAATCAAGTTGAATATTTGAAGTATTTGTAAACAACTCAAATAGCACTCTGTCAGACGAGTGCTACATGTTCCGATATCCTCACTATTAAAAATGACAAGTTGTATGATTTAACATCACATATGTGTGACCAAATCTCAAAACTTAAGTAATTCCCTCGTAATACCGTTATGACCAATTGTTTTTTCGGATTTCCCAATACACTAATAAAACTCTAATACACTTATAACTGTTTGCGATTGGAGAAATGTAGGTTTTTAAGCGTTAACATAATATGTTATTAAAACGTTGTACAATTGTTGAACAAATATATGTTCAAACATGGAAATGGAATATAATAGCTGGATAACTGAATAACTAACTTTAAAATTAATATTTCATGTTTTAATCTTAGGTGGATAAAAAATTAATCCAAATTCTCATGACCTTCGTCCAATATATAGTAGCGAGTTGAATCATTATTGTTATAATGTTATAAAGTTTGTACGACTACGTAATTTGGAATAAATTTATAAATTTAGAGAGTGATTTGCAATGAAAGATCCTGCTCCGAAAAGGCGAAGAAAAGGAAAAAGTAATGGCGCCTTTTGGAGCGGTATACTGAAAAATTAGAACGAAAATGTCTTTTATTGCTAGACCTATAATTATATTTGCAGTTGACAAAAACCACCTGCAATTAAGATAAATAGAATAGCCTATATTTATTTCATCTCCTATTCTTCAATTCCGACGCAAAATTAGACAAAAAAAAACTAGACATCAAGTTCCGAATCCTAAATTTCTATCGATATTTACTAGAGCAAACTAAATATTTATATTGATATCAAAGTATATTGATAATAATATTATGAAGAAGCCCGTTATTCTACTTAAGTTATCAACCCTGTACACACAATTGATATAATGTAAATTCAAGCGGTACAAACACATCGCTAAATCATTCTCTATTGATCGAAACGGCAACGCAATGCTATCAACTTAATGCGAAGTCTCAAACCAGCAATCCATAATTATTATTGTTGGTCAGCAAATCATTGTGTAGATACATGTCGACGAATATTGAGCAAAGTTTCATCTTCTATTAATCAAATCTGTTACCGATAATTGAATACGTAAATACAAGTATCAATAACTGCAACTTCCTTTATTAAATCTGACAATATGTATGATTCTTTGTACTATCACAGATAATTCATATTGTGAATATAAGACAACTAAAAATTTTCACAAAAACAAAGCTGTCAAACAACTAGATAGAGTGAAAGATATATCTAGCATTAACAGAACGTGAAAATGATAAAACTCATATTAACAAAGAGTGTTGTATGAAATGGGTTAACAAAGAATTTTGGAGTTAGAGATCGAGTGAGGTCAGTTCTCGAATTTAGTATATTCTGTTTTGTTATTATGTGAAACAATAATAAGACCGACAGTGAGCTACGGAGGCAAAACGTGGATTATTAACAAAGCAGAGGAAGAGAAATTAGAGGAAAAAATACTAGGCTGTAAAAATGAGGGAGGTTTATGGCCGAGGAGAACAAATAATGGAATAAGGAATCAATTTGGAGAAGCAGAACCAAGTAAAAAGATCTAAAAGAATAGAGTAGCTGGATCACATACAGAGAATGTCAGATGTTAGAGCAACAATAAATTGATAGACATAAAACAAGGAGGAACAAGAAAAAAAGACCAAGGAAGAGATGGCACGCAGAGGTGACTGACGACCCAAGAGAGAGAAAATGAAATTCGAAATGGAAAACGAAAGCAAAAATAGTAAAGAGTTGAAGGGAATCACTTCCATTTTATGGACTCAAAAGGCCTGAGTGAAGCACAGATCATTTACAACATCAGTTCATTGAATTTTTGTTTTAAACACTTTCAAACGTCTTACAGCTCCTGGTAATTTTAAGAGCCACAGTATATGTTGAGATGTTATGAAACAAAAGGAGCTACAGTTGCAAGCACTGTGTTTTTAAATACCATCATTCTTAAGTAGGTAGTATTTTCTCATTGCAGAAGATCCAAGATAACAAGCGATTGAAACAACTGTTGAATCTACAAAGTAACCTGAACCATAGTCCCTGTCATATAACAGATGTCTCTTCCTTGCAGATTAGAAACTTCCTCGGGTTCAACTCATACCAAAAAAGGTTAAAAGTCGTTTTCCAATAACTACTATCCGATTGATTTAGTCCCAACCATTGCCAAAATAATGTAAGTTGTTAACAAGCAAATCTTTAATTTGTTATCATCATTAGCGACCATCAATACGGCTTTCGTAAACAATCAACAGGGTATCTCCTGGCCTATATCGACAGCGTATGGACTGAAGCTATAGAGATATATGGGGAATACCAACTTTCTGAATAAATTAAGAGAGCACAGATTGTCGTCCTCACTAATAAACTGGCTTAGTAGCTTACTCAAATACCGATCAAACAAGGTTGCTCGATGGACATTTTGTTCCTTATTTTTTTCCCTATACATCAACGATGTACTCGACAAAACTGCAAACCCGATGTATAGCTTTTCCAATGATAACACACCGGTGTCGTCTTTTAAATCTACCACCTCAATAAACTCGGCTAACACCTAAATCCATCGACAGCAACATATCACCACCATCAATACAGATCTTAAAAACATTCTAGAGTGGGGTAGAAGAAATCCGTTTTGGTTCAAAGCAGGAAAGGCCGAGGCTGGCACTGCGTTTCAGGATTTGGTCCTGTCTGGACATGAAATATCATCCTCCTCCCAAATTCGCTTGTTGGGTGTTGAGGTTGGGAGCAATATGTACTGGCATAGTCACATATCCGAAGAGTTAAGGCAGCTTTACAAAAGCTTGGAGCGCTCTTTGAGACTATATACTCCGCAATAGCTTCTAATTATCTACAATTCTTTGACTCGTCCAACTTTCAGTATTTCTCGCAGATTTGGAGCTCGACTCCCAAGCATAATCTAAGGATGCTCGACTCAATACAGAAGAGAGTAATTTCACTCATAGGCTATTCAAAGTTGACCAGAAACCTGGACAGCTTAGAGCCTACCTGATTCTGTTCTATCGATACTACCACGGCAGATACTCTTCCGAGCAGTCCAGCTGGCTCTTGAACACCGAATGCGTCTGTAGATGACCAGAACGTCAATTTAGTGTAGTGCAAGTCCATGGAATCAGCTACGTATGCATGTCTTTCCCGAACACTACAACATAGAGAAGTTCGAGATCAATATCCACAGGAATCTCCACATGGCAAACACCACTTGAACTACTTGTGTGTAATTATTTGAGAAAACTCATTACAATATATGTGCTAGATGCATTCTACGATTTCCAGAAAGAACTAAAAAGATTAGCGCTTGTAACATTAGAAATCTAAAACCATAATGAATGTATTCTTTCAAAAAAAAAATAGTAATATTTCATTAAACAGGCAAAGCATTTTATTATATAAGAGAGCCGTGTGTAGATTCACAAATATTAACTAACACAAACAATGGTGGAAAATTATATACGGATTTTTATTTGGTGGTACTGAATTAAATAAGTAATTAAGCTTGAATATCAACGTACAGTTTCAGCAAACAGGTACATTACAAAATGTTTACCTACAGTTCAATCGTATAGATCAATCGATATTTGCGCATTGGTCAAAATCACGACATTACGACAAAACTTCACGTCACACAAAATCAAACAATTCATTAATTTTTTGAGAGATTTTGAAAATAAGTCTAGGTGGTGATCACCTCGAACATAAACTTGTAGATTTTGAGGTATATTCTCAAAGTGAAATGGATAGTGTTTTAGCTGGTACCAAATAACAGATATCCAGAAGAACATAATATTTGATAATATTATTTATAAGATTAGGAAAATTTATTGTCAGTTCCCAATTTTTTATATACGTTCCATACATTCAATCATAATAAGAAATCTACATTTGAAGGGAACTGTTAAGAACATTTTATTATGATATCTAAAGAAAGGTTTTTCCTTTTTGGCATGGGTTTTCGATATTCTATTGATAATCAGGTCTATTTTTATAAGATAAGATAACTATATTTTAAAAAATGGCGTCTATCACTATCATATTAGTGGAAAGAGTTATTCAACTAAAAAAAGTTTGGAAAAATCGGCTTATGGGCTTTGTTTTTATGCCTCCTAATTGGGTTGTTTTTCTAAAATTTAGCAATTTAAGTATTTTTTATTCAATTACATGTTCTACCGGTAGACATTCAAGCTCAAAAATAATTCTCAGGTTTTCTTCAAGTCCTACTTTTGAGAAACTATATTGGTAAGAGTGTGGGTGTGGTATGGTGGGGCATACATTTCAGAGTACTAATCTTTCGAATGGTTTTTTAAGTTTTCGGGCTTGAGTATTGTTTATATTTATTATCCCTTCATGATCATGATCAAGCGTTCTACAATATCTTCATTTGCGAGGTAAATGCATATTCTACTGTTTGATAGCCTTGGCGTTATTGGAATATTTTTTTGATTAATTAGTTCTCCACGTACTATCAGGTAAATATCAAATATCAACAGCTGGAAAAACGATTGCTTGATGTTTTATTTTCAACTAAAAAAAGTTTGGTAAAATCGGATTAGCGGAACTGGAATTTAGGGTGTTTTATTATTACAAAATTTCACTTCAGTAGTGTGTCTGAAACTTAATATCAATAAATGTAGAAAAATGTGATGATTCTGTGTCTCATAATTGGGTTGTTTTTGAAAAATTTGGCATATTAAATATTTTTTATTCAATTACGTGTTCTGCCGGTAGACATATAAACAAACTAAAAATAATTCTTTTCTTCAAGCCCTACTTGATGTTATTTCCAAAGAATCAATTGAAAGTCGAATCAATAAATTAACAGAACAAATAAATATGAAATTAAAAACATAATTCAGAGAAATAGTTGAAATTTCAAACACTATACCAGGATTTTATATGACTTTTTGAAATCACAGAAACGAAATGCATGAAATTCAATGAGAAAAAACCTGCAACGACTCTACACCTTTCAAATGAATGTTTCTTCTTGTTCTGCAAACCAGACCTCCACAGCTTTTATTACCTCCTCGTTGGAAGAAAATTTACGACCTTTTAAACTTTTTTTTTTTAGTTCAGGAAAGAAATCTGGTGAATAAGGGTGGTTTTCTAGTAATTCAATCCTTAAATCACGAACTTTTTGCATTGCAACAACAAAACACCTTTAGATAGCTTTCCGTATCTTTTCTCTTTAATTTTTCCCTTGGAGTGGTCTGTGATGTCGAAAAGTAATCTCCAGTTATTGTTCTATCGTTATCCAAAAAGCAATCCTGATTACTTTGTTGCTTTGTTTCTAGATCGTAGGAATGTACCCAAGTCTCATCCATAGTAATAATTCGGTTTAAGATGTCTACATCGTTTTCAAATCGAGCACAGATCGAACGCGATGCTTTTACCCTTGCACGCTTTTGGTCAACATTCAAACATTTGGGAAACCATTTTGAAGTCCAAATTGACTGACTGACTAAATTGACTATATGATGAACGCGTCCGTATGAAATATTCAGTGCTTCATCATCATCATCATCATCATCATCCGATCGGTCATCATCTTCAATGGAAAATTTACCTCTTTTGAAGCTTGCAGTTCAATTTTTCACAATCGCATACATAGGACATTGATCACCAAGGGTATTAAGCGTATCTGCGTAAATCTACTCACCTCTTAACCCTTTTAAAGACAGGTACTTGATGATGTATCGAGACTCCAGTTTTTCGATTTTCACAATTTCAGCGGACATCTTTTCTCTTTTAATTTATTGCGTAACTCTGGTTCACTTTTTTGACGTCAAACTTTACACTGACACTTCTAATAAGTTATTGTTCGTTGCTATAGTAACACGATATTTTATTTATGCATGGAACTGGTCTAGGCTAACTAGATATCAATACATCCTCGTAGAACAACACAAAATAGTATACGTTGTGTGCAAGAGCTTTGGCGATGTGCTACTTTGCATAGCAGAACAAGATGTTGCCAAAAATTTTCGAATGTGCAACGTTGAATTGATTGAATAAAAAATTATTCAAACTAAAGATAATGATAATAGATAACCAATCATATTGTTTGATTGAGGATACACTAGAAAAAGTTGACATGAAGGAATGGAAATAAATACTAGAATACTGAATACAGAAGGTGTACACTGCAATATCAAGAAGACATTTTAGAAGAAAACAAGTATACAACTCCATTCATGCACCGATCCATTCTTTTAGTTGCGGTAGCTGGATACTAACGAAGAGACTAGAAATCAAATTATAAGCAAATAAAGTACCTAAGGAAAATCCTCTAAGTAACAAAACTAAGCACTGAATTGATATGAAGGGAAGAGACTAAACGAATGAAGTATCCAGAAGTAAGAGAGTAGTAATATCTCTAACCGGTTGGTTGTTATAGCCGCTCCAATGGGATTTTTACGGTAAATATTCTATACAGTTGGATTGATGAAAAAATATTTATACAGAAAATATTATGCCAGCATCATGCTGGCTATAGAAAAATGATGTATTTGTGATATTATAAACAACATTCTATAATGATAGATTAGTAAATCTGATAATTTCCAACAAATTCTCTTATATTGTACAAATTTTCTCTCCAAAGTTGTCAACACAATTGTTTATAAGATACGTTTAGTCATAAAAACAATTTATAATTCGAAATAATAAAATAGGCATAGAGATAAGGAAATTAATAAATATTATTGGAAGGTACTGCTCCGATTGGCCCACTTTATAGAAAACTCATTATTTTTTCCACAAACTAATATGCCTATTTGACGAGAAGCAACAATTACATTATTTCATTATGTACTCGTAGTCGTAAGGACATGATTACATATATTCCTAGGAATGCTCAGACTTCCGGATAACCTGCATATCCGGCAAATTTGGGTTGTGCTCTATTTCCATCCATTATTTATTTTGGACATCGTAGTAATTAGTAGAATGCCTACGTAATGTTAACGGGCCTCATTTATAATTGATGATGCCAACATCGAAAATGGGCCACTATGAAGGTTTCAAACCCCAGACACCGATAAGTTAAATGTGAAGACAGAAACTGAGGTATTCATAATAGTATTAATCACGAATGGAATTTGTTTTATAAATTAAGAAAATTAGGATGATCCCTCATAATGATAGACATAATGAGAAATTGATGACCTAGTTCAACCTAAAGACAATGACTAGAAATGGAATCCCAGAGGATGACGATATAGAAACGTGAAAAATATCGAGCACATAGATTCAGAGATTTACAGAGCGGATTAAAATCAAAAACCAGACGGAAGAGAATACGAAAGAATTTTACAATTTAGAGCTCATATTTCCAATTTATATATCAAGCAATATTCTTCCCTAACTACAACTATACAACTAACTAATCACAATTTCAACATATCTAAATATTTGAGACAGCTAGAGTCAATTTTGACAGAAACATTCATCATATATTATTTCTAGTGAGCTCTAGACGGATACAGTAAGCTGTCATGTACTATTGAGAACGTACCCTTAGCTTGAGTTGTAGTTTTCCTTTGCTTTTTGCCCTAAGTGATGAAGACTATTGAAGATGTGAGACACAAGCGACAATCTTGAGAACACCTCAACTTGTCGACTCAGAGTTTTTATTCTTCGTATTTAACTTTGAATTTTTCCTCTTTGAACAGGGGAATTGGTACCTGGATAATCATTGGTTCACAGCATTAGCACCCATCATTGGGTGTATCTATTATAACATTTTATTGATATGAGTGTTATGAGACCAAGATTCGACTTTTGATAGAGTCTGTTGTGCCAGTCTTATGAATAAATTGAGATCATATAGTCTGTTATCCATCCAGGTCGCAATTGGTTTTTTTGAAATAAGGTAGAAGCAATCTAATTGAGTTTAACGTAGCAAAAACCTATGCTGCTCTTTTTATAAAGGTGGATATCGCTTTGGTTTTGCTTCTTTATGAACTTAAAATATTACCAAATTCCCCGGTTTTTTTTTTTGATTGGAAATAATATGTTCTGACTGAAATAGCTTCGGCAGCTTATCGAAAATTTGGAGTCTTCTTCGGAACCAAAACGCTGTCTACCTGGCCTCATCGTATAATCCTACAAAAGTCCCAGATTCGTCGTTTTAGGTATATAGTTCTCCGGACCGATAGGTCTGCTGCTCGCTGAAGGATAGTTACAAAGTTTCCTAAAGCTTAGTCTACATCTGTTGGTATTGTGTAAGCTGGAAAACTATTCGCAATGACGGCTTCGAAGAGAGCTTTTTTTTAAGTTTCATTTTGGATATAGGTCGTGATTGTAATTTGGTTTCCTGTTCTCATAAATAACGATTGGATCTTGGTCACTGTTTTAGGTGCTGGAATCAAAATTGAATCACAAATAGTGAGGTCAATACATGAACATTGGCTCAACTGAATGTAAAATCTAGTTGACCTTCCATAATTTGAGATAGATAGATTTTGTTCTCAAGATTATCTCCTAATAAGTGACCCCTGTGGTTTATTGATAGGGATCCCCACATGATATTATGGGCATTGAAGTCGCCAACTATCATACTAGGCTAAGGAATATTTTCCAATAATTCAGTCAATTCTACAACAATAACTTGATATGCTGGAGGAATATATACATTGCAGATATTTACTTTTGGATAGCTTCGTCGTTTGTATTTGTATAGATTGTGATTTCTTCATCATGGAGAGGGAGTTCTCCACAAATATTGTTACTTCTCCGCTAGATACGACAGAATTTATTCGGTTCTTCCAGATGTTGTTAAAGTGGTTTCTTGAGAACAAACAACCTCACACTTCTGTTTGGATAGGATAACTTGCTACATTATTATCAAGGCCATTGATCTTCCATTGTAGAATAGATGTAAGATCCATAAGGATGCAGAGGAAAATAGAAAAAAATCGGAGCAAATTATTGGTTCAGTTGGTTGATATTTGTTTTTCTTTTCTTCTGGGCTTAATGCAACTGCTTTTGATAGATCTGTGCTCAAAGAAAGGATAAATTTCTGTTAATATGTCATTGGGACAGATGACGTTTACGAAAAGATCAGATATCTGTTGTGGTCCAAAACGAAAGGATGATTCTGTTCAGAAATGATTTTTCTAGCTAATTGTTTCAATGAGAATGTCTGTAGATGGATCTAATTTATTTTTAGGCTTTTTACTCGGCCTGTTTGATTTGGAAAAAGGGAGTTTCTTAGGATTTTCTGGTTCGTTTTTTTCTGTTTGGAAAAAAAGCGTAACTATTTACTCTTAGCTGCGTTTCCTGCTGTTTTTGCAATTTATTTTATGTTCATGGCGGATATATTCTGGGTTAGAGGTGTTGTACAGGTTTCTGATGTGCTTGGGAAGAATTGGCTTAGGTATTCTGGGATTACCCGGAAGATTGGTAGGGTTTTTGGTAATTGAGTTACTTGAGATTCGCCATATGTTTGTAATTAAGAGTCTTTACAATTTGCTGCAGTATGACCTTGTTTTTTGAAGGAAAAACATAGTATAGAGTCTTGGGATAGATAGATTTTGTAGCTGGTGTTTAGCTTGTCGTCCGAGGCTGTAGATGTGGCTATGTTCCGGAATGGTAGAGTGAATTTTGAGGAACTACATTGATAAGAGTATATTGAGACCTATTTTCTTAAGTTTATCAATTTAAAGTGGGTATGGTGGGGTATACATTTGATAGTACTTATCTTTCGTATGGTGTTATAAGTTTTCGGGCTTGGATGGGAGTGTTGTTAATATTTATTATCCCTTATTGGAATACTTTTTTGGATCAATTAATTCTCCAAGTGATATCAGGTAATGAACAAATCATCAACAGCTGGAAAAACGATTGAACAAGTTTTTGTAGGATTTACATTCTGAGAGCTTCTGTAGTAAAAAGTCCCAACCTTTTTATTTGACATTATTTATTTCAAAAATATATTCTCTTCGATTCGAGAGTACGGTGCTGTTTTGGCACAGGCCTCTTCATATCAAGACGATAATAATCTGTGTGAAATTGTGTAACAAAATTCACTGTTTTGGTATGTGAGAAATTCCACGTACAGTGATATATTTTTAAGCTTAGAATACTTTCAAAAGTTTCTATTCATAGTTTAATAACTTTCCAGAACTGCGATAACTGTCAAAAAAGCCTCATGTGAACTAGGCATAACGTACGCGATCTCTGGAAACATGGAAACATTGATACCCCTGTATAATAATTCGAAAATTCTATGGATTTTGAACACACGATTAGGTTCCTATATTTCAATAATAATGGATTTGCTCCTACTCGAAAACAAATTTCTCTAAAGATTTTTCCAAATTTAATCCAGATAATAGTATTTATCTTCTTATCCATCATTTATACGTAACCAGTTATTTTTTACAATCATATATACATGTCATGCTTTTGTTAGCAAAATAAATAGCAATTTATGTATGTGTAAATCATTTATTGCGGCAAACGTCCTCCAAATTTGCTCAACGATGTATGTATGTTTAACAAGTTCACTCCGCCATTCTCGACGTTTCGGTCATTGTGTACGGATTCGACGGATTCAATCGGTCATAGCAATGACCGCATAAACCGAGTGATCGATGATAGATACAGGAGTCAATTTGATATTTGCTATTACGGTATGTTGCAATTGTGGATAAGCGGTTTTCGCAAAATCACCTCTGGATATACAAATTATGCGAATTCTAGTTGAAAAATTGTGTGTCTCAGTTACAATATTGATCAAAGATCATTTGTTTAGCAGAATGTGATTGATTCTGAATGTAATCAGTTAACTCAAACAACATTAATACTTATTGAAACGAATAATTCCAGGTATTGGTATCGTAGATACAATTTTTTCAATTCTTTTGTAATAAATTGAATAAAATGCAGTGCTCAGGTTAGATCAACTTTTCTAGCTGAAATTCCAATAACAGCATCTTTTATGTTCAATGTTTTTCCATCTTTTATTTATTCAGCATCAATTGCTGTTTCTCTATAAATTTAAATTGATATTTTTCTAATGTTATCATATATATACGATGATTTTCAAATTAATTAAAATAAACATATGTGTTGCTTTAAAAAACAAAGATTTTATTTTTATGACAAATACACTATTTAAGTGATATTAATAAACTGTTTTATATTATATAACTAAATCTCACCTAAAAAAAAAGAAACGACATTTAATGTTTCTCACTCTTTCTTAAATAAGCAATATTTCTTCTATCATAGACATCCTAACCCACAGATAAATAAAGTGAACCATATTAAAACTAAAGGAATACTATTTCTTTACATCTCTACCCCCTCCCCCAAGTGAGGCAGATCTGAATATAACTTCCTCTTCATCTCTTCACATGTTATCAACTTTTCCTTAATGACTTTTCTTCAGTTATTCTTCTTTCGATGTCAAAACTGGAATAAGTTTCGTTATATGAAAGAGATTAGATTCTGTTTTTCTATGTCCAGTATCAATTTTATAAATTGTACTCGAAATGTTTTCAATTTTTTTATTTAATTCCTGGTTTTCAATTTTCTTTCCATCCAAAATACTCTTTTTGCTTACTGTATGTTCATACTTACTCACTTCATCAAACAAATCCACTGTGTATTCTAAAGCTTCTCTATCAATTTTATTCAATACAATTTCAAGCAAGCCTGCAGCAATCAATCTATTAAAGTACCTGTATCAATTGTGCTTCTCATTTCTAGCGATAACTTTTTTATTCTTATAGCATAATCCAACAATGAATCATCTCTATAATTAAAAAACAATGCATATGTTACTGGATTCAATCCATTATATATAAATGATTTACAAAATTGGTTTTTCCATATAATCTGAATTCACAGAAAATTTAATAAGCATAGTACCAATCCTCACAACATTTGTACATGAAAAAACGCAAAATTTCAATTTTCTTTTCATTTGCTGTCACCTTAAAACGTAGATTCCTTTCCAAAAAATCAATCCATTTATTTGCATTCATACTTGTAAATTTTTCCACTACAAATTTATCAGCAATATGTTTTAAATTTTGTTGTCCACCTTCTTGTGTATTCGCTATAATTGTTTCAATCATTTTCTCCAATGAAACTGTTTCCTTCTGATGTGCAGTTGAAGTGTGTTTTATTTCTTCTAAAAATTGATCACCAAATTGTAAGTTGTCATTTTCACCTATATAAATTTTTCTCAATTCTTCTGTCACTGTTATCCAAACTCGTCGTTTTTGATTCCCCTTCAATAATTTATTCTCCACTTCAGTATAAGCATGTGTTTCTAAGATTTTTTTTTATGATGCTGAACTGATTGTAGTGTATCCGGTGTTACATATACACTGTTATCAACTGTTGCCAAACTATCCATAAAAACATTTTAACAAGTTTAAAAAAATTGTATCTCCTTCGGTTTAAAAATTTGTCGTCGTTATCTAAATTTATCTGAATTCTACTATCCTAGATTGGATAACTCCCAAACTGAACGAATTAAGGTTGTTAATGACTGAGAGCGCCCCATACATCTTCTTAAGAAGCACTAACGTTGAAATCATATACAAGTCTATATAAAACATGTTGAATGTATTGGTTTTCAACTCTTTTTACGTGATTCATAGCATTTCTCTAGTTCTTGGTGCTGATGTTTGAACATCCTTTCATTATAAGTTTGGATTAAGTGTTTGTTGTTTCTTGTTTCTTGTTTGCCTTTTTAGTTGAGATTATACTAATTCAATCAAATTCCAAATACAGTAGTGAGGAGGTGATCTTAAAACAGTATGACCATTCTCCTTGGCCATTTCATCTACAGTATATTCGTTAGCAATTATTTTTGTTTTTAGAACTTCTATCAGCTGCTTCTTTGTATAATGCTCTTCGAAATTCAAATTTTTTTCAAGTAGAAACCCCTGTTTGTCTACTTTGGAAGACAATTTGGTTGGAAGCTTACGAATTTGTCTTGAATGATACGAAGCGTTACCTAGCACAACTACTCTGTTTGCATATAGTACTGGTACCAGTTTTTCATTGAATCAAGATTCGAATAGGGTTTCTCCAATATACTGGTGGAAATTGATAAAAATTTCCTGAAACATTCCTTTTTTGCCTTATTGTTACAATTACGTTGCAATATTGTAGAGTAAAATCAGTTTTTTGAGCCTCTGTTGATAGATGCTGCCGCCTCTTTTCAACTGTTTGGCCTCTCTCCGAACTAGGCTATAGTATGACGTATACCGAATCTCATAATCGACTTGTTAATGGTTGATCTTGAAGCCACGGTTTTCACACACTTTTTTTGCTCACAAAACTTTTATTTAAGAACAGGGCCGGAATAAGCTAGGGGCTTGGGGGGGCTATAGCCCCGGGCCCGAGGTCCAAGAGGGCCCCATCATTTGGAAATCATTCTGTATTTTTTGATGTGTTAATACAACAAATCTAACGTATTGATATTATTTTGTGAATTTTTTCGGGTTTCCGAATTCCTTAAGGGGGGCCCATCATTATTTTAAACCCGGGCCTTATAAATCTTGATCCGGCCCTGTTTAAGAATAATTTAACTTTCAATACACTGCACGCTAGCACAGTTTACAATTAACTATCAACTGTGAACCAGAAAACTTACTGAAAGTATCTACCCGATGATTATACAAAAAATATTTTGAATTATGTTAGTTTAAACTTTGGAAATATATGAGTATCTCACTAGCAGATAAGATAGAAATGGAATCTTGAAAGGTATTGCTTAATTGCCATAAAAGCATAGTTTCGAATTGAAACAAAACATACAGGGTATTCCTGAAGGGTAGTGACCGTTATAACTATTTATAAATATTTCATGGTTATTTCATAGTTATAATAATTTTTTAAGTATTTTCAAGAATCCAAAGTGCTTATTTGCACCAATTGTATGGGATTACCAATTATCTTATCGGGGATTATCAAAGATCAGTATATTTATTTTGCTAAACATGAGAAAATATACTGAAAAAGGGATCAAAATGTCAAATGAATGATTAAATGATAATTTCAAATTCAATATTTAAGTGTATATATTGCTCAAAGACCTCATTAGATTGTATTCCGACTTATTTGTCTAAAACATTTCGTTATCGATTTAGTCCATAGTAAATTTGGAAGAAGCAATATAGCAAAATTTCCGTGACAAAAAACTTTATATAGGATAGAGAACAGAAATAAGTGAATATTAATACTTTCTCTTCTGATGTTTTTTCAAGATATTATACACTAGTAAACCTTGAATACTTTAATAATAGAAATCAAAAAAGCAAACTTTTAAGGCATTAACCAATAATTATATGCCTCAAATACGACAAAAATCCTCCTCTCATTACCCTAAATGGAGACCATAGACTTTAATGGATATTGTTACGAACTCGTTCACAACATGAGCCGTGAAGCCTGTCTTTTTCAATTATGTTGAAATAATCTAAAGTTTGGATGCGACCGTTCGCGAAGAGCCTGTTTAAATGTTTTTTATAACTTAATTGTAACGGTAATTCGTTTATTTCGTTTTTATAGAATCAATGGGTATGAGAACATTTTTAATTTGTTTGTTCACAATTATCGAGAAATTCGATTTGTATGAATACTCTCTTGTTTATTATCAAGAAAGTCAACAAATAATCTAGTGTCATCCCGAATCACTTAAGTCTTAGTGTATAGTCCTTAGTGTAAGCGTATACATAAATTAAGTAAGTAAGTAAAAAACATTGTGTATAAATCCACCGTGAAGCTGGTCCTTTTCGATTATGTTGAAATAATCTGAAGTTTGGCGGATGCAATCATTCGCGGAGAGGCCGGTTATATGTTTTTATGACTTATTTACAACGGCGATTCGTTTATATTGTTTTTATAGAATCAATTTTTAGGAGAACCTTTTTTATTCGTTTATACATTTTCTAGAATGGAATTATGGGGAAATTCGTTTTGTATAAATACTCGCTTGTTTCTTAGCGAGATAGTCAATAAATAATCTGATGTCATCCCGAAAATTTTAAGTTTAACGTATAGTGATAATGAATAGCTTAAAGTCCTCAGTGTAAACGTAAAAATATATTTTCTTCTTCCGAGAAAAACATAATCTCATCAGTTAAAATTCTAGAATTTCCGGCGATAATGCTTTCCTCCATTTCTCTGACAAATTCCTTAAGCTAGTAATAACTGACACGGATGACCCTTGTGAAATGCCAAAAAGATCTACATAAGTGAAATATTCACAATTTTCAAGTGTGGTTTCCAAATCTTTATGACGCTAATGACTTCAAAAGTTCCCCTAGGTCCCATCAGAAAAACGAGCAATATGCAATTTTGCTCCAGAAATCTTGTTTCCATTCTATCAGCGATTTGCCACCTTTTCACGTTCCACAAATTTTATAGTTTGGTCCCCATGCCCTCCAGATATTAAATGATATTGGCATTTTTATGTATTATGTTTACCTTTCAGTTTCAAAGGAAAAGCTGTAAAGTGGAATATATAAGCATATAAATATCCGTTATATAAAATTCACGATATTTTCAAAAGGGACAAATATGGATAGCTGATTGGTTCCAAAAGTACCTGGCCTGACCTAGAGATTGCAATTGTTGCTCGAAAAATACCACTGTATCAGCAAATACACAATCTATGCAGCAAATGTTTCAAGTTGCAGGACGCGACGTTGTTTAGTATCTGTTTGGCAGTCATTAGTAGTGAACGTTTTCAGTGAATTTGTGAACATTTATGTGATACATTTACTTGAGAAGCATTAGCCCAACCAATATAAAAGCTAAACTAGATTTATTCTAGGTGAGACTGCTTTTTCGCTATTATCAGTAAAATATTAGGTAGCAGTGAAGACTCCAGAAATATTTATACAAATATAAGAAGCGGTACATCGCATATCAACTGAAAATATGGATATGAGAAAGCAAAATAACAATCAAAACAATGGACTGAAAAGGGAGAACCAGCGATGGTTTTTTGGGATGTGCGTGGGACAATTTTCACTGATTATTTTGAAAAAGAAAAAAATATCAACGGCGAGTATTATGCTTTCAACGTTTGAACGAATAAAGTGTTGTTTTATGAAGACAATGCACCAGCTCACACATCCGTTATTTCAATGGCCAAAATAATGAATTAGAGTTTGAATTGCTACCTCTTGTACACTATTCACCAGATTTAGCCCCCTCGTATTATTTTCTGTTCCCAGATTTGAGAAATTGGCTCGGTGGTCAAAGTTTGGATTAAGTGTTTGTTGTTTCTTGTTTCTTGTTTGCCTTTTTAGTTGAGATCATACTAATTCAATCAAATTCCAAACACAGTAGTGAGGAGGTGATCTTAAAACAGTATGACCATTCTCCTTGGCCATTTCATCTACAGTATATTCGTTAGCAATTATTTTTGTTTTTAGAACTTCTATCAGCTGCTTCTTTGTATAATGCTCTTCGAAATTCAAATTTTTTTCAAGTAGAAACCCCTGTTTGTCTACTTTGGAAGACAATTTGGTTGGAAGCTTACGAATTTGTCTTGAATGATACGAAGCGTTACCTAGCACAACTATTCTGTTTGCATATAGTACTGGTACCAGTTTTAGAGTTTGAATTGCTACCTCTTGTACCCTATTCACCAGATTTAGCCCCCTCGTATTATTTTCTGTTCCCAGATTTGAGAAATTGGCTCGGTGGTCAAAGATTTTCCAACCATGAACAGGTAATGCCGGCAGTTAATGGCCATTTTGAGGAGCTTGATGATTCTTATTATAAAAAGGGTATCGAACTTATTTAACATCACTGGGAAAATTATATGGAGCTAAAAGGAGATAACGTTGAAAAATGAATGAAAATTATATTATTTTTTCAAAATTTGTATGTTTCATTTGTTGATTAAGGTATTTTACTATTTTTTTTTCTTTGACTTGATTGACTCGATTTCATAATAAAAATAGTTTAGGTATTAATACTAAACTAGGTACCGATATTTCTTCAACTCTTAACTAGATTATGATTAAAAATGAAAAGAGATCCTGGCATATTTTATTGCATTCCATTACTGACCCAACACTCCTTTTGCATACTTATCAAGATTTGCGGCATTTCTGAACACTTGACAATTTCGACTTTTTTTCAGCATTTTAGTGAATCGGGCCCAACGTTAAAAACCGTTCACATAAATAAAAAGAAAAACATTAGAATATTAAGTGAATTAAGCGGACTCATGACGTTAATTTTTAATAAAATTTATAATTTTACACTTTTATATTCAATTTTTTTGTACAGTAATTGAAAAAAAAGACGACAAGAAGACTCAAAACATTAATTTTTGGAGTATGATACCGTTTACTCAATATTTACATTTCACAAGTTCGCTGATGTATTTCCAGTAAACGAGTTTCAGAATTTTCTCTAATTTTATATAAAGTCTGTCGCGTCGAGTCTTATTAGAACTTCAAATATTTTACGTATTCTATGCACACTCTGATTCTCGTATATTAGATTTTATGGTAAATGGGAAAAAACTAACATTCCGGTTAAATTTTTAACATTGAAATTGTCACATTCCGTTTGGTATGTCTGTAATTTGGGATTGTCAAAAAATTTACATATTCTTCGAATTTTCGAAGACATTTAAAATGACGACTAAGAAATAGACATTTCTTACATAACAAACTGAAATTTACGTTACGTAATAAGGCTTTTCAAATAGCTGATTGTAAATCTTAATCATCTATGGAATAATTTGTATTTTTATCTAGGTATAAAAATGAAAAGTGTAATTTAAGAGCAAAATATTTAATAATTAATTAACACTATCGGTTAACATTGAGATTTAGGAACTAGTAATTAGGAATAATTTAATTTAAACATTATTTGTACCAATAATATTAAAAGTAAATGTACAATTTTTACAATTTTCAATATCAATATTTCTTAGTTAATTATTTTTCAATTATTCTACTTCTTGATTTGCGACTTCTCTAAATATACTAGTACATGGTATCTGTACATTGTCATTTTCTTCAGCTTGAAATATTTGTTTTGCAACATTAAGTTTGTTTGCAAGTGATTGCTCTAAGTATCCTTCCGCTACTGTCGATCAAATTTAATCCTTCTTCAGCCTTACCCCTAACGTTTCTTTTCAATTTTTGAACGTGGCACTTAAAAGAATTAATATTGAGACTACTTCTTTTACAGGGTCATTCATGGGAACCGGATGTTTTTAAAATAATTATAAAAAATTGAATATTTACTTTAAAAAAGTTTCATTGATTCAGAAACACTTGTTAAATCATAGCATTTGTTACTTAATCACTTACGAAAAATTATGTCCGGCAAGTGATGTCCATTTTGGGCAATACATTGTTGTAGCCTTTGAAGGAAACTGACCTCAATCCTCTGCAGCATGTCTACATCAATCTGGGTGAAGTGTCGACGAATTGCTTCTTTAGGTCCTCCAAAGTACGCGGTTTATTATTGTACACCCGCGATTTCAGAAACCCCCACAGAAAAAAGTCGGGGGACCGAGGGGATGTCGCCGAATCTGAAAACGATCCGTTCCTGGTACAAATCACGGTTTCGTAACTCGGGGATGAAAAACGTATTCAACATTGCAATGTAACGATCAGCTGTTACAGTTATGGCAGCGTCATTTTCTTCAAAAAATTTGGTCCAACAAGACCAACCTTTCATACTACACACCAGACAGTCACTTTTGGGCTATGAAGTCTCTCGTGAAGCTGATGTCGGTTTCTTTCTGCCCAATACCGGCAATTTCGTTGACAAAGCCATTCAGATGAATATGGGCTTCGTCTCTCATTAACAATATCAAATTTTCATTTTCTTCAAAAATGATTTGTAAGCATTTGTCGACAAAATTGTAATCGCTGCTGGTAATCTTGCTCTTTTAACTGCTACACGACAAGTATGGAAATTTTGATCTGTATGTTGAATTCGTCTTACCGTATTTGTGTTCATTTGAAGTGCTGCTGAATGCTTCTGAAGAGAGCGGCGTGGGCTTCTAACAAAGGCTTTTCTTCTCCTTCAATGTTCTCCGGAGTGCTAGCAGTTCGTTGAGGACCCGGTGGTCTTTTCTTCAATATTGATCCATTTGTTCGAAGGTTGTTTACCCATCGCAATATTGTGTAACGATGCATTACGATGGATATTAAACTGACGGTGGAAATCTCGCTGAACATCAGTTACGGATTCGTCATTTCACACAAAACTGTCACACGCGAACAAGCGTCAACGGTTCCGTCTCAATGACTGAAATGTAAATGCTATGTACAAAGAAAACGTTAGATACCAGTCACGTGCCCCTCCCACCATGAGCGCCCTTGTCAACCCACTTCAAAAACATCCGGTTCCCGTGAGTGATCCTCTATATCTTCAATACTCAATTTTTGGAGCTCATCTCTACGACATGCTCCTGCGATGCCAAATAGTGTGTTCTCAATTGTCTTAACATCCAACGAGTACAGTAATCAGATTATTGAAACCCCTTTATTTGTTTATAATTGTGGATTGAGTTATTCAACTCACGTAACGCATATGGAAAATCTTGTTTTATCTTTTTGCTATTATGAAATATTCAGACGTTTCTATACTTTAATATACTCACCTTGTTTACCTCAGGGCTGTCAATGTCAAATAGAAAGGCTTAAAAAGTTTTGTGAATCGGAAAAACTCGTTTTTCATTGAAATAGACATTTAACAACAATTCAAAAAAATAAACGTAGAAAGGTCTAAGACACATACATATTTCATCTCATTCAGGCCTCTCCCTTATTCTGAGGAGACGATAGAGAAATTGCCTTTCGAATTTTTCGACTATAAAAGATTTACATTTATGTTCCGCTAATAGCATAGTAATCTTTTGGGGAATGCATTATATTCTACGAATTTGATAGATCGCTTAAACCATTTGTCAAATATTTTACGAGGGTTATAGAAGGGGAATGGAGTTAGTTTTTGTAGCGGAGGAAGTTCATTGTTATCATTTTGATTGAAGTACTCTATTAAATAAATTTGAGTATCAACCCCAACATATAAACTGCAATTGTCGTAAATGTTTGAGGCAATAATTGGAAGCGGCAGAAAAGAACGTTCATTCTATTGTCGTTGAAATACATAGTATTATGAGCTGAGAAGGGAAGATAAGTCATAAATCTGTTTGAATGCCTGTAAATAATGTTGGTTGGTAGTATTGATAGCGATGTAATCGAGTAACTCGAGAGAAAATTAGATAATGTATACTGGATGGTGAACTATTTATTGAGATGATAATCATAATCGAATAACATAATATAAAAACTATCATGTTTTTCTGATAACATGTTATAATTTCATTGAATAAAAATCTAAAACAATAATTTTTATAACTGGTAAGAAATTTCAATCAACGAAACCAAATGAAATCATATCACCACTACACTACATCACATCTTCGACTTTTTCCTGCTTCTATTCGTCTTGACATATTAACTGACCTTGTCGTGTGCCGTAAAATTTTTCCAAATATACTGGAGGCCAGCTCGCAATTCTGCAATACCTCTTGAGGGATTGATCTGAACTATTTCTTCATATTTTGCCACAAGGTGTTATTCGTTGATAAATCTGGACTACTAGACGTCCATTTTAAAATTAGAATATTCAAGCTTTTACTTTTCTAAGCATATGACAAGCAGCACGGGCTCTATCTAAACAATGAGAAAACTTCAGTTTTATCCTACAACCGCTAAAATCAACAATGACTTAATACAATCTTCGATTTCAATCAAGCTTCTTGATCTACATATTGATGGTGTTCTTCAATAGTCTGTATATGTGGACTGTTTGTACAGGCAAGTCTAAATTTAGTCAAAAAAAAACGACCTCAAATGAGAACTCTGAAAGTATAAATTTGATGTATTTAGATAACTACATATATGAAGCATAAATATTATTGAATTATATGTAATGTTATAATTAAAAATTTTATTATGATGTGAGACTTAATCCAAACCATAATTCTATAATAAAAAAAATAAACAGGTAATTTGTTTCTGTGAAATTTTATAAAATATTCAGAAAATAATGTTATATTATATTTACTGGCAAATATTCTTGGCTCGCCTTTACAAACGTTGAATTGACACTGGTATTGTTTTTTTCGTTTTACGAGAAAATGTCCTCATCCTCTTGACAGTAGTTTGAACACTTGATTTTGACGTCGAGCAGAGTGGTCGAACCTTCGTCCTTGAATTTTCAGGTAACTGCAATTTATTTATTGCTATCAACGTTCTACTGTTCACTGCAAGATATAAATAGCATTGACCACTGCCATGTCTATAAAGCTCGTAACCAAACACCACCACCACTTTTATATTTGATTGCTGTCGAGTGCATTTTTAACAACCAATCTTGCTGACCTCACTTATGTCTATTGTAATTATTCACAACATTTGATTGAAGAATTGGTATCCCCTCCTTCTCTTGTAGACTCCATCGGTGTTCTAGTGACAAAGGATCTACTGTATCAAATTTGGCCACTTACACACATTTATTGTCATCCCACAAAATGATTATCGCCTTTTTCTCAACAAAACTGTATTCGCAGCTACCTCTTCCTGACTTTTGCATTTCTTTTGAAGTTTTAATGGGACACTTTTCAGTTCTGTTGTCTTTAATAATTCCCGTTAATGGAAAACCTATTTCGCTTAGTTTTAAAAATAACGGGTGGTTTCTGAAAATGTCAAAATAGACAGTGTGGAGTCCAGGATTTTCTACAACGGATAGCATCTTAGACACGACTTTAGTTCCTAAAGGTTCATTTGCTGCTTCACCACTTTTTTTCCACCATACAAGGAGAAATTGTAGCAATATTCATCAGTCCCGTACATTGCCCTAAGTTTGTAGCCAAATCTTATGGGTTTAGCTCTAATAAATTGATTCAATGCATTATTGCCATAATATCTAGCAATCATTTCATCTATTGCTCAATCACGATGAAAAATTCCTCACTTGCGAAAATTTATATTCACATTTTCTACGACTGGACGAATTCCGAAACTTCTGTCATCTCTGTTATGGGCAGCATTTCAATTATCTTAAAAATGAAGTATAGATTTCAATTCAAGATAAGCATTCCTACTAAAAGCGTTGCGTACCATGGGTATGTCTTCACCGTCGGACCAGTTGTCTCTTTCACTTGGTAGTATATGATATTTTTTATTAAATAACACCACCATTGACATCTCTGAATTTGTAAAATTTTTAGTGCTTGTTGTGGACAATTCCATGAAATGAGAGTTCAACATTACCGCCTTATCTAAATTCCCCTGCTCTCATCCACCTCCTTAACAGTCAATTATGCCCTTTGAGTCGCATCTACGATATGCCCTTCCCTTCTAGGGTACGTGTGGTGCGACTCAATTTGAGCGAACTACAAAAGTGGGCTCAATATTTTATAATACAAAAAAATGTACAATCACTTGCCAATTGAGATCAAATCGATATCATCTTTTCCCGCATATTTACTAGAAAGTGCTTTTCACTCTGTAAACGATTTCTATACTAAATAATATTTAATTTCTGGCATGTTGCATACTGGTTTAATTTTGCTATGGACTTATATACAACTTATTACCTATTACCTATAATTTGATTACTCATTGTGGTTTTCTTCTGTATATATGAAATTTTATTCTATTTGTATATTTCTTCATTTATTGTTATGTTTTTTTTTTAATTTTCACAAGCTTTTGTATCTTTGTGTCTTTGTCTATCTTTTGCAGTTTTTTTTTCACTTCCCTGTCTCTATTAAATTGTGTATTTAGCTTACACATTCACATATTCACTAAAGTATCACTATTTTCACTTATCAAGTTTGTAGTTAATTACTCGATCATACGTTCTAGTCTATATTCTAATGAGTTCTTGAGCTACAGCTAGTTGTTACACTACCCCCACTTTTAATTGTTATTTCTGCAACGCCACAGAACTGTTTTGGTACAACTAATAGCTTTGACGCAGCTTTCTGGCTATTTTGTCTACCTTTTCTTGATTTCTATGATCCTCTAGCCAACGCATTTTAAACTAAACCCAAAAATTTTAACACTAGCTTAGAGTTAACCTCTACTGAATCATTTTTGTTGCTTGGATATCTGGGCAAATAGTAAATGAATGCTCTGTTCTTTCTCTTTTATTTTATTTTCATCTGAATAATTATGTTTGTTTGAGCTATTCGTATATGAGGTTGTTTCCGCCTACAAGTCTGCACCCTGCTTCCAGTGTCCACTCCTTGTTATGGACTTACACATGCGACGTACCCTAAACAAACAAAATAGGTAATAATATGTAGAAATATATTTTTGTAGTTTATCGTCTCCTGTTTTGAGGAATTGTAATTTAATGCAATGAAATAAAACTACAAGAAACTTTCCTAAGTCGATTATTCTTGCTAGCAGTTTTTTCGCATTGAATGTGGAAAATAGTCCTCTGAAAAACTGAAATTCTAAATATGCACAAATATTTTATGGAGATATAACTGAGGTTGATTTATCGTTTATTTTATACGGAGAAACGAATTGTTAGAATTGCTTGCTAATATGATTGATTAGATTGTCTTTTGTTCGTAAATACCTATACGTGAGTTAAAAGTTGGTCATGATTTATGGTTGTTTTTGCGACGTTCATTTGTCATTTTAAAACCAAGCGACCGCGATCATGTATTCGGAGCATTTAAACGACAAAAAGGCTGGTTTTTTAAAATTAATGGCACTGCTGCGAATAGTATTCATCTTCTCTATCTACATGTTGTGGCTGACTAATAATCACAGTATGGAAATAGATAACAAAAATACTGATAAACCCCTTCTGAATTTCTTAGTACATGTTATAAATTACTTATAATTTCATAATAAAGTTCAATGCACTTTTTCCAAATTTTCAAGAAAATCAGCATCAATTGTTTATTTCAACTGTTATTCATTTATTTTTAACTTGAAAATGGCTCCATATCTCTCTAAGGTTAGTGAAATTCTGCAGAAAAGTATTAATTCATATTATGTTTATTATTTATTACGTGTTGTATCTGCTTTAGGTATGAGCTGATGCAAACGTACTTCGTATATCTAAAGAAAGTAAAATTGTGGATGATAGAAAAATAAATTTATTTTCAACCCCACAAAAGAAAAGACTTGGCAGAAAAATCAAAATATCACTGGACCGCTTGGAAAAAACTCGGCTAAGACAAACGATTCTTAATTATCACATAACTGAGAAAACCGTACCAACTCTCAAAAACGTGTACAAAAAATTTAACGATTATTTTGAATATAAAGTCATTAAGAAAAAATATTCACCAATTATGATACTGTTGGAAAAAAGTGAGGAAAGATCGAACAATTTTAGTTGAACGTCACTCAATCAGACATCTTAGATTAGAATTTTTGAGAAAAATAAAATTTTACAGAGAGCAAAATAGACCCATCGTATACATGGATAAGACTTATATCCACTCCAGTCGTACACATGAGAAAGAATGGAGCGATAAAAGCTGTTAGAGTATGATGAAACCAACAAGTAAAGGACCTCGTCTAATAATTGTTAATGTTGGTAGCGAAAAAGGGTTTATTTCTAATGCTTACCTACGCTAGAAATCAAATTGTTAAATCTGGTGATTATCACGACGAAATGAATTACGATAATTATGAGAAATGTGTAAAAGAAAAGCTGATACTAATCTATTACCAAAAACTGTGGTGATTATCGATAAGGCCTCATATCACAATAAATTATTGGAATCAATGCTAACATCAACAACAAGAAAAGCGCTCATGCAAGACTAGTTGAAGAAACGGAATATTTCATTTGACGATAGCTTGCTGATTACCTCCATATCAGCCTGGACTGAAACAGTATGTAGCAGATAAAAATGTTTCATTCAAATTTAATGAGGTTATCCAATACTGGAAATCAAGTTGTGATCAAGTTTGAGAAAAAATGTATAAAGGAAGAACTACTTCTTGGTCAGGTAATCGACAACTCAATTATAGATTTGAATGATGATGATTCAAGTGGAGAAAATTATACTGACGAAACTGATGCCGAAAGGCATTTTGATGAAAGTGGGGACGATTTTGATTTGGAAATCTCTTCAAGAAATCTTAAGTTTGAAGAGGTAGAAAGTTGCAGCACTGTAAGTGTGAATAATTTCGTCCAAAACGAACCGGATAGTGATTCTTTGTCAAAATTATTTACAATTTTATACATATTGTCTACTATTTTGATATTCTATTATTTTTATTAAATTCGGTAAAGTGATATACTTTAATATAATTTTATTACTAAGACGAAATAAAGCAATTCAATCTTCATTTGTGACGCGTTTTGCTAACACATTAGCTTTGTCAAATGAGTCAAAGAAATAAAATGCTAAAAATGCCTAAATAAGGAATTCTATTAAAACAAAACAATCACTTACTCTAGGTGAATAGGTTTAATAAAGGTGAATGGTTGATATCTATTTGGTCATTAACAAGATTACCTGAATATTTTCTTTTATTTACCTCAAGGACTTCTAAGAGATTTAATTTCCTGGTAGCATTGTTCAATACTTTTGGTACTTCAATATTAGTAGAATTCCCTATTTAGGCACTTTTTGCATTTTATTTCCTTGTAAACATTTAGTAATACTTTTGTCAATACTCAATATCTTAAACTACCGTATTTATGCACTGTATAAATTAAAAATTTTTCATTATACCATCACCGTTTGACCAAGCTACTGTGTTAGCGGAACGCGTCACAAATTGATATTGAGCTTTAGTTCAAATTAAATAAAGATTTAAAAAAAATTATTATCAAAAATACTTAGTGACTTTTACTTAGGATTTTTTAACCTACTGGCTATTTAGCTTTCAAGACAATTACTAAATGTAACCAGATATATAAAGCACGGATTTATAATCAAGTAAAATTGAAAAAATATGCATATTTATACTCCTTGCTGACTTCATTTTTAATAAGGTTTGATATAAATTCACAGAGTTTGTCTTCAAACCAGTCACAAAAGTACCAATGTGCTGACGCTGCAGGTTTCTCCGCTCTCCGCATCAGCCAGCTCGCACCTATAATATTGTTATCATTATTTTTCGTTTGCTGTCTTTCTTCTCTGTCTGCGCATTTGAAGTCTCAAGCTACGTTGGCCGAGCTGTATAAGATTATACGTGCCAATTCGTAATGTTTTATTTAATTGTTAACGACACAAATAATATTCATAATTTCTCTCATATCCTCTCTATTATACTCATTTTTAACTATTCCCCAAATGTTATGAGCTTCTACTTTGCTCCCAAAAACGAGGTATCATATTTTGCAATGCTCTACAGTTCTTTATCTAAGCTTAGCACTTAACCTTGGGTGTACCTAGAGCTGCCAAACGTACATTTCTTTGTAAATGTACTTGACGTTCTTTGACATGTTTATCAGCATCAAGTTATCAGATTAGCATCCACAAAAAAATTTTCATTATTGTAATACTTATAATGATGATACAATACAAGATAACATAATAGAAGTTTGAAATATTTGACAATAAAAATTCAATGGGAGAACAAATTTCATTTGAATTAAGGACATAGCGCTTCTTGATTTCTGGGTTAGAAATTGAATTCTTTACCAACCATTTCCACATATTTTCAATGAGATTTATCTCAGGACTATTTGGCGGCCACGGTGAAGTCTCAATATTGTTTAGACGAAACCATTGTTGAATTATACGGCGGAACAGGTTGATTATCATGTTGCTAAATGGAATCTTTTCCATCAAGTTTAATTTACCGATGGCAACATAATGTTGTCTAGAATATTGAGGTAAACTCCAGAGTAAAGTATTCCACCAATGCTCTAACAAATGTCAGGAGGGCCATTGATACTAATGCAAACTCTAATACTGGAAATTTCCGTCATCACATTGTTCTTTAAACCTTAAATTTTGTGGTCTATAAATGCGAATACGTCCGTTATTGCACGACTTGACTGTTTATTCATCTATGAAGATAATTAGTTCCCAAAAGTCCAGTTCACGATACACACGGGATCCTGTAAAGTTTGTTCCACATGCAGCACTAGCAGCCGATCCTAAGGAATGTTCTCTTAAAAAATAAATTAATCCAATATCTTGTGTGTCATTTGAAATTTTCCTCCCTCTAGATCCAACCTTTCGTCGCAAGGTCCCATCTTGTGTCCATCGCTTCTTCACTCTGGCTACAGTGCTCGTATTGAGACATAGATGAGTTTCCAGTCCTTTTATAGAACAACCATCTTCCAATTTGGCAATGATTAAGATAGGTGGTAGGATATTATTTGAATCATAATAATGTGTCAGTATGAGTCATAGCTCTACCTATATCTCATTTATGAAAATGGGTAACAAATATATATTTCACCATGTTTCAATTTTTCCATAGAATACAATAATCCTTGGAACGTTACTTTGAACAAAGAAATATTGGTAACCCTAGCAGTGACAAGCTTCTGCTGTCAGTAGCGAGAGCTTACTGTTTCTTACTGTTAACATCAAATGTCCGAAGATCTTCTGAATTTTCCTATGATCGATTTGGTATTCTCGAAAGTTTTTTAATTGACATGTGCAGTTACATTCTCTATAAATAATGAACATTCTGCTATAACTCAGGAAGATCTTCAGACAGCTCTACGTTTATTTTCAATGTAAGGTATTATTATGTGAGGGCGCTCACATTTTGGTTTTTTGGTTACTTATTTTGCCAAAGAAATGTTGGTAAACCTACCAGTGAAAAGCAGCGCTGCCTCTCAGTAGCGAGAGTTTATTTGATGTTCTGTTTCTTACTGTTAAACTCGTCACATGTCAGAAGGCCTTCTGAATTTTTCTGTGATCAATTTAGTGTCAATTTGATTCTCCAAAATTTCTAAATTGACATTTAGAGTAACGGTTTCTATCAATAATCAACATTCAGTCATAACTCTGGAAGATCTTCAGACAGCTCGACGTTTATTTTTGATTTGATGAATACTCATTTCACATACGAAATGTTGGTAAACCTAGCAGTGACTAACAGCTTCGCCTCTCAGACGCAAGAGTTTATTTGATGTTCTGTTTCTTACTGTTAACATCGTCCCCATGTTCTGAATTTTTCTTGAATTTTGGTTGATTTTTGAATCGACATTTAGAGTGAAGTTCGCTGTGAATAATCGATATTTCGTTCTCTAATTCCAATTTTTGATAATGATAATTATTTCTATGGACATCACCATTCAATACTCTCTAGAAATATATTTGTCCATCGTAAAACTAAATTATACAAACCGAACTAAACCTCATAAATGTAAAGATTGAAAAATGTACAAAATAAATGTTGAAACTGTAACTAATACAAATACTGAGCTACCTACAGCTTACAGAAAATTTGCTAACACGCTATTATTTCTCAATTGTCAAGTCGTTCTTGTCTTTACTTTGTATTCAAATTCTCTCCCAATTTTGATCGCTTACGATCTTGTAATTTCGATGAATAGTGTCACTCTGTACAAAGGAATTTTTAACGGATAAATATCAAATCCCGATTATTTTTATTCGATGTAGAACCACAAAGTAGACAGATATTTCCCTTGTTGATTTTTTCCTTCAAAAACCGGATTTAAGCCAAACAAAAAACAAACTTAAAAGTGAATAAACTGAAATAACAGAAAGTAGGTTTATTTTCGATTAAAAATGATCGACGATTCCTAAAATTAATATTTATTCAACGATTCAATTCAAGTCAATTCTCATAGAGATAAAAATTTTTCCACTAAAAGGAATAAATGATATAAATTTACCTCTTGTCTCAATGATTTGCATGAAACAATTGTACACTCATGAAATTCATGTTATATGGTAGTAATTCCGAAAACTGTTCAGATTATTCGCATTCATTTTATTTCATTTTAGTAATTGTCTGCCTATTGCATAACATTTTTCACCCTTCAGTTCTTTTGTATGGCATCTGGTATCAATTTAGTACCAGAAACTGTCAGTTTTATTACAACACTACTTATAGCTTTGACATTATTGACCAGTATATTACCAAAGCAGATTAACACTATCAGCAGTTCAAGTTTTCTATCCTGGATTTTATGCAAAGAACTTACACGCCATGGTTCTTACAAAAACTTATCAAAAAACTTCAACAAGTCTACAATTAGAAGAAAAGAGATATAGAATTTAGCGAAGAACAGTCTGCGAACGTTTCTATAGTATAGAATATGTGCCAAATACTCAAAACAAGTCTCAAATTTATTCAACAATTATGTATTAGCAGCTCCCTTTACAGATGACACCGCGATACTAGTATCACGCATTAAATACATCACAGCTCCATTTCAACAAGACAGAAAAATGGTTTAAGAAAGGGCGCATTGAAACAATCGAATCGAAATCAGTCCAGGTAGCCTTCACCAACTGCAATTGCAAATGCCGAGAAGTCATTCTAAATAATCCCTTCTACAACGCAATGATGTCAAATATCTTGGCATGCAACTGGACAAGCGATTAACCTGGCTGAAACACATATTGACCAAACGCAAACAATTGGGTTTGGAACTTAATGATTTATACTGGCTGATAGGTAGGAAATCTCAATTATCTCTCTGAAATACAAAGTACTGATCTACAAAGCAATCTTCAAGCCCATATAGACCTACGGAATCCCATTGTGGGGAACAGCAGTCAACTCCAATATTGAAATTGTGGAGCGATTCCAATCGAAGGTCCTACGAATTATCGTAGATGCTCCAGGGTTTGTGCCAAACTTATTCATAACCTTCATGTGCCAACGGTTAAAGTGGAAATGAAAAACTTATCCATAAGTTATAAAAATAGGGTGAGCCTCCATCCAAACAGACTAGTTTCTAACCTGATAGTGAAGCCAACGACATATTCCATACGACCTAATTAGTATGATTTAACGAACGTTAGTGTGTTCCCAATTGCTAAACCTAATTATTCTAGTTATTAATTGAAGCTGTAAGAGAAAGTAAACAGTATCAATGATCAAGTAACATCATACAAATTAATTTTTGTAATTAGAAACTTTTATTTCTGTTGTTGTATTTTGATAGCCTAGTAATTGCTTTAAGTTCTTGTTGATAAATGAACAGTTACTTTGTTTTCGAAACATAAAGAAATTATTAATGTCTTTGAACGAGTGTTGCCTTTTGTGGTATGGAAAGCAACTTGCAACTTTATATTATATCATATTCTGAGTAAATAGTTAAAATAGTAACTTGGAGCTTTGTCGGCTTTTTGTGAAAAATTTCAGGTATTCTGCAATGCTTCCGAAAAACTTACCTTTTATAAGCTTTGTCGTATTTGTCAAATTTCCATTGATTTTATCAGCTTCTATGTTGAAATGATTAATTGTTTGAACGGTTACCATATCAGAAAAAATGTCTCACCTTCACATTTCTACTTTACTTAAATTGTATTTGAAGAGAATTTGATTGAATGCTTTGAGACTCGCATCTAATTCATCCTAAGAACTATGGAAAGATTATGAGAAATATCTCTTTCTTCAAGTACCAGAGAAGCCAGCCACAAAATTTAATAAAATTAATAATTTTTGAAAATTTATACTTATTCTTCGATTTCATGATAATAATGGTTGCTCCTAATAACGCATATTTCATGCAATTATAAGGAGGTTTTTGTGTCTTTTCATCTTCATTCAATCATTTTGGCATGATAGTCTTGAGTTAATTTCCGTTGTAGCGTTTTCCTCTACAACATTTTTTCTTATAACAAATTTGTAATGACTCACCTTTAGTTTTGAATTATATTTTAACTTAGTATCATTACTCACAAATCCCTTGGAATTTATCAAATTGAGAACAAATTCCACTCACTCTATTATAGTATATTGTCATTCAGTTCACACTGTACTAAAGAACCACACAGTTTGAGAAATCGCGAAAGAAAGTTTCTGAATTTTGGAATTCTGAACTGAATGCTGCGAATTTCTACAGTTGAATATATTACTTTGATATCGGCGGTACTATAACGTCATCATAAGTTATGGAAAAAGCACGCAGAACACGTTCGTTTATTCCAGATAACAGCATGAATCGCACAGTAAATGATTTATTCAACCACTATATTGGTTTAACTGACGAAAAGATTATGTTGGTAGTTCCCACATTATGTTCCTTTGGGTATTTCCATAAGGAAATCAACAACTACAAATTGTAGAATTTACGACTTTAAGATTAAGAATTAAAATAGGCTAAGATTAATTTTTACAAACATCTATTTATCCGACCAATTACTTTTGGTTAACTCAAATATTTTCGAGTGAAATATAGGCGTTGAGATGTTGTTTGGTCATTTTAATCATCAGTAAAACCATTTTATATGTTTAGTTCAGTAGAATTCATCTTTAGAAAGGCATTTCATGATTTTTGTTAAGCTATCAAGAAACGCAAGTTGTTCAATCATAATTTTTGAACTCAATGTTTATAGAAAGAGTGTTAATACATTAAGTTGATCCTACTCATTCTGTTTCACTTTTTAATAGATTGCAAATCAACAAATATTTGAAATATTTGAATTCTTTTTCATTTTACGTGACCTAACCAGTCTTTCATTTATTAATAAACCAATTTCTTAGTATGATAGTTCAAGATTTAATTGTCATCTCCTTAAAAATGGTACAAAAGTTTATCGAGTGGATTAACAAAATGTCAGTAGATAACTCGTATATGAAGCTTTAATACTTCTGGTGTCCGGAGAAATGAAAGAGTAGACGGGTTAGTGAAAGTATTGTCACGAGTACGATACTGGTCTCTCCAATTCCCATATCCGATGATTCATAAAAAATCTAATGAACATCAGAGCTGGAAATAGCATTCTCAACAGGAGACTAAAAACTAGCAGCATGCGTAAAACCATCTTCTGTGGACCATAAAGTATACTGGAGGACAGTCATATCGAGCTAATGAAAAATCAAGTGCAGCTGATAAGAAAACTGTTTATTGGTTATTGCAAAGCACCTCAAGACGAATGGGATCGCGCAAGATATTAAGTCTTCAGTGCGTTCAAAAACAGATACTCGGACGGAGCGTGAAATAACACATCGAAATCAAGGAGATAGCTTGTTCGCTTAGCACACGAAATAGATCATAATCTGGACTCCACCTCAAGTATTGTCCTTTAGAGGTGCTGGTCGCAATACATGAATTGCTGACTGCCTGGCTGAATCAGTATTTAATTCCAATTATAGTTCAATAAACTGTATTCTTAAATGCGGATTATAGGGTAAGATTCTGAATTTTTAATATTAGTTCTAACTAGATATGTCAAGATTTTGTAGCAATTCTCTCCTGGGTAGGGTTGAAAACATCAATAAAAAGTTTTTTTTCTAGTACCGTGCGTAAAACACGTATCTTAGGTACTTTTTCAATTACATAAAAATATTATTATTAAGGTTTCCGTAGTGTAGGAGTTAGACTACGAGACTCACATGCAGGGGTTTCCAGGCTCAAGTCGCGCTCAGTGCACCTTAAATATTAGTCTTAATATTGAATTCATCAGTTGTTCTATTAATTTTTACTAATCTTGATGAAAATGTTCGAAATATCAATAAATTTCTTTAATTTCTTATTTCTTAGACCCTTTGGATATATTAACACATCTAGATGTTCTTGATTTTAGGCCTCTTCTGTTTTAAAATTAGTTTTTTTAATAATCTTTTGATTAATATAAATACGCAAATTGTCAGTATCAATATCATATTTTGATAAAGAAAAGTCGAATTGTCAAATTTCATCTTTCTTCCACAAGTTATTGAAAAAACCAATTTTAAAACAGACGAGATCTAAAATCAAGAACATTTCTATGCATTAATACTAATAAATATACAATACATTTTTTCAGGAATCAATAAAAGCGTTATACGGTAATTTTTCTTCACGCACTAGTGCGTAAAGAAAATTAGCACTAAACTTTTATTGTAATTTTAGGTAGTATCGTAAATATTGTATGCAATTCGGGTCATAAGGCCTTTTTTCAACTCATGTGATTATCATATAGCCTGCGGCTCGTGCGATAATAGTCACATTCCTCGGAAAAATGCTACATCACACACATAAATATTATTTTCATTGTGCAATATCCATAAGCGCTATCATTGTCAAGACTGGTTCTTCTTCAAACCGGTCATCTGTTTTCGAAGATTCCCTTGCCGCTAAAAGTACCTCCATAGACTCACAATATTTTATTCGAAGTTTTCGTTCTGATTTTCCTCCTAAATTTTACCAACATAAAAATCAGCTTCTATCATTTTTCACCCGTACTCTGTACTTCAAAGTAACCTAAAATTCAGGAACTTTCCCAGTATTCGCATTCGAGGAACAATTTTCATGAATTTATGAATTCATGCACTTCAATTCGCTGCTGAGTCATACAGAATAATGACACCGAGTTGTGGTAAGTATTATATCATCAACAAAAATAATGATCTTAATTGATAGGCGCTTGATAAATTGGTTTCATTGTTTTTTGTCATGTCATGTTACAAATTCCAACATGTGGTTGCTGGTAACACAATAGGGACATGATATCCAATATATAGGCAAATTAAATGATAATTATCAGGTATGAATTATGACTCACATTATTTTCATTTTTAATGGATTTTACAAAATTTCATTAAACTAAAAGAACATTCATTCGCAAACAAATTGGTTGGTTATAGCAAAAATAACACTCGCTTATACGGATTTATACACCAGCTGAAAGTTATTAGGTAATACTTAGAGAGAAAGAATAATAAATACGTTATGTGATTCTCGAAACACCTAATCACTTTTAAAATTTACAATACAGTATACAATAACAAGTATATTGTGCAAAAAGTAGGAAAACTTCAACTTTTCTCACAAGTGTGCAAGTTTGTGAACTATTATTTAAATTTGTAGTTGATTCTGAAATTTTTACAATTTTGTATAGTTAAACCCGGAACGCCATTTCTTCTTATTAAATTTTTTGTTATGTTAATTTTAGATGTCGAGGGTTAATCGTTTATATATATGTATTTTTAGTCTCCATTTCTGTAAAGGCTTCGAGTCGTTTTTCAATGGAGTTGACGATTTTATTAGCAACGTTAATTGTATTTTTAATAGACTCTTCGACGTATCTTTCTGCCACGATACTGGATTGCCATCCTCCATGGCGCTTTAAGGCTAATATGTCCCCTCCTGCATTTACTAAAAAAACTACCTGTTCAGCACATTTTTCTGTGTTGGTAATTTGAAAAGAAACGTTTTTCTGGTAAATCAATGGGTCGAGCATATTTTTTATATAACTCATAAAATTCTCCCATTACAGTGAACGTTCTTGGCTTTTTTGTTCTCGTGTTGTCTAATTTCACAAGGGAAGCTGAATTTAAATCCTCTAAATTATCGATTCTCATCTTCTGGAACTCCTCTTACGCCTATAACTACTGATCTCTGCAGATAAATTAACCTTAATTGAAATTTTACAAAAAAATTTTTGCCATACTGAGTTCCAAGCGGACAGTATCCACTGCATCACTGACCATAATTTGAAATAGAATTTTTAATGATTATTTAATTCTTTTTATCTACTGAAAAACCCATTAAATAGCAAAATATATGTTATTTAATAGAAAAAATAGAATTGAATTCTAAAAATAGTTCTTTTTAAATAAATTTACCTTTATTAGTAGATATTCCTTGCCTAGAGCTTCGTTTAAAAACCTCTGCGATGGATCTCCTGTCAATATGTGTGATTTTTTGGGGACGTAATTGCCGGACTTCTTATTCAAAAATGAACGTAATTTCTGATACATGGATATATCAACGTTATTTTTTATACTGAAAATATTTCGCAACATATTGTGACCAAAGTGTAGACGCCTTTAGAGTTTTCGACAACTCTTCAAAATATACTAAAAGTACAGTTTCCGAAAAAATAATTATTTTTGTATTTCTTCTCCATTCCCTAAATTTCTCGTATGCTAATTCATATTTTTTTCTTGAAATTTCCGGCAACAAATCTAAAGTTACTTTTGCTGCATTTTTTGATATCTATCTCTGGCGGAGTACCCATAGAGGAAAGCTCCAAGAGCCCAAGCTTGGCCCAGGCTTGGCCCAACTATGTAGAGCTCTAGGCCAAGCTTGTAAGCCAGGCTTGGTCCAGTCTTGGTAAACCTCTGGAGTGATGGGCCAAGCTTGGTCGCCAAGACTGGGCCAAGCTTGGTCACCAAGATTGGGCCATGCTTAAATGCCAGGACTAGGCCAAGGTTAAATACCAAGATTTATTCATTACATTACTTTTTCTTCTATATCTTTACTGATATTACTTTCTAAATTATTATTACTACTGTTGTCAAGATCGCTATCACTAGAATTTATATAATCATTAATATTATTATCATCATTATCCAAATTATGATTATCAAACGCTTGAAGGTGGCACAAATCTGTACCACTATCGTTAACCTCACTCAGAAAGCTGATATTTATACTTAAATTATTTGCCCGTTCACAATTGAGTTAGGTTTTTTCTCTATTCAATGCACGCTATCTTTGAACTCGAAGATACGCATCAGACATGATTACCTTTAGTAGTAGTAAATAATAAAAAATGTGATAAGAAACACACACACACATACTGAATGAACTAGAGATCAGATTGATCAGACCCTTAATAAAAAAAAAATATGGCTGCCGACGGGGTGTTGGGGAAAATACTCGAACCACGCCGTATGTGACCGAACAGCCGAAGCTTGTGTCCCCAATAAATGGCTAGGGCTGGGTTAATCAGGATTGGCCCAACCTTGGTCCAAGCCTGGGTTGTCAACGAATGGCCAAGATTGGGATATCCGAGCGTGGGTAATCATTGGTATGGCCGAAGCTGAGTTAAGTAGCCTAGCCCACGCATGGGCTAATACAGGTACGCATGAGATACACAACGGTATACTGAAACAAAGATTTGAAAATATTATCAATTCCACTAACTATAATCATATTCTGTATATTGATGTATCTAAATCTGAGGTCGGCGTAGGTTGTGCCGTAGCCAAATCGCATCAAATAATCAAAAGATATCCTCTACCATCTTTTGCTAGCGTCGTCTACACAGGAAAATTATATGCAATACTCCAAGCCTTGATCTCCCTGAGCCCTGACGACAAATAATATGGACAGAATCGTTCACATTAATAAACTCCATTAGACAAATTTATCCACTCCATCCAGAATAATCATGACTCTAGTGACCATCTTCCAAGCTCTGGTGCTATCATAACTTTAATTTGGTTACCGGCTCACACTGGCATACATGGGAATAAACTTGCAGATCAAGCTGCAAAAGAAGCTTCGACGCTTACTCTCCACAGCGACTCGAGACAAATCCAAAATGATGTCATAGCTAACAAAAGACGTTCTAAACTCGACCGATGGACAAAGTACTGGGCAAGCTTCAACAATAAGCTACATGAAATTCAAAGGTCCATCGACTTCAGAAACCTACCTCCTATGAGTCGTAGATATTCAGTTGTTGTACGCTAAATACGCATCGGGCATACTCGCATGAGTCACGGAGATTTAATGACCGCTTCTGATCACCCAAATGTCAGTTCTGCGAAATATTACTGACACATATTAACAAGTAGTCCACAATACTTCAATGAGCATCGTAGCCACCAGATAGGAAGTTTGCTCCAAAAAAGTTTTAATAACGTGAAAGAGTTGGCCGACTTCTGGTTCTACCGGAAAACTTTTTTTGAAAAATGCGGATTATACCGTTCTCATTTTCTGAGCGATGTTTTATTCCGTGCATCAAGCTGGAGCTTTCATTTTATTTGAAAAAGAAATACATAATTACGTTATGCGAATTTGCATCTATAGACTAATAGGCAGATGTGGTGAGTATGGTAAAATGTAATGAAAAGAAGTTTTTTGTTTATTTGTTTATAATTATATACCACACCTCGAAATAATGGTCGTTATACATTTACTTATCTACTTTTCTAGAAAAATAAAATGAAATTTGAAGTTCTGGAACTGAAAATATTATATATGAGACTGTTTAATGAATATACCTTAGAAATACGATAAATTTATTTTCTAATAAATCAACTTCTCTACCATTCTTCCATTGTTATTTAGTGTTGAACCATTTTATCACGAAGTATAGATATAAGGAGTCTGAATGGTATCGGGTTTTCCAAAGAATTTATGTACAGAAAAATAAACCCAAATCAAAGTTCTCTTTTCTGCCACTGGCTGCGCAAGTATTCATGACGTACCGTTGTTATTATTATTATTTTATTATACTAGCTCGCGAGTGTTTAAATTAATTAATTAAATATGAAATATTAATTTATTTATTTAAAATTAATTTTGAGAAAACAATGGGAAGGTGCTGTGCTGTTGTCTTATTGGCCGAAAGGCAAGTGAGAATGTAGAAAAAGTGGCATTATCAAAATACCAAAAGTGAGTATAATCTCAAAGTAATATTAAAAATTCATATTATTAACAATTAACGAATAATTTTAAAATTTATGCAGTTTTTCAATATTTCAAAAATATATTTTTATTTATTTGGTGAAATATAAAATTTTCAATTTTTTTAAGGACGTTTAATTGCGTAGTAAATGGACCTCTGCTCTGGGACAAGAATTAAAAGCTACCAGTTTTATTTGTGAATTACAATTTAATTTAATGGATGTAATTAAAACTGATAGAGAAATTTTGAAAGATGGCAGTGTATATGTGTATGAAAATGAAAAAGTTCCTTTGCGGAAGAAAGCTGAGCCAAAATCACATGTTACTCATGACTACAATGAAAACAATTGTAGCTTGCTTCCAAATTATGGTGCTTCAACTATCTCTGATATCAATAGCGATAAGATAATCGGTGACTGCAGCTTTAATTCCGTTGAGACAGAAACTATCATTGAAACAGTAGAGCCTGAAATAGTAAATCTTGCAAACACAAATTGTTCTAAGGATACAAATACCGTTATTGCTGATGACAATTCGCAGGTCATAAATGAGCCTGAAGATTTTTCTTTTCATTCAATAGAAAGAATTTCAGAAGCTCAGCCACTATGTAAAAATTGGAGTTGGGCAGTCATAAAACATACTTTTATTTCGTTATCCTATATAAGATCAAAGCTGGAATTAGTTTGTTATATTAAAATTGATATAGATTTGATAATAACAGTAAGGACTTTAAATGGAAATAATTATTTAAATAGTAACATAAGATTTTTCTCTTGTTACAGGTAATCAATGCTAAAATAAACATCATTATAAATATGAATGTAAATATGTCATCAATTGATTGTGTTTGGCAAATGCAACATTTTTTTTTTGTAGCGGAACTAGATGAAAAAAAATAACAATGAATCTAGACACATTAATTTATAATAATAAATGAAATCTCTAACTAGTAATTTAAATTTCAAGTACCGTGTTTAAAGTGTTATCAATTCTATGTCTTTTATTTTTATAGATGTTCAGTCACTTGCTCTGGTATATTATTACCGAATGAAAGGTATATAGAAAAGTTGAGGATTATAGTCAACATAGATTAAATTTGATTAGAAGCTTGAAGGAAGTAGTGATGGTGGTTGGTACAGAAAACAGTACAGATTGACACATTGTTTGACGTATTAGATGCTGTTTCAAAAGAAATATTGTTGGATGTGATAAGCATAAGAAAGAATTAACGAAAAAGATCATTGATAATTCCTTAATGATGCGAGAATATTTTCTTGTCAAATATTTCAATAAAAGTGCTACAGAAAGGAAAATTAAATGTAAAGAATCTCGTAAAAACTCTAAATTATATTTATAATAAAAATTATTTATCACTATTATATAAATATTTAAATGGGTTTTTGAATATTTAACATGTTTTGTGCGTATCTCATACTATTTTAATAAATAAAATGTTTGACAATAATTTTTCAATTATTTTTTTTTTATCAATTATGTTTATCATAATACTGAAAAGAATAGGCAACATTTGGTAATTTTTAAAAATAGCAACGCGTAAGAATTTAAACGAGTACTTCTTGAAAAATGGCGTACTCTACCGGCAAAAAAATATGTCCCCTATATTGAGACCATTCGTTCAGACTCCTGTATCTATATTTCGTGCATTTTATCATAGATGGTGGAAACGCGCACGCTTATAGAGCTGTACTTCACTTATACGACCCACTAGAACCCTTCCTCTTTAAGCTAAATCTTTTAGAAGTTTTTATCCTGGCCCCCCCCCATTCCACAAAATGGCTATTTTTCGCTTGATTGGAGTCTGTTCTGTTCATTAGTTGTTCTGTGATGTTTTCAGCTGCTGCTGCACGTGATTGGACCATCGACCAAACTGTCCCTGTTCGTGAAATTATCTCAGCTACGGCGTCCCAGCTGTCTTCTTTTATTACATAATCTCTATGATATTCTCTGCATTGAATCTTTTTGCAGAATGTCACATTGTATGCCCGCATTTGATGAATGTGTGTTCTGCATCGTCCGTGGTTTGCCCATAAGCGAATCAAGTATAACTCTCTACTTTTCTTAGTTGGAACAGGAAGCATCGTAAATAACCGTGTTCAAACAGTAATTGAGTCAAGTAATAGTGATTTCTCCCTATCCAACCTTTGACATATGATAAAAGGCGCGAATTCCGTCTACCTCGTTTATCCTCATCATAACTCTGCGGTAATTGGTCCATGATCACGACTCTTTCTTTGTTCGTGATTCTGGCTTCCTCGTTACAGATTCTTTCGGCTGTATTCGATTGCTAGCAGATGTGTTAGGATTATTCCCTGAATGGCTAATAAGGACCACCAAGTTACCATATAATAAAATCGTTTCACTCGATTTGTGATTTTTAGCACAGACTTCTTAAAGACTAACGAAAGCTTAAATATAATCAAAAATTAAATCTAAACATTTACCGATTGATCTTGCTTATCTAGGTTCTAACTTATTTGCTGATGGACAAGCTTGAGCAATAGCACTTAAAACTTGATTTTAAAATAAACCTAGTGAGAAACTATAGCGATAAATATTGAGCACTGCACGCTTTTAGAACAATGATTCACTATAAACATTGACTACATAGCTTATAAAACTAAATTATAACCTATAAAACTGTATATGACTTAACATGAATATATGCCGAGTAGTTTCAGAACAACGTTGATATATTATATTACAAACTGAGGTGGAAATTGTTTCTTTACCCTCGAGAGGTGATATAAGATCATATGAGATGAGGGAGGCGGTAAAGAGACTTTACCGACGCTCCTTTTGCTATATTATTCACACTTTGGGGCAAGAAGTAATCACTTTCCACTGTAGAGACGGAAATTTGACTTTCCTACTTGAATAGATATATAATTGTTGGATTATTATATATACAAAATTTTTTCAACCAGTAAATTTTCATCTACTTCATTGTAAATGATCAAAGTAAAACATACTGTTTTAAATCACAGTGTTAATTCATAATGAAATAGTAGGCGCAACATCACGTTCTATGCATGTGTAAGTTAATTGCCACTAGCGAATATTGCAGTATCACGTCCCTATCGGATTTGAATTGAAAATATTTAGAAAGCGTCAAATCAAGTGTAGGGTAGATAATTTTAATGATAAGTACAAAAAATGTGTGGGTATGAGGATTCAATTATTATCAGTTATTCTATAATCATTATTCTATGATCAGAACAAATACTTTTCACAACGCCCAGAGTATTATGAATATTTCCAAAGTGAATCTGATTCAGTTATATTCACGAAGGTGCATATCACTTAGTGATATCAAACTATGTAGTAGTAGTAGAAAGTATTATTTTTTCAGACGAGTCCTGGAAACCTGGAAAAACATTTTCTGGTCATGTTAAGCACTTTCTATTTCCAGTAACCGTGGGGATTAGTTATTAACAATAATATGAAAATAAGTAAAGAACATTTCTTTATAGTACTTATTTGTAGAACAAAATTAGAAGCACTCTAGTCCTAGCATTCTTATTCTTGCTTATATTAAGATTTATAGTGAAATTTGACCAATTGGTAATGTTAAAATGGTTCAATTTTTTTTCTTAGAATAAGATTACCTCTAGCATTAGGTAGAATCGGTTGTCGGATTCCCTAAGAAATTTTTTAATTTATTTTCTGCCGAATACATCTGATTTCTCTGTCTTATATCCAACGTTCTCCGTTTTAAAAATTGCTATAACCTCCGGAAACGTGGCTATGTTCACATCATTTTTAACTACTTCTTCTTATTCAATTTTAAGATCTCATGATCTGTTAGTTTTGCAGGTTCCTCTGAATCAGTTTCTGGGAGGTAGATTGACAGCTGTCCATATATCTCTTAGGTAGTCGTCCGGGTTCTCTTTTCCCTATTGGTTTACCTTCAAGTACGATACGTGGCAGTCTACTCTCTTCCATTCTTCTCACGTGGGCGTACCAGTATCTTTTTCTTGGTCTTCTCTATTATACGATGTCTTGCACCCCACATTGTTTCCTGATGTCAGTGTTTCTCATTCGATCTACTCTTGTTTTTCGCACTAGTCCTGTGCGTTTTCATTTCGGCTACCCGAAGCATGCTTTTCATTTTGTTGGTTTCCTCTCTGGTTTCTATTCCGTATGTCATGATTGGCCTGATACAAGTATTATAGATCCTAACCTTGCCACCCTTTAGCAAAGGTTATGCTTTTCGTTTTTTCTGTGAATAAAGTCATATTCATTCGTTGGCTGACCTGGTAGAGTTTGTATAAGAGATTGAACAGAAATGGGCTGAGGCTGTCGCCCTGCCTGATGCCTCCTGGTGTTGGTATCTCTTCCGTATAAGTGTCTCCTACCTTTATTTTAATCGTGTTGTTCGTATTGAGACTGCGGACTGCTCTTACGATGGTGTCTGGCGTTTCTTCCGATATCAGTATATTTATCAAATGCCTTGGTCAAATCGATGAGGCAGACATACGCTGGTGAATTCGATCGATTTTTCGTTTAGTTGTTTAATAATGAATATATATAGTGCTGAATTGTGATGTAGCAGCAGCTGCCGCATTGGTAATTCCGTCAGTCTCATTTGCAACCTCAAATTAGGTTGGTATGTCGTATGCTGAAAGTAAACTGTTTTACTTTCAGTCTCTGAAGACGATAACTGGTTATCGAAATGCGCTTGAGACAGTATAATTGTGAGTATTGGTGTAGTGGTAGTGTGAACAGTATGTTTAGTATATTAAATTAATTAAATTATTGAATAAATAAATTCCGCTATGTCATTGAAAAAATCAGAAGGGATGTCATATGCTAGAAGTCAAGGGGTAAATGAAGCAGAAGCAGGCTCCTATTTTGAAATGATGCAGAGGAATCTCAGTGCCAATGATTCAATAAATAAACCTAGCAATATTTACAACATGGACGAGTCCAAGTTGTAATTAAATAATCGACCAGGTCATGTTTTGGCTGACAAAGGTTCCACAGCTGTAGCTATATCAACCTCCACAGAAAAGGTTCAATCACAGTAATTGGTTGTTGTAATGCTAAAGGGAATTTTATGCTTACCGCGTGCATGATGAAAATACAAAGAAAAAACCTGATGTCGAACATGGAATGCTTCCAGGCTCAGTGATTTATATGTCCGAAAAATCCGCTATAATCATTCCGACTGGAAACTCTTCCTCAGTAAGTGGTATTCGGAGTCAGTGGATGTATATACTGGTATTCAGAAGGGGTGAACAATTAATATTAAATTGGATGCAACTAGCTTTTTATCGAACCACGTTTACAATTAATAAAAACGGTGGACACGATTATACCAATCAATATTTATTACTAAGAACAATAAAAAAACTTTCATCAACAAATATATAAAACAACTTATCTATGGAAATGCCGGATGGTTGCAGCCCTCAACTGGAACCCCACATGTTGAAGTGAGTTGAATTTGTAGTCTGGTGGTTGAAACTACCAGCCTGGCAGTGGGAAAAAAAATGAGGAAGTAAACGGGGATACAGATGGAAATTACGGAAGAATGAACGAGTAGAGAAAATATTTGAACGAAAGTAGCTTCTGCTCTAACGTATAAAAAATCGAATTTTTATTTAACAGCCAAACAGAAATCACAATAGAAAAAGCAAAGAAAAACTTACCAGAAAATATGAAGAATGAAATCATGAACAAACAAAAACAAATTTACAAAAATTTACTTTGATTTGAAGTGTAGTCAAAGAGGTTTCATTAAATTTTTCGAATGGAGTGGAAGGTCAATAACAAATCAATTTCTTCGAAAACTTGAATGTTAGAATAAATAGATACGAAGTGACTACTGCGCCACAATACGTGAACAAAGGAATATTTAAAAAGTTTGATGAAATACGTAACAAGCCGAATGGCATGTTACACCGCCTACATAACCGATATATCTCTTTAATGGACGAAATTCTAATTTCTCGAAGATTACACCGAGTTTGAGGATGTGTGTTCTTGCTCTGGTATTAAAAAAAAAAGGAGTTAGAAGATCTGAAGAGCAAAGGAAAAGGTGAAATAAGTAGTGGTTATCTTTTCCAGACCAGTCGGGGAGAGATGACCAGTCTTGGTTTTTTTAAGGTTGGAATTATATTTTTTCAATTCACTAAAGTGATTTGTCGTTAATTTTTATTGAGAGTTAAAAATAAAGTTCAATTTTTTATATAAATTCAATGTTTTATAAAATAAAAGCCTTTCTCTGTAGAGTCTTGAAGTTACTAGGGCTATCTCTACCGAAATTTCCCTCGATTAGACAAATATTAGAAATATAACTACTTTTATTCTCAATATTTTAGTTAGGAAATTGAAAAGGATTTCAGCTATATTCTCTTCTGTGATTTCAGATCGATCAACAACGAATTGTAAGATAGGAAATCTCATTTAAGTAATGAGTTAAATCAAAACATTGAAAATTTATTTTTATTATTCGAAACTGCTCTCGATTGTATCCTCCGACAGATTCTCGAATATTAATCATCATGCGTTTTGTATCGTCCATGATCCCAACTAATTCTCTCGTATTGTTCTCATCCTTTTATTAATTTTCTCCATTAATTGTATCCAATTTTCCTCCGGAAAACGTTGCATGGCCACCTTAAATAATACCTCAACATCTTCCATTTTCATTACAGAATTATTTATCGTCTCCTCATTCTTAATTGAGTCCAAATTAACTCACAATTTGGAATTTGATTCAAAAGAATAAAGAAGCAAACATAATACTATGCGTTGTGTAAGTGCCATCTGAAACTCGTTTCACTACTGCCTTATTAGATTTATCTAGAATCAATAGTTGTGCTAAAATCAATTCTATATTATTCGAAAGAAGCGATTTTCGAAGTACAACTTTTTCATCAGCCGGGGTGGAATATCTTTTCAGTTTCATACTATGCCAAATTTATCACAATGCAAACATTTCAATCCAATTTGTTTGATACTTATTTGAACCAATATTCGAAAACCTTCTCATTGGTGGTGATGATAACAAGCCTGGTTCAATTCGAAAATCAAGAAGCATTCTGATCCTATTGAGAAAGGATAATAAAACTCTCAGGAACAAGCAATCTGCAAAGACTACAATAAGAATTGTTTGGTTTGGCAAGATATTATTTTGGGAAATGATAGAGATACTAACTATTCTTCAAGAAGTACCGAGCCCAGTTACCCTCTTGTTTTTAACTCGGTCACATTTGATTGTTTAGAAAGATAGAACTAATTCACTACAAGATTGGGAGTTGTTAAAGCAACAGTCAGAACTTCCTGGAGTGGAATTAACTTGGAAATGGATATTAAGACTTCCAATGTATGTATGTATGTATGAAGTTTTCCATATTCCATACTATGGGAAAATCGTTATGTAATTTTACTGATTTCGAAATCCTTTTCTCTGTGAAAGGCGCTTGTCCATAGTTCCGTCAAATATAGTTTAAAAGCTAGTGTTATTACAAAATGGAAATTTAGCACCATCTATACCAATTGCTAATTCAGTAACAATCATAGAAACTTAGTTTAACTATTTAAACTTTGATACAGCAAGTCTACCAGTGTAATTTAACAATAGCAATGACAACCACAGCACTGCGTGAGAGGCCGGCTATACGATGGAGAATATTATCTACTTGCAAATTCAGCTTTGCTTGGTCGAGCTACCATTGTCGATTCATGAGATGCTTATCATTTACGATTTGTAGTATTATAGCGATGTTCATTGTACCTAGTATAAACTCTGCTCGATTTATGTTTAATTCAAAGGAAACCGTAAACTGAGAAATCAGAGAACCATGTAATAGGATTGCAGACATATGGTAGTTTCTCAAATTAAACCGAAAATCAATCAACTTATTCATATGATACAGTATAGGGCTTCTTTCATTACAACGCGTATTGTATTGGGCATAGAGAGCTCGGATTTTTTGTTTGATTTTTTTTTCCAGCGCATGGCTTAGAATGTTTTTTTTTGAATAGTTTCGTAAACTACGGTTCTTAAAATACGTCAATGTTATACAGTTCTCTACAACTCTTCATAAAAAAAGAGAATTTATGAATTTATAGAGTATATCCTCGATTAAATTGGAAAGTAACTGTATTACTCCTTACCGCTGGCCAGATTAGAAAAGAAATCTGCAGCACCGAGTAGTGAGCTGTGATTTCAGATGGTGGTCTCATCACTCCTGAAATACGCATATTTGTCTATGAATTTGATAACACAAATTTCCAAAAGAAATTTTGTGTTTCTGTTATAAGCAAATATTTGAAAATGTTTTCTCTAATTCTTCGATAGTATATTTCTATAAACAAATGATGTGGTTGGTTTGTGAAATTTGATTGGGTATGGGAGAAATACAGAGGAATTTAGAATGTTGAGTGTACTAAGGCTGCTACTTGAGTTTTTAGATGTGGCAATACTGTAGATATATCAAATCTGATATCATAAAGTTTGACATTTTTAATGGTTCAAGTACTCAGAACGTGTTGTCATATGAGTGCTATCTGAGTTGTTTACAGATACTTGAAACATAACTGGACATATCGTCACTGGACCATTAGAGCAACGTAGAAAGGTCAATTCGGAATAGTACCCCAGCATTTGTTTCGAAAAAATCAGGGAAACCATTGGCATAAGACGAAACATTTACCACCTCGACAATGCAAGCTCCCATACATCATTTCAAAGATAAACGTTTTAAACAGTAAGAGCCTCGAATTGATGGGTCATCCACCGCATAATCCAATGTCAACGTTATTCACATTTGAAGCGGTTGACCCGATCAAATCATATGCTTTGGATCTACTTCAATCGGAATGGAAAAGATGCTTCGGCAATTGATTCGAAAGTATGAAAAAGTGTATTGATTTCCATTTCAAAAAATAATTATTTGTTTTCATTTGTCTATCTCAAAACTATAGTAGCAACCCTCTTATGTTGTGATCTCCAATAGATTGTTGTTGAAAAAAGTAGTGGGTGAAGGTAAAGCCTAAGTAAGATGTTTCAAGTGGTTAGTAAGAATCTTATCGAGGCAGCCAAAATATCGGAAAGAGAAAAAAAAAATTGAATTCGAAGCTTCTCGGATGAGCATTTGAGGAAGTGAAGGCGTATTTTCTCGAACTTGAAGCTCTGTAATTGAATTATCTGCTGAAACTTCAAAAGTTGAGACTTCTCTTCTGTATATTCTCTCAATTTCAATTTTGTTATGTACTAAGGTGAGGAACTGCATTATACAGACGTCAACTCTCTCTGGAAATAGACTCTATAAAAAAGTCATTCCTTATAGTGATTGTTACCAGCATAAGTAAGAAATTGGTATGGAAACTTTTATATGGTAATGATGGAAGTTTCTGTTTAGAAAAAATTGGGTTAAGACTCTATTCATGATATAATAGAAGGGTTTTGTGCGTTCAAGTTCACGAAAGAAATAAATAAAGCTTGAGTGGTTGCTTGAGTGATAGTTTTTATAGTCACCTACTGTCTAAGTATCCTTCCTTGATTGCTAGTCCATGGAATGGGTGTGTTGATGATGAGATGAGTAAACATCACTATTCCATGTCGATAGCCGTTGTGTGGAATTGTATTCGGTCAACAGCAACTTAAACTCATCAAGTGGGGACTTTGAGGAACTCGATCATCTTCATCATTCACTGGTCTGGAAGTGAACGTGGAATGAATTTGTAGAAAGTAGAGGTTTCTATCTATAGCTCGTTACAAGAACTTCGAATGTGTCACTTCTCTTTTGTTCCCGAATTAGATTAAATCTTCTTATTAATAAGTCATTCTACATTTGCCAACTAACCGCAACTTTGATAAATAGTTCAGTAGAGTTGATGAAATTTTCGTTTACAAATTCGATAAGTCAATCCTGATCTTATTCTGTCAGAACTGGAACTAAGTAATCTCGACCCCTATTGAGAAGTTAACTGTGTGGTTAATGGAAATGGAGTTGTTTTAATGAAATACATGACGAATTCGTCAATGTTGTTTCAGTATATATTCTATTAAAATATGATGAGGGTTTTTACTAATGTTTTCGTTTTATTATCATCCTCCCAAGTTCACATAAGAAATTAATTGGACAAACTTGTTATTAAGATTATAATTTTCAACATATAAGATATATTTTCTCTTATATTGTATGTGATTCTTAACGTTAAATATAGAGATACAGAGTATATAAATACGTTATTGATAGGAACTAAACTTAGATTTTCATTGAAATGTAAAGATTTTTTTGCTTTGCAATGCAATAATCCTCACAAATTGAAAACAAAATCAGCATCGAGGTCAAATCCATGTTAATTCCTAGTTATTACCCATGAATGACCTATTCATATCGCTCAAAATTCGCTATGCTACATCGAAGCTTATTCATATGAATATAACGAATGTATGAACTAGGATTGTCGTCACAATCTAACTATCATGTATTCGCTGGTTAGTATATATTTCTATCGATTAAAAGCATCATTCTCATTCATCGTGTGTCCAATTATTATCATTGTACTTGAAGTAAACGTGGATCATAATCTCCTCAATTATTTGTTCTACATGACCAAACATTTTTCAAAATAAAGCTGTTTTATCAACTTTTGAGATGATTTAATCAGCTAATTTCTCATTTGCTGGTGACATAGGGTAGATGATAGAAGACCTACTCAATACCCAAACATCTATCAACGTTGAGGATAATTTTTAGTTATTAGTTAATATTAGCAGTGGCGGCGCAACACCTAAACTTATTGTGGGCAAGATACATTTCGCGAGGCCCTCTGAGGTGCAAAAAGGAGAGAATATAAAATAAAAAATCACTTGAAATGAAACAGTTCTTCATTCATTAAGAAAAATTTTCACTTCTTTGGAACATTAAACAAAATGAAAAAAAAAATAATTATGGAAACAGAAATTTTCTACTTTTGATTTGACTGAACTCCTAAATAATTGGTTCGTAATTTATCTTGGAATATTTCAATAGATAAAACTGCCAAAGTTGAAAGCCTCTCTTGACCCATAGTATTTCTTAAATAATTTTTAATTAGTTTTAATTTCGGAAAGCTCCTTTAAGCGGAAGCATTACTTACAAGTATTGTTAACAAAATTCTAATGACAATGTTGATTGGGTAAATTTCTTTCAAATCTTTCTCTGTGATATATTGGAGTAAATGTTTCACATCTTTAATGGAGTTGGGTAAATTTGGGATCATATTTAGTAACTCCTCATACAACTCATAAGGTTGGAAGTCACTGCTCTCACCTACTTGCAGGACTGTGTGTCAATCCTGACAGTTTTTCAGATTTCCTCTTTTGGAATTTTTTTTAACTTGTTCAAGTCATAGAGAGGACCAACATTTTCAAAATGTTGATTTAAAGATATAAATCTCGATTCCACGTTACTCATCACAGAATCAATCATAGTGTTGAAAAACTCTGTTCCATACCGGTGTTTAACAGTCTCTATAGGTTGATCACTGCCTTTTTAATCCAATATCCTTCTCTTTTTAGCTACTCTTCTGTTTTTAAATTTTTTTGGAAAATCATAACTGCTTTTCTCAACAAACTGACGAACGTCAGACAAGCATTTTATGAATCCAGTTTGTCGATATTCTTTGACCCAGTTATAAAATGTACGCAAATGTCAAGAGTAATGCTTAAATTGACTTGTAGAGATTTTCATAATTTGCTTATGGTATTGACACGCGTTAATAACTCACACCATATATGTAATGATATAAATTCCAAACTAAACATTTCTTTTAAAACGGAACCGCAATCACTGCAATTGCAATAATACAGCTTTCGCCGCTTGGATTCTGCTTTAATTTATCTTTGGTTATTTTCCAGCGTTTGCTGGAACGTGAATTTTTTTACAGTAAATCGAAAGCTTATTTTTGATATTGATTACCTGTAAAATAAGAACGCATAATATACAGTAGTTACGGAGACATTGTCATCCAACGATTTTTTAATGACCTCAAGATTATTCGCGTACATAGTAGTCTAATAGATACTCTAGGATAAGAAAAGCCTTGTGGCTTATGCTTTTGGATTTTCCATGTTTTCTTAAATTTATTTTCGGCTATGAGGCGCGAGGCCATTAGCAACGCCAGACCGTGGACCATATACAGTGCGCTTTTCAGATAAAAGTATCCACCTTTAATAACTTTTGTAATACTGGTATTTAGAAAAAATCCAAAAACACGTCAATTTATGTTGGAAGGGGCAAGCATTATGGCTTATTTAAACTTACTGGAAAAGCCACCCCCTCACCCCTAGCAGCATCCCCTTTATTTTTTTAAATTACTTTTCATATTTTTTATGTAAAATTTGGATACTCCTCTTTGAGCTGATTTCAAAAATGTATAATACTTGTAGGTTAAAGTGGTTAGTTTATGAGATAAACAATTTTTCTTTTAAGAGCACAAATTTTACTTATTATTTACTTTCACCTTATTTGCCTGTACTAAAATGGGTTGTACAACAGTTCAAACTCTTTAATCTTTTCAACTGTGCTATTTATTATGAAGTTACAATAAGTGTTCAAAATGAGTACCATTCACTTCCATACAATGATATAATCTATTTTGAAATGCCTCTCTGACATTGCTTAATACGGCTGGATTTAATTGTCGACATTAATTTTCTATCCTCTCTCGTAAATCATCCAGAGATTCTGGTTGGGTGGCATAAACTTTTGTTTTTAAATACCCCCATAAAAAGAAGTCTAGGGGTGTTAAATCCGGTGACCTAGGTGGCCACTCCATCATCTGCCCCCTTCTACCTATCCAACGAGCGGGGAATGTTTCGTTTAAAAATTGTCGGACAGGCGTAGCATAGTGTGGGGGAGCTCCGTCTTGTTGAAATACCAGTAAATCTTCGGAAAGGTTATCATCATTTTCTATTATTGTTGTAATACGTGGGTCAACCCCTTCCCTGAGTAACTCAAGATATGATTCACCATTTAAATTTCCGTTGATGAAGAAAGGTCCGACAATGTGGTCACCTAGGATACCACACCAAACGTTTAACTTTTGGGGATGTTGTGTATGGAATTCACGCATAATATGTGGATCACTTTCAGCCCAATATCTACAATTATGCCTACTTACTAAGCCATTTAATGACCATGAGCATTCATCAGAAAAGCAAATATTGTTTAACAATTGTGGATTGTTATTGATAATTTGCGTCATTGATTCGCAAAACTCTAGACGACGATCAAAATCATCTTCATTCAACTCGTGCACCAACTTAACTTTGTATGGGTGGTACTTGAATTTATGTAGAAATCGGAAAACTGTAGAAGATGAAACACCGATCGCTCTACTTATTGTTGACAACGATTGGGGTTGTTGAGCCTCTAAGCTGACTTGCCCTAAAATTGCCACTTGGATTGCTTCGTTATTTACGAGTCCCTCTCGCTTATGCACTTTATTGCAAACAGACCCTGTTGTGGTAAATTTCTCCATCAGTTGAATTACATACTTATGAGTTGCATGTCTTCCCTTCTTTATGTAATTCGTTAAATATTCTAGCAGCAGCTCTTGCACAATTATTATTTTGGTAGTATAAACCTACAATTTCAATTCTTTCTTGCAAAGAGTAAACCATTTCAGAGAAACAAAACAAATAATGTATCAATAGTGACTACAAATTCTAATTGACAATGTCAAACTTTAATAAAAAGTAGAGTTTTTTGTTGTTTGGATTTTTTAAGTAGAATAAATAGCACAGTTAAAAAGATTAAAGAGTTTGAACTGTTGTACAACCCATTTTAGTACAGGCAAATAAGGTGAAAGTAAATAATAAGTAAAATTAAAAGAAAAATTGTTTATCTCATAAACTAACCACTTTAACCTACAAGTATTATACATTTTTGAAATCAGCTCAAAGAGGAGTATCCAAATTTTACATAAAAAATATGAAAAGTAATTTAAAAAAATAAAGGGGATGCTGCTAGGGGTGAGGGGGTAGCTTTTCCAGTAAGTTTAAATAAGCCATAATGCTTGCCCTCTTCCAACATAAATTGACGTGCTTTTGGATTTTTTCTAAATACCAGTATTACAAAAGTTATTAAAGGTGGATACTTTTACCTGAAAAGCACTGTATATGTGGTGGTGTTATCTGCAATCATGCTATATCAATTTATAATTGATAAATTTTGGATATCATGTTTGAACATATTTACCACCAGTTTTATGTAATATACAGTAATTGCAGTTTTTAATTTCAGTAAAAGACCCAAAATGTACGTTTACGTACTCTGCTAAGAACCAATTTCACAAACCATAGTAATATGCCAATGTAACGTATACAAGTAACTAATAGCTTTTTATTAGACAAGGGAAAAAGTACTCGATTTTAAGGTAGACAAAAAACAAAAGCTAAAATCTAGTATATTCCCATTTATAATACAAATTTTTTTCTGTAACGGGAAAAACGATGATTTATTATTGAAAAATTTAATTATTACAATATTTAAGTCAGGAAATTATTGGTGTGAAATTTGAATTTTGAAATTAGTAAGTTATGTTATACTTTACCGAAAATTTGAGCTGCATTGGCAAGGAAACTTTTGAAGTATTCAATTAGCTGTGAATTAAATTTTGTGATTTGATTCAAAAATTGTGGACTTTAGTAGTTATTGAGTTATTTTCAATACTATAAAGTGAAAAATGTCTGTTCTCGAGTCTTCATTAACTCCATTGGAATTACTAGAAATAGCCAAAGTAGCGTCACAAAATTTATTGGCTTATATTTCGAAATTTACACAACAACAAAAGCCATCAACAGTGTGGTCCAATTATTCAATCATTAAAATTATTTTACCATTCAATAATAATATAGATATTTCAAAATATTCCAAACTAATTATATTTCTGCAACAAAATAATAAAGGTTACAAGCCCAAGAAAGTTGCAATTTTTACAAGTACAGATATTAGTGATTTCTTAAATAATGCTCCCGATGAAGATTATTCAATGGTCAAGATTGTTGTTACATTTGGGATTGCAGGAGCTTGACGAATTTGTTAAATCAGCCCGATAACATTGGATGATATTGAAGATTCAAGAGGGTTGTTGAGTGTAAAACTCAAGGAAACAAAGAACTATGTAAACAGGAGATTTGGAGTTACTGAAAAATATTTTAAATTTAGCCGAATGTACATAGCCCTACGTCTAACAACAGCAATGATCGCCGTTCTCAATCAGGTTGTGCTAAGTCATATACAGGTCATTCATTTTAAAGATCGTCAGCTACACTTTTAGTTGAATCGTGGGAGACTTGATAACACTGAAGAAATATGGCAGTTGGAAGTCATCAATGGTCGCTGAAGGGTATGTTGATGGATAGGTTGCAAAAATTGCTAAAAGTGTTTAGAACGTGAGGTAGTCCTGAAATAAAATCGGATTTGACACCAAGTAAAAATATGATTTTAACAAAAGAAAATTTGACTGTTGGACGTGTCATATAACTTTATTGTTCAATAAACTATTCTCAAATTGAATATCTACCTTTGCTTGTGTGTTTATACAATGTATGGGGAAAAAAGTTATTCCTGTCAACAGAGATAAAATCTCAAATTATCACGAAAAAAATTCCTTACATTAACTTACAAAACCATCAAAAAAGATATAAGATAAATGAGATACGAAGATAATCATTTTGTCAATAGAATCCATCAAAATCATTTTGGAACTGCTGCGAAAGGTTTTAACAAATCCAAAGTTAATGTAAATTGTATAGTATGTTGGTAGCCTATGAAAAGATGGAATTTTTTCTCATCTTTACCAAAAGCTGCTGATACGAACAACAAACGAAAACGCAAAAACATTTCTAAATATGGCGTCTTGAATACAACACCCAAGTTGGGGTTAGCAGGAAAGGATGTAAAAAGAGTCGAATCTAAAATTTTTTTAATAATTCTGATTTTAAAATATTGTACCAAGAAAATCTACTACAATTGCGAGAATTTTAATACTGATAATACGAGATCAATCAGAGTAAGGATGAAGATCCTGCATCTTATGCAACGGACTATTTTCTCACTCCAAACCAAATAAAAAATGGATTCGTTGAATGTATTTTGGACCAGATGGAAAACTCTATCAATTTTTGATATTGTTAAGCTAGATTTTTTTTATTCAGCAACCAAATTTTAGCCCGAAAATTACAAAAAATCATTACGAAATGTATTCCAACTCAGGCACATCGCCCCTAGATAACATTTGGCCAAATAAAGATAGGAAAACTTCTCCAATATCCAATCAGGTACAAATTCATCTCTACTGAGGTACTCAGAGATATTTCTAATTGAACATGTGTGGGACCTAATTCCTCCTCAAACTCTGATGGCTCTTTGATATGAGATAGATATAACATGGGATGAAATACCTCAAGAAAATATCTGAGAAATCTTTGCAGTGTATTATGAAAGCTGGAGAAGAGAAACCAAGATTATTTTTGTCCGTTGGGAGTGAAATTTTAATCTGATGTGACTCACTCCCCTATATTTTGAAAATACTTGAATTTTATTGAAATGACATCGAAAAGTTATTTCCAAATGTTTCTTGGGAAACAATATCCGAATAAATTCTGAAATGTATTATATCACGAAATTAGCAAGTGCAGCAAGTTTTATTCCAAAAATTACATATATGACTTCATATCTATTCCAAACTTCACGTTTACATTGTGTATTTTTGTAATGATAATTGTGTATAGGCATTCATAATTCATATTATTAATCAGCTGTATGAAACCGCGAATAATTTCTTAATTGCGGAATGCGGTCCTGTTATATGCTCAATTTTGGCGTTTTCCGCCCTGATCACGTGCACTATGCGTGAATTTGTTTTAGTTCACTATTTTTTTGATAAATAGACTCAATAATTCAAAAAAAAGTACTATATTTCCTGAATATTATTGGTTGACGCGGATTATGAAGATATATCGATTTTAAAATTGTTCTTGTACAATATGCAAATTAACAAGAGCTTCATTATTTTCAGGTCCTTTCGTGATAGTATGGAAACGCGGAACGACATTAGTTAGTGCTGGACAACAACTAATAAGCATGGACCCCCGAATATCCTTGATTGGTTATAATTTACAACTTAAAGATATTCGACACGCTGATCAAGGGGACTATACGTGCCAAATTGGAGACGGTTCCCAAGGGGATCTCATACACACTATAGAAATATTAAGTGAGTCGATTTAATAATGATTTATGATGATACTCATATTTCCCGAGAGAGAAATTGATATTTAAACGTAATTAAATTAATCACATTGACGTGCTGAAAAACTATTTTACACGTATAAACCTTTTTTACATTAAGAAGATGATGACGTCGCAAGATAAGAGATTTCGGTGTTGTCATCTTGTATTTTTTATCTTTTACTAATCGTAATTTGATTCATTCTAAGGGATTAGGTAATAATGAAACATTAAATTACTAATATCAGAACATTGCAGATATCTAGAAGGATGAAAATAATAGTACACAGAACACAGCCTTTCCTAAGTATTGATAAATACATAAATGAAACTTTGCATATAGCTTTGGTGAGTCCAACATACTTTTTATCTACAACTTTTTAGAGCTAGAAATTTCGAAACATGCAATTCACGAGTTGTTTTGTGATGAATGTATGCTTATATTCGATAGATAATATGATAAGAAATTCGAAAAAAATTTTTTCCGACAAAATAAGTGCTTCATCAAGCTTGTCCCACGCCTCAAATATACATTTATAGTTGATTTTGAGTAAATGTTCAGTTAAAATTTTTTCGTTTTTTTTTTTATTAAAAAGCAAAAAGAGTGTTTTATTTGTGAATGCTAGTCCTGGTTATCTCAATTAATATTTATTATTGAGAACAATAAAAAAACTTTCATCAACAAATATATAAAACAACTTATCTATGGAAATGCCGGATGGTTGCAGCCCTCAACTGGAACCCCACATGTTGAAGTGAGTTGAATTTGTAGTCTGGTGGTTGAAACTACCAGACTGGCAGTGGGAAAAAAATGAGGAAGTAAACGGGGATACAGATGGAAATTACGGAAGAATGAACGAGTAGAGAGAAAATATTTGAACGAAAGTAGCTTCTGCTCTAACGTATAAAAAACCGAATTTTTATTTTTTAAAACACAACCAAACAGAAATCACAATAGAAAAAGCAAAGAAAAACTTACCAGAAAATATGAAGAATGAAATCATGAACAAACAAAATCAAATTTACAAAAATTTACTTTGATTTGAAGTGTAGTCAAAGAGGTTTCATTAAATTTTTCGAATGGAGTGGAAGGTCAATAACAAATCAATTTCTTCGAAAACTTGAATGTTAGAATAAATAAATACGAAGTGACTACTGCGCCACAATACGTGAACAAAGGATTATTCAAAAAGTTTGAAGAAACACGTAACAACCCGAATGGCATGTTACACCGTCTACATAACCGATATATTTCTTTAATGGACGAAATTCTAATTTCTTGTTTCGAAATTTCGAAACATGCAATTCACGAGTTGTTTTGTGATGAATGTATGCTTATATTCGATAGATAATATGATAAGAAATTCGAAAAAAATTTTTTCCGACAAAATAAGTGCTGCATCAAGCTTGTCCCACGCCTCAAATACACATATATAGTTGATTTTGAGTAAATTATTCAGTAATTCTATATATAATCAAACGATTATAGTGTTCAGTTAAACTTTTTTCGTTTTTTTTTTTATTAAAAAGCAAAATGAGTGTTTTATTTGTGAATGCTAGTCCTGGTTTTCGGGTAAAAAGAGAAGAAGTGGAAAAGTTTCCAGAGAGTAGAGAGTCAGAAATACTTTAGTCATAGTTTCAGTACCGTTGATTTAAAGGAAGAATAAGAAGATAAGTTCATTATTTATCATTCCTCATGCTATAAAGATTTTATAGTAATAAAACAATATTTAGCACGATATGAAAAATAATTTTATTGAATATTATGAGTACAAAAATATTTTTGTACTCATATCATTAATATTCGGTTGATTTTAATATATATAATGAAGTTATTCCAGTCCCGTCCGGTAAAAAAATTGACACAGATATTCTATTTGGTCTATGTATCAAAATAAAGGATTTTTACTATTCACCACTGATAATTTGTATTCCGCCGTCTTTCAAAGGGGAAAACAACTACTTTCCTGGCTAATGCCTCGACGAATATTGGCTATGAAACACCAAAGTGGACTATATTGATTAATATAATAACGCAAATTGTCAGTGTCAATATTATATTTTGATAAAGACTTAAAGAAAAGTAGAAATGTCAAATTTTATCTTTCTTCCAAAAATTATTAAAAAAAACTAATTTTGAAACAGAAGAGACCTAAATTCAAGAACATTTAGATGGATTAATATTTCAAAAGGTCTAAATAATAAGAAATTTAGAAGATTTGTATACACTGGGAGCAAAAAATTGGGTTCACTTCAGAAATTACGAATAATTTTAGCGTCAATATTGATAAGAATTAGTAGGCGTTAAAGTAAATTTTTTACGACACTTGTCAGCTGTCAATAGCTATCATTCGATGTATTAGAGTACGATTTTGATGAGAAATGTGCCTTTGCACTTGCCTTGAACATTCACATTTCCCTTGCCTGTTTTCCAGTTTACTGTTGATTTTTTGTGTAAAACCAACGATTGCAAAGTGTAGTGATTTAAAAGACCCATAATGCCTTTAGATCCGATTGTTGTGGCAAGAAGTGAGAAATGTGAACGTTAGTGAATGGACCTTTAGAAGAAGACTTCATACTGCTGGACTTTCATGCAGAAGAATGGCTACAGGTCACCCGTTGCAACGGACTGCAAGATGGATATTCGCCAGAGATCACGTTCGTTCGAATGATAATGACTGGAGCTTGGTATTGTTCTCAGATGAGTCGTTTTTTTGCCTCACTGGGTCAGATGGACGTCGACGAGTGTGGAAAAGACCTGGGGAAAGATATGCTGAAGTTTGCATTGACGAGCATATTCCATTTGGCGGTGGGTCAGTTATGGTTTGGGCGGGAATCACTGCACAAGTTCGCACAGAGTTGGTCTTCATGGAAATGGCTACCTAACCTCTCACAGGTACATTACGGAGGTGCTAGAAAACCATGTTATGCCTTTCATTGTGACTATGGGGGAACGTGACATTTTTATGCAAGATGATGCGAGACCACATACAGCCAGATCTGTCAGGGAGTATCTGGATGAAGTATGAATTAGGCGATTTGACTGGCCAGCCCGCAGCCCAAACATGAATCCCATTTCACATTTCTGGGACGAGTTGGGACGACTGATCCGCAGATACACACCAGCACCAAGAACTGCCCAGGAGCTGAGAAGATTGCTATTGCAGGAAAGGGATAACTTAATCCGCAACTTAATTCAAAGTATGCGCGCCGACTTCAAACTGTTATCAATGCAAGAGGAGGGAATACACGTTATTAGTGTCAATTTTTTTTATTTTGTTCGTGTCATATCTTCCCTAACAACAAAATGTGGAATTTCGCCCAAAATATTAATTTGTTGTTTTTTAGAATAAATCATTAAATCCAAGGAAACAATGCATTTTTCTTTAGTATAGAGTATGCACATGCAATGATGTACAGTTTGAGAATACCAGCGTGTATGTGAATTTCAAAGTACATGAAAATTTTAAGGTGACCTCAATTTTCTGCTGGCCAGTATATATAAATATATATATTATGTAATTACGAAACAATTTTAAAATACAATAATATGTTATTTTTTTTCTAATACACAATTTTTTAGGGAGGATGAACCTCCACATTATTTATTTTGATGGTCATGATGGATGATAGTAACGATTCTCTAGTAGAGTACCCAATAATAATTATTTTTGTTCATAATTATTTGTACCGAGTGTCCCAATAAGAATGGCTCTCGGCCATTTCTCGGGAACCGTTTATAGTACAGCTTCGGGAAAAAAAAATTATAACAAAACTGACCTCGAGAGAAACCTGGAAATTATTTACAGAGCAGTAGGTCCACCGCCAGAGGGCGTAATTAAATACCAAAAATTATAAAATGAATAATTTACAAATTTTGCCTAATTAAGATACATTTAAACCATGATTATTGTATCCTTCAAGAAATTCAGTGTATATTTGATTCCAAAAGTTTTAGTCTATCTTTTCAAATAAGAGGCGGGGCGAAGCGGGAACTTTATTATGAAAAACCGCATGTCGATATCTTTTTCGTATTACGAGATATCCTAAGAAATGTGAAAATTTTAAGCGTTTTCCCCTTAAACATAAATTGCTGCTGCGGCTAGGGTATATGCCATACAATATCCCCAAAGACGTCATCCCGGTAGCAGAGTTTTTCGTCGACTCATACACCGTTTAAGAACGATTGGAAATGTAAATCTTCCTGTATTTAGAAGACGCGGCAGAGGTCGTTGAGAGGAAAACACAATAAATATTTTTGCATATGTATGATAGTATTTAATTATTATATAATTAGTATATTAAGGAATCGTTATTATAAAGCGTAACTTCTATTGTAGAATTTGTATTATTGCATACGTTTAATCGTTTCGGTATTTCAATCTTACTTAAGATGTTGGAGCAGAAGGTTCGCAGATTTTCTGATTTTTTGAATGGAATATCGCATAGCTAGAATTTAGCTAGTGAAAATGATTAAAAATTTTCCGTGATTTTTTTTATATGGATTCTTCTATGTATCCTTCTACTACACTTTCCATCGACATGGTTGCCGAAGAATGCCTTAGCCCATGTCCGGTATATTTTTCGAGAATTTCCAGTTTCAGGTATTCTTAACACAAATCATCTCTACGACTTGCGCCAGAGATTCCAAACACTAAAATCTTTTTTACAAGTAGATATTCTCATTTGAAGCTTAGCATGAATATGTGGTTACTTTTTCTGCCATTAGTACCATGGACTTTTTTGGTTTATAGGCCACATCCTGACGCTTCAATAGGTTGTGTTGCGAGCTATTTCTTTCACAGCTAAATAACTGGTTAGCATTGACTCCATAACGCGAAAGATTCTATATTCTTGGCTTTTTCGAGAAAATAAACTGGAGGAAGATCGCGCCATTCCTTAAAAAGTTGATACTAGGGTTTATGACTCGACTTTGAAACACAGCACTGGCTTATACCGCTAGCTCTAATATTCATTTTCTCTCTTTATCTATACTACGCATGCTTATATACACTATTTGTATACACCTTCCACTTATATACAGAAGAACCTTGATAAGTTAAAGTCCAAGGGAAACACAATACATTTTAAGTTATAGAGGTTTAGAGTTATCAAGGGTCTATATAGGTTGATCTATAGGTAGGAATGTACATATGTATGTCTGTACCCTTGTTCCTATTTTTACTCGAATGCGTCAGAAGGATTGGTTATATAAAATACAAAAATTTAAATAATCATATTTATATATTGCACATGTTATATAAAAATAGAACAACAATTAAAGGTTTAATCTACTTAAAAAAGTTTTTCTTTTATTTTAAACAATTCACAGTTTCAAAATCGATTTGATTTTCAATAATTTTTACTTCGTTGATTGATACGCTCGTAGATGAAGCTTGTGGCTCGTCGTTAAAATCATCGTCTTCATCACTTTCGATGCAGTTTTTTACTGATTCCAATATTTCTTCATCTGTTAACGTCCCTGTTGGGACTACTCCATCATGGCGAGTAGCGAAGTCTTCAAAAGTAATATTTGACCTAGAAATGTGCTTATTCCATTTTTAAGGCACATTATTATCTTCCACTTGAGGTTCTGAAGAAAAACCAAAGGTTCTAAAGCAGTCTTTTACTCCAAGGAGTGTTACGTTACGCCAAGCTTTGTCCACCATCCTCATTGCTTGAAGAACATTGATAAAAGAAATCGTATTTTTCTCCATATCATTTTTCTAACAACTTCTAAAATTTGTAATTTGTAATGTAATCTCATGTATCCCAAACTGAGCCGCACCTTTTTTTCTTTTCAATCAATTTTTCACTGCTTGTGTAAACCATTGTCTTAAGGCTAACCACCGCAAAGCTTCCAAGAATTTCGAAGAAGCAAACAATAGTTGACATATGAATGTGTTGTTTACGTTAACAATTTAACTAGTGAACACGTGCAAGCAATAAATACCGAAACCGTTTGTTTTGCACATGACTCATTGACAAACAATTGTATGTTATAGAGGTTGTGCAAACATTTCTTCAAGTTACTGAGGACCAATACTGAGTTTAATTATATAAGTTATAGAGATTACGTATTTTAAGTTATAGAGGTTTTGGGTTCTGATTGGAAGGGAACATATTTATTTTTTGGTTCTTAAGTTACTGAGGTTTGAGTTATCGAGGTTTTACTATATAAAATTTTACTTAAAACAAATTCCATGGACTGTTTCCACTTTATCACGTTGCCATGGGTACATAGTGATTTTTTTCGATTTTGACATTTCAAATATTTCATATTTCAAAATGTCACGATTTGGTTGTAATACTTACGAGAATATTAATGAAATTTTAGAATCAAACATACCAAAAAATACCGTTTTGGGGACTTTTGCAAAGATAGAAAGTATCAATTAGATGGAAACCGGACGGTGGAAATATTGGTCTTGATTTTAAAGGTTTGGACTGTGAACATGAGAAGAAAAGATTGTACAGAGTTTAAGGAACTGCGATCAAAACCATGTGGAACCTAACAAGTGAGCTGTTACAAGAAAGAAAGAAACTTAAGTTATTATTGACTCATTTCAACACGCGCGAGCTGCCGTGATTTTATACGTCGAAAACTGTAATCAGATCCCAGTCAAAGAAAACAAAGTTCGATACCATCAACTTTGGTAGAAATAACGAAAATGATAAATTTCTGGAATGAAAATAGCCCTGAAGGGCTGCAAAGGAAATTTTATCATATAGACGAGGTGGAATTAGAGTTGCGATATGGAGAACCTGCTGCTTGCTTGACTGACTTTTTTGTATCGAAACAAACAACGATGGTTTTATAACTAATCGAGTTGAATATAACCTTGTATCCAGCAAGACTTGCCAAGGTGGTTCAAGAATGTACAATGAAAGCAAATTTTTAATAGTAAATAACGACAACAACTTTTTTCCTGACAGATTATTAAAAAAATTGATGTCAAAAAGAATAAATCTCTACTGGAAATCCGAAAATGATCATTGGCTTGATAATATACCCATTGGAAGAAATATGATTCAGAATTGGACAGAATCGTCTGCCGAATTGATTGACTTGAATACCAAAGAAAAAAAAATCACTAATCACTATCAATATACCCCCTTGCCCTCGCCACACACCTTTCCATACGTTTCTTTGGTGACGATTTTCAGGAGCTCTGCCGGTTTTTACTTTACCGCTTCCATCAACTCAATTCGGGTCCTTATCAAAGCAGATTTCATCTTCGCAAACAAAAAAACAGTCGCACGGCGCCGAATCTGGTGCGCTTACTGGCCAATTACTGCTCCACAGATATGGGCAGGTGCGTTGTCCTGGTGCAAAATCTGAGTTGTTCTTGGGCCGTTTCTTACGTACTCGTTTTCGCAGTGTTGCCAAAACTGTAAATCTGGTTGACAGTCTCACCCTCTAGAACCCATACAGTCATCCCGATACCGTTAATGTCGAAAAAAATCGATCAACATTGCCTTGAATTTTGATTTGATATAACGGCCCTCACTAAAGCGCTTAAGCCACTCGAAAACACGCCCACGAGATAGAGAATTGTTCCCATAGGCCTCTTGCTGCAAGACGGAAACGTGTTTTGGGATATGCAGAGACAGGATATCTAACTACCCAACGCAGTACTCTTTTTTCAGACTAACTAAACAATTTTATTTCGCTTTCATTGATATTTAATTAGGAGTATTGAATTCACCTTAATTTGGTTGAATTTAAGTGGGATTCTTGTCAAAGGACCGTCTTAGAAAAGGAGAAATATATACTCTGCTGTAGTGGGGAGTGTCGCAGAAATTTTTGCATAAGTTGTACAGGACTGGGCAAGACCATTATCATCTGTCATGAAAAGTATCATAATATTAGATTTTTCTGCACTGCTTGTGATTCTCTCACTCTAAAATATCTACAAAAATTACGGGTCACAACAAGCTCAACTAAATAGAAACCTACTTGAATATTGACCAAGATTATCATAATCAAATTATTAACAATATGAGTAACGGAAATACATCTTCATTAGTTATAGAAACTAACGTCTGGCAAAAACTTTTCGATCCAAATAACCCCCCAACATTGATAAATGCTCAAAAATCTTATAACAACTTTCAAGCTTGTTGCCTACGGCGTCTCTTTCCAATCAACAACCTTTCGAAATCTGTTATAAAATGTTTTCGAATAATTATCAATGTCCTTGGGTTATTACTACTGAAAATAAAATCTAAATTTCATTCTTATCGTTTTTTGCCTTATTTTCAAATAAGTGTAATAAAAGATATGATTCATTATACGATCAGAAATACATTTTTCCGTGCTTGGGAGAATTTGCTACGCCTCCACGGAAAAATATATATTTCCAAGTTCCTAACGAAACATACTAGTCAACAGATATTTTCAAGAGCATCTACACCTACTAAATACGAAATAATATTATTTTATAATGATTAAATTAATAGCAAGACTATATCAAAATAACTAACAGTATATCATTGTAAAGAAAGTCTTCATAAAATTATTGTAACAAATCTGGATGTTATTACTTGAAAATTCTCCTGTTGGATGCGTTAGAATATCATAGAGATTCAATGTTTCTCAAAACAATACACTTGTACTCAAATTCAGAAATTGCATCTGTTACTGTAAATTCTATAATAGTTTCCACTTCCACGATTCCAGAAGAGAGTTATTACAATTAACAATATGCAGAGTTAATTGTGGTATGAAGTGAATAGCTCTAATAAACGAGATATATACGGAATCGTACCTGAAAATTGCACAATAAATTAAACATCATATACAAACAGACATAATTGTATTATATATTCATGAAACATTCGGGGTACAAACAATCGGCATTGTAAAATAGTTGTCTCTGTGCAGTGAGAATCTAGGGAGTCTTTGATAAAATTAGATTTGTTAACGTATTCCTAAACATTACATTGTTCATGATAAAATAATAATTGTGGTCGAAATAAGAAATTTCGATTTATCAGGAATTATAAAATAAGCAATCATTCACTTAAATTATAAATATACTGTTTGAATTGAAACGTAAATAATTTATTTATAAATATTTTGAAAATATTCAAATTGTTCTTGTAGTGGGATTGTGGCAAACATAAACACCATAGTGTACTAACTCTAATATATTTCTGAGCTTCAATACGATAAAAAAAAATAAAACTGCAGTAGCGAATCATGAAATATCAAAAAAACATAAATATAAATATTCTAAAATTCATGGAAGGGAATCTAATACACGGGAAAGAGAATTTTTAGAAATGGTTCACATTCATGAAAAAAGCTATAAATGATAAAAAAGACCTGAATAATTTATGTGAAATTTGTAGTTCTATTTTGTAAATTCGAATACCACTACAAATAATTTAAGTGATACACATTTTTGAGATAAAAATTTAAGGAAAAAATCAAATTCTATTTTGATATTCATGATGTAAGTGACCTTTTGATTAATACTCGTATAAATAAGCAAATTGTCAGTTTCAATATCATATTTTGATAGATTGAAAGTAGTAGAAACTTCAAATTTTTTATCTACCTCATATTCAAATTGATAATGTATATGTATATTATCAAAAGAACCAGGTTCACAGGTTGAACCGAGTTGAAATTTTGAAAATTCTCGACGTTTCGGTTCCCATTTTAAAAGTATTCGTCCATTGATGAACCGATTCTGTGGTATTAATGTCAACGGTATTCTCAATGGTAGGCATATTATTCATTTTTTTTTGTTTGAGCTTCTCATTTCCTCGGTGAAATTCCAAGGAGTAGTCAGTTTGAGGCATTGAAATCATCCAAAAAAAAAGGTTGATTGGTTACGTGGAGTAGGTATATAGAAACCACGGAAACGCATCACTTCTTACCAATAAACAAATAACCACATTATCATCACCCTTCTTTTGATAATGACTTCAAAGTGGGAGCCAAAACGTCGAGAATTTTCAAAACGCGGTTCAACCCGTGAACCTACTTCCATGGTTTGAATTTTTTCACTTATCTCTCCACTGATGATGGGAAGAACACTCCCCAAAAGCTGGGATTTGAAGTTCAATAAAAAGTTCTGTTGTTTCAAAATTTGCTGCAAGAAAAACCAATATATTGGACCTTGCAGCAAATTTTGAAGTTTTTATTAAGCCATAAATCCCATATATATTCAAATAATGCCCCATGCAAAATTTCCATTGACGGAAACAATATTGGAAGTCTTCTTCTGCTAGTTTCACCAACACAGCTTCCAAGGATTCAAATATACTTTTTTGAATTTATAAAAAAGTTGAAACTCCCAGTTGGAAGAAATTCCAGAAGATTGGAACCCAGAAATTATACTACGTTCTATAAAAGTGGCCAAGAAATTTCAAGAAATACTTAGAAATAATAATAGCTATGATACCAGTAAAAATAATGACTAGAACAATATAGAAATCACTTTAGGGGATTCACAATGTGGTTTTACGAGCGAAGAAAGCTCAAACGACTTGTACAATTGAGTGCGAAATTAATTTGTAAATAAGATAATTTCTGTATGCTTTATAGATGTGGAGAAAGCCTTTGGCCAAGTAAGGAGACAAGATATATTAAAAAAACATGTAATAGATCCCAAGAGAATAGCATTGATAAAAGCAATGTACAGAAATATTAAAAATTTGATATTAGCAAACAATGAAGAATCAAAGGAATTTACCACAAAGTTACATGTTAAAAAAAAGGAGAAGATTCATATGAAAAATTCAATATAGGAACCTAAAGGATGGAACCCACATATAAAACAGAATGAATATTCGCAGATGGTTTGGTATTATTAGCTAAATAGGAAAGAAGATTCATAACATAACCTAGAAATATTGAATACGCAACTGAATATAATTAATATGAAATTAGATACAAATAAAAATGAGAGTATGATAATAATAAAAGAAGATAAAGTACACAATACTCAGATATAGGGGAAACAAAATGGAAAAGAAAAAAGATATGAATGAATACCAAGGTGTACTAGTACAAAGTAATGGCAGACTAGTGCAGGAAATAAAAGAAAGAAAAGGAAAAACTTGAAATTATTTGATTGGGAGAAAAAATACCAAAGAATATGCTCCACAGTTGTGAGACATAGACAATAAATCAAAATCAAAAAGACCACAAAAATGCAATGGAAAATGGTAATCGGATACCTCAGGAAAATAGAAAATGAAACAAAAAAGATGGAATGAGAAATAAACAAACGTAATTTATTGCAGAAACTCAATAATTTCTCTCAAAGATCTATCAATCAGATAATGTTAAAAATAAATAAAACTAGACATGGGAATAAATAAAAATTATTTTTTTTATAGTTTGCATGAATACATTGTATTTATGTCGTTGTCGCAACACCGGGGATTCACAGTGCTCACAACTGATCTATTAATCTCACTTCTCTCAAAAAATTTCAGAATGTGAAATGGTTCATACGCTTCCAAGTGTAATGATCTGAAGTTCCGTAGTCTCCTACAGAATGTAAAAGAATTTGCACATTGGTGTTCAATGAGGTGGTAGTCTCCCACAAGATTTCTGTTAATATTTGTAGATTGTTTTCCAGGAGTACATTTGCCTTCCTCAAACTCTATCGATTATTCCGAAAACTGGTTTTAACTCTATCCACTTTCGAGCGTTTTCCTATTATTCTTCAGTTGATACGACAGAAGGTTCGTTCTCTCCACTTTAGTGTGTCACAGAATTTATTGGAGGGTTGTGTTTTCTACTTTCCATCAAAAAATCTCATATCAAAATAAAGAGCACAAAACTTCAAGGCTCTAAATTGGATTTTTTGGAACCGTTGGTGATACTCAAACACACTTACAGTGCAATAGTGAGTTTATAGTACAATTTAAGCGCAACGCCTATCTTCGAGGTCTGGCTATTAAATAACGAGACGAGTGAGGTAAAAAACGAGTAGTGCGTTGAGTATCTAGATATATTGTCTATGCACGTCTCAAAATACGTTCCCGTCACTATTATAGTATCTGTGCAGTAGCGATTTGAAACGAACGTGTTTGTTTCTCGTGCCGAAAACTATGTGTGACGAAAAACAGGAGCAACGCTACAATCTCGTTAAATTGAAAAACATCTGACTGAGTGCTATAACTTGTTGCAAGAGGCCTATGGGGACAATTTTCTATCTCGTGCAGGTCTTTTTGAGTGGTGTAAGCGCTTTAGTGAAGGCCGAAAGAGAACTGAAGATAACCAGCGCCCAGGTCGTCCTGTGGCTGTTTCAACTCCGGAAACAGTGACCAAATCCAACCAAATTGTGTGTGCAGATCATCGAATGAGTATCCGGATGATTACTGAGGCTGTAGACGTGGAATTTTTATAATAAAACCCTTTTCCGTAACAAGTCTCTTTATTTAATAGCCAGACCTCTTAAATGGATTTCTCGGATTATATTTAAATTTTTATACAATATATTGATCCAACTAGTTGATTAAATATAATAATTTTGTATAAAATAGATTCTAAATAAATAGAATGAATAAATAAAATTAAAAAGCATAATATTAAAGTTTTGCAAATATCCTATTCTACTGATTTAAAATCCTCACCCTCATTTGAAAACAAATCGGATGAATTTGAGACAAATTATTATGTTCCATTTAATTCAGCTTAAGTCGTCTTAAAGGAGGAAATTGAACTAAGGGAAAATGAAAATTCGATATCATGATTTTGTTCAATAACGAAGTAATTGTCCTTAATCTATGATGAAATGGCGCTCTACTGGAAACTCTCTCAATATTCCCTGCCATTTCGTTAATACTTCTAACCTCTAATTACCATTCAGGTTGTGCTGCTTTGTCTATTAGCCAAGTAGATTGACCCTTCAAATTTAAGATCTCTGTTCTCTATGTTCTGTACTTTGTTCTATATGCTTTATGATTGGCTCACGATTCAGTGGCGGGTTTCGGTTAATGTTGCTTGTACCAATAGAGTTTGGATAAATTGGGGCCTTATTATTTTGGTTATATCACTATACTGGTTGATTAACTTATACATCTGAGCGTAATATATCGTTTGTCCAGAGATAAAGATGTATTTTGAATTTTAGTGAAAAAGGTAATTTGTATAATTTTGGTCAAATTCAGATCGTAATAAATGTTCTATTGTAGGAATTCTAGATGTTGTATATTGCTTGTAACTATAATGATAATATAACATCATGAATCCGTGAAATAGAATTTTATCATACGAAGATCTCTTCTTATTCTTTCTCTTTTTTTGAGACTTGTTTTGTTTCTTCTAGTATTCAGCCTCTTAAGAAGTTAATATCCCGTTTACGTACCATTTCTTGAGAAGTCTTGCGGGAGGTCTCCGTGAAGCTAATTGTTCATCCTCTGCCCATTCAGCCTAACGATCTTCCATTATTGAATTTTTAGATCTTCTCCTATAATCTTGCTTCTTATTTGATCTGTTAGGCTCACTTCTTTGATATTTCTCGTTATTTCCATATATGCTGCTCTCATCATGTTCTTCGTTCTTGTTGTGTCTGCTCGAATTTTCCCTGGAAATGTAAGTATATGTATTACGATTGTTGTATTTCATATGGGAACTTCACTATCGGTGGACGTATATTTGTTTTTCTATATGACGTATCGCAGATAGCCAGAGATTCTTGAAGCTTTATTTACTTGGGTACCTCTTGTTAAAGTTTCTGGCGCTTGTGATCTCGACTCATAAATTTGTACATTGCATACACTGGTGAATGGTATTGTAGGTCTTAGCTTGTTTACTTCTCGTAAGCTCTTATGCTATGACCATTGATTCTGTTTCTTCTACAGACATCTGCATATTAAGGTTTTGGTTGCTGTTTAGAACCGATATAGCAATCACTGTAGGTCATCCTCGTTATCGGCCATCAAGATGGCGCCGTTGGCGTAGCATAATATCTTCATTGACCTTCGTCCCATCTTGTATCCTTCCGAAAGTTTATCCAAAGTAAAATTGAACAAGAATGGACTCAGACTGTCACCTTGTCGGATTTCTCTTAGTATTGGGGCTTTTTCGGTAATCCCCTGTTGTGTTTTGTGTTGCAATAGATCATATGAAAACTTTGGTTTTAAATATACGTGACATTCTCACATGAAAAATCCAATATCATCTAATATGTATAGCTGCAAAGTGTTCATGTATGAAATGGGCTAGAGAAACAACAATTTAGAGACTTTAGAAGCAGCCAACCAGCCAGATGAGCAAGGCAAGTGACCACAACTATAGAGGAAGCGAATTAATCGCCACAAGGCAAGTTCAATCAAGTGTCAGTGAAAGGTTATTTATATCGCTTTATATCACTGTCTGTCGCACGATTCGATAACGAAGTTATCGTCTTCAGAGAAAAGGTAAACAGTTTACCTGAGAATAGGAGTTATGCCGCAGTTTTTGTTGTAATTAATGAGCAATAATGCATGAACTGGGTAGAAATTAAAAAGTGAATGTACATACTATTTATGGTTTATATACTTACATTCATTTTTTGAGCAATTCTTCTAGAACTTGATTCTAAATAATCGTCATTTAATTTCTATTCAATTAAGTCGTTGAATCTAGATTATTATTATATCTATTGATTATGAAAAATAGAGTTCTGAATACATTTAAGAAGACGACCATTTGGAACATACGAGATGCGCAATTGAATACGTACGAATTTTTATGTCACCACATAGAAAATTCGACAAAAATGAGAAACCACGTTACTATCATTTATGAAAAGTATAGTCGACTCAACGGAAAGATGAGTCGACTAATCAACCATTTCAACTAGGTTTTCCAAAATACCATATACTTATTCGCGAGAAATCAGTTAAAAACTGCAAACATGTTTCCGGCATCAAAATAACTTTAATATAATTTCAATGCATTAAAAGTTTTATTACTACTAAAATATTTTAAATGTTCTTACTTTATTATTCACTCACGCTGAGCTACTGAGCAACAAAATAATAATAAAAGCATTATCTTACCTTGAAAATTACTATAAGAAGGAATGTAAACTAAACTAGTAGATTCGGTAAAATGCCGGTCATTAAATAGCGGAAAACTTATCTTTACCAAAAGAGATAAGAGACACCTCACTGCGAATTGAATAGTAAACAACTTTTCCAAGTCAGTATCACAATGTTTGATTTTAAGAATCAGTAAATCATTTAAAAATATAGATAAACAACAACATTATACGAAAAATTAATCCCTTGAAATTTTTAAATACCTAACCTAACCAGTAACTTAGTCGAATAATACTGAGACAATAATTAATTTGAAGGGTAGGTCGTTTTATAGATTTGGTGAACGTCTTATTAGGACCTAGTACAGAGAGAGACCAAAAATTTGAAAACAGATGCTCAAAAAGTGATTTCAAATGGTTTTAACTGACTAACCACGAAAATTTCTATGTTTGGGTTATCGGATACGATCTTTTCAACTAAAATATTTTCAAAGATGACTCTAACTTCGTTAATTTAAATAGAACACTCTGTATATTGATACATTTTTGAAATCTACGTAAGTATACTTTTGTCTAAAAACTTTTTTCAAAAATGCATACTTTTTGTAAAAAATTTGATCGTTGCAAACTCTTATAAATTATTTTTTTATGAGGATACCCTTAAATATAAGAAAATGGTTTCTATTCGGTTGCTTTTAGCAAGGTCAGACGTATTTGAGTGTATGTTGAAAAATTCTTCATTCTATACAGGATGTGTATAAAAAGTGTTCAAAGTTTAACTTCATTAATATTAAATTTCTTTTAATTTTGTTCATAGAACCACCCAGTTTTTTTCAATTTTGATTCGTAATTAAATAGAAAACGATCCATTCTAACGATTTTCGACCACAATTGACTAATGACAGTTAAACAAGTGTCATTTATTATAAAGCCTACAAAAATAAAAAATACAATAATAATTTGAAACCTCAAATATGACTGAAAGTAGGAATGGGATTAGTCAATCCAATTTGATTTGATTTTTCTTACAGACTTTGATAAGATAAAGAAAAATACTTTTTTATTTCTTAGTGCTTGCATCAACGGGTCAAAATAAAATTTAGACCACACCTGCATCTCTACAAATTTACTGAAACAAAGTCAATATCTGGATACCGGTTAGGTTTAGGTATAGGAAAATATACATGAATTTTTACCCCTTAATGCATTAAAATAGAAAAAACTGGGTGGTTCTATTTAAAAAAATTGAGAAATTTGATATTTATGAAGATAAACATTTCATTCGCACCCTGTATAAAATGAAAACTATTTTAACATAGATTGAAATACGTCTGACCTTGCTGATCTATACGATTGCTTTCAGAGAGACCATTTCCATATCTTAAAGGGTATCCTCGTAAAATAATAATTTAGAAGGGTCAACGGTCAAATTTAAAAAAAAATTAATAACTCAAAAAGTATGCATTTTTCGAAAAAAGTTTTTAGACCAAAGTTTACAGAAACTTTACGTAGATTTTAATAATGTATTAATATACAGAGTGTTGTAATTTGAAATAACAAAGTTACAGACGGTTCTACCGGAAGTCGGCCATCTTTGAAAATATTTTAGTTGAAAAGATCATATCCGAAAACGCAAACGTAGATATTTTCATGATTTATAATATGACATGAAATCATGATGAGTATTTTGCCATATACAGATAGTTTTAACTCGTCGTTGAGTCAAACATAATGGCAAATCGGTATGAACACTGGCAAAAATTTTTTGAAAACACGGTCTTAGATATAAAAGAGTAATAAAAGACAACACCAATGGAAAGTAGTCTTAGTTAGAATTTTTGGAACCGGTCAGAGACATTCTCGCGAAGTTTCGATGTTAATACGAAGACTAAACCGAGCTCGAGGAACAGTTTCACGAAGTCAAAACTCGCCTTAATGGTAATTTGTTTTAGTTGAAAACACCAGTACAGTAACTTTCTCTTTCTTCGCTAGAATCAACATTTGCTTTTCTCGAGCTCTACACTTTGGTTCCAAATATTTCTTTCCTATTAGTATTAAAGTGATATATCAAAGACATGTAAATAGACTTTTATTATGAAATAGTTTTTATTCATAATTTTTGGCAGCCCATTTTACACTGTTTGCAGTACACTCATTGTAGAGAGAGCTGCTATGTCTTGTAATTGATTTCAGTCAGATAATTACCTCAGTTTGTTGAATGAATGGACTATAAACTTATTTATCTTGAACATTTGATTTTTATAGATTGTAAACCGTTTTTACAGTAGTGTAGAGTACAAAAACTTTGAATAATGTGGGCGTTTGAAAGAACATGTACAAAAAACAAGCATTGGTATCATCATGAAGAAACTTGTACGGATGAAGCTTCTCCAAAACATAATTTTAAAAAAAATAATTTACATTAAAATTATCGAAAAGTAACCTCCTGTATGTAGTTTGTTCAATTTTTGACTGGAGAGATTTGAAAACTAGTTAAAAGGAATAGTCCCAAAGGTTTGCCTTCATGAATCGGTATCACTTGTACGAACCTGGAGATTTACGAAATAGCAGCTCAATCTATATGCAAATAAACTATATTACTGAACTGAATCACGAATACCCACCTAATAACTTGGTGTTCTACAGTCAAATTCGCGAATACAGTTATTACCAATTAAATTCCGCGAAACATGAGAAATGTTTTATTGTCCGTCTGACGGAGACGGCAGTTAATCAGTCCTGTAATTGAACAATTTAATATTGGGTACTGTGCTTACTTAATTCGGTATTTCCAGAGACTATAAATCTTTTAAACGAATGAACAGATATATACAGGGTCTACAGGAATATGACAAAATAATGATAGAGAGACATATGAGCTCTATAGTCATAAGAAAGATTTACAATTCTATGGAAATACTGACCCAATTCTTTATCTATTATGTTCAAATTTTTTCTCCTAGTAGAGTAACTATAAATGGGACTATCAGTTGAGTTGTTAAAGTGCTTGCCAACCAAACACACTGATTCTAAAATGAAAAGAACGTTGATAGTTAAAATTTTATATTTTTAAAATAGAATTCGCAATGCGTTCTTCTACTTAAACCATAAATGTAACGAAAAGCTCTTTGTACCTTTAATTTGAAGATAGTTTCGAAGAGGTGCAAACTACAAGACTCACAGAAAGGCCATTACGAAAATCGAGTTGTTAAGACACAGATTTAATAGCAAACAAGAAGAGGATAATATTTTCGCCAAGGTCTCCACGTGTACAGACCATTGAAAGTAACCATCAATATGTACACCAAGAAACATGATTTTGTTGAGTTTTAGAGGTTATAAAACCCTTCCGTGGCAAAAAAATAAAATTGTCAATCGCAAATTAAGTGAACTTACCATCAATTGGTAAGTATGTGATATCATCAATGAATACCGAGAAAAGAATTGGACCTAAAATTGAGCTCTGTGGTACACCAATGTCAACTGGTAAACTTCTCGAAACTTTACCATTAGCTCGTACCAATTATTTTCTACATTCAAGGTGAGATACCAACCATTTTAAAGGAACACTTTGGATGCAATAATACTTTAGTTCGTTAATCAGAATTTCATTATCAACACAATCGAAAGCCTTAGCAAAATGACACAAAAACGGAATCGTATAAAATTTTTAACGTATATATTTCAGAAAACTAAATTCTTGAGCCTTCAAGTTTAAAAAGAAAAGGCAATAGACGGTTTTCATTAGTCTTTCAATTATCTTCTACAGGGTGTTTCTATATTCGACCGACAACGCTCTACCACAGAGAGATCTCAATAAATGATTCATTTTGATATAGAAATACGAACCCTAGTTGCTGAGATATAGTGTTTAAAAAGAAAAGGCAATAGACGATTTTCATTAGTCTTTGAATTATCTTCTACAGGGTGTTTCTATATTCGACCGACAACGCTCTACCACAGACAGATCTCAATAAATGATTCATTTTGATATAGAAATACGAACCCTAGTTGCTGAGATATAGTGTTTAAAAAGAAAAGGCAATAGACGATTTTCATTAGTCTTTGAATTATCTTCTACAGGGTGTTTCTATATTCGACCGACAACGCTCTACCACAGAGAGATCTCAATAAATGATTCATTTTGATATAGAAATACGAACCCTAGTTGCTGAGATATAGTGTTTAAAAAGAAAAGGCAATAGACGGTTTTCATTAGTCTTTCAATTATCTTCTACAGGGTGTTTCTATATTCGACCGACAACGCTCTACCACAGAGAGATCTCAATAAATGATTCATTTTGATATAGAAATACGAACCCTAGTTGCTGAGATATAGTGTGTTAAAAATTTTAAATCATAATAAAAAATTTGTCATAAATCAAGAACGCCTTTGAATTTTTTTTTTCAAATTTGGTGACCAATATGCTTCTCAAGTGATATTTTGACATCAACAAAATTTAGAAAAATTTAACCAGTGGCGCGCTATCAGGGTTTGTTGTCACTTTTATCCCCCTATTTTTCACAACACTGGAGCAAATTCTTTTTTTAATTTTGTTTTAAATTGCCTGATAATTTTTAGTAAGAAAAACTAATAAACTTTTATGGAGCAAAAATGAACGGTGTTGTAGAAATTTACTTCTGCAATCACGTAAGTAAATTACAGATTAATTAATTTTATTCTTTCAATTTCGAATAATGATTAAGCATGAGAAGATCAAATCAAATAAAAATTATTCATAATTTCAAATGCTTAAACTGTTGGCGGCTTACTTCAATACACTTATTACACCGTTTTGTCATTGAAAAACATGTCTTTGAGAATAAATCTATATGGGATTGAATAATTTCTGCCGCAGCTTGAATTATAGCTATTAGATCTTGTTCAGATCCGATTATTGTTTCGTACACTCACGACTTTATATAGCCCCATATAAAAAATCGATAGGATTCAAGTTAGGTGATCTTGGAGGTCAACAAAATTGGGTCCACCCCGACCAATCCATTTTTCTCTAAAACGCCTGTTTAAGTAATTTCTTGTCGCTGCAGCAAATATTTCTGAAAGGCCATCTTTGAGTACTCGAACTCTACGTCGCGCATCAAGAGTGGACAATTCTACTGTATGAAAAGTTTTAAAAGAACAAGTGTTATATCCATAAAAATTGGCCAAGCCAAGCATTAGAACCTAGAGATTTTCAGGTGCGTATGGAATTTTCACACTGGTCTTTACAAAAGTGTCGTGGAAATCAAAACTTTCAAAAAGGTTAGATTTACTAGGGAAGGATTTTTCAACTCTACAAATTCACGTTTGGGGTGAAGAAAATCCGCACTTTATTCGTGAAAGGAGATTTCATCATAAATATTCGATTTATGTGTGGGTGGGTATGGTTGAGGATTGCTTAATCGGGCCTTACATTTTACCAAATAAATCAAATGGAGCAATTTATACGCGCTTTCTGGAAAAACGTTGGATGAATTGCTGGAGGATGTACTGTTAAATATTAGACAAATGTTTCAACCCAATGGGGTATCTGTTCATTTTGCTGCAGCGGCAACAAAATACTTAAGCAGAAGTTTTAGAGAAAAATGGATTGGTTAGGACCAATTCTTGGCCTCCAAGATCACCTGACTCAAATCCTATCGATTTTTTATATGAAGCTATATGAAGTCGTTAATATACGAAACAATCATCGAATCTGAACAAGATCTAATAGCTAGAATTCAAGCTGCGGCAGAAATCATTGAATCCCATTCAGATTTATTCTCAAAGACACGTTTTTCAATGACAAAACGATGTAATAAGTGTATTGAAGTGAGTGACCAACAGTTGCAACAATTGAGATTATGAATAATTTTTATTTGTTCTGAACTACTTACGCTTAATCGGTATTAGAAATTATATCAATAATTTATTAATTTGTAAATTTTACTTATGTGCTTGCAAACTTTTGTTCAGACGCAAATTTCTATAACACCGTTCATTTTAGCTCCATAAAAGATTATTAGTTTTCAACTAAAAATAATCAGGCAATTTAAAGCAAAATTAAAAAAAATAATTTGCTCCAGTGGCGTAAAAAATAGGAAAATAAAAGTGACAACTAACCCTGACTAATACTGTTTAAATTTTTCCAAAGTTTTTTATGTCAAAATATTACTTTATAAAGTATTTGTCACCAAAGATGAAAAAAAAAATTTAGAGGCGTCTTTGATTTATGAGAAATTTTTTATTTAAAATTTTGAACACCCTATATATCAACAACTAGGCTCTATAAGGGTTTGTGTTCCTATATCAAAATGGTTCATTTATTGAGATCTCTCTGTGGTAGAGCGTTGTCGGTCGACTATAGAAACACCCTGTATAAGATTTTTCTCACCACCATTGTGTAGGAGAACAATCATAGCTGTTTTAAGGGAACTACGCAAAATTCTTTTTTCAAAGAATACGTTGATTGAGGAAGATAAAACGTTAATTATCACTTTTGAAACTTTGAAAATAACTTTTCTCATAACCCATCGATGCCGGATGCTAGGAATATAAGAAATTTTTGTTACACGAGCGTATATTTTAGATATATATTATATAAAGCGTTTCAAAAAGATGGGAACTGATGAATATATAGACATGAAGTTACCGTTTACATATATCCACAGTCCTTCATTTGGCATTAAGTAAAATACAATGAGTAAATCGATATTGCTTGTGTCCACATGAGTATAAGACGTGACATAAAACTTTTCAATAATACAAAGTAAATTTCACAAAATCAAGTACTCTTTCATTAGTTTCGAAGATAATTGTAGTTGAAATCAATTTCATTTTCATTATTAGCCGTTTTCAAGTTTCTCTTGAAAAATTTTATGAGTGGTAGAAGTAAGTATATATCAATAATATTATTTTTTTTTGCCTAAAAGACATAAAAAAACATGTTGATATCGTGTCTTGCTACATTTCAGAAGTTTTTATTCTGCTTTTCTGGATCGTAAAAACGGTCGAGTGGAAAGAATTGTTGCGTGAGAATGCAAGAAAATCGTTCAAAAGTTTTTCTTCTTGGCTGTGAAGTCAATTTTCCAAATGATTTCATCAATTTTGAACGTTAGTTTCTTCAGCCCTTTCGGGATTATAATTGAACATACAGTCATATAAAACAGACCCATAATTCGGTTTAGTAACAAGAGAAACAATTTCCAATTTGTATATCAAAAATGGATTAAAAAATGTATTTTATCACATGATTTGATTCATATCGTTTATCAATACAAATAACTGGTTTGATAATGACTATTTACATTCTGCTTGTAAGCGCTATTCAAATTCAATATTCCCTAATTCTCTTTGCAGTGAGTTGAGTGGATTGAAATTTTAATCAGGTGCTCGATATCCGATTGAGTTTCAAGTGGACCGATAACGTGGAGATAAACTAAGCTGGTATTTCCTTGAAACCTCAATTTGTAAAGGCATCATTGAGACTGTCGCCTTTTCTACGGAAACAGATGTGCCTAAGTGAAACTTTGTGAGAAATATACGACTACACAGAGATTTAAGTGACAATTTTCTTAGCTTACTGTTTAACTAATATCTTCAAAAAAACTTATGAATTGGACTAATTTATTACGAATGAAATAAAATTTCCATCTTGAACCCCTTGGCTGCAATCCTACCTTTTCCTAATTCAAATATGTGGTGTCTATAGTCAAGCTTGTGTGAAATATTTATTTGAAAAAATAAACGTTAAAAACACATTTTTAGAATTAACTATGCAGATGCTGAAAATGTATTCCACTCTCCAATTGCCGAGCTCCCAGGCGATGTTATTTGATTCCCTTCTAATTCTATTCCATCTTCAGTATTAACTGGCCTATTTTGATACACATTCTGTTCACATATCTCTAAAGAAAGTATTTGCACCACGTCGTCCATTCCATGTTTTTCATTCCATTTCATCGAGATATTCTCTAATAATAATACCAAACTGTGAAAGGACAATTTTAAAGAATATATTCGACTGTAATTTTTCGATTCAGTTGTTTCTTCTATTCACTGATATTTGCAGTTTTTTACTTTTTATTATAAGGTTGAGTCAACAAGTAAAGCTAGGACACTGTTTTTATACAACAGATCCCACTCTGTGATTTTCTAAATTTCAGAATAAAATATATTTTATTTTATTGAAAGTGTGATCACAAAGTCCCTTTTCTTTTAGTATCTTGTCTGGATTCTTGAATTTTCTATTAGAACAGATAAAACTAACTATAGTAAGGAAATAACTTCAATTGTCAAACTCCAATAGACGACGGTCATTTTCATATGAGAAAAAATCTAATTATGGGCGTAAGTTGTATTACAAATTAAAATATTCACTTGCTTTTCCACAATAAATCAGATGCGATCAACATTTAATAATTTGTCAACTCGTGGCACCAGGCTTAAGATCACATCATAAAAAGTCTCATGGTACTAACTACAATCATGTCCAGTGTTTTACAGGGAACTTTACAAGTTGCCTCTTTGGTAAACGGCGCTACTAAAGACCAAAAAAATGCCTTTCTTTGTTCGAATTTTTTGTTTTCGTGTCTGAAATTTGTAATAATGCCGCTCACTCTCTCTGTTTACTCTCTGGTCTATCTGATGTAATAGAAATTCCATATCTGATTTCAATATGATCTAAGAACTGGTCATCATTATTGTAATAGCACTTCAAAAAGAGATTATGCTAAATTCTTTGTGTTATGTTCTTCTGTCAACATTTTCGGGATCTATCCCGCACCCTCTTTTCATAGTTAAGTTTGTCGATAATAATTTAAACTAGTCTTATTGGAACAAGAAGAAATTTCTTCAACCTGATCAATAGAAAAGCGACTATTTCAGTGAAGTTTCTTTATTCACTTTTTCTGTCAAGGTTTCCTTCATAATACTAAGCCGTCTAGACTATTTTGGATTGTGAATATCTATACTACCTTCATATAAAATCTGCAACATTCTCGATGTCACAATTCAATCCATAAACTCCATCAAGCTGTCAGTGAATAACAGGACGAATTTTATTTGTATGTAAAAACCAAATAAATCAGTGAACCTCATTGTCATCATCATTGTAATAGCACTTAAAAAGGGAAGATCATATGCTATAGTCTTTGGGTTATGTTCTTCTGTCAACATTTTCGGGATCTATCCCGCACCCTCTTTTCATAGTTAAGTTTGTCGATAATAATTTAAACTAGTCCTATTGGAACAAGAAGAAATTTCTTCAACCTGATCAATAAAAAAGCGACTATTTCAGTGGAGTTTCTTTATTAACTTTTTCTGTCAAGTTTTTTTAATGATCTAAGCCGTCTGGACCATTTTGGATCATAAACATCTAGGCTTTCTTCATAAAGCACTTGCAACATTCTCGTTCTCACAATTCAATCCATAAACTTAATCTAGCTAAGAGGACAATTTTATTTGTATGTAAAAACTAAATGATTGACTGAATTTCATAGTCAACAGGATTACTCATTGACCTGTTGATAAACTTAGATTAACCATACAACCAATATGGGCAGAGACGTGAAAGGTAATAGCGGTGTAATGAGAAACTGGAAAATGTAGCCAAACTAATGAACTTTACTCCTCTTCACGTTCACTACAAAATTATATATGAAACAACAGGGGAAGCTAAGAGAAACATACAAAAAGGAATCATTGAAATAATTCTAGAATACAACGGAAATAAAATGCAATACTAGGTGGATAAGAAACTACTCCTAGTTAGAAAGAAAATCGCGTGGAAATTCACAAACTATAAACTTATTGTAGTAATATTCAAATATTATACCGTCTTTGCTTGTTTTGGGGCAGGTTTGCCTTTGCAATCCACTGTTTTGGCTATTACTTTGTTTCGGGACTGTAAAGGTGACAACTGGTTTCATCTCCAACTTTGAATAGACACCAAATATCAAACTCAATTTGCTTAAAATCCTTTTCCATTTTCAGAAAAATCCTCACACTCACTTAAGCGATTAGCGAACGGAAAATAACCGTTCATAATTGATGAAATAAAGGACAAAACCTCCAAACGCATGCGCAAACTTATTTTCCAACTTTCGTCAAACGCTATTAGTGCTAACGTAGAGAAAATTGTGTATGAAACTCTTGAGTAAAGTAACTTTATTTCACTCGTAGGAATTGCCGCACTCGCCTTCGGCTCATCAAACCATCCTACTCGTAAAAAAAGTATTACTTTACTCACTTGTTGCATAAATAACTATTAATCACTAGCTTAGTGCATTCATTGGCAAAATCGATCTCCAGAGTGAAAAATTTTGAATTTTACTTCTAAAAAAGGATAGAACCCTCGTATAAATGAATATTTAAGGGTATATCGGTTACCGAGCTACAAATCCCACTAAAGGGTATGTTATTTTACTGAATTAGATTAATGAGAAGAACATAACCTCAAGAGTTCTGTTGATCCCGCAGGAAATTTATAACTAGATATGAACAGATGTTGCCACGGTAGTTCAATGTGGCTTCTAAATCTTTGTAAATTGAGCATCGAAGGGGTTTTATAAGCGACCGTAATTCATGCTGTTATCAGTTTCAGATATTGTAAAGACCGTCTCAGACAGTTTTGCATCACTTATTTTGATATATTTCAAAGTGAATAATGGATTTTAACGCTTCATAATATTATATAAATCAAATTTACAGTTGTAAAAGTATATCAAACGATAAAGCACCTCCAACAGTTTTTTTTCGTTGACGCCAGTGAGTATGTTTTAACTGCCATTTGCTACAAAGCCAAAGTAACGAAGATAGTTACTAGATAGCAGAAAGCTTTGCATAAAAAATACGTGGTTAATGTACAACTTCAATTCCGCAATAAATTCAGTCACGTTCATCATGGTGTGTGTATTTATGAGAAAAAGAATTGCAGGACGAGTTTATGAAGATAGCGTAGAGCGAGTGCGTGCAAGTATTTGGAGAATTTTCTTTTGTTACCAGTCATGAACGCCGAAGAAGGTTGGAACATAATTAAAACCGAAATACAGCAATAACTGAGCCAGAGGAACTGTGCAATATCTTGAAGAAATACATTCAGAATCTATTTTACGAAAATAGAAGGATAGATGTGAATAGTTACGAGAGTACAACGGGCCCAAGAATAATAGAAGCTGAAGTGGAATTTGCTATTAAAAATGTAAAGAACGGAAAAGCTCTTGGATATAATAACGTCTACTCGGAAACACTAAAATTAATAGATACTAAACATCTGGGCAAACTCTTTGAAATTATATATTATAGCGGCATTCCCCTAGATTGGCTGAAATCCACCTTTAAGACTATCCCGATGAAACCCAGTGTCAAAACTTGTGAAGACTACAGACTAATAAGCTTGATGAACCACGCACTTGAGGCTTTTTTGAAGATTATACACAAACGAATATTTAAAAAGTGGGAAGAGGTTAGTGGTGAAACTCAGTTTGGGTTTTAAAACGGGCTAGGTACGAGGAAAGCACTATTCTATGCAGTTACTAATTCAAAAATTCTATGATCAAAGAATTATAGACTACCAAAAAGCGTTTGACTCCATTCGGCATGAGTTACTGTTTGACACCCTAAAGGATGTTGATATTGATAGTGAAGACATCAGGATCATACAAAAGCTGTATGCGGAACACCTTCAGATACTTAAGGGAGTCCGTCAGAGATCCATACTCTCACCCATGCTATTCAACATATACGTAGATCGAATTTGTCAGTTAGTATTGAAAAACCATCAAAAAGGCATTAAAATAAATGGAACTCTCATAAATAATATTAGGTATGCCGTAGATACTGCGATATTAGCCGACAACGTAGAAGATCTACAAGAGCTAGTCAATTCTATCAACGAAACTCACAATAAACGCGCATAAAACCTAACTAAAGGTCATAAGCAGACAACAACACGGCGAAGCTCAATTCTTGTCAATGGAAATAACACAGAGAGTCAATAAATTTAAATACCTTGGATGTGTGTTAAATGAGAATTGCGACAAGGAAGCTTAAACTCCTATAGCAATTGCAAAAACAGCTTTTACAAAGTTTAATAATTCTAATCCACCGAGTAGTCCCCCTAAGCCTTAGATTGAGGATGATAAAATGTTAAATTTTACCAATCCTTTTGTATAGTGTGAAGACGTGGACTCTGAAAGTGAGATCATTAAACAGAATAGAAGCAATAGAAATATGGCTTTTGCGCAGACTTCTACGGATTCCATGGACCGAGCACAGGACGAATGAAGAAGTACTGAAGATATCGGGCGTGGAAAGAGAACTGAACGCGGTAATTAAACAACGAAAAGTATCTTATTTGGAACACATCCTACGAGGACCGAGGTATTCAACTCTCAAGCTCATACTGACGGGAAATAATAGATTAGAAGTTTTGGACAAGAGAACACCTACACGCTACAAAGTGTATGGTCTTGAAGACGAACAGGGTCTAGAGCCTATGGTCCATTTATATACCAAATTGATGGCATATTGGTGTATGACGTTGAGGAGTTTCTGGATCTTGTAGTGATGTGTGTATGTTTCTTGAATATTTACCATTTTGTCTGGAAACGTCAGGCTGGTATTTAGAATGAATCTTAACGTACTTACATTATCTTACTTGCGTTGCGTTCAACCAAGTTACTATATTATTTCACAAACATGTATGTTGATTAACGAATCTCGTACAAATACGTTTTAAATGACTTATTTGAATGTGTATTTTGAAATACTCACCATTTAAATGGCTGGTTGATGGTTGATAAAATGAGGCGCAAAAAATCCTCACGCGCAACAAAACTCCTCGTAGCTGAATTCCTATGTTTCATATGCCATCGGAAAATGTATAGGTCTAGGTATAGGTATAGGTTAAGCAAATATAACCTACAGCTACAGCTCCATCTAGATAAAACACTTCCGCTGGGTTGTACGACATGGTTTATTTTCTATTGCTTTCACATTGATCTGTGATTAAATCATTTCATACAACAAGTATTAGAAACAGACTGATATATAATTGTGAAAAACTCGCACCAATGCTGTGTTTTAAATATCGAGTCACATTGAGAACTGTTTTTATGTGAAACTATTTGAGCTGCTTTTTGTTATGAATATCATTGGTAACTGAAAGTTCGATGTAATGGGGAGTATGAAGCATTGAAACTCCGCTATTCATTTCAAAACAACTTTTATTATCTAAGTTTTAATATCTGGAATCGTTCGTGATGTTCATACTAATCAAACTAATCATAATTTTTATTTATTATTCATTTTGAGACGCTATTCTTCACGATGGAATTCAACTTTAAAATTTTAATAGTTTCTGATAAACAGTTAGTTACAGTAGACACATTTGATTTACAATTTCTGTTTTCCCAACTTTATATCCAAATTTCTCTAGAATTATAATATAGTGGAAAATGTATCCTCAAAAATTATGGAAACAAAATATGGTAAACATTGTATAGAGAATGAATTAAATTTAGAACGTAGTATTTCAGGAAAGAAATTTCAATGTCTGTGTTTATTGGACACTATCACTCCACTTGGAAACATTCTTTTGATTCCATGTCAAGCTAGGATAAAATTTTAGTTATAAATTACAAATTTTGAAAAGAAGAGACGTTCCCAACTGTGCTTTAAGTGCTCTGTCGCAGCTGTACCACTTTAGAAAATCATTTTCACGTTCAGAATACTCGTATCACCTACAGCACGATGATTCATCAGAATAATTTATTCAAAATAACAACATAATGGAATCCTTTTAGTAAATTCCTGAATGTACCGAAGAGACCCTTTTCTTGATTCAAATAATCACATTTCATATTTCGTTTCATGAAACTAATAATTTAGTAAAACAATATTACATAATAACAATTTATCTATCCTTCGATATCTCCTACTGACAATAAGAATGAATTCAAAGGAAATTGAACCTTTCACTTCGCTAATAAATTATATTATTCGATCATCTTTTAGTCAAAATCTGAAAGTTATTTGATCTTTCTCTTCCGTGATTAACTATCCGATAGGAATAAAAAAAAGGTTCAGTGAAAGCTATAGATCACTAAAATTTAATCCATAAGACTACCACTCAAGAGGTTATCGATAATGTACAATATCTACACCAATAGAGGATAATATCCAAAAAATATACAGCGTGCATCTTTAAAGACTTTGTCCTAGGGATAGATATCTTCATATTGAGCTGTTCTGTCATTTGGTTGAAACTGAAAAGTGATCGTTCTAGATTGTGTTCGTCTTCTGCTATAAGTACAGCATCATCTGCCTAGAATATAATTCGGAACTCGCTGCTTCCCATCGCGTATCATCTGCATACAGTTTTGATTCCGTTTATCATGAGATCTGATTCCTGTTGTTATTGAAATTTCATCTGTGAGTGAGTTGTGGTGTTGTATATTCTTGTACGGTATGGTGAATTAAGTTCCTTGACTATTTGTAACACTTTTTCATTTACTCGTTCTTCCTGTAAAATGCGTTTAACACCTGTAGAAAGCCTGAGTTAGGTTAAAAAAGTTTAGGAAAGCCGGCTTATTATACTCTATAGCTTTTTCTACAATTTATCTTAATATGAATATTGCTTCTATTGTGGGCATCCTGATTGCTTTTCATTTTATTACTACATTATACGAGAGGTACTGTGTTAATATCTTTGTTAAAAGTTTCATTATGGTGCTAAGAAGACATATACTTCGGTAATTACTTCGGTCTTTCTTTTTTCCTTTCTTATGAATAGAAATGGTGATGCTGGTTTTCCATTCACTGAATACAGTCCCCGAAGACATCGTCAAATTTGATAATGCTGTCATTTCCTTTATTAGTAAGTGGTCAAAAAACTTAATTATTCCGTTGCTGATATAGTCCGATCCTAGAGACTTTCTGTTTTTCAATTTTGGAATCACCGGCTTAACCTCTCACTCGTTGATTTCAAAAGTATCATCCTGGTAATTTGAGTTCTTAGAGTGGTTTGTCCACTCGCTCGATGTGATCTTAGCCGCAATATATTCTATAGCTTGTCTTCATTTTTTATCTTATCAGATTTTTTCTTTGGCTTCCATACAGATTATGCTGCATTTCGACTGAAAGCTCCAATATTTCTTCTCCGTTATTTTCATGTTTATACGAAATATTTTGAATCCTCTTAATAATCGAAGGTTATTGGTCGTAAAAATAAGCTTTGAAAATCAACTACCAAAAACGAGGCTGGCTTTTTGAGTTTTGAGATATGGCAACACTGATGTGAATATATCAAATCTGACATTGCTACTATGAAGTTTGATATTTTTGATAGTGAACGTACTCAGAACGTGTTGTCGTACGAGTCCTATTTCAATTGTTTACAGATACTTGGAACATTTATCATATTATTCGCAAAGGTCGTCCAAAATCGGTTGTTGTGCTAGAAAATACCTTTGCCATCCCTAATGAAGTAAATTAATCGCAGAAGAAGAATCATTCTCCACCACGACAATGTGAGGTCTCACACATCAGTTCAAATAAAATTTTGAACGGTCAAAACATCCAATTTATGAGTCAGTGCTTACTTTGAACCCAATTATTTATTATTATTTTGGCAGATCAAAAATAAATTACGAGATTAACATTTTTCTACACCCGAAGAAGAGGTTGATGCATTCAAATCACATGTTTCGGAGGTACTGCAATCAGAATGGGAGAAATACTTCGAATTGGTTGAAATTATTGATATTATTGGCGAATATTTTGATAAATAATAAAGCCATATCCAATTATATATATATATTTTTTTATTATCTATCTCAAAACCTAAGTAGCAATTCCTGATTTTGACTACACTTTAAATCAAATATATTCTGAAAACTCCCTACGTTTCATATATTGAAATTTGAAACTCATAGTACATGAAACTTTCAATGCATTTAAATCGTAATTATAATTTCAATATTCATAGTACATTTAGAATGCTTATCAAGTTCTCATAAATCTTTCATTCTAGCCTTTATTTGTAAATATAAATGAAGTTGTCTATAAAAGAACTCGGCTTTGTTTGAATAATACTAAATACTGGCTTTCCACTAGATTAAACTGGTAGTTGATAATTGTAGAGGAAATTTCTGACCAATATTAAAATGCAATTGAGGCTATGGATTCATGATTATTCATCGTCTCATTTCCTACCAAATTTCGCTTCATCCGCACACTCAATTTGATTTAGTGTTATTGTTGTACGTGGTTTACATATATTTTGGTGTTGTAAAGAGCTATTGTCAGGAGTGGACTGTGTTAATAAATTATGATTGATGTACCTGTTTGAAAAATCAAATTGAAATGGTTTTTACGACTTTACCAATAAACAATGCCTAACAATCGTATACAAAATGAACAAGCTATTCTTCCCCATCCTTCAGTGTGATACAACTACAGGAAGAGCAAACAAAGGGTAGAGATAATTCCATAACTCAAACTAAAACAATACATATTCCGGGATATTCTGCTCTCTATATTCCTGAAAGCGAAAAAGATGGGGAATATGCCACTCACAAGGATACTGTGAAGCAGTGACCACCCGTGATCGGGACCCAGAACGTAGACCGATTTTTTGCGAACCTATCAGTTTAAAATTTCAAATCAAATCATCCCGCTCTTTGTCTTGTTTTTTTCGCAGAGTCGGAGAGCCACGTCATAACGGGAAACGCGAGTGAGACAAAAACAAGCCGTTGAGGTTGAGCTTTTTGTCGTCTATAATACGTGAACCAAACCTTAGGCCTTAAGCCATATAGTTATATAGACTGCTACTTATATTTGAAAAATCGATTCCAATACATATTTTTCTTCTTTTTTTGTATTTCAACAATTAAAAGTTGATTGGAAACATACTTTTTAGTTCTTTAATTTCTGTATGAGATTGAATCTGATTCTAATAATTAGAATTGTTTTCAATACTTGTGAAAAAAGGCGAAGTATTCACCACTAGAGCTAGCTTGAAAACCACGAGGAACAAGTTTTGAAGGTAAAAAGATGAATTTGAATCTTCCACCTCTCGACATAGTACTGAAAAGCGGGGCAGAAAAAACATCACTAAAAATGTTCGGTGACAGAATAACCAAACTAAAATCGTCCCTAAATGATGACCAAACGTTGGATATGCCTCAGGATGATGCATCAAAAACGTTTGAGAGAAAAATTTATCTCAATACTAAACTGTAGAAATAAGTGGTATCAAAACAGAACTAAACACTCTAAAAGCTTGGGCAATACACCAAGCATTTTTCAAGCAGAAATCTATGCGAAAAATGTGTTCAGTTCAATCTAGAGAGGAACTATCGCAAACAGGAGATCATCATCCTATCCGATAGTCAAGCAGTCATTAGAGCTTTAAGCTCCAATATCATAAAATTCAAACTCATTTGGGATTGTCCAAAAAAATTAAACGAGCTAGGCAAGAAATTGAAGTTACTCTACACTGGATTTTGAGACACACCCGAAGGAAGGAAAATTAAATCCAAACCCTTCTGTGCTATCAACTAGGAAACGATAGAAAAAGCATTGGAAAATAAAGTAGATATGAGCAAAACACATTATTGGGACAACCTACAAGGGCTGAGATATGTAAAGGCTTTCCTGGGAAACCGTAACCAGAGAAGATCTGCTGAATGTGAAAACAATGAAATAATTAAAAAATGGTGGACTCTAGGCATACTATACCTTTTATAAGGTTTTATTGAAATTTCGCGTAGATTCCAAAAATTTTACAAAAACCATAGCATTCCATTAAAAATAACGAAGTTTGGGTCCACTTCCGGTATAACTTGTCTTCTTCTTCTTCTTCAACTCGTCGTGAAGAACCATGTACAGTAATTATCGATGAAATTTCAACATAATAACATGTATTAAATATTAGTATTATGTAAGTATAATTCGGAGAAACGGATCGTATCAACGACCTCCCTATTGGTAGTAGAAAACACCCAGTAGAAATTCGATTATCCGGCCCTCAGTTATACGGATTCTCGATTATCCGTAATATCAACTGCGACCAATTAAATAACTCAGTAATATTGAGCCAAGCTACAAAATGTTTAACATATGTACTAAAAAATTTATGCAAGCACGAACAAGTCAGAACTGCTATTACTGGTTATACAGATTTAAATATCGTCATGGAATTCGTGAATTGGAAAAAATTTCCGCTAATGTAGACGCAACAAACACTTTTACAGTTAATTTTAAGAAGAAATTGGATGAAAATAACTATTGAACAGGAAATCATTACCTTCAAAATCCTTAGTTTCTAGGCGAGAGAAATCAGATCCAGGATATAAAACTAGCAAGGAGCAAGAACCCATAAAATACCATTGCTCCTCATCGGAAAATCAAAAAACCCCAGATGTTCTAAAATGATATTATAAAAATCAAAAATGCGCATGGATGAACTCTGAAATATTCATTGACAACACTTTTATCCCTGAAATGAATAAAAACAAAACGAAAGTGGCAAGCCAGGTCTACTTTTACTGGATAATGCGCCAACCCATCCTTTGATTGAATTTTTAGAGATAGAAAATGGAAAGTTTAAAGTAAAATTTTTGCTATTTAATCCTTGCTACAACCAATGGATCAAAGTAGTTATTAAAACGACTTTACAGAAAACAACTTTTACGTAGGTTGTCATCTGTTGATGAAGATGATATAAAAGCCGTTTTATTATTTTTTAATAGAATTGAAAGGACTTTTGATACATGGTTGTAGATACGTGAGATTTGATTGGAAGAAAAACTTTAAACAAGGCTTAGAAGGGAATAATTAATCGGAAGAATGAAAATTCAATAACCAATACGAATGATTTTATTTTGGAAGATATGTTGAAGATACGCATTTGCCAGGATTGTGATGATATCAAAGAGTGGGTCACTTGTGACAGTAATGATCAGATTATGTCAGATGACGAAATTGTAGAAAACATATCGTAGATAAATGAACAGCATGAAATGCAAGAAGATGTGGAATCTGGAAAATGATGTATCTTATGATAAAGCACTTCAGGCTCTGTAGACAGCTCCCAAATGGTTTGAAAAACAGAGTTTGATACTGTGAGTTTTCTACAGCTGTAACGAATTCGTAATAAAACGTAATATTTTATACCAAATTAAACTTATTATCAAGTTATTATTATTTTTTAATAATATGTAATATTACTATTATAAAACTTATTTTATTTCACAAAACCCGCTTTTCTTCATACATTCGATTAACCGGTCTTTCGATTATCCGAATCCCTAACGACAACAAGTAATCCGGTTAGTTAGTCGAGTTTTCACTGAAAACAAACAACTAGATATTCTGTTAGCCTTTCAAGATAATTGCCATAGCAGTTCCTGCCAGATAGTATATCATAGCATGGACAATTCAATAGCTCTTAGAAAGCTAAAGAACAATAGTGGCATCCCTACAAAGTAAGCTTAGTACAAGAACTTATGGAAGATTATTTTGAGATCCGATGTTTTTAGAACAGTTTCTTCTCCGATGTGGCTACATTTCTATTAAACGGTCATGTCAATCGTTAAACTTATCGATATTGGACTACGGAAAATCTACACTGGATGTCAAAGTACCGTACTAAATACCGAGAGAAAGTTGATATTTGGATAAAAATAATAGATAATAGAATTATTAGACCATATTATCCCGAAGAAACCTCAACAGATTCTCGATATTTAGAATTTCTTGAAAAAATTCTTGAATTGAATCGGTTGTTTCCAACAAAAATGATTTATGGCTGCAACCAGATGATGCGCCTCTATACTATGCTATAGACTCCTCTCGATTTCTTTTAATGGGGATATTTGAAAAGTAAAGTGTACTGAGGTAGACCATAAAATAACATTGAACTTGAAGAAAGGATACGTATAGAGGTTGCACAAATAACTCCGGAAGTTATAGAGGAAGTTGAAGAAGTCTGTGTCTTGTGATTTAGTTTTTTTTTTAGTATTATTCTGTTAATAAAAATTCATCACTTTTTTAGAAAATATACAAATATTTCCATTTAAAAATTTAACGATGACGCCATCAATCTCACATAGATGACGCCAAAAATAAAGACGTATATCTACTAACAGCCTGTTTAAAAATAAAAACGTTAACGAATTTATTCCTTTCATTGGCACCATACTGTATATGTTATAAACGAATCCGTAATGGAACTGGAGTCCTTCTAAAGAACCTTAACCACTTACGATATTTGCAAAAATCGAATTATAATTCTCCAGAACACAAGAAAGATTGCTTTTACATCCGCATAAGTTATCAAAAATTTCCGAACCCTCGAAATGTCAGTTATTCTGTTCAAATGCAGCATTTCGTTCGTAAATATATGACTAAAGCCTATCGAAATAAGCAATAAAATGTGGTTGGGAGCAAACGAATCTGGATTTATTTGGCAATTTCGATAATGACGAATGAACCGGGAACGGGAAATGTCAACAGTTTCTATTGACCTTCCTACAGTTTTAGTAGATAAATTAACTAAACACATTTTTATAATTCTTCCAGTTCAATTAAATCACGCATTTGTCTATAACAAGTTGAAATTTATCATATGCTATATTTCAAGGCGGAAAAGGGTTTCCACGAGCCTGCGATGGGTCTGACAGTACTACAATTTTCAATTTGGTGATTACCTCTAGGTAACAGAAAGTTCTCGCTAAAGAAGAAATTAACTATATTTATTTGGTGAAACATAATACTTCATATGTGACTTAAGGAAATATACATGACATTAAAATTCATTCATGGAATAGACAGGAAATCTAAAAAATAGTACTGAAGATATCGTTTACTATCACTACATTACACATTTCGTAGGATAGACGTTTCCTCTATTCTGCTTTGCGTTTTGTGATAGATTCCTCATTGGTATCCGGTACCTCGCTTCAAGTCTACCATCCCTCGTTCGTCCTCATCTTTTGGATGGTACGAGAGCTACATTAATCAAACCTTTCCGTTTTTTCGTCCGTAAGAAGTTTCCACGTTCTTTAATACACCTTCTCAATATTATTCTTTCTCAATAATAAGCGATACAATGTTCTCGGAAATAAATTCTCCAGCCTTTTCTCTTAATACTCCATTAGTTGCATATAAGCATTTAGGATTTAAAGCAGGGCTTCTTAAACTGTGGGAGACTACTGAAAAAGGGTCGCAAAGATCTGATACTTTTCAATCATTATAAATAAAATTTTAAAATTAGTATACACACTACGTACAAATATAAATACAAATAAAAATCATACAAAATACTATTGTAGTTTTATTATAACTATTTTTTGAAAAAAGTGGCAATACAAAACTGTTATGTAGGGCCTATAAATGAAAATATGGAAGTAGCATTTAAAATAATAAATACAACGCGCTCCTCGATTTTCAACTGAACGTTCGACATTGATGTCTGGCCGCCGGCGTCAGTGTTTGCAAGATAACTTAGTGATTATAAGTACCCTGACGCCGCGCCGCGTCGCCTTACAGCTTACACATACAATACGGAAGCATAATCAAGCTAGGCTAGGCGAATCGGCATATCATTTTTATAAAAGAATAATAAAAAAAATTAAATGAAAGCCTCTTTTTCGGGGTCTTTGTGATACGGTGCCTTTGTGCGCTGCACACTTTGAACACGCCATGCGTCGGGGTTGATCTGATCGTAATTTGTTGTCATTGCACTGATAAAGATTCGAGTGTAGTTATTTTTCTGTTTGTACTTCAGTTTGGACTCAGCTTTGTCTTCGTAGTGACATGTGTGTATTTACTGTGTAATTTTCAGTTGGTGTTTTTAATTATTACGTTAAAGTTCAACTACATTTTGTTTTATTATTTAACCATCATGGATAAATGGCTAATTAAAATTCCAACTAATAAGTCTGCCACGCCGTCACAACCAAGTTGCAGTGCTTCAAATCCGACTTCTAGCAAAACAAAAAAAAGAAAATATGACGAATCATATTTGCAGTATGGCTTCACATGCTCTTTTCACAACAATGAAGAACAACCAGTGTGCTTAATTTGCAAAGATGTTTTGGCTGCAGAAAGCATGAAACCGTCAAAACTGCAACGACATTTGAATACTAAACATGCAACAAAAAAGCCAATAGAATATTTTGAGCGTCTATTGCAAACATCAAATAAAGAAAAGAACACTTTGGAGAAGTATGTTACTTTGAATGATAAATATCTATTGGCATCGTATGAAGTTTCGTATTTGATAGCAAAAACGAAAAAGCCTTTTACTATTGGAGCGCAACTTTTACTACCTGCAGCTATATGAATGTCTGAAATTGTTCATGGAAAACAGTATGCTGCTGAAATTAGTAAAATTCCATTATCAAATGACACTGTGTCCAAAAGAATTTCAGACATTAGCAATGATCAATTTCAACAGCTTCTTATGAGGCTTAAAGACATTTCAAAGTTTGCAATACAACTGGACGAGTCGACAGACATTTCAAAAATGGCACAGTTGTTACTTTTTGTAAGATATATTTATGAGGGAAGCATTCATGAAGATATACTGGTTTGTCGTCCTCTGGAAGGTCATACTCGTGGAAAAGATATATATAAAAAAGTAAATGAGTTTTTTGAAAAAGAAGGATTAAATTGGAAAAATTGTGTTGGTGTGTGCACGGACGGTGCTGCAGCAATGACCGGACAAGATCTTGGTTTTACAGCATTTGTTAAAGCTGGAAATGATCATATTACAATTACACATTGTATGATACACCGAGAAGCACTTGTTAAAAAAATTGCGCCAGAATTAAACACTGTGTTTTTGATGAAGTCAAAATCATTAACTTTATTAAAAGTCGAGCACTTAATAGTCGATTGTTTAAAAATTTGTGCATTGATATAGATTCGGATTATACAAGTTTATTGCTACATACTGAAGTTAGGTGGCTATCAAGAGGTCGAAGTTTGAAACGATTATTAACTTTAAAAGATGAAGTTCTCTCTAACAGAGCAAAATTCTAATTTGGCCGAATATTTTCACGATAATTTATGACTTCTCAAGCTATGCTATTTGGCAGATATTTTTGATAAAATCAATGATATGAATTTATCAATGCAGGGAGTCTGCGTTAATATGTTTATGGTGAAAAAAAAAACTTGAGGCCTTTGTTAAAAAAATTCTTATATGGAAGAACAGAGTGGAAAGTGGATCGCTCCAAATGTTTCCATTTACTGACGAGTATATAATTAGTAACAATATTTCAAAAAAAGATACTCCTATAAGAAAAATTATAGTTAATCATTTGAAGGATATGGAAGTTCACATGCATAGGTATTTTCCCAATGATATCGATACACAACAATGGATTTGCAATCCATTTTCAATTGAAATGGAAGAAATTAATTTTTTAAACTTAAAAGCACAAGAAGAATTTGCCGAATTAACAAGTGATACTACCTTGCGACTCAGATTTTCTCGAGTGCCTGTGCATGAATTTTGGATAGAAATCAAATCAGAATATCCCCTACTATCGGAAATGGCAATGAACAAATTACTGCCATTTTGTACAACATATTTATGTGAATCAGCCTTTTCCACATTAACTTACATAAAATCAAAATACCGTTCAACTTTAATAAACGTTGAAAATTTATTACGATCTGCACTAACTCAAATTGAGCCTAGATTTAATTATTCGTGTAAAAATAAACAATCACATCCGTCACATTAATATTGTTTGATGTTAATAATACGTTTTTATTAAAAAAATTGTTACAAAAGTTTATTTTTTCTATTGAATAAATATATATATATATATATATATATATATATATATATATATATATATATATATATATATATAGTTTTATGTCATTCTATTTATTGTGTTTTATTACGACCGATATCCCGTCAACGTTTCCAATTACATATTTGTGAAATGAATGGGTACGTATTCTTTAATCCTTATTTTATTTACATTGTAAAATAGTGCGTTATTACATCTACATCTACGGTTAATATATATTTCATTATATGGAGGAGGGGGTCGTTTAAAATTTCCTAAGCTTGAAGGGGGTCGCTATATAAAAAAGTTTAAGAAGCCCTGATTTAAAGTATCCATAACGAAACATTGTGTTCATCGTTCCATCTTTTCTTCGTACGCGAATCTTTCAATGACTTCTTCAGCCCTTTATGGTCACGTATTTTTTAGTATATTGTTTTTGATTAAAGCTCTAGTGGATAGTTACCGGAATGGATAGTAAAGATCAACCCTGCGCTTCACTCTAGGTATTCTTTTTCTATGGAAGCCTTTTCGTGGTGTGACTCCTCATAGCTCAAAGTATAAAATTGTTGACTATCTCTTTTCTAATATGTTCTTCAAAGCTCATATTTGAGTTAAACTACAAGCTCTTGTCCATGATCGTCGATCCCAAATCGGCATGACGCTGAATAGCTCAATTTTCAGTAATGACTACCGCTTTGCCCGAGTGCAAAGTGGAAAAGAAAGGTGTCCAAGTAAAACTAATCCTAGAAATATGATAAATTCAAGTTCATTATTGTGAATAGAGTGATACCAAAATACATCTATTTTTATCATTGACTTTGGGTTTAAAGAGGATATTGGTGTTCAAGCACTTGAAAATTCAAATGCAATTAGGATCTAAAAATAATTTTAATTAGCATCACCCACTGAACACTTACTCGTAATCCAAGGTAATTAACACGACAATTGATACCTGTAATTGTTTTCGATGCTCGTCTATCGACATTATCGGTATTTGTAGGTAATTTTGCATTTTCTATCTTTTACCTATAGTTCTTACACTATCGTGATGATTCAGATGACTCCGAGTTCGATTTTTAATAATTGGAAAGTTTCTATAACAAGAAAATACATTTTTTACCAATGACTTTTGTAGTAGTTTCCTGATGTTTTTTTATAATTTTTGTTTTAAAAATCATGTAAATTCTAATAGGTTGGCCAATTTGAGTAGGAAGCGGTTCATTTGACTGGCTCTCGCGGTGAAAATCCGAACGGCGAACTAATAAAAATACTTGGATTATTTGAAAAACTGTGATTCTTTCTTTAAATATCAAAAATAAAGTATACGGAGCCTATGACTGCGTCAAAAATAACGAAATCTAGATGAAAACCTCAATACGAGACATGATTAGAGCTGAGAGACCATGGATATAACGAGAAGCCTACGACTAATTTTTGCATTAGAGATTGTAGGAGTTCCGAATGAGGGATCGCATGGACTTAAAATTCTCAATGAATTTCTCAAGATGTCTGTACAAAAGTGGCTGGAAAGAAGAGGTTAATACATTATGAATAACTTTAGTAGTATAATCTCAAATTGACTCGCTCTGAACCAGTAGAACGTTGCAAGCAAAGACGTTTTACACTCATGAGCAATAAAACCGACTCAATTAGCCCGCTGGCAGTCAAAAGTCTGTACCAAAAAACCATTAGTCTTAACTTTATGTATTTGTTGTTATTTGCTTCGTAATATCAAAGGAAAAGGAATCGCAAACAAAGAGTAGGGGTTAAAGTTAACAGTAAAGAAAATACAAGTTCAAATTCGTCGGAATAATAATTTAGTTGAAATTAACCTATTTATATTTAATGGAACGAAAAATAGCTTTCAATCTCTTCTTCATGGATCGAATGAGTTTCTTCACTCCATTTTGTGATCCGATCTTGTGGCTAGTGCAGGATTTCTAATCCGAAATGTTTTTTTCCTGAGTTCCATGAATACTCAATAGGCTTCAAGTCCGGGCTACACGCTGACCAGTACATATCGGCAATTTCGACATGCTGTAAGTACTGCCGTACGGAACCTGGAATATGTGAGCGAATATTGTCCCGCATTTGGATGAAATTTTCGCCAATGACACTGGCGTCGGTAACGAAGTAACGACGTAATCTCCTGAAATTTTTTCTATGTATCGGTTCGCTATTAATACCCCCGCTCCTACGCCAGTTCTGAGCAAATCTTTTTCCAGGTTTTCTTTAGACTGGTCCTCTTCTACTGCTACCATGCAGACACACTCTGCTTTCGTCAGAAATGAGAACTGAGCCCCATTATTCGTCAGACCGATTTGCGTGTTCTTTGTCAAATCGTAGCTTGGTAGGCTGGTGTTAATTTAGAGCCAGTAGCTGACCTCTTGGCTCAATGTTAGCTTTCTTAAATCTTCTTCTGACTGTTCAACCACTCACAGCCACTCCTCTCGTTTCTCTGAGCTCTAGTTGGACTTGAACACCCAGAGAGGGCCCAATTTCTATCGGTCTCGGACTTACACCTTTTCTTCCAGAGTCTCGTCTTCACTGAAAGTTACCAGTCTCTTTGTAACGTGAATTCTGGAAGCAGTAGGCTGACTCCTGTTTCGCACGAGCCATTTCTCGCAGACTCTGACCTTGTCGCAATAGGGTGACCGCTTTATTGTGTCCATTTTCAGATAGAATTTTTGTTTGCTGTTAACAAAGATGTATCCGTTGACGTTTGATGGATAACTAGTAGTGGCGGATCAGATAGATAGCCTTTTATATGGGTCAGCACTATTGTGAACAATCATAAAACGAGTGGATACTCATCATAATATATTGTTGACTGTGAGAGCAAGAAACATTACAATATTGTAAATAATTTTGAAGCTAATGCTATTAGCTTCAAGATTTTACTTAGAAAAATAAATTTTCGTGTTCGGTTTTTTTGTCAGTGACTTGGGGTGTAGCCTAAATTTTATTTTTCTTCACGAAAAATTCGGTTTTAAAACGACTTGCGCGATTCCTACTGACTGCGACAATTTTATTTTTCTTAACGAAAAATTCATTTATGAAAATATATGTATTGAAGCAATTACAAGTTTATTGTTAGAGATCTGAACAGAGAATGAATTTACAAGAAATAAAATGTATCTGCATATGTTGCTAAATAAGAATTTCTTAGAATTCAAATATTTCTGCTGCGTTTTTACGTTTTCTAGATAAGCCGCGTATGTAGCTCCTGCGTCAATCTTTTTGCTCACGAGGAGAAAAATTAAAATATTTAGAATATAAATAAATATAATAACTGGAAAAACCTTTTTTAGAATAGTAGAACAATCTATTTTAAGCAATCAGTATTTTCAACTTTTTAATCTATTTAGTATAACATTTATCATCATATATACTACGGACCTGAAGTTTCGAATTATCCATGTATTTTGAAAGGCAGTGGGAGTCCTGTTTATTTTACATTTAGTTAGCGCTTATATAAATATTATTCTGTACGGAGCAGTTGGTAGGTAGGTTGAAAAATTGCAGTTGAAAACACGTGTGCAAGGGTCTTTTCGCATGAAAATTTATAATCAGTATGTAAATGTACCTGGTTTTCCATTGACCAACATTATTACAAATATGGAAATGTTTTATAAAAAATGCATGAAAGCAAGTATTTTCCTATCATCTCCAAATAATGGGATAAATGTGATGTCGACAAAATATCCAAATATTGGATGCAACTTAATTTTTTTAAATGAGGTAGTCTTCTGATATGTCTTAGTAGCTCTCGCTCTCATTATTCAGAATTATATGTTTTTGCCGGCATGTCTCTCATTCTAAGAACCACACGGACAAAAAAAGGGTTAAAATATCTTAAAAATATCTATATTTGGACAATTGTTCAACATAACCCTCACTAATATTATAAATGTGAATGTAAGTTTGTTTGTTACGTTTTGTCAAAGATATTTGTCAAAAAATTTCAAAATCTTGCTTCTTCAACGCCATCTAGCGTTCCAGTAATGAATACTGTAATACAGTTGCACTGTTTTACCGACGGTCACGGTAAATCTAATTTACTACAGTTTTAGCTATTTGGAAATTTTCTTTATTTATTTTTATTTTTTTCTGTCATTATATATGCAATATAGAACTATTTGAATTTTTGAGGCAGTGTGTCATTTTTTTGTTTACATGCTATCCATTATTTTAGATGTTACTCTTTGGTTTTAATTATTACTCTGTTCTTCTTTAAAAAAATTAAAAATTTTGTTACATATTTCAACTAAGGAATAAAACTTTTTTTTAATACAACCAATTTTTTACACGTTTCAGTGGTAATTTTACAATTAAATGAGTATTTTGAATGATTAAGCGATTAAGTAAATTTGTGAAACCAGGGCTTGGCAGTCAACGCATTAAAATTTCGAAACTGTGCACTTCTCTCAATAATAGAAACAAAACGATGCTTAGGTTTGAGAAAAAACAGCAACATTTGGATTGGCATTTTGTTGAATCATTTGTATAAATATGTTTTTAACTCTATTCGATAAAAAATTCTTTAACTTTAGGAAAAATTAGGGTTAAATTTAATGACTGAATAACCAAATAAGTAGATTTTTTTGACAATATTTTGTTATAGAGATGGATTGAGATTTTCATTTGTCTATACAGAATTCGGTACAGATCAATCGCATTTTGATCGGTAATAGATTTTGAATTATAGTCAAATGTGTCCGTCAAAATAATTATTACTGAATCTAATTCGCTATTGACTGGTTAGCCTTATAGACGTAATAGTAATTACTTGACACATTATTGATATACTATTGTGTTTGATCAATTCGACAGCACGCATCCAGTCTACCATTATTCCCTATGTTATATAACAAATTAAATATTTTCATTTAATGATTTCTCAACATTGATTTTATAGCAACATGATGAAAATATTTATAGCACATACGATGATAACGATATTAACGTTTGACCGTGATTTTATAAACATAATTTTTCTGTCTGAATTATGAGTCAAGCGAAGGTATCGTGTTTAAGCAGAAGGAAGTAAAAGACACGGAAAATATCAACTAGTCCTCCAAATCATATCAAGTATCAAAAATCAAAATAAGGTAACTACGAGGATGGTCCCAGAAATACATGGCCAAACAAAGCAAACAAGAAAATTTTGGTTGGTTATATATATATATATATATATATATATATATATATATATATATATATATATATATATATATATATTTAATTAGTTAATTTTGGCCATTGCAATAACGGATGTGTAAGCTGGTGCATTGTCTTGATGAAGCAACACTTTCTTCTTAGCTATTTGCGGCCGTTGTTGCAATGAGTTCGCATAATCCTACGCTCATATCAAAAAAACTCACGCCATGATCTTGCCTTCTTTGGAGCTGTTTCTCTCTTTTCAGTCTATTGTTTTGAATGTTCTTTCGTTTTGGGTGAGAGGTGATGGATCCCCGTTTCATGGTCAAGAAACGGCGCGAAGTTTCGGCTTTATTTCTATGGAACATTGTCAAACACTCGATGAAAACATGACGCTGTTTTTGTTCCATTATGGACAAACGCATTACCCATCTTGCGCACAGCTTTCTCATGTCCAAATTTCCACTTAATATGCACTTAATATGCACTATGTCTGCTAGCTCGCGCACTTCCAGTCGTCGCGCATCCAGTACCGCTTTGTGGATTTTCTTCAAAATTTCTGGATTCGTCACCCCATTTGGTTGACCACTGCGATGCTGGTATTTTCAGGTCGTACCGCCTCGTTTAAACTTTGCTACCAAATATTTTTCATGTAAGTTTTTTTCATTTAGTCATATTTGAATCAGATTCATTTCGGATTGATTTTTTTCCGTTTCATTGGTTCGTGTAATCAGTTTTCTAATTTTCTTTAGATAAAGTTATACACAGATAATGGCAAATTTCACCGGTTGAAACGGTTTTCAAACTTGATTTGTTTGGTGTGGACAACACCAGAACAATTAAAAATGACAAATTTGGCATAATTTCAGTCAATCATTTATTTCAAAATCCATGACGACGTTCTTGAAGGATCCTTGTATCTTGATGAATACGCTCCACCTGTTCATCAAACATAGCACCTAAGTTGTTGAGGGAAATATAATCAAATGTGTGTGCTGAAAATGAATCTTTAATGGCAGATTCACTCTTATCTATTAAAAATGAATCAGCAATACATCTTCATAGTTTTTATTCTCTTTGACAACCTTTTTGAAAAACTTCTTAACAGTTTTTTCATTGATAAATAAGACACTCTTATAACTTGAGTTTTTTTCACAATTTGCTGACTGTCGTATTGGGCTCAATATCTTACAATGCAAGAAAAGGCACAATCACTTTCCAATTGAAATCAAATCGATATCATCTATTCCCGCATTTCGCAATAATTTGAAGGCATATTTATTGGAAAGTGCCTTCTATATACTATGTAAACGACTTCCATTCTTATAATAATATATAATTCAGGACATGCTGCATAGTTCCTGGTTAAATTTTGCAATGGACTCATTAACTAAGTATTACCTGTTACGTATAATTTTATTGATTATCGTGGTTTTATTCTGTATATTGAAATTTTATTTTATTTGTATCTTTATTTAGTTTTTACAAGCTTTTGTCTACAAATTGTAACAATTTTTTGACAATAAAGCATTTCTCTTTCTCTCATTTTCCGTTCACAAACACAACAAAAACTGCTTGCACTTGCCACTGGAAATTTTAATCAAATTTGGAACAAGGTATTGGACGTTGAGGAAGAGTTCTCGAACTTAAGTCATCATGTAGGGTAGTTGAAAAAATGATATGACGGAAAAAATGTCACACTTCAGGTTTAAGATAGGCAGAATTATGAATAGTTAGTTCTGTGTATATAAAAAAGTCAATGTGAGTTAACCAGTATTTTTAACTCAAAAAACACCCTTTCCATATTATTTTTTCGCTCGTTGTTTCTACGTATACTTGATTTATTAGCAACTGGACTTCTGCATCTGATGGTTTGATCGATATTGGATTGAACTTTGTTTCTCTCATTGAAAACATTCAATCCGAGCGAGAAAACGATAATATATCTGTAGGAATTTGTTGAAGTAGGGTGAGCTAATTACTTTCCACAAATGTCGGCATTCGTTGGATGGTGCTCGGAAATATTTTTATTTTTGTTGAATAACTTCAATAACAGTTTGAATATTGGATGCCAATACTTTGTAATTGAATGGTTTCCAATATTTTCATTGAATAATAAAAACGTTCAAATAGAATATCTGAAGTACCTTTGAATAGCTTAAAATGAAATAATATGTATACTAGTGGATCCAATCTCCTATTTACCTGCAAGGAAGAGAATATTTTCTAAGTAAACTGAAAGCACTAGCGTATTGGGGAATATTTAATACAATAACAGTCCAAACTGAAGGCTATATTGCATAAAATGGGGTATAGTTCATAGAAGCGGCGGGGTTTTAAATATTCGTGGCCCTTCCAAAACCAATATAGGTAATATACATATAATAATATTATGGTAAACATGATTCTTTTTTTTTATTCTTGTCTCGAGTACTTATGCATTTAAAACAACAATTTCGTATTCTGGCGATAAATAAAAAATCCCTTATACATAACAAGAATTAATCCTATGAAAAATGGAAGCAGAATCAATTAAAATAATTATCATTTCGTTTGTATGCACCTCCACGTACCTCCATTATAATAGCTGGACTCGTATCTATCTGTATACATTTCAGTCGGATACAGTCGTGGTCGTGAATACTCATGCATAAACGTTTTAATAATGTTTATAAAAGCTCTCCACGAACATGGTCGTAATTGAAACATAATTGAGTAGGGTGGCTACAAGGTAATAGCCAAAAGTTTGCTATTCGAATTGACCATTTTTAAATTGATATTTAAAAAACGTGTCACTTTTATCATAATAAAAGTTGATATTTTTAATTATAATATTAGTAGGAGATTTATCGGTAAATAACGCTGGCCGAGAAGATTTTCGTTATACAGGCGAGACCTTTATTTTCAAAATGGAAATACCCGTTCAATAATAGAAAAAATATTTATTAAGCCCTAACACGTACCACTTTTCAATAGCTTAATTTTCCCTGTTTACATTAGCAGGAAGATAAGTTTCTAAGGGGCGATTAATATCGGTAAATTTTATGGCCGAAAAAATACATGAAGTGTATTATTCAGAATAAAAAACATTAAAAATTAGTATTCTGTTGAGTTTCATAGTAAGTGATTCTCTGTTCATAGTGCAAAAAATGATTATAAAGACGAAAATGTCGAGTCAAATGCGCGGCAATTGCAAAACTACTCCTGACAAATTTTGCTATAATTGTGGGGAATTTATGGTAAAATGGTATACCGGGTATTTTCCCATACAAAAGTCTATTTCAAATATTTTGGTACTTTAACTGGAGGCTAAGACAAGCAGTGAGCCCCCACGAGTGCAGTGTTAGTTGTAGCGTATCATTGGTGCAATGGATGAATGGGAAGAAAAAAAATTTTTGCAATTCCAATGGTGTAGCAGGAACCTACTAACCATTTTGACGACTACTATTTTTGTGTAACAAAGACTGAAGGTTATTCTAAAGAAGGAAAGGAAAGCACAAGATCGAGCATCCAAATTTGCCGTCTGTTATACGACCTGGTCCCCATAACGAAGATTTACCAGTGGCGATAGCACCTTTAGATCTGCAAAATATTGTCTTCGAAGATACGGATATAGATGGTCTCATAAGGAACTTGATATTGAGCATCCCGTGAGTGGCGCCTATTTATTGACTTGTCTAAATACAGTCTAAAAGAAGTGTTACACAATGGAAATTTAAAACTATCTATACAAGTTGCTCATTTTGTGAAGTTGGAAGGAACTTATGAAAATATTCGCTTGCTTTTAGACAAAATTAACTACAACAAGTATATATGGTGACCTGAAGGTGAATGGAATTTTAATGGGACTCTAGGGAAGGTTTACGAAACATTGTTGTTTCCTTTGTCTATGGGATAGTCGAGCAGTAGATCAGCACTATGTAAAAAAATTACCAGCAAGAAGTGAGTTTCAACCGAGATCTCAAAATATCACGTTTATACATCTTGTAGATCCCTAAAATGTCCTTCTGCCCCCCTTTCACATTGAACTTGGTATTTTTATTGGGCCACAAATGAGAAAATTGCCGGACGGTGACAATTTTGCAAAATTAGAGCATTGAAGGCATTTGTTAGTGTAGTGAGGGGATTTTTGGGCAACAATATGGATCCAAACTGACAACAGTTAGTTGATGAACTGCTAGACGCCTACAAATCCTTTGGTGCTCGAATGTCATTGAAAATCCATTTCTTCCATTCCCATCTACAAGGACGATGGGATTCGGCTGTTGGTTTTTAAAAACTATAAATATTGTCAATATATACGATTTAAAGAACGTGTTTTTTTTTATAAATATTGAATATTTTACCAATAAATATGTTCCTATAAATGTAACATAAAATTCTTACTTGTACGTACAATTATTTTTTTATATTTTCGTATTTGTATAGGTCCATTTTATCACAATATGCTATTGATTCGTGTGTTAATACAGAAAAAAAATTTTTTTTGTCGACCACAGTTATTCATGAATTGTGGATGCTTAGAGTTTCAATGATTATATTAGCATCCTAAAGCAATAAGCAACAACGTATTATTCCCTGATTTTTGGGACTACATATAGTTCTTTTGTTGAAATAGCAACTGCATTGGAATAGAATATGTGCCAGTAATTAGCGCGCTACTTCGCTAGTTGCCAGGTTGAATTGATTAGATATTCATTAGACACCGGTACTATTTTGTAGTTTCGATAGTTATACTTCTTCATCGTCAACATATCTATACCTATTATTTTCCACAGGAGTTGAATTATGACTTTCACCCATTTTTTTGGTCCCGTTCAATTATATTATTTACCACTTATTTTGTTCTATTTTCAACCCATTGTAATTTTGGCCTCTATCAGCTGCTAATGTCATTTTGGAAAAAAATCTTATCACTATCAACAAGATGAGCCACACCACGATATATTCCTCCAGTTAAATAGTGGGGCTGACAGGTTTTTGTCTATAGAGGCATATGAAATCGATTGTACAAAACACAACCTAGAGATTACGGATGCGTAGAGAGAGTTCGAGGGGAGTATTGGATCTGGATTACCTTGGGACATTAATTTTAGTACTTACTTATTCTTCTTAATGTTCTCTTGTTGACTCATTCTATTTATTTCATAAACTGCCTGTATGAGGACTCTTCTTTACATAAAAATGTCTAAGTCACTTCAAATATGTGTTCAATAGAATGAATAACAAAGATTTTATTCACATTTTAATATTGTGGATTTTTCAATTTTCCAGCTCCTATCAATACAAAAATTTTGAAAAAGTTTTAAAAATACTCTTAGTTCATAGTCTAAGCTTAAGTTTATAGTTCTTGCAAAAAAGAAATAATTTACGGAAAGCCATTCCTCATAAACGACGCCTGCGAATGTGTATGTCTAAAATTAAGCCATCAAAGAGAGAGAAAAGCTATAAAAGCAGTCCTTTACATTTCAAATTTAATTTCCGCCAACCACCACAAAGGAATAAACCCCAAAGGTTGAATATATATATACCGCCAACGAAGAACAACTTAACTCCTCTTGATGATCTACTTTAAGTTCTTCTTCTCTTTGACGTCTAGATCGATGAAGTATTATGAGATTTTTCCACGACCGTGTCTAATTCGAGCAATATAAAAGGTATTGATGTGGTAAATAATACATAAAAACTTAGAGGACGTCCCCTTTTTTTGGACGTAATGTATAAAATGTATTAAGTCGTACAATAGAGAATACAAGGTATCACAGGTCAAATATTTATTTCCGGTGTAGTTAATGATTTTATTCACAACCATTAACTTATATATACACTACTGATGAAAAGTTTTTGCCCACTCTATAATTTGTGTGATACACAACAAATACAAATAATACCATCGATTTTAATATTTATATTCCTCCCTTTTGCTTTTATTATTTCGGTGCCCAATTTTGGCATTCTCTGTAACAATTTCCAGAAATTATCGTCGTATATTTGATTTCATTCAATTTTCAGAATATTCCAAAGATGTGAAATGGAAGTAGGACACTGGCTTCTGACTTCCATGTACAATTTGTCCCACTACAACTCGGGTTGAGAGGAGGCCACTGTGACGGTCAAATAATTACTTTCAGTACATTTCTCCTCCACTATTCTTTAAAATACACGTTGCACAGCTTCGAGGAATGCTTGAGATCGTTTTTATGCTGGAAGATAAATTTTCTGCCGCCTGCCAGAACGTACTACTTTTGGCCTTCAATTTTCACTAGGTTTTTAGTCGCCCTTCCTCCAAAACATTCCTCACTGAACCTCCGCCGTGTTTTACAGTCAGAATTCTACATGGAACTAATATTCGTTCTTCCTTTGACCTGCGCACAAACACTCTTCTCTAAGATACAAAAATCTCAAATTTTGACTCATTACACCATAAAACCCAATTTTTATGTTATTTAGCCAACTGCAATCGCTTCTTTCAATCACTGTTGCGCTTGATAGAATTAATTGATTTTATCAATTCTATCAAGCGTCAATTTGAAAATTGAATGTTGAAATCCATGGATTACATATTTTTACAAGAAACTACCCAATTAAAACCGCTGAATCTCAACTAATTATTTTCCATATGATGAATACATAAATGATACGATGAATATATAAGTATTCGAAAGCCCATGTAGGATCCCCCGACTTGAACGAAGGGGTTTAGCTTGGGACAACGCTCGGAAACTCGGCGTTGGCAAACCAATAATGGCCCAAGCCTGGTTGAAGTCTGGTTAACTTAGTCCCGGCCAGGCTTGGCAGAATTCTAAGTAAACTGACCTCGGCCATCTTATAGCCAGGCAGGCTTGGTAAAACTCTAAATACTTATATAAAGTTTTGTGCTAATATCTTATCCATAATTGATATCTTTCAAGATTAAAAGTAATAATTTTCTATGAATAAAATTCTATCATACAATAAAACATAGAATAATAAAAAAAAATATCATTTCTTTATATATTCAATTATTTAATTAATATTTCTATGTATATTAATAAGTAGAGTGCATTAATAGAAATTTGTCATGAATCTATAATTTTATTAACAATATATTAAAAATCTATTTTATTCTATTATAAGTAAGTGGAAATGTAATTTTCTAATTACAAACCACTGTTTTTTTGATTATTTTCGTTAAAATTACACATCTTTACTTGTCTCGTTTCCAATGAGTTTTCTGAAGAGAGAAATATGTTGCAGAATATCGTTCCACAAATTAGATATCGAGTCGATTCGCTCTGGTCATTTCCAATAATTAATGTACTTCTGCATTGCACTAACAACCGCTCCATCCATAGCGATTTCCAGTATTCTTCCTGGAAAAGTCATCGTAAACTCCACTAACATAACCTCCCTCTGAGTACCTTGGAGGAGGATGGGATGTTGTAGCAATATCCAATGATGATGTTTCAGTCTCGTTCAATATCTCCACATCTTGTTCAGAAAAATGTAGAGTTGAAGCTTCATCAGAATCTTGTGAAGAAAAATCTTCTATTGAGGAAATTTCTGATGAAGTTTTCCTTTCACGTTGCCGATTTTATTAGGGTTACGTCCAGGTTTTTTATGGATGAGGACTAGATTTGACAACAAAATCAACGGCAACGGATATTATTTGATGTAAAAGCTTTCCCTACAAGTTAGGAAATGTCGCAAATTGATACTGGTTTTGCAATATTTCCTGGTGAAATCATGTATTATGTTAAAGTACCAAAAACCTTTATCTTCAAAGGCTACATTTTGTGCCTTGTGTAAGGGTGAAATATGACCAGGATCACTTCATTATCCTAGCTAACTGTATCACAGTAATTGATGTATGGCTCTCATGTTTGTCGATCATCATAATACACTCTGAATCATTTGATGGTTTGGCGTTTCCAAGTAAATGCTTAAAAAATTTTGTGAATAATGTTTTGATGGAATAAAGGGACGAATTAGAGCCACCAATAATTTTTGGCGGTGCTCCAGTTAGGATAAAGTCAACCCCCAGCAAATTAATAGCTAGTTCTCGAACGTTTATTAACGTTGAACCGTATAGTGAAGTTGAAGCTTCTTGTATATATTCTCATCTTCTTCTTCCCGGTTGAAAATTTTCTTTGTTTTGCAGTTTACATGTACAAGGTTGTTGTCTTCTCTACCTTAATAATTTGCTGGTATCTTCAAATTGTTCTCCTTGCTAATCCAGTATAGTTTGCAGCACTGTATAGTATAAGTTTTCTTTCTTTTATCAATTTATCCCACTTCTTAATTTCTCCGGGTCAGGATTATTCTATTTTGCTTTGGAGCATATTTTATTGTCAAAGTATTGCCTATTAACAATTCATTTTATGAATCGAAGGACGCAAGATTATATTTTATAAAATTCGATGTACCTCGAACCTGTTTCACGTACATCATGTTGTATGTTGGACATGTTCAAAGTACATCGTGTTTATTATGTTCTAGGTACAACACTACGTTAAAGAGTCAAACAAATAATAATAGAAAACTTCAGGTTATAAGTATGTAGGTTGAAATTTCACAAAATAAAGATCAAGTAACTAGGAAAAATACTTGAGTGAGATCCCTATCAATTAAATCTTTTTTTTCAGAATCGTTCACTTGTTAGTTGTTTCTCGATGGATGACAAACATTTACACAGCTGAGTTAAAAGTACCGCGAAGTTTGAATTTTGAAGGTGTGTTCAAGGTACAACGATGATCCAAGTTCTTCTTCACTTTTTGGCCTATAATATTAGGTAGTAGCACGTAACTTTCTCTTTACCCATTTTTATTCAAATAAATTTGGATAGTATTCACAATGTCTTCATTTGTAAAATCCTGTTATATTGGTTGAATAATCCTAAAACTGAGTAGTTAAAGATGTGCATTTTCAAATGCCACCATCCATGATTAGGCAGTTGAGTCGCTGTTTTTAGAGTAAATAGTGGTCAAGACATCTTGAACGCGCTCCAATCTTCTATAATTTCTAGGTCATTAAAATAAAATTTTAAACGGCTGCAGGGCAAATTTGGTGATGGAAGTCGTTCGTAAAAACTGTGTTTCGTAGGCCCAGTTGTTTAGTTACTGTCATTGATATAGAAGAGTGGGCATATTCTATGCTGAAAAATACATTGAAGATTGAAATTTATTGTAGTGTTGACCTAGAAGTTAATTAAATTGAAATCATGTTTGGAACGTGATTTAACCTCAACTCTTTCACTGTATCAAGTGAATACAATACAAAACGTCGTTTTTCAAAATTAACAAATCCCAAATTGTGCACAGGATATTCGTATTAAAGTTTGTATGCATTCAATAACATCTCAATATTATAGCAGTTAGGTGGATGAAAATCACCTACAGTTAGCGAAGATTATATAGATAACAACAGAACCAATGAAATAAAAAGATGTAATCAGATATTAAACAAAATTAATAATTATTATACTAACTCTAATCACAATAGTAATAATTCACTATAAAGTGACCAAATATAAATATCATTTTTCTCTTAAGGCGTATTTGTGAACAAACAAAGAATACCATTTTGTTCTTGTGGCGTTTTTAACTGTGCTCAAATATGAATAAAATTTTTCTGTACAGGCATATTTTATTGTGACCAAATATAGAATACCATTATGTCTTAGTGTGACTGAATATAATTATAATTTCGTTCTTCAGCCGTACTTGATTGTAACCAAATATAAACATTATTTTTCTCTTGAGGCGTATTTTACTGTGACCAAATATGGATACCATTTTGTTCTTCAGGCGTAGTTGACTATGACCACCAAATATATAATACCATTATATCTTAGTGTGACGAAATAAAAATAGCATACTACACTGTGACCAAATATAGAATATTAATCAGTTCTTCGAATATACTTTTTACTATGCCTCAGTATATATCATTTTGTCCTGCTGTAATATGAAAATTCCATTTTGTTCTTCAGGCGTAATTGACTGTGACCAAATATAAATATCATTTCTCTCTTCAGAGAATACCATTATGTTCCAGTGTGACCGAATATAAATACCTTTTGTTCTTCCAATCATTAATTACATTTAGCATTGACAAAATAAAATTTTTAAAGCTATTCAAATTATTTTGCAGAATAAAAGACTTGATACAAATAAAAGTTGTTCATTCTCACAACTTCATTTTTACCAAATGAAGCGCTTTAGAAATGCAAATGAACATTTTCTCATTAAAAATGATTTCACTGCAAAAGTTTGAGCAAATCGCATATCTATGTCCATTATAGTCCTCCCATTGTAATAAACTATGCTACAAACGGAAAAGATAAACAAAACAAAGTTAATAAAGCGGCATTATATAATTTCACGGGAAAAGTTTACTACGATTCTAAAACAATGTTTACGCCATTCCTGAAGGGAGCTTTCATAGAACTCTCAATAACATTCCCATCTCCCGAGGGCAGTTTTCAAACCAATTCCATCTTTCATTTCAGTTTGGTATTTACATTTACATGCGAAATCAGCATTCGCGAAGCTAGAGGAGCCAATCTAGCTATTTCTCGAAATCGAATTACAGACGACGTGCATCCATCGTAGATTTCGAAGTTAAATAGAAAAGGAATTAAACCCAAGAGGCGAATCTAATGAAATACCTCATCTTTTGAATGCTTGAAAACTAATATTCCATGAACATATACTAACAGCATTTGGGTATTATCAATAATTTCGTTTATGAGAAAAATTACATCGCATATAAAATTAAACAGAAAGCAGTTTCTAGAGATACCATGACAAACTTCGACTTGACTGTGACCACTTGATTGTCTGATGATTGCTACATCTCTCTTCTAGTAGTTTATTGATTTGTATATACTTTCCAATGGTTAAAACTTCCACCTATGATATACTCATATTACCTTTCCCATTAAAATATTATATATATCTTTGTAGGATATTTCCTGATTAAGTGATATATGTCATCGTTCTAATTATTTTTTGTTCTCTGGAAATATGAGAAGCCTCAAAGTCGTTTGGCATTATCAGTCTTTTTAATTTTGATATTAGAAGTATTGGTATGCGTCTCTATGGTATGATACAGTAATTTGAATCGAGGTTCCTTCCTTCCAACAGCCTCTTCATACCTGATACTCTTTATAAACTCTCTTCAAGTACAACTAATGGCACTTCAGCCTGAAATCATGGTACAAACACTATGAATCTTTTAGAAAAATATTAATATATAAAAATTCAGAGTCCGTGTGTATGTTCCGAACTCGAAAACGAGTCAACTGATATTCTTGAAAGTTGGCATATATATGTAATTTGGTCCAACTTAAATGATAGGATAGTTATTATTTAAATCAATGGTCTCTATAAGCAATAATTAATAATGAACTGATCATCAACGTTGATTGTTGTTATTAATCGTAGTTTCCATAAGCCTGGAACAGATAGCGCCTAAAGCGAATTTTTTACAGAACTGTCAAATTTTGTCCTTCGCACCTCATAGATAACGCCACACTTTAATGTAACATATTTTCTTATTTTGCCTATACCACTTAACGTCGCTTCCTTCCAATCATTCTTCATTTTGTCTTCATTGCGTACATTACTTCGAATATTTTTTTTACTTCTAACTTACAGTTATTCAGAGAACAGCGAAATTCATTCACATTAAAAATTCAATTACTATTTTTAGTAAAATGCCACCCAAAAAATCCAGCCTTAATGCCCCTAGCAGGAAGACTCGATGTACACCTATTGAATGAGCTCATGAATCAGTCTAACAGAGAACAGAAAGAAATGCAGCTCAAAAAATTTGCACAGCTGAAATTTGTGCACGAGAACAGCTTGATAATCGTCGACAAGAAAATGCATTAAGAACCAGGGTGGCACATCAACAACACATAGATTTATATAGAGAACAAAACCGAGAAAATCATCGAACCAACCGTACAGTGGATCATTTGTTCGTCTTGCATTTAATTATGAACCAGACATCAATTACTCGGCTGATTTCAAAGTTACTATTGGTGCGATGGACGAAATATGCAATTATTGTCAGGCGTTAAAATTTCGCAATGAAACACCCGGCATGTGTTGCGCATCAGGAAAAGTTGTATTGTCACCACTCCCTACTCCACCTGAACCTTTGAAATCCTTTCTTTCTGGCATTTCAAAAGAATCAAAATTATTTTTGCATAAGACAGGAAAATTTAATTATTGCTTCCAAATGACGTTGTTTGGAGCATCCAAAGTTTGTGATTTGTCATCTAATGATCGTAATTTTGAGACAACATTCAAAATTCATGGCCAGGTATATCATAAAATTGTGAAGAAGTCGATGCCAGTATAATTTCATTAAACCAACAGAAGAGAGAGCAATCGTATTGTCATTAGAATTATTTTAAATCAAATCAGCCACAGCAACGCGTGTCTGATAGTGGTTGAAATTATATGTGAATATATGTGATGAAAACTCTGTTTACACTTTCTCCTCGACGTTCTAAACAAGTTTGAAACGCAATATTGTCCATTGAGTGAGAATTGACGAATATTTAAATTAAGTTACCATGTAGGATTGTTGATAGAAAACAGAAGATAGAGATTTTTTGCTTTTAAGTTTAAGGAAGGTAGATTTAAGCGTTCATGAACATTTGTTTCGTATATGAAAAAGTCTAATAAAGTCTGAAACATGTGGTGTTGTTATAGAAGCTAAAGTAGATCTGACGCGTTAATCGCTGGCGTTGCGTCGTAACGTAGAAGCCAAAAATTCCAAAATTTCAAACTCACCCTAATAAATTACATTTCATTGTATATTTCAAATTGAAATTAGTATTATTTAGTTTTACAAAATATTTTCCAATGTTTGCATGAAAAATATCTTCCATAAAAATAACAGTATTAGACCAAATACATTCCGTAATCTCACTTTTGTCAGGTGAAGACTGTTTAGCATACTGAATTTTTTTACGACGAAACACCAAATTACCACGCAGATCCATCATTTTTCAGGATCCCTTTTTTGACGTCTCAATAATTGGGTAATTATTTTTCTATTGGATTTTTCTGACAGGAAGTAATAGGGACACGTGAATATTAAAACGAAAGGCAAGATTGATAGCGTATATCACATTTTTGAATGAAGTTTGAATAAAGTTACTTCATTATTTGGAATGAATCAGCATTGATGCAGTAGGTGATTGATTCATAAGACCAATTAAAACTGTGAAAAGAATAACTCATGACAAGATCTGCTTGTATAATCAATAAGATCTAGTAGTGCATTAATAGATTATTTATATATCAAAGGATTGGGGCTTTTCCCATCGCTTCTATTTTTTCTATATAAAAAGCAAGCGCAAGAGGGTGAACCCTATTGTGCTCGAGAAGTTCGACTGGTGCCTTCCGTTGTAAAGTGCCTGTAGATATTGATCTCAAACTATAGATTGTAGTGTTCGGAAAAGACTTGCCTTGATAGCTGATTCCACAGACTTGCACTTATCCAAAAAAAAAGGAATCCCGATAAATTGACGCTCTGAGCGTCTCCAGGTGAGCTCGGTATTCATGAGCCATGCCCACCTATCGACTAAGTCTTGCAAATACTGCTCTAGGTAGTAATATGTTGGACGGCTTGGAGGAGCATTTGCCGTGGTAGTTTCGGGTTAGCTTTGAGTAGCCTATAAATCAAATTGCTTGGGAGACTAGCTCCAAACTTGGGAGCAATAGTCCTAATATGGATGATTCTGAGCCTAGAACCAGATGTGGTGTGTATAGCTCGTTGGCCATGAAGAGGGCTCTAATTTTTTTTGAAACTGCCTTGGCTATTTCGGCTACGTAACTGTGTCAGGACATATTACTCCCAGCCCAAAGACCAAATCCTCAGCTGCAGTGCCAGTTTTATTTGTAGAAAAAGCAGCATAAGTCTTATTAGGGCAGTTGATTTGAACAACAACACCAATTGCTATCGTTGGTGAAGCTATAGATCTCGTATGCAATTTTGTCGAGTGGCAGCGTTGATGTGCAGGAAAAAGAATAGTGACAAGATGCATACCTGCGGAACACCAGTGTTGACCTAAAACCTTTCTGAGGTAGAACCATCGATAACAACCTGGATGGAACGTTTTTGAGAAAGCTACTGAACCAGTGAGGAAGACAAATGTTCTCAATATATTTGGAAGGTTGGCATGCCAAACTCGGTGAAAAGTCTTCAATATGTTCAGGATGACTTCTCGGGATACTTCCAAAATGAAAAATTTTTTCCTCTATTATAGTGAAAAATGATTTGCCGGAATTTCCATGACAACACAACCAAAATAATGCACAATTATTATTGCTGTCAACTTTTCAAACGGAAATAGTCTTATTTTATTTTTCGCACTAAAACCGTTCAGATTTGCTAAATATTAACTGTAGTTATGTATAATGCAAGTGCATATTTTTCAACTATAAACACCTAGGGGACTAGAAATGCAGAAAAGCTGCTGAATCTTATATTTGTCACTTTAAGACTAATAGAAAATATCAAAAACTTATAGTAGAATATATTTAATCTCCAGCGCCATTAGAAGCTCAGCAAGTTTCTCTATCAATTTCGATTTGTCAAAGAGAAATGACCTACCAGAAGTACTTCTTCTTAAAAACAAATTCTGCAAAAGTGATAGCTTTAACTTTTTTGAAATAAAAATCGAACGCATTACGAGAAGCGGTATGATTTCTTCTTTATCTGGTGTGATGAACAAAGTATTTGTTTGTACTTATGTGTACTTAGAAAACATACTTTCTGCCTATTTTTGTTCGAAAAATCCAAAACACCCAATTACACAACAAGAATAGATGATATCCAGAAGGTGTCAACGTAAAAATATATTTAAAACGTGTGGTACGTAGTGAGTTGTGACTCCAGCAAAGCCAGAGAGTAGACTGGCTTTTATTACTGAAATATTAATATTAATAACGGTATGACTGATAGACATAATTTCCATTAATAATAGGCTGAAAATCTTAGGTGGTCGCGAGATAAGTATTTCCAAACGATTCGAGTTGCTTCTTCCCTATTCTCTACTCAAAGAAAGCGACAGGTCGATTGAGAGAAATGGCTTACTACTTTAGCTACACCATTACCAGATTTAATCCTGATTATTCTCTCTAAAGATGTTTAAAATGATCAATTTATACTATCTAAAGCCAGAACATTCCACTAAAAGAAAGCGACTATGTAGTGGCAACAGAATGGTACACCTCATCATTTTTTTAAGTGAATATCGTCACTTCTAAATGTGTACGATCAAGACAGATCGATTTAGAGAAATGGCATACTACTTTAGCTACACCATTACCAGATTTAATCCTGTCAGATTATTATTTCTAAAGATGTTTAAAATGATTAATTTATACGATCTAAAGCCAGAACATTCCACTAAAAGAAAGCGACTATGTAGTGGCAACAGAATAGTACACCTCATCATTTTTTTAAGTGAATATCGTCACTTCTAAATGTGTACATTCAAGACAGATCGATTGAGAGAAATGGCATACTACTTTAGCTACACCATTACCAGATTTAATCCTGTCAGATTATTATTTCTAAAGATGTTTAAAATGATTAATTTATACTTTCTAAGAAGAACATTCCACTAAAAGAAAGCGACTATGTAGTGCCAACAGAATGGTACACCTCATCATTTTTTTAAGTGAATATCGTCACTTCTAAATGTGTACATTCAAGACAGATCGATTGAGAGAAATGGCATACTACATTAGCTACACCATTACCAGATTTAATCCTGTCAGATTATTCTCTCTAAAGATGTTAAAAATGATTAATTTATACGAGCTAAAGCCAGAACATTCCACTAAAAGAAAGCGACTATGTAGTGGCAACAGAATGGTACACCTCATCATTTTTTTAAGTGAATATCGTCACTTCTAAATGTGTACATTCGAGACAGATCGATTGAGAGAAATGACACATTACTTTAGCTACACCATTACCAGATTTAATCCTGTCAGATTATTCTCTTTAAAGATGTTTAAAATGATTAATTTATACGATCTAAAGCCAGAACATTCCACTAAAAGAAAGCGACTATGTAGTGGCAACAGAATGGTACACCTCATCATTTTTTTAAGTGAATATCGTCACTTCTAAATGTGTACATTCGAGACAGATCGATTGAGAGAAATGGCATACTACTTTAGCTACACCATTACCAGATTTAATCCTGTCAGATTATTATTTCTAAAGATGTTTAAAATGATTAATTTATACGATCTAAAGCCAGAACATTCCACTAAAAGAAAGCGACTATGTAGTGGCAACAGAATGGTACACCTCATCATTTTTTTAAGTGAATATCGTCACTTCTAAATGTGTACATTCGAGACAGATCGATTGAGAGAAATGACACATTACTTTAGCTACACCATTACCAGATTTAATCCTGTCAGATTATTCTCTCTAAAGATGTTTAAAATGATTAATTTATACGATCTAAAGCCAGAACATTCCACTAAAAGAAAGCGACTATGTAGTGGCAACAGAATGGTACACCTCATCATTTTTTTAAGTGAATATCGTCACGTCTAAATGTGTACATTCGACACAGATCGATTGAGAGAAACGACACACTACTTTAGCTACACCATTACCAGATTTAATCCTGTCAGATTATTATTTCTAAAGATGTTTAAAATGATTAATTTATACGATCTAAAGCCAGAACATTCCACTAAAAGAAAGCGACTATGTAGTGGCAACAGAATGGTACACCTCATCATTTTTTTAAGTGAATATCGTCACTTCTAAATGTGTACATTCAAGACAGATCGATTGAGAGAAATGGCATACTACTTTAGCTACACCATTACCAGATTTAATCCTGATTATTCTCTCTAAAGATGTTTAAAATGATCAATTTATACGATCTAAAGCCAGAACATTCCACTAAAAGAAAGCGACTATGTAGTGGCAACAGAATGGTACACCTCATCATTTTTTTAAGTGAATATCGTCACTTCTAAATGTGTACATTCAAGACAGATCGATTGAGAGAAATGGCATACTACTTTAGCTACACCATTACCAGATTTAATCCTGTCAGATTATTCTCTCTAAAGATGTTTAAAATGATTAATTTATACGATCTAAAGCCAGAACATTCCACTAAAAGAAAGCGACTATGTAGTGGCAACAGAATGGTACACCTCATTATTTTTTTAAGTGAATATCGTCACTTCTAAATGTGTACATTCGAGACAGATCGATTGAGAGAAATGACACATTACTTTAGCTACACCATTACCAGATTTAATCCTGTCAGATTATTCTCTCTAAAGATGTTTAAAATGATTAATTTATACGATCTAAAGCCAGAACATTCCACTAAAAGAAAGCGACTATGTAGTGGCAACAGAATGGTACACCTCATCATTTTTTTAAGTGAATATCGTCACTTCTAAATGTGTACATTCGAGACAGATCGATTGAGAGAAATGACACATTACTTTAGCTACACCATTACCAGATTTAATCCTGTCAGATTATTCTCTCTAAAGATGTTTAAAATGATTAATTTATACGATCTAAAGCCAGAACATTCCACTAAAAGAAAGCGACTATGTAGTGCCAACAGAATGGTACACCTCATCATTTTTTTAAGTGAATATCGTCACGTCTAAATGTGTACATTCGACACAGATCGATTGAGAGAAACGACACACTACTTTAGCTACACCATTACCAGATTTAATCCTGTCAGATTATTCTCTCTAAAGATGTTTAAAATGATTAATTTACACGATCTAAGGCCAGAACATTCCATTAAAAGAAAGCGACTATGTAGTGCCAACAGAATGGTACACCTCATCATTTTTTTAAGCGAATAACGTCACATCTAGATGTGTACATTCGAGACAGATCGATTGAGAGAATTGGCACACTACTCTAGCTACACCGTCACCAAATTTAACCCTGTCAGATTTTTCGTTTAGATATGTTTTTTAAAATGATTTATATGATCTAGAATCAGAATCAGTGCAACTGAGCGATCTGTTACATCAGAAAGTATTCTAGCAGCATGTAAAATAAATTTACTTAAAAGATATACGAGTAGGTGTTATTGTATGCTAATTCTTTTTGTTCCTCAGTTATATTTGTTTTTTTAATGAAAACCTTATGAAAATTTATTGGCTGATACCACAAAAAACTTTTTAACTATTGCATTTTTTCGAAATTTTTGGACACGTGCAGCCCTCCACTAAAAAAAATATATTTCTAAGTTTTAGTGAGTCAGGTCTAATATTTTTAGATTTTGGACAAAAAACACTTTCAGCTTTTAAAATCTGTGGAAACCTTGACAAAAATTTATATAGGGTGTTCAGGAAATGGTGCCGAGTTTCGTTACCTAAAAACTTTGTAAACTTAATTTTTTCAAATAACAACCCCCATTTTTCTCTTTTCCATTGGATTCTACGCTTCAAATTAAGGGGTTTCGATAGTGAATTCATATATCTCAAATTAAAGATTAAATGTAGAAACTTGAGAAAACCGAAATCTTTTTGGTTTTTAATTGTCGGTTGTCTGGAGCGACAAAAAAACAACAAACAAACAATGAAAACAGCTTGACGTTTAAGCGTTGCATAACTACTCAATCACATTCCTCGTATATTACCAGTAAATTGAAATAATCTTCATTAATAAATCCTAAACGGGACATGATGAAAAATTTTTCAACGCTTAAACGTATAGGGAAATTCGGCATAATTTTCTGAACACCCTATATACATTTTTATCAAGGTTTTCACAGATTTTGAAAGCTGTAAGTGTTGTTTGTTCAAATCCCAGAAATATTAGACCTGACTCACTTTAACTTAGAAATATAATTTTTTTTAGTGGAGGGCTGCACGTGTCCAAAAAGTTCGAAGATGTGCAATAATTAAAAAATGGTGGACTCTAGCCATACGACGCCTTATATAAAGTTATATTGAAATTTTGCGCAGATTTCAAAAATGTAATAAAAAATATAGCATTCAGTTTAAAATAACGAAGTTTGGGTCCACTTCCGGTATAACCGAAAGTTTCAAAAAACTGAAATAATTTTAGCTGAAACGAGCATTTCGGAAAATCTATGCAAGCAAATGTTTCAGAACACTGGTCGCAGGAATTTTCCATACACATACCGAATATGTCGTGAAGGACCCTGTACTTTTTTTTTACTACATAAAACTATCAAATTCCAATATAGTAGTTTAAATAAGAGGGTAGCTACTTAAGTTTTCAAATATACAAATATAACAAATATTTATAATTGGATATAGTTTTTCAAAATAATCTCAATTCCGACTGAGGGACCTCCAAAACATATGATTTATTTATATGTAGAAAAACGTTGAACTCGCAATTTATTTTTGATCTGCAAGAATAAAAAGAAATCATTGGTTACCAAATAAGAACTGTAAGGCGACTGTTCAAAAATGTTAATGTTTGAACTGATGTGCGATACCTCGCATTGTCGTGGTGGAAAATGTCATCTTCTGTAAATGTTTTCCCTAACTTTTTCAAGCACTTCTGGGAAACAAATGCTGTGTACTATTAATCCGAAAAAACAGATGATCATTTACCTCAAAGCACTTCGTTCATTGGTAGGCAAATTTAGTATAAATGGGTAAGTCAATTCAGTAGGTTTAGTCCTCCTTCAGTCTTTGAAGGTAAGAACTTGGACATCGGAACGCGCTTCAGAGTGTAATTGTGAGTATTGGTGTAGTGGTAAGGTAACTAAAGTGTTCGGTACAATTAAAACTGATTCAAAAATGTATAGTTAATACGGAGTGAAGCTATTACACAGCCAAAAACAATGTAGCTTAAGATGACAATCAGAGTCCCGGTTATCTTGAAATTAAATGAAAGTTGCAGAAGCTGGTTAACGTTATTAGATAATCAATTGAACCAATTTCATCCAAATGATTTCAATATACGATATAATTTCGAGAGCTACATATGGACCGAGTAATTCCTAACGTACAATTTTGAGATATTATCATCACTGTCTAGTGCCTCACAGTGTCTTCTAGCTATAAAAAATATGCTTAACCAAACATGACAAACCGCCAATTGTAGTCCTGATTTGATTATTTGGTCATGTGATGCAATTCCTGAACGATTAATCACGTTATTAGTTGTTTTTTTTTGTGAATATTACACAGAAAAAAGTACTGTTATAAGCTATATACTTTTAAAATTAAATTAAAATTCCATTTCTTACCTTCTACTGATTCTAAATTTCATATTTACATCAATCATGTTCTTTCTTATATTCATCTAGAGTAATTGTTAACTCAACTCAGAATTTATAAACAGTAATTATTTTGAAGGATATGTGATGTCCTCGCATCATGACCAACCCTTTCTGCCCTATTCCTATTCCCCTCAATTCCGAAATATGTATTGCCAACGGTTGAATACTATAAAACCCAGCTCGGGATATCGTATTTCATTTACCAAACCTCAAATTCAAATTGGTCGCATGGGATATAATGTATTGCGAGGTCTTATACTCAGAGGCGGACATGTGGTAGTCGTTTTATCTGTATCGAAATTTAGTGTATCGAAAAATGTCTGGTTCACATAATATAGTTGTACCAAAAAAATTTGGCGTTTATATGAAATAAAATGGAATCTCGAGATATAGTTTTCGGTGTGACAAAATTATTTTAATTCAAAATTACAATAATTAATTACAATTAATCTCACAAGCGAACTAATTAATCTTTTAACGTCTTATTTTTAAGAAGATTTTTCTTCCTATAACTCTCGTTACAACTAGAGGTGGATTTTCGATAATATGACGCAACTATTAATTAGTTTCAAATTTTTTTCATCATTTGATTTACAGTTGATTATTACCACTTCATACAATTTTTTATAATGTGTACTCTTCAAAAAGTTAGTAAATTCTAATTTTTTCATAACTAACAAGTATCACGACAAAGTATAAATTCATATAGAGGGTGTTTAAAAAAAAGGTGAACCCGTTTCTAGGGTAGATAGAAAGCTGAAAAATATTTGAGATTTGCTTAGTAAAAAATTTCGTAACGCATTTTTTATTATTTTGCCATAATATTGTATTGAAATTTTATACGAGTATGAATTAAAAGCTGATACATCCAATGAATCTGTTTTTATGTCCAACTCTCATAGAGGGCGCTAGTTACACAGTTCGTAGTTCGTACCAAGTAGTATTGAACATGTAGTGCAGAAAGCGGAAAGAGAAAGGCCAAAAGTAAGAAAGTAGGAATGAGGCAGAGGATATACCAGGTTTCTTGAAAAAAATTGGTTAGTAACTTCCGGTGAGGAGGAATTATTAGGGACAATCAAGGTCTAGTAATGGAGTGTCGTTGTGAGAATAATAATAATAATGAAATAATATCAAAGACAAGGATTATCAAAAACATAGATTGAGGATTTCCATGTTTTGTATATCTCATGAATATGAAAACACAAAAAAAAACACGGTGTTAGATATAATCTCTGGTATGTCTACAATCTAAGGTCACATACTTTTCCTTCCATATTAAATAAATTTTAGTTTCCTTAATTCCTTAGAAAATTATTTAAAATGTTATAAATTTGATACTCTTAAAGATATGAAATGGTTTCTGTTTAGTTGCCTCTAGCAAGTTTAGAACCTATTTGAAACTATGTTGAAAAATTTTTCATTTTATACAGGGTGTGTATAAAAAGTGTCCAAAGTTTAAGTTCAAACCCGGTTTTTTCTATTTCAATGCATTCAAGGGGTAAAAGATAAGGAAAATTTATGTATACTTTCTTATACAGATACAGGTGTGGTCTAAATTTTATTTTGACCCGTTGATACATGCACTAAGAAATAAAAAAGTATTTTTCTTCAACTTGTGAAGGTTTGTAAAATAATCAAATCAAATTGTATTCATTAATCCTATTCCAACTTTTAGTCGTTTCCGAGATATTGTATTTTTTAACAAGTTTTAATTTTTTATGTATACTTTTAGTAGGCTTTGTATGACACTTATTCAACCGTCATTAGTCAATTGTTGATACATTCGAAAATCGTTAAAATGGCTCGTTCTCAATTAAATAACGACGATTATGTAAATTTGCTTCTAATACATGGTGAATGTGACAAAGTTGTTACAAGAACATGTACTTTATTTGCTGCAAGATATCCAGCTAGACCACGACAAACTCGCATACTGTTAAAAGAATCCTCAACAATTTGAAGCTATACGGCTTATTTGAAGCAAAAGTTAATCGAATTAAACAATTATTGACAATAATAATACCGGAACTAATGTTGTTGCTTATTTTATTGCTTATCCAAAAGCTTCAATACGTGTTGCCGTAAGAGATCTGGAAGTAAATACAATTTGATTCAATTTTTTTCACAGACCTTGACAAGATAAAGAAAAATACTTTTCCATTTCTCAGCGCTTGTATCAACGGATCAAAATAAAATTTAGTCTACACCTGCATCTCTAAAAATTTACAAGAAAATATTCAATATCTGGATAATGGTAAGGTTTAGGTTTAGGAAAGTATACATGAATTACCTTTATTTTTAACCCCCGAATTCATTAAAATAGAAAAAACCGGGTTCTATTTAAAAATATTAAGAAATTTGATATTTATGAAATTAAACTTTGAACACTTTTTTTACACACCTTGGATAAAATGAAAAATTTTTCAACATAGATTCAAATACATCTTACCTTGTTAAAAGCAACCGAACAGAAACCATTCTCATATCTTCAAGGGCATCCTCGTAAAAAATAATTTATAAGCGTCTGCAACTTTCAAAGTTCTTACAAAAAAAAATAACTCAAAAAGTATGCATTTTTTGAGAAAAGTTTTTACAAAAAATATACTTAAATTTTACGTAAATTTCAAAAATCTATTAATATACAGGGTGTTTTATTTAAAATAACAAAGTTACACTCAACTTCCGGTTCTACCGGAAGTCAGCCATCTTTGAAAATACTTTAGTTAAAAAGATCGTATCTGAAAACCCAAACGTAGAAATTTTACCATATACAGATAGTTTTAACTCCTAGTGGGACACCCCGTATAGTACGGCAAACTCAAATAAGCCGTGTATTCTCAAATTCAATTTCACACCCTGTAAATTAATAAAGAAGAGCAATTGACACTTTTTAGAAGCCACAAGGGACTCTACATAAAACATGATAGAATTATGTGGAATTCCTCATGACTCACCCTGTACAGGCCACTACATATATTTCTGTGGTGGAGACCAATTTGTAAACTGCAGACTCATCATAATGAGAACTATCTGAGATTACGATCGGAATACGAACAAAGGAGGCAAATTAGAGAGTTCATTAAAGAAAAAGAGCATGAATCTCCCTTAAAAATTGCATCCCTTTTATTCTCTTTATATCATCACTTCACATAGTTTTAATTAACTTGAATTTCCAGTTTGTCAGATTTTTAATTATCTTTTGTTTGGAGTCATTTGTTTCCGAGGTGGTTTGCATATATCAGATTGGAATAGAACATGGAACATAATGGAATTGTCACACCACAATAGATATACGGTACAAAACGGATAGAAAACTTGATAATAATTCAATAATTGAACACACTGTTTACACTACTACTACACCAACACTCACAATTACACCGTCTGACGTGTATTTCGATAATCAAGTTATGATCTTCAATGACTGAAGGTAAAGTAAAATTTACCTGTTTCATACTAAATTTTACCATCAATAAGCCTTCTCCCGCGAAAAAATAATTCCAGCGGTAAAACCTCCTTGTAGGGAATCTTCTCGTTGAATATTTAACTACTCTATAGCTCAACCCACTCTATAGTTTAGTAGTTGTTGTGAGTGTTGATGTAGTATGTGAACAGTGTGTTCAATATGAATATCTCCAACGTTTTCAAAATTTCTTAATTATTTCCATAATTTTTTTTTCAAAAATAACAAATATTTTGAAAATTTTCGCTACAACCAGTAACAGTAACTTTAAAATGTTTTGCACGCCTGGCTTCATAAATACTTAATATTTCTTCCAATATCAATTGCAGATTATAAAAGCCCTTGTCAACATTTTTTTTGATCTATCATAGGCGTAGATACCTCGTTTTATAAATACTTAGAACTTAGAAAAAATCATTATTATACCTTGTTAACTTGTTACAACTGAATATTAAATCATGAAACGTGAATAGACGAGTAAAATGTACCTGCCTGTGAGGGTGTTTGGTTTAAACAGGGTACTAGAGCACTTTTTGTACCCCATTCGTTTTTTTTTGCTGGAAAACGAAATTTCAAAGCAAAAACCATAAAGGAAAATAAATTCTTCACAAATAAAACAGAAGGAAAAAAACATTTCAATTCCAATGTATCTTTATAAATAATAATGGTAGTCAGAATCTTCTGAACTAGAATGATCATTTGATTGAATTATGAAGGGCTGTAAAGAGGGTGATACCACATACCCATCTTCTCCTTTGATAACATCCTTGCCATCCGTTTATTCAGTTTTTTGTACCACTTTCGGACAAAACTTGACTCAATGTTTTTAAGCTTCTAATGTAAACTATGTAGAATTTATTTACTCTAGTTAATTGAGCAAATCTTATTATGATTGTATTATCTGATTTCTAAACATTTTCCTTTTTTCAAAATTCGAATATATTTAAAACAACTTGTTGTGTTGGTATATCTAAATCTTTATTATTAAATTCATACCTGTCTATGCACTATGCAATTTCATTGTCTTCATTCGCCCATGGTGTAAAGAACGCCGTATTTCTATTTATTTCAAGAAATTTTTGAATTAAATGGATCTCACCCAGCCACGCCAATGCTTATCGCAAAATTTCTTGCAGGAATATTTCGAAGAAATTGTGTACATACGGCTTCAGTCAATAGAAATGCATTTATGTTTACGATTCGTTGTGTTAATTGGTAAACATTGCCCCGCATTATTTCTCAGATAAAAACAAGGCCTTAATTTTTGTGGATACTAACCAAATTTTGATCGAAAGTGGGATTAGACTGCTGGCTTTTATAACCCGTTCTATTTTTCTCAGTCCTCCTCCAATCAGTAATTTTTCAAGAAGTTGTTGCATAACGGGTAATAGACTAATTGGTCTGTAAGATGTAGTCTCTTCAACCCCTCAATTGATAGTCTGTTCAGGATTTTGGCACTGATATCCGGGAGATTTTTTGAGATTCAACTGCTGTTTTGATTTTTTGACATGGTTTATGTTAAATTGTTGTAAGGGAAGTTCTAGTTGATATGGAGATTCCAGAAAATTTTTGATTTCAGCTTCAATGTTGAAGTTGCTCTCTAAGAAGTTGGGCTTAAAGATTTGTTCTGAATGATTGGCAAAGACATTGGCTTTCTCTTGATTATGTTTTGTTCATTCACCTTCAGGAGTGCGAATGGGAGGTTTTATTATTTGCAGTATATTTAGTTTTTTCGTTGTTTTCCTCAAGTCATAACCAGTTGCTTCTGTTGCGGTTAAGTTTCAAAGGTAGTTCTTTCTAGATTTCATCTTTTTTATTATTATTGAATAGGGTTTTCGTTCTAAAGTTGCTTGAATCACTTTTATCTTGTCAACGGGAGCGTGTGTTCTTTAACAAATTTTCCGTTTGTCCATATTTTTTTGTTCCATTATCCTCGATAGAGATTTGGGTGGGGTAATTTTATTTTCAATTAGGGTTGAGGTATAAGCTACTATCTGGATTTATTTTATAAGATGTTCTACTGTAATTTATGAATTGATTTATTGTAAAGATAACGTATAAAATAGAAATGTTCTACTCAAAACTAGAATCTACTTAACATACTCGTATATATGCCTTAAAATCGTTCTTTCCAATACCATACTCCAAAGTACTTATTATAGTCTTGGAATTAACTATTACCCTCATCTTCTATTCCTGCTTAATTACCATTAAAACCAGATCATTGCTTTAAGGTTCTTAATTAATCCATAGTTTAGAGATTCTATAAACTTCTTACTGTGATTTAGGATAGTATTGAGAATTCATAAATTGTGCCATTATTCTGTGCAAATTTCCATCATTATGTGAATCTTGCCAATTTTCTTTACTATATAAATGACAAATATGGATATGGGGACAGAAAATCCGTACAAACTGCATGTTTTAAGTTGAGTATTTGCACTTTACTCTATGAAACATTGCTCACTACATAATAATCACACAAATTTCATATTACTGCACCTAGTTGACTCGCTTTCCAAATTTTTATTTTCAAACGTTTCATTGACTTATGGAAAACAGTTGCCATATTTGGCGAAACCCAAAGTTTCCATCGGAATTGTTTTATGACCTGCATTATTCTAGATCTAAATCTTGCATTGTGGATAATACGCAAATCAGTCTTTCTCCCTTTGGACTCCGCCAGAGTTACCCCAGAGAGAGGTACCATAAGCCAAATGAATGTGGATCAAAGATCTAATGTGATTTTCCACAATTTAACAGATTCTCCTTCAGTACCTGGTTTTGCTGAGCTAAATGTTTTTTTAGTTGTAGTGTAGCCTCCAGAATATACGTTCAGTATCAAATTTTCACCAAAAACTTTCTGTTGACCTCAATCTAGGCACATTAAGACTTCTCTGCAAAAGATCCCACAGCGTCCTTTACATAATAAACAGTTGCCATATTTGGCCAAAACCCAAAGTTTCCATCAGGATTCTTTTCCTTCATGAACTGCATTAATCTAGATCTAGATCTTGCATTGTGATTAATACGCAAAGCAGTCTTCTCCCTTTGGACTCCGCCAGAGTTGTCCCATAGAGGGATACCATAAGCCAGATGAATGTGGATCAAGGCAAAGTAAATCGCACGATTTAACATAATTACTGCCAATATAGGAACGCAATTGCAAAAAGCTGTGATGACATTTTTGAGCATAGTAAGTCTATATGAAATTTTGAGTAGATAAGCTCTCTCCAATTGATACCGGGATCTAATGTTATTCCTAACAATTTCACAGATCCTCCTCTAGTACCTTGTTTTGCAGAGAAGAGCAAAATTTTCTTTAGGATGCTTCTTTTTTATGAACTGCATTAATCTAGATCTGACTTGACTAATTGTTAATATTTTTCTCCCTCTTTCACAATTATATTTTACTCATTCAGTTCTGTTTAATTTGGTCAAACTTCCATTATTCTGACAAAGGGCCTAACTTATGAGGAATACCCTTGAAACAGAGCAGAACGTTATAGATCCAGTAGCTTATACAGAGTGAGTTTTATGTATAGAACGCCTCAAGTGTCGTGTTAGAAGACAACTCCACATACATAAAACTCACTCTGTATAGTGTGAGAATCACAAAAGGCTCAGCTATAAATTCAATAAAAAGTGAGGTTACTCGCTCCCGGCTATTTTCTGTGGCTCATAACATCCAATACAGCAACTTTTACAACACTAAATTTTTCATACGTTTATTCAAAAATTTCTGTTCATATTTGAACCACCCTCGTATTTTGAAGCAACATAAATCCAAATGTGTAATTTTTCATTATTCTTTGATGTAGTAGTAATATTTCAGTTGATATGAGGAGCTATTTTCTAATTCAATTCCATTTCAAGTTCAGTACGTTGTTATCTCTGACTTTATAACTAAACAGAGTTTTCCGTTTGACTGACAATTTTTTTCTGATTTCCATTTAACTTGATTAAAGTACATGCTTGATTCGTAATTACATCAGCATATCTATTATTCAAATGTAGTCCCATATGACGATAGCCAGATGTGACAGTGATTTTCTCAAAACGGCTGCTCAACCAAATCTCCAGTGCATCAACATAATAATATTAGTAGAATATAATGTCGTGTTATTGTGTCATTCCAATGCGACATGAGATCGTCGTTTTTATGCCAATTTGTAATTATTCAGGATATAATTTATCTCGCGAGGCATTCGGGAAAATAGGCGTGATTAAATTCATCGCTACATCCAATTCGAATTTTAGATGGTATGAGAAAAAATAAATTTCAAAAAGTGGTCGAGTCAGTTAAGGATTTGTTTCAGTGCAGTGTATAAAACTCCATTTATTTCGTAAGGACTACGAAGGCCTTATAAATATTCCGGATATTAACTTATTAGTACAAAAAACGAGTATTTGTACATATACATTGTGTTCATTAAGTAACGTATCTGACTAAGAACGCGATTTTTGTTATATAAAAGTTTTTTCAAATAATTCGAGTCATATGCTCAATTGTTTTTTATTCTCAACAGCACCCCTTCTGAATTATAAGAACCCACTCGAGAATTTTAAATAAGAAAGGGGGTCGTATGATACCTTGTTGGAAAGGGATTTTAGTCTTCTGCTCAGAAATATATTTTTTTTTCAAAATTTGGTACAATCATAACTGAGAAAATTAATTCTTAAGATGTAAAATTTTGATAAAGTTTCTATCAGAAAACTTTACGTAGAATGAAGATAATAATATCGCATAATATTTAGAATGTATTTTTCAATGTACTTTACAATTAAATTAGATATTCAAAATAACCACCATTAACTTCTTGACAATAAACGAGGCGATTTTGGAATTCTCGTACATTTTTTATGACCTCAAAAGTTATTTTGTTAATTTCTTCCGTTATGCTAACTTTTAAATCAGCAATATTGACTGGTCTATGGAAATATACTTTAGATTTTGAATAACTCCACCATAAGTAATCGAGAGGAGTCAAATCGGGGGATCTAACCGGCCATATGATCGTTCCACTTCTTCCACCCCACCTATTAGGAAAAACCTCGTTCAAATAACTTCTAATTGTACATGAAATATGCGGTGGAGCTTTGTCTTGTTAGTAGTAAATAGATTGATCTATCTTTGTAATATAGCCACTCAGACATTAATAAAAAATCCAGATAAACCTTACCATTTAACTGTGCCCTCAAAAAAATGAGGGCTAATAATTTTATTCTCAATGATACCAGCCCAAACAACTTTTTTAGGATATTGAGTGTGAGCCTCAGATATTCAGCGAGGATTTTCTCTGCTCCAATATCTACAGCTCTGTTTGTTAACCGCTACGTTTAAATGAGAAGAAAAAATCATTTTGTGTATGAACTGCAAATATGCGTTCATTCTGCAGACTGCGTAATGTGTTGACCAGGGTATTTTATATTAAAAATTTCACAAACCCTTTGAGTTCTTGTTTAACTACCACAACCATTCATAATTAAAATGTCTATACTTTCAGTCTCGGACAAATGAGCCATAATTAAATTTAATACGCACACAAATATTATACTGACCTCTTTTAGTAACTTTTGAGCAGCCGATTAGATTAATATCAATTGTTTATTTGGCTTTTTAACTAACATTTTAGTATCCTCAAAGATTGCGTTCTGATGTTTAGCAGAACAGATACGAAAACTTCTAAAGTATATTCTAATAGACCAGATAATATTGCTGATTCAAAAGTTTGGATAATGGAAGAAATTAACAAAATAGCCCCTGAAGTTATACCTACGAGAATACCCAAATCGCCTCGGTTATTGTCAAGAAATGTATGGTGGTCATTTTGAACATTCAATTTAATTGTAAAATGAAGTTTACATTACTTTCTTCATTCTACGTAAAGTTTTGTGATAGAGACATTATCAAAATTTGCCACACCCTTTCTTATTTAAAAATTTCGAGGAGGTGCTTATAATTCAGAGAGGATGCTGGGAGGATAATATGTTCATATAAATTGTTAATTTAAGAATAAAAATCGATTGGTTTCAGGTTTTTTTCACATAGTACATAATAATGCTAAAATTGAATTTATTTCATACATATGGACCGGATTGTATATGTTTTCCTCACCATCGATACGATACGACACGATTTCTGAATAGTATCAATACCATAACAGTTGTTTTATCCCAATAGTAAATCACTGAGCGGTTATCAGTACTTAACATGGGATATTGGAGTAGAAACTTTCTAAAGGCCGCTTGACATAATGCTATATAACGTGCAAGAAATTGCATACAAGTCTCTGTAAATAGTAAAAGTAAACAAATTCTTAGCCTCAAATTTCATCTAATATTTTTTACCTAGGTTAACAATGTAAATAACAAAGCTAAGTTCTACGAAAAGCAGCTGATCTATCAAGCCAGAAGTAACTAGATTGCAACTTACACGCAATAAAAATGACACAAAACCGATAACGTCAAGATCTTGCATGAAATAATCAGATGAACTTCATCCGCGCATGCTTTTTATAAAGAAATGCATTGCGTCTTGCATTGCATTGCACGTTGTATTGCATCATGTCAAGCGGATTCTGGTTCATAGTTTTAATCTAAATCTAGAAACATGTTATGACTTAACACCAATCTAATCACGAAAAAAAAGCGTTTTTTGGGAATTTTTTTTAATGGAAATAAATATTTTAATACATTATTAATCTTACATTATACTTTATTCACCAAAAATATTGAGTAAACAAATGGCTAATTTAGAGTCAATGATTCAAGGCTCCTTTCATCGGAAGTGTTCCTTGACACGCGGCATAACTGTCTTCACTTATTCTTGATGTCAATACCTAGTGAATCACGTTGGGGATTTTGAAAATATTGATTTTTGTAATTTTTTTAAAAAATGCACGTTTTTATTTATAAAAATTGTGTGAACCAATTTATTAAGTATCCCCTACGTGAGTCACTGCAAAATATAATAAATAAATTATGACTGAAATCTCAAATTGATCTGAAATGAAACTGTTATGCTGCGTGCCCCTTTCGTTTCGAGAAAAATAAATTTGATGTTTAAAAATCAGCTTTCGATATGAAAAAATAGAGAAATTATCATTAGTTTGCAATTCCTGTGCATAATTTTAGTTTGCCTCTTTGCGTTTTTTTTTTCTTCTAGCTATTATGCCCGCTCGCGCCACTTTCGCTGCTTCGGATAGAGAGCGCTCAGCATCCTGAATGCGCTTTTTGTCGGCTACACAGAAAAAATTATAAGTTTATAAGCCAATGCCAATTTTTAAGACGCACTTTAAAACGTTAATAAAATTGCACACTGCAATATCAGTTTGATTATTGAGTGTTAATACTAGTATATTAATTGACTATATATAATAACAGTTTGAAACGGACATCTATAGGATCATTAGGGTAACCAAGTACATACTTCTCGAAGGTAAGCGATCGGCCGTTTCGGTGCTGCCGGTATAAGTCCCAAATTTTTTTCGGAATGGAAGATTTTGTATCATATTCTTCAAAGATTCAAACTATATTTCCCACCAATCAAAAAATTCATTGATTATAAATAGACAAAAGTGTTTCAAATATATACAGGCAAGGCAATGACAGGATCCCATATTCTGTGAAGAGTTCGCGGTGATGTACTTCTTGCATTGTGAATAATACGCAAAGCAGTCTTCTAAAGGATAAAAATCCTTTAGACTCCGCCCCATAGAGAGATAGAGCAAAAAGTTGTGATGAAATTTTGAGTAGATATGATCTCCCCAATTGATACCGAGATCTAATGTGATTCCACACAATTTCACAGATTCTCCTCTGGTACCTCATTTTGCAGAGTTAAATGTTTTTTTTTGGTTTTTGCTTCGTATAATTTCAAAATTTTCGAATCAAAACAAGATTTGGCTACCTTTAGATTCGATGCTGATGTTTATATATAACAGAAACAATAATGAACCCTGAGTCGCTGGTCATTAGCACACAAAATAGAGAAAAATATAATAGTTACATAAAGGACTGTTGTCATACATAAATGATATGGATACATCTGCTGATACAGCTTGGTAAATTGTTGCAAGATCTTTAATTCTGTTCGGCAGCTGAGTGTTTTAAATTGATCCTGATAATATACGGTAAATTATATGATAATGTGCTTGACGGACACAGGAATGTGAAAATTTTGGCTTGTTCTCACATAACTGTGAGTAAGTTTTGTGTGGTTAATACGGAGTCCTCTCATTGTTACAGCTTCTCTCCTCCTAAAAACATTTTGAGGCGAGTGAGAAGTAGATGAAAAGATGTGGCGTAATTCTGTTGAACTCTTGGATGAGGTTTTCAAAGTGTGTCTTAAGATTATTATCAAGCTGAACTAGAATTGTTTAAGGTTACTTTGACGTAGCGATCTGTATATTCGTTTCCGGTCATTCCAGGGTACCATGGAAACCATATGAGAGAGACTCTTATATTTTAAGCTGTGGGATTTTGGCAAATGTTATGAATATGGTTTTAATTGACTGTATGGACAAGAGAAAGTCAGTACATATCGGAATATGTTTGTTTAGCTGATATATTTGAAATCCCGTTGGTTCAGGTGAACAATACACGTCGAAGATAAGCAGAAGGAAATTACTAATTCGTGGTTTGTAGTGACTGCACAACCGATATTTTGCTTTCAGTATAGAGGATTTTCTAAGAAAAGTTTCTAGAAATGCATTATTTACAAGTCCCATAGGAAATTCATATTCATTGTAGATAGTTAGTGAAGTGTCGATTATAGGAATATTTTTGGTCTAAAGGGGAGGAGAAGACAGGGGAAATGAGGAGATCAAAGGAAGGTTAGTATGAGTGAAGATACGAGCAATTGAGGCATAGAATTAATAATTGTTTGTGAGTGATGAGAAGTGAGTAAACACTATTGGAAAAATGGGAGAATACTTCAACAGCACACAACGTGAAAATAGATTGTCTTCATAAGGTTAGGGATAGCTCATTAGCTTCAACATTGATGCTTGGAGATTTAAATCACATAGTTAATTTATTTTAGTATCGAGTATATAACTCACTGAATTACGAAATAGAACATAGAAATATCCGACATGTTTGATATGGTAGATAATGAATGCCCTCATCACTTTAGCAGTCCTGATCTGACGCAAACGGTCTCTGTTCAAATATTGAGAAAACTTTAGTTTTATCCTATAAAGGAGCTTTGAAACCTCTAAAACTCAACTATGACATAATTAGATCTTTAAATTCGTCTACATATTGATGGTGTCCGTCAATAGTCTATACAGATAGAAAATCTGACAAAAATATTAACCTCCGTTTGCTTTGCTATTAAATATGTGTCTGAACAACTCTATTCTCGTACTTCCTTAACAACTTATAACTCGTTATTCGAATCGTATCTTCGGTATCGTTTGCTTTTAGGGGGTTTTGTAGTTTGCACCTCTTCGATTCTATCTTCAAATTATAAGAAAGAGCTATTCTTTATATTTATGGTTTGAGTAGTAGAAGACATTGCGAATTCTATTTTGAATCTGATTGTTTGTTTCGCAAACCCTTCCACAAATCAACTGAGTGACCCGTGCATTTCTACCCTACTAGAAGAATTCACTTAAATATACCTACTTCTGATCTGGTGAAAAACACACCATCAGTGTGAAAAAATTAGCTACCTTCTGAAATAAAAATTGGAAAAACTTTTGATAAGTTTCGAGGTTTGACAAAGGCATTTCTGCTTGAAATTCTATAATTTACCATAGATTCCAAATACTGGCATAATTCAATTTCTTCTTCTTCTTCTTCTTCTTCTTCCTGCTGTGTGTAGGCATCATTGCCTGTTTTTCTTCACATCATTGCCTTTGCTCAGTCACCTGGGAGGTTGTCACTCCTTCTTTGTCCTGCTGGTGATTTGTCCCTTGATATTTTCACAATTCGTTCTTCCGTCCACCGTTCAATGTGCTCATTCCATTTTATCTTTCTATCCAGTACCCAATCATTGATGTTATCTATCCCGCATGTTCGTCTTATGTTTTCACTCCTTTCTCTATCCATTAGTGTTCTTCCCGCTATTCTTCGAACTATTTTCATTTCTGTAGTCTCCAATATCCGTTCCGTTTTAGAGGTCTCAGGTCGGGTCTCTGCTGCATAAGATAATATATGTCTGATTGCGGTCTTGTATATGCGGTCTTTTGCTTCAGTTCGAATGTATTTATTTCGCCAGATTGTGTCATTTAGGTATGCTGCTGCTCTTGAGGCTCTTGTAGCTTGGTTTCTTACTTCCGTCTCCACGTGCCCTTGTCCAGATATTTCGATTCCCAGATATTTAAATTTCATTTCCTGGTGTATTATTTTGTTATCCACCACAAGCTTACATCTGATCGGTGTCTTGGAAGTAACCATTGATTTTGTCTTTGCCGCTGATATTATCATATTGAACATTTTTGCTGTTTTGTTAAATTGGTACAGTAGCCTTTGCAGATCGTCCTCGTTCTCCGCCAACAGTACCGCATCGTCTGCAAAGCACAGGATTTTGACTTCTTTATTTCCCATTTTGTATCCTCTTAGTTTGCGTACTTGTTTTATGATTTCATCTATCACTATGTTAAATAGGAGCCGTCTGAGAGAGTCCCCTTGCCTAATGCCCCTATTTGCAGGTATCTGTTCAGTTAGGTCATCATTTATTTTTGCTTGAATCGTATTTTTTGAGTATATATTTTCGATTATTTTAATGACATTATATGTATAATTCAATTTGTGATGTAATATATTATATACATTATAATTACTACTATTAAGTCCAATTATTGTTCACAATTCATGATACAGTTGAGTGTCTTTTAGATATTTGGTTAAATTTGTGGTATTAAAATTATTGTTAAGTAGAGAAATAATGATGTTTGGAAAGTTGTTAGTTAGTCTTTCGTTTAAAAAGTTCAACATATTGGTGGGTTTTCTCGGTTAAATAGATATGAGTGTGTCACTTTAGTATGCCATTAACAATCGATTTTTATTTGGTCCTTACGATGTACTGTTTTACCATGGTTGGACGTATGGTTTTACCTATATATTTTAATATCGACTGCGATCTGTTCCACTCACTTTACCACTGGCATTGTACTTCTGTTTTTATTGTCCAATTGTTGCTTCGTTGGTATCTGCTGCTGCTTCTTTGGCACATATGTCTGCTTTTTCGTTTCCTGACATGCCTGTGTATGATGGGGCCCAAATAATTGATACGTTTGCTTTGGATTGGTCAATCATTATTCGGTATTTTCATATTATGTAATATAGAATTATGTAGCTTTGTCCATAAAATCGAACCTACTTAACTCAAAAACCTCTCCAACTCAAAAAAAAATTTGTGCCGTGTAAAATCCTCTCTAACTCGAAAAAAATCAATGTAAAATCACAACCTCTGTAACTCGAAGTATGATCGACCAACGAAGTCCTTTATTTTTCAATATTTAGCACTAATAGCATCTATAACTCGAAGCGACGGTCACAAGCCTCTGCAACTCGAAATGCTAAAATGTAAAGACATATAAATATACGTACGTATGAGTTGGCGTCGGTATTCACATTTCGACTACCGTCATGGCAGGTAGGTAAGAGAAAACTGAATGTCTGAGCATTCCTGATAAAGTAAAGGTTATTGAAGCTGTGGATCTAAGTGAAAAGAATAAGCAAGACATAGCAAAAGACTTTGGCATTCCTAGTAGCATATTGTCAACGATTGTGAAAAATAAAAACAAAATTTTATCTCGATTTTACGAAGGTGACTGAAGTCGTGAAAGAAGAGAGAGGCTTAACAGCTTAACAGCCAAGTGTTGAAGAAGCTACGTTGAAATGGTGGAATTGCGAAAACACTAGAATTTCAGGACCAATCTTGCGCGAGAAAGCTGAACAATATGCAAAAGATTTAGGCTGTGCAGTTTCTGCCACCAAATACAACTTCAAGACTGCAACCCCTTGATCAAGGAATCATTAGATTTTTTCAATTAAAATGTGTAAAATTTTTTGATCGACAAGAATAAAATTCATTAAAAATATTAACCTTTGTAACTAGAAATAAATTTATTTCAACTCTTTATCTCGAAGTCTCCCTTACTCGAAACTCCTTTAACTCGAAATAGATTGCTTGTTCCTTGAGTTTCGAGTTAGAGAGGTTATTGTATATATTGTACATATTGTATAATATGAGTGTATGTATATATAGATTTGGGGTCTCGTATACACTGCAACCCAAAGAATCTATTTATCCCCAGTGTGTACAGCTGATTCATTAATACTACTTATGTTATGTTCAATACTACTTGGTACGAAATGTGGAACTAGCGCCCTCTAGAGTGTCAGACATGAAAATAAATTCATTGGATGTATCAGCTTCCACAACATATTCGTTTAAAATCGTGAAAAATGTGAATGATTTTCCAGTTTTCAATCCATCCTAGAGACGGGATCACCTTTTTTTGACATACTGTACAATAAGACTAGCGGTGGGTCTTGTATTAAGCTGTAGTTGGCTGAACACAACGCCCTATTTCCTAGAAATGGTTTGATATATAAAAATTCTTCGGACAAAATCTCGAGAATTCCATTATTCACACATTTTCACAAAATGCATGGACCACCATTGGAAACAAGATGTAAAAATACGTTAACTTTAACCTTGATTATCTTTAGAAATTTCAATAAACTTCAAGAATGCTAGCATGAAGTTTTCAGCTCTTTATTTTTCATTTCGAGGTGAAACTTCTAATGTGAATGGACTATATTGGATCCTCTTTCTAATAACCTTGTTATTCTTTATTAATAAAGTAATAGCTCAACTGTACATGAAATCCATTGAATCCAAAATAAACATTCACCTCGACTCCAAATCCATCGACGTTGTTGCCGTAATATTATCTCTAAACCCCGTAGCGCATTTCATAGTTTAACGAATTTGGTACACCGCCAAGAGTATTTGATACTGACTGTAAAACTTAATTAAAATATAAACGTTAGTACAAACTTTAATGGTAATTTAGTTAATGGCAACCGACAATGCGCGTCACTAGGCAAGGAAATTAAGAGGGCTCGAATTATCGTGGAAATAGAACTTGAGCTAGACTCGGAAAATCTCGGAATAACTGAATATTTGAACTTTAATAAATTACCCCGATAGGCACTCGACTCTGTTCAACATTTTTATTGATACTAGAAAATAGATTATTCTATAATTGTATGAATTTTCAAGAAATACTCATTTCAATAGACGTATCTAATCAAATTTGGACATTTATCATTCCTGTAATAAGAAAAGAAAATTTAATATGGTTTCTGGTGGAATTCTTCATTCAATTCTAATACAAAATATTATTGTTGATGACTTTCTCATTGACAAAATTATGGAAAGTAACGTTGCAAGTTAAGATTTTTCTAAAAAACTCTCATGGTCCCTTTCTAATTACACTAGGCAACAATCAAAGCTACTCGAACCTAATCTGTGGTGTATTTTATTGGTAGTGCTTTAAAAATTAACAGAAAAATATCAGTATTTGCCATTCATTATTTTTATTACCACTTCTCGTTAAATTCTGTAAGTAGCTCAGGTTTTCATCATTGATTTTCACGAAGTCATCTTTGGAAGTTAGTTGATAACTGAATCGTGTGAAATGTCACGCAAATGTGTTAAATCTCCCGACTTATTTTGTTATATTTGCTGTGAATATACACATATAAGCAAAAACGGCCTACACCTTTATTAAGAAGTCGTATCGTGCACGTTTCAACCTGTATATTCTCAACAAAACAAGGATAGATATTCGCTGCCACTCATCTGCTGTATCTTATGTCACAGAAATTTGACCGATTGGTTTAACGGACAATATTCAGAAATGTCTTTTGGTAAACCAGTGATATGGAGTGAATCTACCAATCACGTAAGTGACTGTTTTTTTGCTTGGCCAATACAAAGGCTTTTTGAGGAGATCGAAGCACACGGTTAAATACATGGTGGTATCTTCTATAACAAAAACAATCCCTCAATTGGAAGAAGTGCCTTCTGCGGTTTATGGTGTTGAAGAAATTTCAAGCAGTTCTGAGAACAAAGAAATTGAAAAAGAATTTACAACTACTGTCAGTTTTCATCACTACCTTTAGCTAACGGAGCTCATTTAAAGGAAGACAGAAGATAGAATACATCAATGGTTAATCTGTGCAGATTTGAAAATTGTTGCTTCGACTACAAACTGGTCACAAGAAATACTGTTGCTTTTAAAGCGAAAGAAACAGTCCATAGAGAAATGAGCATTATGTAAGAGAAATATTGCCGTCAAGAACTGCTTACAAAAATTTTGTAAAAGCTATAGATACAGATCGAACTAGTTTCAAATTTTTGGAACCAAAAAATTTCCTTCTTTGGAAAATGAGTGATTTACGTGACGAATATGGAGAGCGCTTTCAACAAGATATCCCCACAATTGAAAAGTGCTACCAAGTAAAATAGGGACCAGCAATGCTTGCAGACTACTACTAGTCTTTAGACAACTACTTGATAATAAAACTCGAGTTTTATTATCTAGTTTTTTTGAAACAATAAATTCTTGTACGTACATTCAGAAGACTGCTTTAAACATGATATTAGTATTGATTCCCTACTAATTGAATGAAGGTATTTGAAAGTTAATACTTCGGCAGAAGTATCGATTCGAATGGACCATCGAAATCAGATTTTTTCAACAATCAAATTTTTTCTTGAATCAACAGATAAAGTTGGTAACAATATTCATGACACCATAAGCAAGATGAGACTACAAGCTAGACCTAACCTAACCACGCTTTGGTGTTGCTATTCGAAATTACTTACTTACTTTCAAAGAAGTTGATTTACGTCAACTAGAAGTAGGAAGTTACGTCAAATAGAAGTAGGAATTTATGTCAAATGGAAGTAGGAATTTATGTCATATAAAAGTAGGAACTTATGTCAAATAGAAGTGAGAATTTATGTCAAATAGAAGTAGGAATTTATGTCATATAAAAGTAGGAACTTATGTCAAATAGAAGTGAGAATTTATGTCAAATAGAAGTAGGAATTTATGTCAAATAGAAGTAGGAATTTATGTCATATAAAAGTAGGAACTTATGTCAAATAGAAGTGAGAATTTATGTCAAATAGAAGTAGGAACTTATGTCAAATAGAAGTGAGAATTTATGTCAAATAGAAGTAGGAATTTATGTCAAATAGAAGTAGGAATTTATGTCAAATAGAAGTAGGAATTTATGTCAAATAGAAGTAGGAATTTATATCAAATAGAAGTAGGAATTTATGTCATATAAAAGTAGGAACTTATGTCAAATAGAAGTGAGAATTTATGTCAAATAGAAATAGGAATTTATGTCAAATAGAAGTAGGAATTTATATCAAATAGAAGTAGGAATTTATGTCATATAAAAGTAGGAACTTATGTCAAATAGAAGTGAGAATTTATGTCAAATAGAAGTAGGAACTTATGTCAAATAGAAGTGAGAATTTATGTCAAATAGAAGTAGGAATTTACTTTAAATAAAAGTAGCTATTTACGTCAAATAGAAATAGGAATTTAGTCATCTAATCATTCATAAGTTAATAATGTCAAATAGAGATGGAACTTACGTCAAATAGAAGTAGGAATTCAATCATCAAATCAAACTAATATTTATGAGTTAATGATGTCAAATAGAGGCAGGAATTTATTTGAAATAGAAGTAGGAATTTATGTTAAATAGAAATAGGAGTTTAGTCATCTAATCATACTAATATTTATGAGTTATTATTGTCAAAATAGAAGCAGGAACTCATGTCAAATAGACGTAGAGATTTATGTGAAATAGAAGTAGAATTTCAATCATCTAATCACACTAATATTTATAAGTTATTTATGTTTCTGTCAATTCTTTTTTAAATTTCTCAGTAATAAAGATCGTTTTAGGTATGTTCTTCTTAATCGTCTCAGTGTCAACCGTTTCTCATTAACGTCTTTAGACTAAAGCTTCCACTGTACTAATTCTTCGATAGGATACTCACTCACTAGCTTTCTAATTTGATTGTTTACAATGGTCAATACCGACTATTTACGGCAAAGACAGAATTTTGCTAGACCCGATACCTACGTTCATATATTTAGCATTCCATTATTAAGCTAGTAATTCAAAATATTGAAAATCTGTTAACAGGAATTGGAATTTTAATTGTAACCAAACTCCATTACATTTCAATGAATTGGAGCATTCTATGAACATCACTCTTTCTCTCAGATCGTGTTATTTAATGAATTAAATGATGAAAGCTTTTAAAATGTAAGAATATTTCTCTCTCAGACGAAAAACCCTGGAATATAACAGACCAAAGACAAAGCATATTGTTGCCTTTCCATCGCTTTCATATCAGCTTTATCTTTGACTATCAAAATTGCGAGAATTGCAAAGGGTAGTTCATAAACAGAATTTCATCGCTACCGTACGTTTCATTTATCAAAGTTGGTTGATCAGAGAAAGGGAAACCCGCGGGCTGACTATAATTGCAGTGATATCATATCATGGAAAAAAATCCCATATCTCACTCGTCTCTAACCCATTTGCCTGGTTCTCTCATAGAGAACATGCTTAATTTAGCTTCGAGGTTTATGGTATTTTTATATAAATCGAGCGTTCACTGTTTAGTTTTGTATATTTAGCTCCAGGCTTAACAGGCGAGGCGGAGAGCTTGAACCGATTTGTGTCGCCAAGTTTAAATAAAATCTACAGGCTGTTACAATAATAACTGGAAATATATGAAACTGTCAGTTCTCTAGCGCAAAATTTTTAAATATAACTTGAATCACAGTTTTCATGGTAGAAACTGTTTACGTTCAGTATTTTAATATATTTTTGTCGTACTTAGGGGAAAAAATAAGTATTCTCTGTATCTAGCCAGCTAGCAATTGTAATAAATGGGATCTATTGAAACTGAGGTTATAAACTATAAAAATCGTATCAGAGAAGAATGTCATTCTAATTTCTGGGATATTGACGACAGATTCTTATGAAAATCTGGCTAAACAAATAAGCTTCAAATTGGTGAAATTTTTTAGAAGGTACATCAAGGTTTATATTACAAATACTTTTGTTAATAACAGTTTTGTACTTTGTAATTAGCTTGAATTTGTTTCAAAGACCACCACTTCACAGACTATTGAAGACCTTGGCCTCACACAAGCCCACTGTGCCCTTTGTTTTGACAATTTTTAATTCTACCTCATGATAGCACCTTTTTCTGAGGCGTCCTATTCCTGATTATCCTTCTACTGTTCCTCTATAGACCTTCTTTGTTGTTCTTTCTTCATTCATTTGTTTCATTTCATTCAGATGTTCAAGCTTTTATATCGGTTTTTATAGCATTTACTATGGTTTTTCTTTCTATCACTCACCTAACTTTTCATTACCTCCAAGTCTTCGCGTGTCTCACACCCTTAGCAGTTCATATATGAGGATGGACGTATATGGCCCAACAAAAAAAAACGAAAATTTTGGAAAACCATATATTAATTTAGCTCTATATATTTTCTCAGCGATATTCAATAAGATCGATACCCTTTATATAATTTTTCATTTTTTCAAGCCTGAGAACAGAAAATAATCCGAGTCGGCTGAATCTGATGAATAGGGAGCATGAAGTAACATTTCAAAATTTAATTCATTAATTTTGGCCACTGCAATAACGGAAGTGTGAGTTAGTGCATAGCCTTGATGAAACAACACTTTCGTCTTAGTCGAATGCGGTCGTTTTTGTTTGATGTCTTTGCTCAAATGTTGCAACAAATTCACATTATACTCGCCGTTCACAGTCTATCCACTTTCAAGACAGTCAATGAAAATTATCCCACGCGCCTCGCAAGAAAACGACACCATGACCTTGCCTGAAGTTGGAACGAACTTTGCCTTCTTTGGAGCCAGTTCTTCCTTTTCAGTTTACTGTTTTGATTATTTTTTTGTTTCGTGTATGAAGTGATAACCCAACGTTTCATCCATGGTTATGAAATGATGCAAAACTTTCTGCTTCATTTCTGGGAAACGTTGCCAAACGCTCGATGGAAACATCTTCACGTCGCTGTTGTTTTCCCATTGTGATAAAACGTAACATCTATCTTGTGCACAGCTATCTCATGTTCGGTGCCGCTTTGTGGATTTTCTTCAACATTACTGGACCTCATTTGGTCGACCACTACGAAGCTAGTCTTTCTAGGTCGTACGATCTCGTTTAAAATCAATATTTTACCATGATAACGAAGGAGCAATCTTATACAGAGTAGAATCCAGTTCAGCTTCTATATTGGTTCAATGCGTCTCAAATAAAAGTATAGTACGACACATGACCAATTTTTTCCATGTATAGATTTTATACTTTCCAATACATACTGTTCAAGCAAGTACCGCCATCTCTAGATCAGGCCAGGTACTTCTTGGATCTTTTTCGTATTGTGCATAAAATTTTTCTTTCAAAAGTAATTAACACTTTCTTTATTTTGAGTGATAATGCAAATATCGGATGCATAATATGTCTAATTTTTGTTTAATATAATTATAGTTTTTATTTTTATTTTTTTTTTTTTCACAAAAGAGAGGATTTCAGTAATTCGATCATTGAAAAACACCATCGATTGCCAGCAAACAACCTAACTTGATTCAATCCATTTCTTGCATTAATGATTGAGTCGAGATAATTGAATCAAGTTCAGTATTCATTGTATTTGAGACCCTACTGCTTTCTCTGTCTATTAAAAAATATTCATTCTCTACCTTGTCTATTGAAAGTCCGTACCTCTACATCCAAATACCTGCAGCTTCCAATTAGGCATTCTTTCTTGTTCTCGGTTCTCCTCATTTCTAAAATTTTAGCCAGAAGTGTGTTAGATTAGGTTAGGATTGCAAATGAGTTGAAGCTGAATACTCTGCAATAGATTAAGTGTAGCAGTGGACTGCTTCCATCTACTGATTGAATTTAATTGATTATCGATAAAAATGATGCATTTGCATACTTTTTCCTCAGAAACTCTTCTACGCAATCATCATGATTTTTCATACACAGATAGATCTTGATGAGATGTATGAAACAAAGTTATCCATGGTTCAATATCTGTTAACCTTCTTGAGATAATAGCCACTTCCGGTATCTCCGGAAGTAAATGTTTCCGCATAAAATAGATATGATAAATCGATTTCTGGTATCATCAATAGTCTATGTATAGAGTTTCATGATGATCGTCGTGGGGTGGCTTATCATACTCTTCTCAAATTTTATTTCATTTAATTTGCATTCCCTAAAAACCACGTAAATAACTAACGACTACTCGCTTTCCATTTAGGCTTATTAAAGCTCATCCTGGGTTAATCTAAAATACCTTCGTCGTCTACATTTCTTGTTTAATTGGGCACTATTTTATTAGCAAGGGAATGAAACTCACCCATGCATCAAAAATATCAGCAGACTGGAAGTAAAAAGCAATATAGAACCGAATAAAAAAAGCGTAAACAACATTAATTAATCATTTACTACGTATCCGTATGAGGCGAATTTAAGAAAGAGGTCTCGATGAAGATGTTGTCAGTATTCTTCTTTATATTATATATTTATTTCAGTACCGACATAACAGGTCTTATAAATTTGGAAAAATGCTTGACTGAAACTAGAATGGACAAAATGTAGATATAATTGAAACTCGAATGAGGAGAAAGATTTTTGCAAGAGCAGATGATTGAAGTAACTAGCTTAAGGTAGCAATGTATGTACAAATTGATTGATAAATAAAAATTAGATTAAAATAAAAAAATTATGTTTGATCTATAAAATGTGTAAAAATAAATTTCAATCCATGTTACGTAGTATACGAAGTCTGGCTATTAAATAACGAGACTGCGCACCTAAAGGGCGCCCTAGATGGGTGGGGTAAAGAACGAGTAGTGCGTTGGGTATCTAGATATCTTGTCTATGCACGCCCAAAACACGTTCCGTCCCTATTATAGTATTTGTACAGTAGCGGTTTGAAACGAACGTTCTCGTGCCGAAAACCATGTGTGACGAAAAATAGGATCAACGTATCAATCTCATTTCTCGTTAAATTGAAAAAAACTCCGACTTAGTGCTATAAATTGTTGCAAGAGTCCTATGGGGACAATCCTCTATCCCGTGCGCGTATTTTTGAGTGGTGTAAGCGCTTCAGTGAAGGCTGAGAGAGCAAATCAAAATTCAAGGCAATGTTGATCGTTTTCCGTAACGTAATGACTGAATGGGTTCCAGAGGGTCAGACTTTCAACCAAACTTACTATTTATCAGTTATGGCAGCACTGCGAGAACGATTTCATGAGAAACAGCCCGATTTTGCACCAGGACAACGCACCTGCCCATAAAGCAGTATCTGTGGAGAAGAATTTGGGCACTCCAGTGCTCGAACACCCGCCGTACTCACCAAATTTGACACCACGCTACTTTTTTGCTTTCGTGTTTCCGAAGATGAAATCTGCTTTGGAAGGGACCCGATTTGAGTCGATGGAAGCGGTAAGCAAAAAACGGCATAACTCCTAAAGGCACTCACCAAAGGAGACTTCCAGCACTGCTTTGATCAATGGAAAAAACGTATGGTGTGTGGCGAGGGGAGGGGAGTATATTGAAGGGGGGCATTCGAATGTAGAATAATTGTTATAATAAAAACCTTTTTAATAACCAGTCTCGTTATTTAATAGCCAGACCTCGTATTCATTCTGTTAATTATGAAACCTTACTGGTGGTAAAAACCAGGGTAATCTCCCTGCATTTAAGTTGTCCGCTATCGCCGTAATCTTTAGATTTTTGATCTGCGGACATAAAAAGAAATCATCAAATTTTCAGAATTTCTTTGAAGCGAAGCACACGAGCTTTCTTTTGAGCGATTGAAAATTATGCGGTATCAAACGCGAACGATCTTGTTGACAGGCAAAAGTTCATGCAATATTGAATGTATGCCCAAATATGCCTCAATATCACGGTATGTCACATGAGAATCTTGCAATTCCACTTTACGTACAGCATCGATATTTTCTGGAAAAACAGATGATTTGGGACGACTTCACATAATTCTTCCTGTAACGAAATGCGACCACGATTGAATTCGCAAAACCAGTGAAAAATGGTAGCTCAAAAGTCGGACCCTGATAGATAACAGTGCAGTAAAGCCCCTTCTAACGAAGCAGAGAAATGTAAAAAAAATTAAATTTTTATTTATGCAGTTTAAAATTGCAAAACAACTATATAACAGAAAAATGTGTGATAATCAAAGTATCTCAATACGCCGACCAAATTAATCAATATGTGTAAATTTACATTCATTCCTTTATGAAAACATGACTGGTCTCCGCATAATGTGATCCAACGGATACTTCACCAGATATTCTCACTACAAGAGAAGAGAAAACTCGTTAATGGAATCTTATATGTTATATTTTTTCTTTTTACTTTTTGCTAAATAACTAGACGCTCTTTTTGGATATAACATCACTTGGAGCAATTGCGTCAATCTAAGAACGAGAATTCAATAGAGTTTTTGAATTCCGAGAGAAGTGAATGAACTTTCAAATGAACTAATATTCCTAATATATATACCTCTGAATAAATGTGCTATTGAAAAATAACCCAACGAAGAGGGTGTTTCCAGCTAATACTAAATCATATATTTATGACAAGATTCGATAGATGGAGTGTAATTATATCCCGTTTTCGAAAACATTTTTATGCATTAATGGAAACATGTGCTACCCGCAAAAGCTTTATTACCTTCATCGAAATTTGTAACCGAAAGTATCACGAGGAGAACGAAATCCAATTAATCTTTTTAATTTGAATACTGTCATCAGACAGACAAACTAATCGATAAATTGACAGTCCATTCGGTAAGTATTAATAAAAAATCGAACATTTGAATTTAAATCAGAATAATTTGAGCTTGAAGAATACTAAAAATTATGTGAGATATAAGAGTAATGATCAACTAGGAATTTTAATTGTGAGAGAAAAATGTGAACTAGATTCGTCATTAAGTTTGTGATTGACAATCTTTTTTTCATGGGTCTCTGGAACCGAAATTATTGCAAAAATTCACGTTACGATACTGTAATCAAAGTATATTACGAAATGTTATAGAAGGCATCCAAGATATCATCTATTTTGAATCGTCAGTTAGACATGAAAAAGCTTTCCTTAAGATGAATGTTGTGTTTGCTGACAATTGATCACTAGCGCAACTACGTAGAAGTGTTGGCATTTTCCAGCTACAGCAAACAAGTGGTGGGTGTCCCGGGGTGAATGGTGAGATTGAAGTCAAAGTCTATGGCTACAAATATTCTTTGAGTGAGAAACAAAACTTCTTAGCGATCTGTCATTGGATGTTGGAACATCCCAAAAACTTGTTAAAAGGAAAACAATTCTAGATAGGTTAAATATTTCGAAGTTGGAGCTAAAAGATCACCAACCAACTTGTTTTAACGCAAAATACAAAGTATAAATCGAAAAAATGCTAGAATTTTCATGCTTTTGTGTTTTTAACCGAGTTCCAAATACAATTTTTGTTGGCACTAGGTTCATGTTCAGCAACCCGAAAAACATATTGGTAAAAATATTTGTTCTATTTTCTTCTATTCAACATTTATGAACATTGACTAGCATCAAACTCTACTCATAATAGTTAGAATGCACATTACAATCAAAAATTCCGAAAATATGAAAATGGGTATGCCTAACATTCCATAAAACACTCTTATAACAAAAAAATAGTGAATATAACTTTATTTGTTAACCCCAACATATTTACAGTTGAAACTTTTTGTGCTACACCATTATGAAACTACCCAATCGAGTTTATATCTGTTAGCGTGATTTGGAAATACCACCCACCTATTGGAAATCCAACAGTTTGCTAACTACCTGCTGTAAGACGTTTTCTCGGTGCTAAAGACTTCAATGGATGGTAGATCGAAAAAGACCAAACAATTCATGATTCCGTATTCCATTATTTGTTTTTCTCGGCCATAACTCTCCTTCCTTTTCACCCCCTAGTTTCTAGCCCCTGTATTATTTCTAATATTTCTTCTTTGGCGGAGTTAAAACGATTGTAATGCAATGCTAAACTAATCTTCTTTGACGATGAAATACAAAAGCTAGTCCTACTATATGATAAGAGCTTGGATACAACGACCGTTTTTATTTAAGTAAGTAAAGTACAAAACGGACCTTAAAACTTCTGGAGATTCCGTAGACAAAGATGATAAGGGTGAATCTGCGGTTTTCTTCAACCAATCTGTCAACTCGTTGAACCACGCTATCGGAAACGACAGATTTGCGTCCTTGACCCCCTTCATCATGCACATCATCATGGCCAACTTTAAACTTTCGCCACCATTCACGCACAACACCATCACTCATAAAGTTTTCCCCATATACACGACTCATTCTCCGATTGATTTCTGCAACTCTATCGCCTTCGGTCTGTAGAAAACGAATCACACTTGGCGGGAGCATCAATAATGGTGGACATGTTTACGTGGGTGTAGCACAACGCCTACTGACGCCTGAATGTAAACAATGGAGGAGTGTGTAGTGCGAGAGCTTCGCAGTCGCCTACAGCACATGCCAGCTTTCTTCTGCTCGCGTAGCGTCTGCACTGAGCGATCGGAGGTTGAAAAAAAACAGCCCCCGTATAAGGAAAATTATCTAAATTTTAAACTTCCAAGTGAATATATTGTTTTTGAAGAATATTTCAAAAGCACGCCTTGTATTCCTAATTAATACATTGTATTGATTTCGAACACGTAATCACGTTTTATTAATGAAGAGTTAATTAGTTAAATTAGCTCTATTCGTTGGTACGTATTATCTGCAATTATGTTCAATATTCCTTAATTAAATTCAATAATTATTCCAATTCGTAAGATTAGTGCATCAAAGTTATATTAGATGGGTCCGTGATTTCGTTGAAAAGTTTCTAACCTCGAAGTAACGCCTCTGTGGTTTTCCACCACAACTGAAACGTCAGGCGAAAACTTGGGCTGTAATGAATGCAAATTGCCTATTTTGCATTTTAAACTTGCAATCAAGCAAAAGGCCGTATAAATATTCATATGATGGTTAGAATGAGAATTCAGCGAAAACGGCATCAGCAGAGCTACTACGCAGCTCTTCTCTCAAAGGGATTCCTCGATGTTCAATTTTAAAAACAAGTCCGTCTTAATAGTCACTTGTCGTTTGGTAGAGAACAAAAACGGTCGTATATTTACTCTTATAAAATAGCATGTATAAAAAATTCATTTGGAGTTTATTATTCTATTATTATACGTTTTTTAATCGTTATATGTATTTCAATATGGCTATAATTATCATATTTTTTTTCGAAGAAAAATTCGACTATTACGGTAGGCACAACTAGAAGAAAAATGGGGGGCACATCATTTTTCCCATACTTTGAGACCTCCTGAACACGATTATGATGGTTTTTCGAATGTCTGTAGTTATATATATATATATATATATATATATATATATATATATATATATATCTTGTTTAAGCTACAATTCTTATTTTCGTCTCTCGAGCAATTGCTATGGGTCCGATTTGGTTCAAAATTAGCATACATGGCTTTTTTGGCGGCGGATTGATGTTATTAGAGTTTGGTTGAAAACAAATGAATATTTCGAGAGGTCGCAGTGCAAAAAAGTGGTTTTTGACCTTTGCTCACCTCTGCAGGTCAAACGAAAAATGAAATTTCACATGTAGGTTCAATTAGTTGCAAGATGATTTCCTGTTTAAGGTCGAAACTTTCCATCTCCACCCCTCTCCATTTTATGGTAATTTTTGTTATATTTTTTTATTTTTTGGCTAGAAAAAGTTTAACTAGAGGGTTCGAACTTCGCATGCAAGTAGGGGTGATGTTGAAGAATTGTCTTTCTCAAGTTCAAAGTTTTCTTCTTCAGTTCTTCTAGCACAAAACGCCCGAAATCATTTTGATCGTTGTGATTGTTGAACTGGACCGCCTCCTATTTAATGAATAATACGAGTATGATCGTTGCTAGGGTGATTTTTTTTACTTCCCATTTTCAAAATTTCTTGTCATTATGACAATTTTTTCTTTGTTGTCAATTGGAATTGAACAAGAGGGTTCGAAACCACCGGGTCTATTGAAATTATGAATTTTTATTCGAGAGAGAGAGTTAACTTGTGAAATGAAAAGTTATTGAGGAATAGAAAATTTTTCATATAAAGAAATAAGATTGAGAATTGATATAATTTCCAAAAAATTCATTTTATGGAAAGATTTGTTTGTGTATTAGTTAAATTCTTCATTCGACGAAAAATTCGACTTTCGTGGTGGAGTTCTGCTGCTCACGGCTTTTTTCTTTTTTCGCTTATGTCATCATAGTTAGGCAAATGTGAGAATTTAAATCTAAATAGAGTCCTGTCCCAGTAAAGTTGGATTTGAAACTTACGGTTTCAAAGAAATTTAGTATTGACTGAAATTAATTAACACTATCATTCATTTTTTATCACATTCATTGAGTTTTAATATATAATGTACTGTTTTTGTAATAAGGAAAAAAATCTAATGAGTTATGTTTATACAATGCGGTCCATACGTATGGAATAAATTGAAATTTAGCGTTATTTATGTTCTATGTGAAAAAAACCTGAAACAGGTCGATTTTTACTCTTAAGTTGACAATTTACAGTATAAAATATTGTCCTCCTCCTGTACCCTCTGTATTTTCGTATCAGTTCTGCTAAACATCAGGAAAAAATCTTTCCCTTCTTCTTTATCGTACGTTAGGACTTAGTCCTGTGTTTGCATCAATGGTTGCCTAGCTACAGCTGGGATGATGAAGACCACCTTTCATATCATCTTGTTGGTGGTCATCCTGGATTTTTCTTCCTTTGCAATCTTTGCCAGTCTGTCATCTGACATTCTGTCCATATGGTCTCTCCATTCCCTTCGCGGATTCCTCGCCCATCTCACTACATCCTGGATTTCACGTTCGCATTTCAGTATTTCTTAAAATCCGCTTAGTCATGGTGTTCTCTGCTCTGGTGTCTATCACGTACGTCATTAATGGTCTCACACAGGTCTTGTATATTCTGACTCTGCTTCTGGTAGTCATATATATATTACTTCTCTCAGGTACCCTGATATTAATAATGCCTTTGTTGTTTGAGCTTTCACTTCTTTCTTTAGATTTCTATCACTTGTTATGTTCGCTCCTAGATATTTGAATGACATCATTTGTATACCTATACCCTGATCGTATATTGCGAGTTTACATCTTCTCGGTTCTCTGGATACTGTGAAAGATTTGCTTTTTTTCAAGGATATTTGGATGTTAAAAGCCTTTCGCTATTTGTTCAAACCTAAATAGTAGCCTTTGTAAGTTATCCTCGTTGTCTGAATTGATCACTGCGTCTTCAGCATAACATACTATTTTTATTTCTTTGTTTCCCATCCGGTATCCTCTTCCAGCTTGCTTTACCTCCTTCATAATCTCATACATTATAATGCTGAACAAGATCGGGCTGAGGCTGTCTCCTTGTCTGATACCGACCGTCACAGGTATTCTACTGCTCAGTTTATTTTTCATTCTGATATATGTGTAATTATCGGTGTTCAGGTCTTCGATTACTTTTATTATATTGAGGTGAATCTCCCTTCTCTTCAGTAGAGTGTTACATCCCTCAATCGTACCCTATCAAATGCTTGGTTGAAATCAATGAAGCACATATAGGCTGTCTTATTGAACTCTATAGTCTTTTTCGTAATTTGGCGGATCATAAAAATAGCATCTATCGCAGACTTGTTTTTTATGAATGCCTGCTGTTCCTCAGAGATACCAGATGACATCAGTTCTTCCGCTAAAAATTTAGTGAAGATTTTGTACTGCACTCATCTAGCTAATATCTCGATAATTTTGTGGATCATTTTCTTCACCCTTTCTGAAAATTGGAATCCAAATACTTTCTTCCCATTCTGATGGTATACTTTTAGTGTCAATGGCATCAGAAAAAATCTTAGAAAATACTAAAATATTAGTCAAAGAGCTAAATAAATAATTGCTGTCATTTAGGTATTGAAAACTACTAAAAGACGTATAATATTTATGCGCGTATTAAATTTAATTATGACTCATATGTCGAAGACTCAAAAAATTGACATTCTAATTATGATTGGTTGTGGTAATACAACAAGAACTCAAAAGGAGGTTGGTGGGATTTTTAATGCTAAATACCCTGGTCGCAGTTTACAGTTAACAAAATTGAAAAAAACTTTCGAGAAACTGGACATGTGAAAAATATTGAAAAACCAGGTTCAATTTACTGATGAAAAAAGTTAGAGATTGAGCAAAATCCGCATAAGACATCTCGACAACTTGCCGCCGATAATGATGCAGATTTGCAGTTCATAAACAAAATAGTTTTTTTCTGATAAAGCGACGTTTCATTTTAACAGAACGGTTAACAAACAGAACTCTAGATATTGAAGCAGAGGAAATCTTCACAGGATGTGTGAGGTTCATACTCAATATCTTAAAAAAGTGAATGCTTGGGATGGTATCATTAACAATAAAATTATTGGCCCTTATTTTTTTGATGATATAGTTAATAGTGAGGTTAATGGTGAGGAAGATAGATCGATCTATTTACTACCAACAAAACGGAGCTCCACCGCATTCTACACGTACAGCTAGAAATTATCTATACGAGGTTTTTCCCAATAGGTGGGTTAGAAGGTGTGGAACGATCGAATGTCCGGCTAGATGCTCCGATTTGACTTCTTTCGATTACTTCTTATGGAGTTATTCCAAATCTGAAGTATATTTTAATAGACCAGATAATATTGCTGATTCAAAAGTAATGATATCGGAAGAAATTAACAAAATAACTCCTGACGTCATACAAAATGTTGTACGAGAATTCCAAAATCGCCTCGGTTAGTGTCAAGGAGTGAATGGTGGTCATTTCGATTGTAAAGTACACACATTCTTCATATTATGCGATGTTATTATCTTTATTTTACGTAAAGTTTTCTGATACAGACATTATCAAAAGTTTATATCTTAAAAATTAATTTTCTCTGTAATGATTGCACCAAATTAAAAAAAAAAATTTCTAATTGCTGAACCAAGGACTAAAATCCCTTTCCATCAAGGACCACACAATCACACAACTGGGGTGCTGGAAGGGCATAATATTTTCATACTGTAAATTGTCAATTTGAGAATAAAATTTGGTAGTCATGTGATTATAAACTATTCCAAATTTCTTGGAAATGGACGATTCCTGCGAGATTTGATCTGGTTTTTTTATTTGTTGTGTCACAATACTAGATGTAAATTTTACAAATAGAATATTGTTATCTTATATTCAATCTTGTACTTTTTAGCCATAAGACGAGTGCACTGTCTTGTTGGAAAATACAAATACTATTTGAACGCATATGTTCAATTTTTGGATGTATTGAGTGTAAGTTTTTCACTCCACTATCTGATATGGATTTCCAAATAATATTAAGAGCTGGAAGATACTTTATTTTCAAAACCATTATTCTGAAATACTTCTTTAGTTCTTTAGACCTCAATTTGTGTCCTTTTATCCACAGTTTTCTTTCTTTTAAATTTTTGTTAGTATTGAGCTTCACTTTCGCCTATAAAATACTGATTTAGAAAACGAATAAAAAGTTTTATAACCCAGCGTTTTCACTTCTATGTGAAAAGGTACTCTTGAAACTTTTTATGCATTATTAATCTCACTCCTCTCAAGAAGTCTCAAGAATGTGGGATGGCTGTAGCTGCCAAAGATTTCGTTTTCTATTCCATACGCCAGGTATAGTTTCT